>OY735209.1:37200569-37505569 GCA_963457665.1 Thysanoteuthis rhombus | reverse complement strand
TATTTGGAAATATATACTATGTAATAGTTGTTACACCGGATAGATCAAGTGTATCTATATGTCTGTTCATCCATGGGGGTTTCTATATGAATTTCCTCATTTCTTTCCCCCTCTGATACAAATGCCCCTGGTAATTAGGTAGTTGATGCGACGACGGCAATATATTTTGCGTGATATAATGCATTGTTTTCATCTTCCTTCGTGACATGAAACAAAACAGCCCATAAAATAATCAATTACAAGATAGATGAAACGCAGAATAGTTATTGGCCTTGGTTTATCTAACCCAATTCCTTTCTGCATCAGGCCTCAATAATAGAGATTTGTAGGTAAATTATTGCCAGCCATTCACTATGATCGACACTTATATAAGACATCTGAAAAATATCAATGGAATAAAGAAAAACATTTTTTTGTTAATTCTTTTTTTCATATCCAGTGAGAAGAAAACTTTTTTTTTATAGAATTTTGGTTTTTTAAAATCAATAAATAACTAACAAATATAAATTTTATTTTTTTAACCATTTTGTGACTTTGAAAATACCATATGTATTATATGTTACTTTTGGGACATTAGCTCAGGGAATTTGAACGGATGAAAATTACCAAACTTTTATTTTCCAATATTCGTTTCAAGTTATCCCTCATGTCTGTTTTTGTACCGGCTCACCAAGAATACATCCCACATATAATAGCGGTGACGGTCTGTATTTCATTGGGTTCACGATTTCTATTCAAATTCCCTGAACCATTGGATAAGACTTCGTACATCATACGTTACCTTTGTAAAACCATAAACATTTTACGTTAGTTTCATCCCACTAGTCCTGATAAGAAGGGTATTCAACCAATGTATCCTGTCGATAATCGCTTATGGAGCTGAAGCATAGAACTTAACCAAAAGATTGACCCTCAAGCTGAGAACCATGGAACATGCACATGAAAGAATCATCCTCAATCTTACACAGAGAGATCTTATGACAGCACAGAAGTCCAAGATATCATAGAATTCATTCAAAAGCTTAAATGGCAATGGGCTGATCATGTTGCAAGAACATCAGACAACCGCTTGACGCCACGACTCACAACGTGAATCTCCAAAAATCATATGCAAAATTGTAGCCGACAAAAAGTAAGATGGCACGACAAGCTACATAGATTCAGAAAGTATTAGCTCTGCAATAGCCATGATAGAGAGGACTGGTAAATATTGGGCGAGGTTTATGTCCAATGACAGACGCTAAAGGGCTGATGATGATGATGATGATGATGATGATGATACATTACGGTACTATTGTGGCGTCATATATTTCATTCGTTCTTGAATTTTATGTTACTTCTATGGTACCATACGTATAACACTCGTGGGACACGATATATTTATGTCAGTTCGAGTATATCATATAATATATGCGATTTATGTAGCACATTATACATAATGTTACTTTTAGGACACTTTGTACTGTATCTTACTTCTAAGACAGCTTACATTACTTGATACTTTCGGACATTATTCTAAGGAGTGTTTCCAATATTTATACAGCATCCCTCTTGTAATTTCTGACAAATTGAAAACTACTCTGAATTAACTCTCTTTATAAAGTAACCTTTCGACGTATATTTTTTTTAGTTTGAAAATAACCTAAAAGGTTTTCATTGTTTATAGATATTCAAAACTACTTAAGGGAAAAAGCAAGAAAAAAATCAATTATGAAAATTTTAAGACCGTATTCCCACACCCAGAACAAAACAGTGTTGTTTATAGAATCTAGAAGATTTCATTCCTAAGTGATTTTTTATATATATACCAGTTGCTAATCATGAGTTCGAGGGAGCACGAAATGTCTCCCCAATAGAAAGGAAAGGATAGCAAAGCTTTTTTTATTTACCGGTGGAGTAATTTTAGTCGTGAGAAATGCCAGATTAGACACATAAAATATTGGGTAAGCTGACGGATGATCCATCTTTCCAAATATCTTAATAAAAAGTTAAAAGTAGCACGATTAATCCATCTGTCGACAAAACCGGAACAATCTTCTTCAATCTTTCAAACTTTGTATATAGAGATCACCTCCGCTACACGAAAGTACAAAAAGAAACGTTGGTTAGCCAAAAGGCATAAAGTGATGGAGCGATTATTTTTTTCAGTGTTCCCAGGCCTCAAAAGTGGTGATGATGTAATGTTGGACTGAGTCGATGGGATGTACAGGAGATTAGGATGTAGTAGATAGAGAAAGACAGTCGTGATTCCTCTATACCAGCTTGCTGCAAAACAAATGCTGAACATTTCATCAGTTTTCACCGTTTTTGTACAAGTAGTGTATCTTGCAATTACAATGATACCTGTACCTGCATGTAAGCAATCATATGGGTAAGAGTGTGTGTGTATGTTTGTGCACTTGTCATTTGCATGCCATGGCGGTGTTTCGTCTTTTTATCTTTTTTTTTCTAGATTAATCTAATTGTCTACCTTTGGGTGTGAGAATATTAAATGTCATGTTTTGCCGACAAATTTTTTTGAGGATACCTTATATATATATTTTTTTCCAATTCCTGGAGGACAAATTTCACATCATGACGATCAGGGATCTTTTTGTTACAACCACATTAGATAATTAAAGCAATTGCATCTCACTGTTTCTGTGTTTGCTTAACGAAGATAATTTTTTTATTTCGTTCATTCCAGCAACTCGGTTATCATAATCTTATCGAGAAAGTAATCAACTTTTTGGTTTAGGTGAGGTTTTGGATTAGGGTTTTCAGTCAGCCAAAGAAAAGTTTCTATTGTGTTCTTTCAAGTTTTTTATTTACACTCATTCAGAAGACAAAAGTACGGTAAGCTGTAAAAGCTTTAATTATTTCGTGTTGACAATTAACGAAGAAGAAAAGACAAATCAATTTACAAAAATCTATAGATGTCATAATGGTAGTAAAATGGGAAAGCATTTTTAGCTTTTGCTGGTATGATAATACGATATTTTTTCTTTGTAAATGTAAATCGAAAATGTAAAATGAATATAATAAATGATAACCTTAATAATAATAATGGTTGTTTGAATTAATTTCTTCCGACACCAGAGGTCGGTGATCGAGACCAGCTATGAGCTTTGATTTTGAATTTTAATTTTTTCTCTTTTTCTCTTTTTCGTTCCACTTTTCTTTGAAGAATGGTGCAACACAATCTTCCTTCCCACATTTTTCCCTTTAAGCTTATTGACGTGTGGAAGTAATTCCAGTAAATAATGCCAAAAATAACAAATAGTAATAGATGAACTTGATTACAAAGAGGAAACCTTAAGACAATACTATTCCCAATAATGGTGGCCATGGATTTCAACGAACATAATGACGTTATGTACACCAACCAAATATTTCAAAGAGAATTATTCAGATAAAATGCTCTAGAGCTGAAACAGTCGAATGCTCCATCCAATCTCTTTTTTTTTCTTTTTTTTTTTTCGCCTTTTGAGACACTCATGGTAGATATAATCTTCATTACTACTATTTTTATAACTAGTTTTACTACAATGAAAATTTCACATAACTACCACTTCAACTCTTCTCTAATCCCTTCGCTTGTGCGTCACGTTTTGCGTAGTCTCTATGAGAGAATGAGAAAAGAGAGAGACAGTCAGAGGAAGACAGAAGGCAAATTTAGGAGGAAAAAAACAAAGGAAAGGGGAAAGCAATAATGCTCACGTCATAGACAAAGTCGTTTGTTTCTATGACAATGAACGAAAGAAAGAAAGAGAAGGAAAAAAGAAAAGATGAAAGATGTGATATAAGGGCAAAGTATTTTTCACCTGAGTATGTAGGCCAGGAACAGGAAAATAGAGGTTCAGCAGAAAAAGTCAGTATCAATTGCCTTAGTGTACTAAGGATCAAATGGAAACAATGCGTCGATTTTAACAAAGGGGGTGTTAATTAATTAAACTATTTTTACTCCTTCACAAATAAACAAGCCAAAACGTTAATTGACGTCCCCGGGCACAGGACATTATGAGATGAAGAATATCATAAAGTTAAAGTATCTTCAGTAGTTTCTAGCAGACGAAACAAAATGCTCATCTCTCTACTCATGGCTAAATTGTAAACTTCTCTAAATATTTTATATAAATTTTTTTTAAAAGCAAGAAAGTGAATGGACATTTAGAGTGCTTTTGAATTGAAAGTATACAGCGTAAAAAGATGGCTTTTATGCATTATTACTTCATGATATATTACCCAAGTTTGGACAACTCTCTGTATCCTTCAAACTTTCACTCACTCCTCCTACATATGTGCACTTAAGTCAGCGATGAATATTGATCACATAGATGGAACCATATATAGTTCGAACTTCAGATAAAAAAAGTTCGATATAGACTACATATCAGGCTTTGGACTTATTACTTCAGCCTTGTATGCATGCATAAATGATGAATATGCTTAAATGATATATATGAATGGATAGATAGGTAGATTGGTATATACATGATTATGAATTACGTCAAAATATATCGAAACACCGTGAAAAATGATCACCTAACATTACACAGTGAATATATTGATTAACCTAAATAATGTGAATGGAATAAACAATTTTAAAAAATCGAACTGCTGCAGAAATTGAACCTGCCATCAATAGGATGGCTGCTTCAAAGTAACGTTGCTCTTACCATTGTGCTGAATAGCCGCCGGTTATGCAAAGGTCAAAATAACTGTGTTAATTCCGAATTCTCATCTTGTTTATTCATGGTCTATATCCCCTCTATTTGTTCTTTTCAACACGGACAATAATGTTATCAATGGATTTATAATTATTCTGATGGGTCGTATGTCCATTCCACCCAAAATGTATCCATCTATCTATCTATCTATCTATCTATCTATATATATATATATATATATATATATATATATATATATATACATATATATATATATATATATATATATATATATATATATATATGTATATATATATATATATATATATATATATATGTATATATATATATATATATATATATATATATATATATATATATATATATGTATATGTATATATATATATATATATATATATATATATATATATATATATATATATATATATATATATATATATATATATATATATATATAGTATAATACGTTTTGGAAATATGCATGAATAACATATTAAGATGATATATATATATATATATATATATATATATATATATATATATATATATATAAGCATATTTTTAAAACGTTCTCAAATCTCTCAGCATATAACTCATATAGATACACATTTTACTATTATAATAAGTGTGTATATACATCAATGAGCCCAAAGAAACCTCGTAGCAGAAATACATACAATAATATGCTTGCATACAAATCGATTGCTAGATCAACCCGTCTCATTCACGCTGAACAGATTTTTGTGCATACTGAAACAGGCTCCCATAACTTACTGACGAGCATAAATCTATAGAAACACACGTGAAAACAAATAACAAACAATTCAAGCCGTTGTTAATGCATAAAGATATCCCAAAAATTCACTTCACTCAGTTCTTTTGCTTTTACAAAAAAAAAATATGAAAACCAAAAATGTCGTATACCTTTAAAAATGATCAACAATCAACGCATTCCGATATCTCTCAAACAATTGCGCATTTGATCAGGAGTTATACACATCGTTACCATAACAGATTTCTCTTGAAAAAAAATAAGGTTAAAACAAACTATTCAGATCAAAGATATCGATTTGGGTAGTTTAGACATTATTTTCCAAGATGGACTCCTCATCCAACTTTTGATGAAGTCTCTCTAATTCCAAATCGGCATTGTCTGTTCATCATTTTCAGAGTTGGATGCTGTAATCTTTTTCTGCACCAGAATCCTGACTTCCTAATCTTCTTGTCCGATGTTTTCTTATTTGCGAACATTATTTTCAATCAGTCCGTCGCGTGAATACAGGGATGGAGAACTACACTCAAATGTGCACAAGAAGAAAACTAATTGCTATCTGAAAATCAAGCCCTTTTAGTGACAAGGGCGACGCAACTTTTTACCCCACCCATTGAGAAGAATGTTTGACATGCAGCTAACAAACTCTAATATTGAAATGAATCAGACGGACACATTTTATTAGTCAATAAACAAAACCTTTCCTAATCAATATGAGCTTTCCTCCCCAGGGGCTCAAGTACAGGTGCGCTTGAAATGATTGATCGTAATGTAGTAGTGTCACAATATTTATGTCATTCCCATCAAACTATACTTTAATTATAAGTGTACATGTATATAAATAGAGAAATCCAGCAGCAGAGATATGTACAATCATATATTTGTATACACATAAGGTGTACACAAATAAGAATATTTGGGTTTTTCTTATCTCATCTTATCTGATAAAATTTAAATAATCGCTATTGTACCAGTATTCAACTTGAAAATAGTACGCACTTTTAGTATAACTGTAGTATTGCAGTACATAGATTAGGAACCAGGGTGGAAAAATATGTGAGACTTCTGAACAGTACTGTCAAATTGAGTACCGATGTCATACGGGTGACAACAATTTTATGACTATTTTTACCTCTAAATACAGAACTTGTATTAGTCATGAATCGTGTTATGCACGGAGGAATACGTTATATTCATAAGGATTCTTGCATATACAACCTTAACGATAAAAATAAAGATTATCATAAGTTTTTACCATAGGGCGTTGTCCGGAATAGTTTGATGACGAAGAGAAATACATCAATTAATCCTTCTGCTTGCTCCAATACTCACGACTCTTCATATACAACGCAGGAATAAAGGCATAGAAGATGCACACAACAAATATTAAACAAAAGATAGGGTAAAAACCACCACCATTAGACGCATTACATTACCCACCAACTCAGCCACGACCTAATCTCAGCCCCATCCAGAACAAAATGAAAATACACATCGCTACTAACATTTTAACCAGGAAAAAATGTTAAACGAACTCCAACCACCGAAGCTGGAGTTTATGCATTACTGTTCAAGGACTGCGACAAGATGTTTATCAGAGAGACATCAAGACATCTTAAGAAAAGAATGAGCGAACACAAAAGAGCCCAAAAACTAGACAAAAAAATGAACGCCGAAGTCAAAAACAGAAACATGCGCAAGACAACTTTCTTAAAGCTTATTTCATCCAAAATATACAAGACTTCTCGAAAATTTACACAACTGTATCAAAGCCTTCTTTTTATCCCAATGTGATACTATGACCCAGAGGTATTTCCCGATTCGAAACTCTTTTAAATGCATTGATTTTGAAACAAAATCACATTAAAAAAATAATACCTTACAACATCAGCATACAAAGTATTTGTGACCATTTAATAGTCCCTTCCAAAACAGAATGAATACACCCATACCCCTTTTCAGGGAAAGAAAATAAGCAGGCATACATACCATCAACCAAAAAAGTTGAAACAACAACACATCACACTTGCACACACAGCCATAGGTGTCAAAACCTATCCATTAAATGCCTGACTTCATCTCTTCTGTCTGAGAAAGACAGCCACAAAAACTTTCCTAAAGACTAACCATTCCTATCATAATCCTCCCAACGATTAACTCTTCTGATTTTGATTAACCTTTTTCTAACTGACATTGATACAAACATAGGCCTTCCTCCCCTACTTAACAACTGATGAACTCACACCCTGACTGCATTTTACTGTTCTCAAACCTGCAAAAAGCATATTTTTTTTCTGCAACCGCTGCTAGTCTTTTTTTAAAAGTTGTTGGCAAGCAACGAAATGCACAAAAGTATTCCCACATGATAATGATATTATATACATAAACTCTAAATGAAACGAACTACTGTTATTGCACGGTGAGTGTAGAATTTGGCCCAGACAACGCAAATAGAATCAACGATAAAAGAAAAAAAGCTGCTAGAAATTTGACTGTTTATCTTATTTATGTAGTCTCGGTCAAATGATACATTAACCGTTTGATTTCGAATAGAGTTTCAGTAATTTTTACGCAATTCATAATTATTCTGTAGGATCATATATTCATTACTTGACAACATGATTGTCCGCGTCGGCAGAAACAAATAGAGAAAAAAATAGACCGCGGATAAACAACAGTAAATTCGGATTTGGAGCAGTTATTTAGGCTTCTGCATTATCGGCGTCTACTTAGCTCAACGGTGAAAGTAACGCTATTTTTCGATTCCTACAGCAGATCCATTTTCTTTAATTGTTCATTCTATTAACGTTGTGTAGGTCAATTGATACATTCACCGTGTAATAGCGGGACATCATTTCAATATAATATACGGCAATTTATAATTATACATATATATATATATATATATATATATAGAGAGAGAGAGAGAGAGAGAGAGAGAGAGAGAGAGAGAGAAGACATACCCTCGGCAAAGTAAGTGAATATGAATATTTGAGCGGCTACATATTTCAAATTTCAAAAAGGGGACTGCTATGTCAAGCTATGACAATGGATACTAGAAAAATAAAACTGGTGTACCCATACTTACATATTTGTATGTATGAATATACATATGCGCTTTATCAGGCATATAAATCCACAAAAAACATCCACAATACATACATATATATATATATATATATATATATATATATATATATATATATATATATATATATATGTCGGTTTAATCAATTTTCCATATCATGGACCTGCATGCACAAAAGCTTACCACTCTAGTATCTAAGAACATAGACACATAAGCTTTTACGTAGGATGTGCAACTGGGGAGATCAGAGATATAGCAAGTGAATCTGAGTGTCTGTCTCTTTGTGTACGTGTGTGCGTGTAAATATGCATGTGCATGCGTATGCAGGAAAGAGAGAGAGAGAGAAAGAGAAAGAGATAGTGAAATCGCATTTGGCTTTTTCAGCTAATTCTTGTGGGCTTTTACCTGAAACAAGTAAATAAATAACGCTGAAAGTAAACAATTTGCAAAAGAGGTCTGGTTAGTCACTCGATAGGAACTGTCACGCGACAAACGTTTTTTTGTAGCATCCTGTGTTGGGGGTGATCAATTGAAAGATTGGAAAAAGGGCCGATCAATGGATGCGTTATTCACCTGTCCTTCTGGTGGGAAGTGATCACTGAAGATATTTGGATTTTCAAGTTCGAATCTTGCTAGAAACAAACTAAGGAATCGAATCCGAATGAACCAACATTTTGAATCGGACCTGCCACTCAAAACCTATTTAAAGGGTGGGTTCAGAAAATTAGTTTTTCTGAGACATATCAAAGAGTAATTTTTCAGCCACTAGCTCCATTGGTATCGGTTGGGTGCATGATACATACATGAATAACCAGCCAGGCCAGCTTTAACCCGATTTAACCTATGTATACTGTTGTGGTGACAATTTTGGTTGATGGTATCTGCTAATCATTTTGCTCGTTTGAATACTAAGCGCATCAATGTTGTTTGGTTTTTCTTCTCATTCCTTTCTTTCTTTTGCTTCTCACACTTCTTTCGTTTCTTCTGATTTCCTATTCATTTCTATTTTCCCCAATTGGCAACATAATTATTTCAGGTTCTTTTTTTAATTCTTTTTTTCCCTTCAATCTCCCTGTCCTACTTTTTTCGCATCTTTTTCTTCTTATCCTTCTCTTTCTCCTTTTTCCTCTTCTTCTTCTTCTTCTCCTCCTTCTTCTTTTTACTATTATTACTTCCTCATTTTTCTTCCCTCCCTTTCTCGTCTCCTTCATTTTCGTCTTCTCACACTCCTCTTCCTGCCCCGCGTCCTCAATTATCTTGTTATTATTCTCTATTTCCTCCTCCTCCTCCTCTTCATCCTCCCCTGCTTCTGCTTCTCATTATTATCAACATCTCATTTTTTTCTCTCTTTTTTCCATTATGTGCATTTCATTCTTACCTTATACTTTCTTTTTCAGTGTCTGCAATTGAGTTACACTCTCATTCCTCAACATTTTCTCCCTTTTCTCCTTTTTTTCTTTCTTTTTCGTCTCCTTTTTCTCGGCACATCTCTCCCCCCCTCTCTCTCTCTTTCTTTCTTTCTCTCTCTCTCTCTCTCTCTCTCTCTCTCTCTCTCTCTCTCTCTCTCTCATAAAGTCTATATTTGCCTTCCTCTATACATCAATATTCTCTCTCCTGCACCATTATTTCAATTGGGGATTCGCTTCTTATATGTTTCTCGATTGCTAAGACTTACTGCATTTGTAACAATCCTCTCCACTTCTTCTTTCTCCCCTTTTCTGCTCCTAGCTCTACTTCCTTGCCATCACTTCCCTCCCTCCTTAACCAACCACTCAACAAACTTAAATGCACGTCATTTCAGCTGAGATACAATGCAAAAAAAAAAGATAGATCACAAAATTGGAATATCCTTTTCTTTAGAATCAATTCCCTCTTCGCAGTTGATTTTTTTTTTCCTGAAATCATGATTCGGTTCCTTCTGGAAAACCAATTCCTAAATACAATTCGCCTATTATTACATAAGTATCAACCTCAACATGAGTTCAGATAGATTGATAGATAGATAGATAGATAGATAGAAGGTTAAATTATATGTGTGTGTGAGGAGAGAGAGAGAGGGTGGGGATTTTTTATCATGATATACTGGGAATTCTCGAAGCTATGCTCAGTCTTAAACAGATCTTGAATCATCAGCAGCAGCCTATTGACATCTGTTATAGGACATAGAGCTATCCTAAGATTTGCCTGAACTCTTTATCACGGGCGTCGTGGAGCACTTTCTGAAGTTGTCTAAAATTGTCATGTCATTTTATTTGCTGCCAGCTGCAGTTTCGTATGTGATCTCTGGGGATCCACGTTGTTCGTCGTGATGTTCAACAGTAGTCAGACATTCTTGTACCAACGTCACCTTATCGCCATTAAAGTTTCCTAGTGTATTCCATTATATTCCCAACTCCGGTATTTCTCTAATATACTGTGCTGTCTTCTGATGTGATGATAGCACGATTCCATAATGTGCACGTTGTATATTTTTGACTTTGAATGCCAATGCCTTGGTTAAGTTCCATGTTCCAGCTCATTAGGTGACGATCAGAAAGAAGCATTGGATGCTTACCCTTCTTCTTAAGATTGGGTATTGGGATTGTGATTTTTTGTTCAAAAAGGTTAAGTTTGCTACACCAAAAGCTTCTAATCCTACGCTGATTCCTCGTTTGATTTCTTCTTTTGCAGATTTTATAAGTAGATGTAGTACTCTATTTTTACCAGCTCTGCATTTTCGATTTTGTTAGATGTGTTTTGTCCTCAGCATGTTTATTGTACAAGACAGCTGTTTTGCTGGATTTTACGTGAAGGCAAATTAGTTTGTGTTCTCCATCCAGTTCGTCTGAAATTAATCTGGAGATCATGGAAGTTCTCTTCGAAAAAGGAAGATGTCGTAAGCAAATCTTAGGTTACTTAGCTATTGTTGTCTATTCTGATTTCTTAATTTTCCCAGTGTAGGCTTCAGGACACCATTTTGAGACAGGGCGTGAAGAATGTGGATGTGCTGGTATCACCTTGTCTTGGCCCTTTTTTTCGCATTGAAAAGGAGATTCTTTGTTTAGCCAAAGGAACTGTTGTGTCATTAGATGTGTTGTAATATTCTGGCTTATATCGGGTCTATGTATGTTGTTTGATAGCATCTTTGACCTTAAGGATTTCCTTTAAGAAGTCTGTTAGAGTGTCATTTCATATTTTGCTGTATATTCTTTCCGTCGGCTCACAAAAGACACTCGGTTCCCGTGGTTGGTTTTCATGTAGAGTTCTTGTGATTCAGTTCGTGATCACTTTGGTGAAGAGATTGTAGATGCAGTTGAATAGGCGTATTGCTCTGTACCTTTTGAAATATTTCGGGTTGCAGTGTTACATTCATTTGAGACGCTGTTTGAGGTATGAGTCGAAAAGACTGGGTAGTTTTTTTAGTAATGACCTTACCAGCATGGTGATGTGATCTGGTCCAGCAGCAACTCTTTTTTCAGTTTGTTAAAAGGTTTCTTTCACCTACAACGGAGTAACTTATGGTAAATCGTCGAACTGGTTACTCATATGCTATATTTCTTGTCTTTTGTTCCGAGTCCCTCATTCTGGGGAATATAGGTTCTGTAGAATTCTTAGTCGTGCTCGATTATTTATACGTTGTTAAGTTTTTTGGGTTTTTTTGTTTTTTTTTCGGACACGCTTGTTATTTGCATTCTTTCTGTGCTGGGATTTTAAATAGTCCTGAAAAACTGTCCGCTGTTGCATGATTTTTGTAATCTACTCTCCGGTTTTTGAATCATTTTGTTTTGTTCAGTTACTTTAATCTTTCCTCTTATTGTGGTCGGCAACATCAAATTTCCTGTGTTTCCATGAGCTTCTTGCTTTTCCTGAGAGTTAACTGATGGTTTGTTTGCTCTTTGGCATGAACATATGGACGATTCAAATTTGAGATGTTATCATTACGTTGCTGAGCTTGTTGATGTTTTTCTCCAGGTTCGGTGAGAAAACCCATATCTTTTTTTTTTCAGTTCAGTTGACGTCCTTTTCTACGCAAAGTGGTTGCAATTCGATGCAGAACATTTTCTTGCGTCCTTTCCTGGCGTTATTTTGAATTTGACATCTCATCATTCTGTGGTCGATTCCTACAACGACTCTGAAGCCATTTTCTCTTGATTTTCTTCTTGAAGAAGGAGTTCGTGATTTTGAACCCATTCAGTGTTGCAAATCTCGCGAGACATGATTGCTTACTGCAACAGGAGAAATTTTTAACATTTGTTTATATATGTTTGTTAAGTGTCCGTGCATGAAACCAAGTATATATATATATATATATATATATATACATATATACATATACATATATATATATGTATATGTATATATATATATATATATATATATATATATACATACATACATATATATATATATGTGTGTATGTGTATGCGTGTGTGTGTGCGTATGTCTGTGCATGTGAGAGACTATATTGCATGCCTTTGTGTGTGCATCCTTACCCGTCAATAGACAAATGGATTGATAATGGAAAAACCATTCTCTAATCACTGTTATCATTATTGTTATTTTTGGATTTTTTGTGAATTTTACTGACTGCTATACCGACAAAAAGCACACACATCTGCATGAAGAGCAATTCTTATAATTATTGATTTTATATCGAAAACTGTTTCTTTAGTTGTAAGAATGTTCAATCAAAGTGTTGAAATCTGTAAGATTTTTTTTAATTAATGCTTGATTAGACATCGTTATCATTTTGAAAGTTATCAGCTCGACCATAATGAAATGATAACGGATTTTAGAGAATATGAAAGTATAGGAAATAGAATAACTAGATAATGTACATTTGAATATTTTTTGTATTGATGTTAGGGGAACTGGGTAACCAAAAGAGATGGATCGAATTTTTGTCAGTGTGATAGATCATTGTGAAAGGAGCAAACAATGGCCCTGGTCGATTAGTCTGACAGTTATGTAGTATGGCGGGGTGGGGGATCGAACATAGAATGGAAACATGATGGTATATGGAGCAGTGAAAGTAACTTCAAGGTTAGTAGGAAAAATGTCAAATTCTTCCGTTGAAAAGGCTGGTAGAGACCTAGGCCGAAGAAGTTTTTCTGTGAAATTAGTATTTTCGAAGATATCAGAATTTGGTCAGTGCACTGCCTGAAATTAATACCGATAGACCAGATAAGATATTCACACTGATGAACACTTAATAGAAGTGACACAAACAGTGATTCACATTTGTTGATATACTTACTGATCTCTCATCGCTAAATATGTGTTTCGGGTCACCTATGTAAGTGACTTTTGATTTAAGAAATTAAATGATGTGCAGTATAAAAATACAATATATATACAATACCCATAATATCCTATAAAGAATTACAACATACATGTATGACGTAAGCTTTATATTAAAACATAACATACAAGTCATTAAAAATCTTGAAAACATAGGCAATGATTATTTATCAATATTTTTTCCATTCTAAAGAACACACGTCTTGATTTAACGAGGGTGACCTTTGTCCAAAAGTTAGCGACAGAGTAATTCCAACCATACTTTCGACTGTTATTTAGATAAGTAGAGAGATACTGAGACAATTTATTATTTTACAATTTTGGTAGCCATTTTAGTGTTTGTGTGTTATGTGGACGTAATGTATGTGGCTCCACTAGCAAAATTCATAGAGAAATCAGGGGTATTTCATCATCATCATCATCATCATCATCATCATCATCATCATCATCATCAGTCTTTTAACGTCCGTCGTTGGACATAGACCTTCCCCAGGATTTGCCACACTTCTCTATTATGGGCGTCGCGGAGCCAGTACTTCCTGAACTTGTCTAGCTCGTCTCGCCATCTAACACTCTGCCAACTTGGGTTGCGCATGTGACCTCGGGGGATCCATGTCGTGAGTCGTGATGTCCATCGGTTGTCTGCCATTCTTGCAACATGGCCAGCCCACCGCCATTGGAGATTTTTAATGGATTCTATGATATTTCTAATTCCTGTCTTTTCCTGGATGTGCTGTGCGGTCTTGTGGTCTCTCCATGTGAGGCCCAACATTATTCTATCATGTGCACGTTGCATGGTTCTCAATTTACGGGGCTGTCTCTTGGTCTCTTGGTTAGGTTCCATTTATATGGTATTAAATACTCTCGGAATCCCGGCACAAAAACTACAGGAAAATCTTATTTAGCTTAAAATATCATAATTTTGTCATAAATGTTCCAAGTATCTTAATCATATTTTTTGTTCTATAGTATATGTGTACTGCTTACGGGTATTTGTTGTATAGTATTCGAAATATCGGTGCAGGGCAGTCATAGTTCAATAATATGAATACGTATGACACTTTTCTGTCTTATCATCAAAACACATTGAAGTATTCAACAACTGAAAGATTCATTCAGCTTGTATCTCACCTTGCGCATTGTGTCATCATGACGTACAAATGCTACAATGAAGACTTTAAAAACTTGACATAAGAAATCCAGAGATGGCCAAAAATGTAATAATAGAATGGGAAAATGTAGATGGATTTCAGGTTTAGATAATTTTAGTTTGTGTCTAGACAGATAGATAGATAGATAGATAGATAGATAGATAGATACATACATACATACATACATACATACATACATACAAAGAAAAAAACATTGATAGGTAGATACATACTAACATACAGGCGTACGTACAGACTTGTGAACAAAACTAGTTGCAAACAAACATACCAACAAAACTAGATACATTCATACATACATACATACATTCGAGCAGTACATACATACATACATACATACATACAAAATTAGATAAATAGATGGGAGAAAAATTGATAGATTCACAAACTGACTGTCTGGGAAGGAACGGAGAAAGGCATCCAATGATAATATTTTGACAAAGGGGAGACCGAAGTTTTGAATGACCCTGTTCACGAATACATCAAGCAGTTTATCGGGAAGAGCTCTTAAAACATCTTTTTCCATCGATATGTCGCCATAGGCATAAACAATTACAGCGAATGATTCGGCAAATTTAAGTCAAGACTAAAAATACTGAAGCTTTTTTTTTCCTGTGATTTGTCTTCTTTCCTATTATCTCATAGCCGAGACAGTCTTGATTCGAATGTAAATCAGAACATTTCCACTCTTGATGAGTGTGTGTGTGTGTGTATGTGTGTGTATGTGTGTGTGTGTTTTGTTCTGAATTCACGAAAAACTTTTAATGTTGATTTTTTTTCCTCAATATTCTGCTCAAACACACTCATTTTTATTCTTTGCTCTGTTTGTTATGTTCTATTGAACTTTAGATAACCGACTGCGCATGCGCACAGCGTACAGATTATTATTATCATTATCATTATTATTATTATTATTATTATTATTATTATTATTATTATTATTTTGCAATATCACACCAGTTGCCTGGTAGTTACTGCTGGAGGTTGAGTGACAGCAAGTCTGCTCAAGTCTCCAGCCCTCCTCTTCACATTTTTATAGACCACAGTACTACTGTGGTCTACAGTTTCACACCGGTTGTCCGGTGGTCATACTGAAGGTTGAGTGACAATAAGTCTCATTAGGTCTTCAGCCAACATCTCCTCTCTCCCTCACCTATCATGACAGTGCTGTGGTTCACATTTCTTTTCATTTGCTTTCCTCTATTAGGCCATTGCTAACATTTTGTGTTGCAGTCCTTATATTTCTAACCCTTTCTTCAGTATCCATGCGGTTCCCTAGCAGCGCTGTGGTCTGCACAGTCTCAATCCTCCCTTTTATCCCGAGAGCAATGCTCTGATTGGTACCGTCTGCATCATGCCCTTCCCTTGGTTGTAAGACCATTGCTGACAACTGGGGGTTGTTGGTCCCAACATTTCTGCTGCAAATACATTTCTCCACAAATACAGCCACGTCTATTATTTTCCCTTCTCCAAGATTGCCCGGTCTTGTCTTCCTGCTTGGATGGCAAGGTGTGTTGGGACATCGAAGTTTCAGACTGATTTGCGGCTTCTAACCCCCGGGACTGTTTCCAGTTTGTACTGGTTTGTCAACATTGTCAAATCCTTGCCATTTGTTTATTTCCCAGTGTATCATTAATTCTACGCCGTGGGGTCTGTTTTTGTATTCGTCCAAGGCAAGTTGGCTACATTCGCAGGTTATGTGTTTACAGTCTCGTTTTTTTATCTACTTGAGGACATTCGTTGTTCGCTTTGGTTCTATAGATCGTAGCATTGACAAAGTTTTGTCCTGATTTGGGGCTGCCATAATGAGCAAATCCGTTTTGGGGGGGTTTTGGGGTTTTTTTGCCTAGTCACGTCCATGGTCTCCCGACAGCGACATTTCGTATCTTTCTTTTGAATTCCCTGTGTAGTTTTCTTTGTTTACATTTTTCTTTCCTTGTTGTATGCTGTACTGCACAGTGGTTTGTACTTTTCTTTGTTGCTTATTACGTTGCTCCAGACGCTTTTTATAATGACATCACTATTTTTTGGCACATACTTACCTAATTCTGTTTTAGCTCTATGGACATCATCACCAGTTCTTTTATGTCCGCCAGTGGACATAAACCACACTTCTCTATCGTGAATCTCGCGGAGCCAATACTTTCTGAATTTATCTAGTTCATCTCTCCATCTAATATTCCATCGCCCAAGTTGGAGCATGTGATCCCTGAGGATTCATGTTGTGAGTTCTGATGTCCAGCTATTCGCCGTTTATTATTATTCCTTACTTCCAGTCTATGCCCCTGAAGATCATCTCGAGGCAGTCTGTGTAGAGTTTGGATGAGCTAAATGGACATAGTCTTTATATAGACTGATGAAGCAGCTGCGGTGACTGTATATATGTTGCAGTACTCTGACGTATACAAGTTGTACACCTTTCGTTTCAGCTGATATATTGAATGGAATAGTTCCATGTTCCAGTAGCTTCGCCCTGAGCCAGCTTGCTTGATTTGCATGTAATCTTTTTGTGATTCGGTTGGTGATAATATTTGAGAAAAAGTTTATAGATGCAGTTGAGTAGGCTTATAGGTCTATGATTCCTGTTTGCTTGTTTTTATGTGAAAGCATGATGATTGCAGTGTTCCAATTTTCTGGGACTTTACATTGTTTTAGGGATAAGTTGAATAGAATAGCCTGTCTCCTGGGAATGATCTTACCCGCTCTTCTGAGAAGGTCGATGGTGATGTTATCTGTTCCAGGGGTTTTTCCTTTCTTTTCTTTTTTTTTTTTTTTTTTTTTTTGATTGATGGCTTCCTTTACTTCCAATTGTGTAACTTCTGGGAAATTTAATTTCTCACGTCTTGTGTATCTTGCTCGTTGTTTTGTTGTCTTTGTCTGGAGGAGTGTATTTTTTGGTAGAATTTTTTGACACATTCGGCGACCCTGACTCTGTCGTTTGTTGCGTCTCTATTATCCTCAAATATGCTAGTTATTTGTTTCCGTCCTGAACTGAGACCTTTGTTTAAAACTTTGCAGCCACGACCTTTCCCTTCACATACGGTCTATATGTGTCATCTCTGGAGTGTAGAGCTACTTGTATTGTAAGAAGCTTCCTCGTTTGCCGGTCAATTGGTTGGAGCTTTTCCTTTGCCCATCTAAGAAATCGACCTGTGTATATAACTACTGATACTGCCAATATGTTCATCCCTTTCATCAGATTTCTGCTACAGCGTGGTCTGTAATATTTTTCTTATCCTCCCAAGTTATTTCTTTTTAAATTTTCTCTTTCATTTTTTCCTGGTTTATAGCGTCACATACAAGAATTCCGAGCTATTAGTATCGGTCATGTGTTGTCAATGCTCTCATCTTTTTATTGCCCGGTAATTCGATCCTTTCCGCTTTTAGTGCGCATGTTTATACTCAGAATTCCATCCCAAAATCGTGACTGTGTTCTTTCACTTTTTAAACAACATTTTGAGCGCTTCCCCATTCTTTGCAAATAGTTGTATGTCGTTCATGTACATGAAGAGGTTGATTTTCTTCATTATTTTGAAAAAAAATGGTGTCATTTGCTGTTTTTTCTATTGCTGTCATTTTTTTTTTTTTTTTTGCATTAAAGATTACATAGAATGGTATCATAGTTTGTACAAATAGTAGAAGAGATATATGGTCCCCCGGAAAAATTCCACTTTTTATACTTATCTCAACTAAGTTTTCTCCTGTAACTGTCTTGTCTAATTTACATATTTTATAATTGTTAGCTATAAATTCCACCACTGATTTGCTGATCTTGAATATCAAGATGCAGTAGTAGTAGTAGTAGTAGTAGACCACAACTTGATGGCGATGATAGTAAGTCTCTTCATGTCTCCAGTAGCCTCGTCTCCGCATATCATAATAGCGCCGTTGCTAGTACAGTAGCAACATCCTCTCATTCAACTTACGCATACCTTATTCATTCTAGCTGTTAGGCCATTGCTGACAACTACAGGTTGTAAGTCTCATATTTTCAGTTCTCTCCTCAGTATTTGCGCAGACTGCAATAGTGCTGTAGTTTGCATTGCCTCAGTCCTTCCTCTTGTGTCCACCCCCTCCGATCTTATAAATATCTTTAGCACTGTTCCAAATGCACCAAACATTATTTGCACTATCATTATTATTAGTAGTAGTAGTAGTATTATCTTCAGTTTTCACATTAGTGACGATTTGCAGCTTTCTTTAGAGATCAAGTGACGGTAAATTTCCTCGGTGTTCTAACTGATTTTAATAGTGTTATTGTCTGGATGGCCTCGGTTGTTTCCTGGATTTCTAGTGCCTCCAACTTCTATTCTATTTTCTTCAGGACGATTCCCTGAGCTCCAATTACGATTAGTACTACTGTCACCTTTGTGTGTGTTTTTCATAGTTACAGTCGTAATGATAGTTATGGTAATTACAGAATATATATTGTGGTCTTTGATATTGTTCATTCTGAAGTCTGGCTTGCGTTTTTTTTTAATTTACCGACCAAATCGGTATGATAGCCTCCATATCTTTTTGGTCTGCCCACAATTTCTTTTGTAAAGGTACCTCTCTATATACTAATTATTCGGATCGTGTACTTTGAAAAGGTAATAAAAATGGATGGCCAAAAAATTGAGGGCAGAACAGCAACGTTCAATTATCCAGCAAACTCTCTGAAGTTTTCTCCCTGTGTCTTACTACGATCGTCACATCGATAAATCTACTCAACTGCATCTACAAACTTTCCACAAAAATCATCACCAACAAAATCAATAAAACGTTTGGTGAAAACCAACCACGGGAATAAGCTAGCTTTAGAAGAATCTACTCGACTATTGAAATCAACAAAATCCAAAACGCTGATCTCTGTAGCTTTTATCTATTCAGAGAAGGCCTTTGACTCGATGGAAATTACTATGGTTATTGTGGCTATTTATCTACCCAAGAAAACGGATCTATATGAAAAACTCAAGAGACTGACAAATCAAGCAAAGAACCACTCTAGGAGATGGCAAGCCTTCGGCATGCTCTGCTCAACCTTCAAGAACAGAAAATCCCATTAGTCCTAAGAAAGAGAGAGTGACCGTTAACTGAGAAACATGCAACGTGCACATGAAAGAATCATGCTCAAACTCACATGGAGAGATCAAAAGACAGTGCAATATATCAGGGAGAAAACTTAGGTCTGAGACATTCTAGAATCTATTAGAAAACTTGAATGGCAAGAATGTTGCAAGATAAGCTGACAACCAATGAACATCACGACTCAAAACATTGATCATCAGAGATCATATGCAAATCTAGAAGAATACAAGATGGAGAGGCAATGTAAACAAGCTCAAAGATTATTTGCTCTGTTACGCCCATCATAGAGAGTTCTGGTGAATCCTGGGGTGGGTTAATAAAAGACTAATAATGATGATGATGATGATCGTTTAAAATTATGGTATGCACTTGACTGGGTATTTAAATCCAAATCAAAATGAAATTCACGATAATTAAAATGCTTTGCTTTGGGACATAATGCAATATAGTGCTCTATTCTGCAATTGAATAAATATTTAAAATTCAAATTAGAATAGAATTCTCAATAATACAAAAAAAGTTTGGTTTAGAGACATTATATAATCCTTAGATTTTTTTAATTAATCTAGTGGTAAAAATGGAACAAAATAAAATTCATAATAATAAAAAGGTTCTACTCTGAACATTACTTATTCTGAAGATCTTCTCTAAATTGAAAAAATATATCTAAAATAAAATTAAAGAATCAGCAAAATAAAAGATTTCGCTTTAAGACAGTGTGCAATCTGAAGTCGTTCTTTGCAGTTAAATGTTTAGAATAAAATAAAAATAAACTGATCATCTGAACGGATGAATTTGAATGTAGAGTTCAATATAGACGGAATAATGCATTGCTTCAATAATATCCCTAAAATGAAATAAAAGTTTCACCATACCAGCATATTTGCAATGCAGGGCCATTTTAAATTAAAACCGAAAAGGATTTTTGCAAGTTTAAGTTTTTAGATCGATTGTAACTTGGATTGTTAAATTAAAATCTGTCACTCGAAATCAGCCTCTACACTAGAATACATTATACTCAGGGTAACTAAGGATTAAGTTCAACAAAATTAGTGCAAGTTTCATCCTACTGTCCGAAATTTTCGTTGGCCGAAATGGTGTTAACCGAAAAGGAAAATATCAATAATTCATATAGAAACTATTTACCATTCCCAGACACATCCCCCCCCCCAAAAAAATTCTGTTTCTGCCTGTGGTGCACTAAGGATATCAAACCTTCGAGCTTTCTTAAGCTTTTTTTTTTTCGTACTTTACGCCTCATCTTACTAATAGACTCATGAAATAACTCAAGATAAAATACAGTTGTACGCAGACACAGCTCAAAGCTACGACAGTCTAAGGTCTTTTGACGTAGCGAAATAGCGTCAAGCGAACTTCTGTTAAGCGGCGTATATCTGTACAGAAATTTGACGATCGGTAATAAAGGTGGATTTTCAACGATCCATGCTAAGTGTAACGTCCATTATTGTTGTTGTTTTGACCATATTATTGTTTAGTTGTTGTTGCCATACAATTTTCCTGATCAATTACATTGGGCGATTTCCTTTGAAACGCTTTTAAGTAAAACCTCATATTTCAGCTTCTTGATTCTTAATGTCACCTCATCTGTTTTTCATAACGAAAGATCAGCCTGACCCAAGGTCTCGATAAGAGGCAAACCCTATACGGCAGCCATGATTCAAATATATTCACATCCGACAATATTGCGTGACAAAAGAGAGTTCAATTAACAAGATGATGATGGAAATTGCCCTTTAAAATCGAAATGAATCAGTGCCAGAGATGAGTATAAAAGGATGAGAGAAATTCCTGTTTGGGAGGAAAAAATGAAGAAAAAGAGGATGGAAATTTATACATATATATATAGAGAGAGAGAGACATACAGACACACACACACACACACACACACACGTAAGCCAAAACAATATGACCTGTAATATGAATATGGTAATACCACACGATCGTGGAATTATATTTGTTTTGAGTGGTTGGGGTCGGGGAGTGTTTGCAAGCTGTTAGCCGCTGTCTTGAAGACAAATCCAAACACTGATACAATTAGCTGAGGATAAGAACATAAAAATCACCCTCTCCCATAAAAGGAGAGGAATGATCATCATCGATATTGATACCTGCAACGATAAAATGAATACCTTTTCTGAAAGACAAAAGATACATCACAACTAAAAGAGAAACAATCGAAAAAGAGACAAAAAATTGAAAGAAAAAGTAGAAAGAAACACAAAAGAAATATAGTCTGCACTCATTGAATATCTACCAAGAACCCTGTAACTATTTGGTTTGCCCCAGACACATTAAGGAATCATCCCAATGAGACCCAACATATCCACTTTAGGTAGTGTCTCCACAATATAGCACAATCCATAGCTCAAATCCTGACACACTCCTAGTAACAATCAATCCCTCTCACATCAAACATTCAGATGACTTAATAATCAGATCGAAAGACGTCAGCATAAAATACAACTTATTAGCCGGTCTGGATACCAAATTATAATCCACCAAGATACAAAAAAAATGCTTGTACACGCTTAAATCTAAATTCAAAATATACTCATCACATTCCACTAACACGATAAAAATTTGCACACTTTGAATTAACCAGTGTCACTTTCAATTTAAGGTGGGGCAAGTTAAAATTCGATTGAGTCAGCACTTGTCTATGAACATTCCTCGAATTCTCACAATCGGTCCCCTTCACATATATCTTACCAGAAGAAGCAACATCTATAATTATATACTGATGATGCCCTTTCAATTTATCCGAACGCCATTAACTTGAACAACCGAGTAAATAGATTTCACATATGGAACAGAACAAAACAACACCCTCCCTCTTTCTTGATACCTTATTACGCAAAACTGACAATCACTTGCAATTGAGTGTATACTGCAAATCTGCCAACAAAAACGAAGTCATCCAATTACACTCCTACCAGTTCAAAATCGGGAATAATTATAAGCTTCTACCAACGAGCCTCAAGAGTATATAATCCCCAATACCTGGAAAAAAGTATAATTTACAGTGTAGATGTTCAAGACTCTTTAAATACCCCTAATCTTTCATACAAAACTCCAGGAAAAGAGCACTCAAATTTCACCTCACTATATCATGCCTTACTCGCCAACGATAAAAAATGTTAGATACGTCATCATACCAACAATCCTTACAACTACTACATTTGACAAACACTCTGCACAATTAAGCCTACAAATTGCACCCAAAACATGCATGTGTTTCCGTGCGTAGGGACGATTGCTTCTTAAAGAAGATGTATACATAGATGCTGCATTGGGTGTAGCGTTGGCTAGGACCAATAGTTCCTGCGGATACGTTTAGATATGAATTATTTGTGTGAATGAACTGATTTTCACTATTGGTTGATTCAAAAGAAGAAGAAAGCAAGCGAAGAATCACCCCAAGATGGCAAGCCTTTGGCATACCAAGCTCAACCTTCAAAAACAAAAAGATCCCATTGATTCTAAAAGGAAGGGTGTACAAACAATGCATTCTCCCAATGGTCACTTATGGAGCTCAAACATGGAACCTAGCCAAGAAAAGGGTTCCCTTAATCGAGAACCATACAACGTGCACATCAAAGAATTACGCTGGGCCTCTCATGGAGAGACCACAAGACAGCACATTACATCCGGAAGAAGATAGGAGTCAGGGACATCATAAAATCGATGAAAAATCTCAAATGGCAGCGGGCTGGCCTTGTTGCAAGAATATTGGACAACTTGCAAAATCATGACTCACCACATGGATCCCGAGAGATCACGTGCGCAACGGAGTCCGGCAGAGTATTAGATGGAGAAACGAGCTCGTATAATTCAGGAAGTAATTGCTCCACGACGTCCACGATAGAGAAATGTGGCAAATCCTAGGGAAGGTCTATATTCAACGAAGGACTTTGAAAGACTGATTGGATGATTATATACTGTGTATATAATCATGCACTGCATGAATGTATTATTACATCGTTATACTATTGCATACTGTACATCCTGGTGAAGATGTGTAGGTGAGTATTTTGTGCTTTGGTATCATATCAGTACTTATGCACTTATATATTTATGCATTATCATACATGTACATACTATGCATTCTGACATCTAGGTATGGTTATAACTTGCCAGATTAGTTAGATGATTATCATGTTTCATCTGGAAGCAAATATACATATATATATGATTAATAATTATGTCATTCACAAGTTGTATAACAACAGTGCAGTATGGCCATAGACTATCCAGTATCCCTCCCAATAAATACGCTTTGACGTGATTTATGTATATGACTGCACTGATGTGCGCTATCACATGGTTATACACCGCGCGTATAATTACAAATCATATGGATGTATATTGACATCGATATACTGTACATTCTGTGTAATTATGTATCATGTTCGTGGTTTTATACTGTTCATATATCATCTGCTCAGGGTGTTGACGAATATATGTGTGTTACATATTAGATGGACACGTATTATGATGTCGTTTTATGTTGTGCAGAGAAGGGCATGTATGAATGTTTTGGTCTAACCATTATTCGAGTATGTGCTGTGTAGTCCAACATGTATGTGGGGTCGTACATTGTTTGGGTAATCATATACTTCATAGGTATGATTTCTAATCTCTTAGTACATATATGTATATTTATGGGTATGGAAATGGACAAGTATGCACGTGAAGTGAATATACAAGTGTCTGAGCTTGTATGCGGAATTTTGAGCTGGCAGTTATTTGCTTAAATGGACATGTTTGACGCATTTGTACATACGGACGTGTGCGTGGGAATACATTTGCGTACAGATGTATATGTACGGTCAAGCGCAGAGGGGAACAATTGCACATATTACGCCCCCAAAATTTAACAGTCATTATATATTTGAGACAAACATAACATAACCACCGAAGGGTTTTGTCCGTCTTCATTTTCTGATTGAGCTGAGGGTATAGGATCATTCCTACGAAAAGTCCGTAAATAAAAACGTATGCACCAACTTGTAGCTTTAGTTAATGTCTATAATTTTCACCAGTATATCAGATATAACGTATCTATCCGATGATAATATGTATATACGTCAAATACGTTTTAGGGGTAGTATACATAAGTGAGGCCTGTACAAAAAAAATTAAATTATGCGTAGTATCAAATAACATCCACCAAGAATACATTGTGACAATACCATATATATGTATATATATATATGTGTGTGTGTGTGTTTGTGTATGTATGTATATTTTGACTGCATGCAGTATGACATAATCAATGAATTAAAATCATAATTAATTGGAAGATATTATTTCATCAACACTGCTAGGAAGCCATGTTAATACAACAATTTTGTTTTTAAATATCCAAAACTGTTAAATGGTAATTAACTTGACTCAGTTCAAACTAAAAATTCGACTCATAAAAAGAAAAGTTATGAGTTTCATTTATTGTCATCACAGAGAATCATTTTATTCAACATTCCTGTTTAATTCATTAGGTTTACTACACTCGCATTTCACATTGTAAAAAAGTCAAGTAATTTGATTTTGCTGGATCATTTTAACACATAAAACATCATAACTCTTTTTAGGTCATGTTTAACTCATTAATCAACATTAAACTTTGTAATCTAATGAATTATTGATTGTTCCAAAATTAAATTGTTGTGTGTTTTCTATTCAAACATCTGATTGGAAAGAAATCAAATTAAATCAAAATTTACGGAGAAACCAATGTTATGTTTTGTTGATCTTGAACTAAGGTCGCAAAAAGACCTCGGAACTAAAGTAGAGTCAAGAATTTTTCTATTATGATTATTTACTGAATGACGCAAAGTAATGCAAAAAAAATCGAGCGAGGTGCAATCGAAATGCCTGTAAATTTAAAGATGTAAAGATGTTGGTAAAAAGGGGCATCAAATATAACGAATAACCCCCTTCCCTCGATGAGTTTTTCATAGTGAGGGTTATTTCCTTCTCTCTCTCTCTCTCCCTCTCTCTCTCTCCCTCTCTCTCATTCCCTCTCTACCAATACATATATTTAGAGAGAGAGGGGTATAGGGAAGAGAGAAAGAGAGATAGAGGAGGGAAAGGGTTGTTGTAAAAAAATTGGAAATAACATAATTTGTACTTGGAAATGATACTCTATAATAAGTATATCTCCTCTGGTTCATTTATATATATATATATATATATATATATATATATATATATGTCTGTGTGTGTGTGAATATGGGTGCATCTGTGTGTGTGAGTGTGTGCGTGCGTTTGAATATGCCTGTGTGTGCAAGTGTGTGCATGCGTTTGTGTATGTGTGTGTGTGCACTATACGGGAAATAAGTTAAAACAATTCCATGTACAGAAGACTCATCAGTCGCCCCTAAGCAAGAAGTGAAAAATTATTATCATCTAATTAAAGATTAATCCACAGAAATTACCTTATCTATCCATCTATCTATCTATCTATCTATCTATCTATCTATCTATCTATCTATCAATATATATATATATATATATATATATATATATATATAATGGAAGTAGAAAAATGATATCATACATTATCTTCTCATGAAAGCAAATTACATATATTCAATTGTTTTTCGACTTGCAAGGCAGCAGTTAGTGTATTGCTGAGAAATAAGAAAAAGAAAAAAGTGAAAGAGATGTTACTGTTGCCGAACTGATTGGATTTCCCTGAACACTCATTCTATTTCTTATTGACAATGATGGAAAATGAGACTTTTTGACTTACTCGCATCTATACCCACTCTCCTTGCAGATATATGACAGGCTGAGAATTATAGCATGAAACGTGACACATACTTACTGAGCTGAACTTTGATGTGAAATGTTCATTGTACGATTTTCGATCCTTGTAATTACTATTTAACACCTAATTATACAAAGAATTAAATATGTTAAAAATTGAGTATTTATTGTTCAAAGTAAATTTTTTTCATCATTAAACTAAGAATACATTAATGTACTTATGTATATCGGGTAGTTCAGATGATTCATGTTGTCCGTTTCTATAATTTTTTTACTGTTTTACGTTTAAGGACTTTCTCTCTTTCAATTCCAGACTCGGTTGAGATTTGTTCCTTTACAAGTGGAGTTCTCCTTGGAGAAAGTGTTTATTTTTTTCAATTTTTGGTACTTTCAACCAGTGGCACCCAAGAACAATACCTAAATTTATTAGTTTTTAGAAAGAAAATTAAGGTTTTGCTAGGGAAGCTTCCATTCACAATGCAAAACAGCAAAAACTTTCCGCTATCTTACAGGAAGTACTTCGGAATAAAAAGGTGGAATAACACTGACAATTAATAAGGGAATAAAACGTCCAAATCCTAACCGAAACACTAACTCACGAATCAACTAAATCCTCACTAAATCTACAAAAGAAATTTCACCTTAATACTTTGCACCGTTTTGGCTCATATTGTCATGGGGTCATGTTTGCAAATTATTTGTTTTTGAAAAATAAAGCAAAATATAAAAAAGAAAAACGTATGAAGAGTTCGCTGGTCGTTTTGTTAGGAAAGTGCTACTGATTGAAGTATTTCAAAGGGTGGCCAACGCACAGAGTAAGTTAAAGTCATGTTGGTAAGTCATATGGAAATGCTTGTCTTTACTTCCGGTAAAATGGCGGAATGGGCCGACCATCATATTATAAGTACACGGTAAGTAGAACGCTCCCAACCCAGTTGTAAAACCTGAAAAATCATTTTTTCTAAAGACTAAAAAGAATTGAATGGTTCGAGGGTCTTATACATTAAAAGCATTTAAAATTGAAAGGAAATTTTTGTTTCTAGGACAATTCCATTTGTGAAAAAACGAATTCTTTTCCCGTCTATGTCCCTCAGGGATGTTGATTTATGATACAGTTATTTTGGATTGATTGATACCATCGCTTTCTACCGCAGTAAAATTGTCAATGCCTAGATTTATTGCGTATTTCTACCTGTTTCACCATCTTAATTTTTGCGCTGTCGTATATATATATATATATATATATATATATATATATATATATATATATATATATATATATATATATATATGAACTGTAATGAGTGAGACAGACTTGGGAGTACAGCGTTTTGAGGTAAGGTTTATTATTCTGTAGATGTTTTTCGTCGTTGTTGTTGTTTATGGTCCAGACCCAGACATGTTTCGGGATATATTCCCATCTCAGTGGTGTGTGCTATGTGAGTGTATGCTTTCAAGGGTTTAAAGGTTTCATTTATATTTATATGTGTGTGTGTGTATATATATATATATATATATATATATATATATATATATATATATATATATATATATATATATATGTATATATATATATATATATATATATATATATATATATATATATATATTAGGGGTTAAAGGTTTCATTTATTTTATGTATGTATGTATGTATGTATGTATATGTGTGTATGGGGGGGTGTAATGTCCTAAAGTAATGCTCAATTTTATTCGAACGGTATTGCCAGTTTCAAGGGAAGCAACTATTTAATGGAACAGTCTGCATTCCATGAACTGCACGAATAAAATTGATGATTTTTGTTAATTAATCGGAATTTAAAAAATCTAAAATTACTAGTGAAAATAAAGACTCTTGCTAATTAATCAGATGAAAATTCTTTTCAATTTCGCTCATGGACTGCTCATCCGATTAATTAGTGAGTTTTAATTTAACTAGAACAGTGAACTCTCGCTATAACGAACCTCGATATAAAAGATTTCGGTTTTGAGGAAGATGTGTACAATAACCATCTTTTTAGGCCTTCACAATAAGATCAAAGTTGGGTAATTGCTTTTTTCTCTGTTAACAAAAAATAGCATAAACTTACCTTTTTCTATTTCAAACGTTGTCGTGGTTGAATTTTAATTGTTTTCTTCATGAATAATGATTTAATTCAAATAATTTTATTCACTTGACGAGAGCAAAAGTCGTTAAGAATCTTATTGATTTTCGTCACTGCAAACCATGTGACACGGCATTCCAGTTTTAAATTTTAAAGTTTACCCCATTAGTTTCTCATATTGTGAAAAAAGTCAAGAAAATTTGATTCCCCCAAATCATTTCAACTCATTATAACTTTTCAATAATCGTTATAATTTCTTAATCATTATTAGATTTCTTATCAGAATAAATTATTTTTTTATTTTGTATTTTTATAATAAAATTATCGTATTTTTTATGTGAATCATTGTTTTATCGAATTCAAGAAAATCATCAAAGAAAACAATAAAAATGTAACTTTCATATTACTTTTCTTTGTTTTTTGCTGTTTGTTATTTATTTGATTAATTGGGAAAAATTCTTATTACATTTTATTCATATTCATGAAGACGACAATTAAAATACTGCAATAATAATCTTTGAAATTGAAAACAAGAAGTTGGAGTTATGTTTTGTTGACAGAAGAAGTACATTTACTACTCATCTTTCTCGAACTAAATGCTACAAACTGCTGGTTTACGAAACTAAAATAGTGCCAGAAACTTTTTCATTATCATTATTCACTGAACGATGTAAAGTGAAGCCGAAAATCGAACAATGTACAATCGAACTGCCTTCAGATTTACCAATTAATTGCAAAGGTTTACTGCAATTCTGTGTGTATTGAATATTCCAATGATTAATTCTCCTCTTAGAACTCCTATCACTGTTTGGATAAATCAGGTATTTCTTTTGGATCACCCTGTATTTCCTGATGCGTTTAATGATAATCCATTTTTGCGGTCTACTTGATCACGTCAAAGGAAACGTACAGATCCTGACACTCAGATTTATTTCCTGAAACCCATTCTATCTAATATGTTATTATTTAGCTTCATCCGAAGTGTGAATTTTATCGTTTATACCTGACAGAAACATGAAAACGGGAATAAATTACCTCCCTTATTGTGGGAGCTATAATTTCCACAGCAGTAAAATTAGTAATATTAACTTGGATTTTCATTAGATGTAGTATTGTCAAACATTGTTCATTTTTAATTTTTACTAGCATTCCTTTCATTTTGATCTTAGATGATTTGCTTGAAACCACTCAGACCGTCAGTCTACAGTTGTGAGAAAACAGTGAATTTCTGTAGCAGTTGCTCTACCTCCTGAGCCACAAGAGCTTTACGGAAGGTAGATGATTAAATCTGGTACAAGAACTTACTTCTTATTCTTCTGACCGATACATATGTTCTGATGTTATAACTATCTATGTTTTTCGGTATACTGGTAGTATTAGTAATAGTAATAATAACTTGAATTTTCATTAGAGATAGTCAACCATAATCGATTTCCTGATTTTTGACAAGTATTCACTTCATCCTAAAGTAACAAAAGTTAAGAGGGAAGGAATACTAGTCGAAATTTGAAAATCGATGAAGGTTTCACAACATTTAAAAGTTCTGATTTAATTGGAAGCCCAATTCAAAACCTATCGATTCAATGGAAATTAACAAATAGTTTGATTGACCCAAGACCTCCAGAGATTTAATACCATTAGTAAATCGAACACTTCTTTAGAAGTCTTGTCCAATCATATAGATCAACTCTTCCGACGAAATCTACCCTTTATCGTAAGCAATGATTTTCACTTCGCCACTCTCTGATGATGAGCTGAGTCTCATAACAAATTGATTTTTCCTAATCATTTTACCACTCTTTTTATTCTCACTCTACTTATACGTATTGGTCATCCGTCATCTATCATTTTGTTCACATTCGGAAAGCTTTTATCTTCCCGTTTCGTCGCTTTTTATCTCCAGTCATTGTTCCACTAACTATATTGATTTGAGCAATACTAGCCAAGATGACTTTTTCAAAAAATCATAAACTGTAAGATTTTTTCATATATAGATGTCAGGAATTATCATTCATATTTGCACAAAGAAAACCAAATGACAATAAGTCTTCTCTAAATTCCAGGACTACTCTCAATATTTTAGCTGTTTTATACAGTACTCTAATCGGCACGATCTCGGTCTTTGTTTGAATTTTTAATCCCTCTAATCACTTTAGTAACTTCTCAAGGTTCCGGCCATTATCGATCATTTCATCAACTTGATGTTCCATTTTTTTTAGATCACCGACAAGGTCTATAGCTTATCATTTCTTTCATTGTTCACTTTGTGATCCGCTATCTGACACGTACTTTTTACTCTACCACACGATTTGGTCTTCTGGCCTTGAATAGGGGGATTTGTTTGAATCTCAAGGACTAATTCTTGTACGTGCATATACCTCTGGTTTGTATGGTCAAAATGCATTGTTCCCGTTGGATCACCTTGGTCACCCAGTTATGGCATTTGTACTCCTAATAATCATCACCATTATAATCATCAGTCAATTCCTTTATTATAATAATTATTAAACATGTTTCTTCCCTTGGTCAATGTCATATTTCTGGGAAAAGAAAAAAAATTTTTCAAGAAATATCAGCACAATTTTCGATCGTTTGACGCGATTTTCCTCATCTCCTTACAATTCTTTCAAAGCATATTGGATTTTATATCAGAAAATTTTATACGTTTTGAATTTTTACTTTTGTATCTCAGCTCCCAAACACTTATACAGTCGACAATCACCAATCTGGCTACATTTGGACCTAAATTTCTGAAAACAAAATTACACTGTTTTCTCTTTTATTAGGCTGACAAATATTTTTTTCGAGAAGATATTCTTTAAAACGTCATCTATCTACACGTTCAAGAATCACTCCAGAATTATCCAAGTTACGTTATCTTTGCTGATGGACTATTAAAAATGATGCCATATCTCTGATTAAAAAGCATTTATTTTTATCTTTGGGAATGTCTCTCCTGACTTAGATGTTATGACAGATAAGTGATTTTCACTTTATATGATATCAGTCATTCCCAGTAAGACAATGATGAAAGTAACACATTTTTTTTAATAATTTTTCCAAAAGTCAGTGAAAATACTTGAAGATTCTTAGCGGCTTATAGTATATCTTGTCCAAAAATCAGATCGAAGAATACAATGAATCTAAACGTTTGGACAGTAATGTTCTTTTCTATATCCACCAAATAATAGTGTTCTTTTTAATAGAATTATGTTCATACACAATTTAGTATATATCCGTGGACAGGAAGCTGATACAATAACACGGCGAGCAAAACTAAAATCATAAGAAATAAATGATTTTAATTGAATTCGAAGTACAGAAATTGACTTGAGATTTGGGTCGCACATTATAAAATGTACTGCCAAGTTATTTGAAAAAACTAATTTAGGTATACTTTTTTATTGCAGGTTAGTTGGGTTTTTTTAAGACTATAATTCCAGTTGAGTGAATACGTTGCCCTCAACAATGTGTGTGCGTGTGTGTGTATATATATATATACATGTGTGTGTGTGTGTGTGTGTGTGTGTGTGTGTGTGCGCGCACGCTTGTCCGTGTGTGGACTGGTGCTCTGAAAATTTGACTCGATGTAACTATCAAGTATACATGCCTATACAATCGTGTACACACACACACTCACACACACACACACACACACACACACACACACACACACATATATATATATATATATATGGAGACAGACAGAGATAGATAAATTTATGGATGAATTTGAACAGACTGAGACGGATGAATATGAGCTGACTATTCGTAGATAGATATTAACAGAAAAATATTGATTGATAGACGGACGGGTCTGGTTAGTCACTCAATAGAAGCTGTCACATAATTAACGTCGTTTTGGTAGCATGCCATAATGGGGGATTGATTAAAAAGTCAGAAAAGGCGATGATCATGAATATTTGTTTCGCCTTCTGTTGGGCAGTGATTACAAAAATGTCCAAAAACAAGTGTGAACACAGCAAGATATACAATAGGGAATCAATTTAGCATAGTTTCACATTGTAAATTGAACCTCAAACCAAAAGCCTATCTCGGGGGATTTTCCCTATTAGTGTTTTGCATAAATAATAAGTAAATGTTTTAATTTTCAGCCCTGTAGTGCCACTGGTGTAGTCTATACTGCGATATACATATATATATATATAGAGAGAGAGAGAGAGAGAGAATGAGAGAGAGAGACAGACAGACAAACAGACAGACAGACAGATAGACAGACAGACAGAGACAGAGAGAGAAAGGTAGATGGATAGATATGTCGACAGGGATTTCTAATAGATATACAGATTGATCAATTTAGTGAGAGGACGGAAACAAATTGACCCTTCCGTTTTCAAAGTAGACAGTTCATTCACCAATCTAAATAATTCAAGAATATTTTACGTAAATCACTTGGAGTTATTATGTGAAAATAATTGAAAGTGAGAGGAAGGAAGTTTGTATAGAATAGTTTAGCGACTTTAAATGGTAACAAATGCCTTAGTATATATATATATATATATATATATATATATATATATATATATATATATATATATACATTGATTATATGAATAAATTTGGACAATGAGAAATGATCAACCTTGTTTCAGCTCCTCAGCTCCTCAGACAATTTAACTAGGCCATCAAGACGTATGGAAATGTACTTTCAGTTTGATTTTATGTGTGACGGTGGGATTCAGTTTTAATCATCTACATAGAAAGCATTATATGATATTATTTTATCAAGGTGTGTATACTCGGATAACATTACATAATTGTACTTGATACTGTTTTTGCTTCCAACTATTCTCTGAGGTTGTCTGGGTTTTGGGGGGGGGGTTACTTACGGTGTACATTGATTTGTTTCTTGAATCTAAATTCATTATTTGTCTAAGTAATTTTCATCTTTGATTCGCATTATCAACCTGTTTTCAAGCATGCTTTTATTTTCTTATTATTTAGTTACTTTTTTTGAAAAAGGGAAAAAAGAAAAATCTTCGATGAGATTGAAATAAAATAAAATGATACAATGTAATTATACACTCACAACGCAAGAACAACCAAAAATACAAAAGAAATTGTCAATAAATCAAAACATGCTGAAAGTCAGTTTTTAAAATTGTTACATTAACTATAATTATCCAATCAACATTGAAGAAATATTCAGGTTTTGCACATATTTTATGAGAACTCTTAGGGGTCTGCAGGGAATAAAGTTTGAGAAACACTGCCAAATGGGAACAGAGATTTGAACTACTCCCACATGTTCCATGCAAAGCTCCTTGTCCGCTGATAAGCGGTTTTAACCAATTCACGAGGGTAAAGAATTCCTTGAAGAATTCATCGAGTCAAAACTGAAATCATCCTTTGAAATTGGAATGTGCAATTTACTTGAAAGGTGGTTTAAGGTCAGAGAAGCAAGGAGAAATACTTTAATGACTAAATAATGCTTTGAATTTATACGAAACAAAGATGTTGTCAAGCAATATATGAATCAGTCAATTATCATCATTACGTGAAGGATAGTTATGGGCAGCGGTGTACCCAAGTATTCATCTACCCTCTTCTTCCTCAGATGAAAATAATGGCATATAAGAGGCAAGATATATTCGTGATGTTATCGAGCAATGATGTTGATTAGAGAGACAAAGATCCATAACTTTCCCAAGGACATTAATGCGAAGTGAACAGGAATAGTCACAGTGGGATTCAGACTTGCACTTCCATATATATTAGTACCCTCCTTTTTAAACATATGTATCCATGTTGTGTAAAAAAAAACTGATGTTTCAATCAGTGGCCATGGACTTATTGATTTCTCTCTCTCTCTCTCTCTCTCTCTCTCTCTCTCTCTCTATATATATATATATATATATATATATATATATATATATATATATATATATATATATGATTTATTTAGAATGTCAGGATATTCTCCTTCTGTTTACTCCCAATGAATTATATTTTCACGATCTGTTCTTTCAAGGTTCAGTATGAAGAGTTTTGGTGATATAAAATCACCTTGTCTCACTCCTTTTCCACTCTTCTATTTTAGCATGTGAATGAAATATAATTATTGCAGTGCCACATTCGCACTTTATTCAAATTATCTTCTCATAATTTCAATTTATACCCTGTTCCTGCATTGAGTTCAAAACTATCGTGTGTGTTATCGAATCAAAACAATTCCCATTGTCTAAGAAACATTCTTTTCGTCGTATCCTGTCTTTCTGATTAGCAGGTGTAATGTTTGTAAGTGATCCATTGTCGAATAACCATTTCTAAAATCTTTTGGCTCCCATCTAAAGAGATCATTTATCGGTCAATAATTATTTTATTTTGTAAATTATTGAGTAAAAGGGCAATATTTGCTAAGTTCTTTATCATCCCTTTCCTTGTATGATAGGATCTCAATCCCGAGCCAGAATATTTAGGGCACTTACTTTTCCCGTAGGCATTGTAGGAATGATCGCACTCGTCCGTTGTAATTGTCCTCTTCCGCATGATCTAAAAAATCTATCAATATGCCATCTTCGCCTGAGGATTTTCCGGTTTTATATTTTCAAGTGCAAGAACTACTTTGTTGTTATGCCTGGAAATTCAGTTTTTCTCTATCGATGTGTTATTCGATGAAATTTCAATTCTGATGCATAGATATTCCCATTTTTATGATTTTGCTTTTACCGTCTTCTCATGTAAACATCCGTCGCTTGCCAGGGTGGTCTGCGGCTTGAGCGCATTTCAGGTTTTTACCTATGCTGATAACTCTGACAATCCTCTACATGCTTTTCTCCCCTTTCTCTTGTCACACTTTTAGTTTCTTTGTTCATTAAGTTTTTTCCTTTTGTAACAGAATTTCTCCTTTTATTAGTTCTGAAATTGTCCGTTTTCCCTGCGTCATTGTTTTAACTTGTTTTGCCTGCCATCGCTGATGACTCTTTAATTATGTTTACTATATGTAAATATATGTATCAAGAAATGGACATACGTGGTCCAACAGAATGTGCATTAATTGCCTTATATCATATGGAATCTTATTTGAGAGGATCCTCTTTCTTTACACAGTTGATATATCACTCACCCTAGACAACATGAATAGAATAAACTGTCAAAGAAAATGGGGCTGCTGCAGGGATCGAACCTTACACCGATAGGGTAGCAACTTCAACGTAGCAATGCTCTTATCATTGAACTAAATAGCTGCCAGCAATACAAAGGCTGGGTAACCGCTTTCATTGCTACCCTATCGGTGGCAGGTTCGATTCCTACAGCAGCTCCATTTTCTTAAATTTAAATCAAAATTGAAATGAAGGATTCAGATATAGATAAATAGACATATTTTTATTTTATCCCTGACTTACGTACACAGTCTAAAACTAAATGACCATCCTACAACTCTGACAGCTCAGGGTCTCACCAAGACTTACTACTGCTGCTACGAGTAAATCCTTCAACAGACCAACACAGGTTTCACCAAAGACAGAACGAAAACCCACACATCATGATGACTCTAAAGGAATCCTCTTCCCTGATCGACATTTTTTATTCAAAAGCAAAACATCGGATGTTGAAATTATTTCTAACGGAAACCTTTTAACCACTGAAGGACACTATACTATACGCTACTGGAAATGGGAAGCCCCCACGAAACATGTACAGCACTCTAATTAATTCATTTGTTAATTCGTTAATTTATCTATCTGTCTCATTCTCTATTGTTTATATATATATATATATACATACATATATGTGTGTGTGTGTGTGAGTGTGTCTAAAATCATTCTAGATTATGTGCATAAGTTATTTTTATTTATATGTACAGAATTGAATTATGCTCCTGTTTTATTTATATTCGTGTCATAATCATTCATTTGTAAATGGAATCAGTGCAAAGAATTGTTTTGAGTGAAATTAAGGGAAATCAGAAAAAGGTTCAATGGATGGAAAAGTGATAAGGGAGGGACAGATGGAGAGGAGACGAATTTATGTCTCCATCTCCAAACATTTCATGAAAACTATAAAGACGTCCCTGATGTTCATTTCTGGGTTGAAAATCTCACAACAAATATCGCCTATGGTTGACAAGATCAAAATTGAATTTCTATCATCACAAAAAGTGGCAACATAAGACTGAAACAATATATAGTCATAAAAAAGGTGTTTCCTGTGCAGCCTCCTGTATTGACCTCCGCCTTTTTCTGTATATGAAATGGAAAAAAAATTGCCAGTGCCTACTAAATCATAGCATCGTTGCCTGCCCTAAGTTTCAAGCCAAAACTTGGTGGGCAATGAATACTAACAGGCAAGAAGAAGAAGAAGAAGAAGAACAAGAACAAGAACAAGAACAAGAACAAGAACAAGAACAAGAACAAGAAGGATGTGGCCGTGCCTGCAGATCACAGAGTAAATATGAAAAGAGATGAAAAACTGAAATACCAAGACCTGGCGAGGGAACTGACGGAATGGTGGAACATGAGAGTCAGGGTGGTACCAGTAATTGTGGGTGCGCTCGGAACCATACCAAAAACAATGAAAATGAGATTGAAGGAACTGTTGATAGGAGGAAGGATTGTGAAAATATAGACCGCAGCTCTACTGGGGATTGCACGAATTCACAGGTCCATTTTCCTGAATGGACAAAAAAAAGGCTCCAATCAATGGAACAATGAACGAGGAAGCTTGTAACAAAACACAAGGCTTCACACCCTAGAGATGATACAGATAGACAGTAGGTGAAGAGGAGAGAAGGCGATAAAAGACCCATCAGCATAGAAGACCATAGGCCAAAACAGGATTAGAAAAGTATGTGCAAGCAAATAGTGGAGACATTGTACAAAATGTAGCAAATGAAGGATCAGCACAGCAAAAAAGGAAAGGAAAATTGGAACAGGAAATCTACACGGAGAATTCGAAAGACGGATATAGAATGTCGATGATTACAGATCATGGATATGGTTACGCAAAGGAAACCTGAAGAAAAAAATAGAACCTCTAATTATGGCAGCCCAAAACAAATCCATCAGGACAAAGTATATCAGGGCAAAAATTGACAGAACCGGAACAAACAGCAAACGCCGCCTACGTGAGGAAAAGGATGAGACCTTCAATCCTCATTGGGTACCTTGCATTTATGGCCCAGTGTTAGACTAAGAAAAGTTTATGACAGATCCACAACCTCTTATCCGAAATTCTGAAAATCGAAATTCTCCAAAAACCAAATGGTTTGACATTGCTACCAGTCAGGCGTGTCTTTTTTGTTTGTTTTGTTTTGTTTTATTTTGTTTTTTTGGGGGTTTTTTTTTTGCTTGCTGGTATTTTCCTTCAATCTTTTTTTTTGTGATTCACTCTGAAAATATTGGACTCCATGACAAGGGATTTTCACTTGAAAATAAACGGTATGCCGGCTGTTTAATGGTCTGTTCTCACCTTGTTACGTTAACGCTTTATTAGAAACCTTCAATAAATACTAGAGCTAAGACTATCAACATGGGTTTCTCCAGTTTTCAAATTGGTCTGGATGGCTTGCTATTCACGTATTTATCGCGTATACAGGCTGTACCAATGGGGCTAGAGGACTGAACATGTAAACATACACAGCTTATCGTGTGTATGCTTTTGTTGTTTTTGTTTTTTATGATTCCCCGCTAAATAAGTCTTAAGTGAGGGTCACTTTACAATGAGAGTTTATGCTGAACTGATCCCTCAATTGGTGTCTGGCAGTATTTATGCTTGTTTTTTTTTTGGGGGGGTTGTTTTTTTCAGGGAGGGGGGGGGGGGTTGTAAACCACATTTTTTCAGTGATCATTGCCCAACAAAAAATGAGAGAAGTAACATATCCATTGATCATCCCTTTTTCCGAAACTTAATTGATCATCGCCCAATATGACAGGCTGTCAAAATATGTTGATGTTGTGACGCTTTTTATCTCGTTACTAACCAGACTTGTTACTATTCACTAATAGAAATTGAACAGCACCGGTACAGCACTTGGTTTCTTGAAAAGTCGAGCGTTAGAACCGGCTAGTTCCGGGATATATGGTGTGTATTGATAACTGTTCCAAAATCGGTGTGCCAGACTTGGCTAAGTCTAATAAATACCTGAGAGGTATCACTTAAGAGTAATAGTCAGTCATTCAATCTAGCAAACCACTATTACTGTGTGGTGAGTTCGATCCTCTTCATTTCAAAAAAGTATTTTCTTAATAATTTATATACGAAGTATAATACTCTATTTTATCAGCTAACTGCTTAGAGCATCAGCTGCCCTATCCGGACTTCCAGTATCACGTTTCTCTTGTCCCGATTGAGGAGCGACGAGCACCCAAATTGGCATCACACACCTTACCTGCTCGAGATACTAGGTATTCCAATATGGTCACCCATCTAGATGCTGACCTGACTTGACGATGTCTAACTTCAGTAATCTCACAAGAACCGGTGTATCCAATGGGATTCAACCAATCGTTTTTCCTCATATATTACACATATATATATTTCCTCAGTCCTGATTTCGGAGAAAGATATCTGTTTGTTTATTTATTTGTTTGTTCTTTTGTTTTTGTTTTTGTTGTAGTTGTTTTTCGTTTTGCGTAATCTCTATCCATTGTGAATTATTTTATTTGTATTTCAACCCGAATTCTTCTCTTCTTGAGCGGACAATTTCATTTATGAATCGCTGTCTTGAAAATTAAATTCCTAAAAAAATGAAAACCTGATATTGCAGATTCTGAAATTGTCTCACTAAATTCACCGAATCCGTTCGCATTGAAAGTAAGTAATGCAGGAGAATGAATAAAGATGCGAATAATTTGAAGTCAACATTGGAAATCAGTTTCTGATTTCAATAACATTTCCCTTATTATTTTTTTTTCATTTCATTACTGGTTGTTTTCGTAAGAGTTGTTTATCCTAGGCGGGTAAAATTAGAATATTTATTGAATTCTCTCTCCGGTCTGCATATACTGAAAATGAAATTCTTGTTCTCTCGAAGAAAGAAGCAAAGATAGAAGGGACAGAAGGATAATTGTCCGGTAGGAAGAGCTTGTGAAAGAAAAATAACAGAAGCCAATGCGGATAATAACAAATGTAGAACGTTTATCAACAAAGAGTTAATAAATATTTTCAAGAACAAGAAATACCGATTGAAGGAATAAATACGATAGGCTGAACAAATAGACTGCAAGAAAAAGAAGAGGAAATAAAGATGAGAAGTAAGGAGAATATGAAGGGAGAAAGTGAAGTATTGATGCGTGGAAATTAGGAATAAAAAGGTTTTGTGCTCAGAATGACTGAGAAGAATCAATGCTTGGATATGAGATATAAAAATGATTTGTGCTTAGATGTAAACAATAAAAATAGTTTGCGCTTAGATTGCAGGCATAGAAAAATGGGTACTTGGAAATAATGAAAACAATTGGTATTACATAAAAGCCACGGAAAGGTTCGATCCTAGAAGAAATTTTTAAAAAATATGGTCTTTGGATATATAAAAAGTATTGATCTTTGGTGTAATAAATAGCATTAGCCTTTGTAGGAATTTACAAAAGGCTTGGTGTTAAAAAGAATAGATGGCGTTGGTGCTTAGAAGAAAGGTATAGATTTTTTCTCTATTAGATTGGGGGAATAAAAAAAATATCATCATGGTTTGGCCTTGGAGGGTTTTTTCATGTGTCCGTTGTCATCCTACAGATGTTTCACGTGGCAGATCTAAGGATATGGTTCTGGTCTGCTCTGTGAGCTTGTAAGATGAAGAGCATTGTGCTCATGGCATTAAACTATTATATATCTTCTTTTTTTTTATTCTGACTTCTCTATTTTTTGGCAGATAGTGAAGTAAAAGCTGTTTAACGAAGTATGGCTCAGTTTGGCACAACGTTACAGCATTAAGGCACATAGTGAGAACACACCTAACATGTTCGTATGCTAGAAAGTGCTTTACGGTAGACATCTTGAAAATGTTGCTAAGCTCGGTTTCATCTGACCCAAAGCAAAAGTAGTAGGTCTATATGTTGAAAAGCGGAAGCAAAGGTTAAGGGATAGATCTGATATCGGATGCGCACAAATAACGATAAATTGGATGTGCAAATGCAGAAAATCAGCCCTAGGACACTCCGATGCCAGATGTTGACGCAAAACATTCTGATGAGTGTGATGACAAAAGGACATGCTTTTTCCGTTTTCCTGAATGGAAAGCGAGAAAACAACAGGTATTTTTGACAGAATAAGCCACATCCAGGTGGACATATATATATATATATATATATATATATATATATGTGTGTGTGTGTGTGTGTGTGTGTGTGTATATATATATATATATATATATATAAAGGCATAGTTGAATGTGGGCAAAGATACTAAGAAACGTTGATGGATCTGCCAAATATGTGGGCGCAGTTACCATACAATACGGTGATAATTGCCATCTTGGGCAGACCAGATTCCCATGGATCGCAGACCACAAGATACCAAGACGGTTCCCGTAGGCCAATCCGTCGTCCTGAGCTCTACTCTCTCCGTCCGTCTTCCACGCGCCACTTGAAACTATGTCAAATAAAAATACATGCCTATATTCTAATAAATCTGTATCTTTTCCTTCCTTTTTGAATATCTTGAAGTCTCATGCTAGTACAACAAATACACCAGCAACTGATATACGAAACAAAATTTCAATGCAATTGGTTACTTTAGACTTCCGAATAATTTACTAAGCTTACTTAGCGAAGGTCCACCTGTCTGTTCAACAGCCTTAATGAATAGGCTATGAGGATCAACCGATTACAAGAGTTCATATTTAAGCTTTCAGTCTCTATTTCCCCCTAATGCTAATACGCTGTTTTATTTGTTTTACAAAAACTAGTATAATTAGTGTCCATATCATTCGAATATCTTCGAAGTATTGTCATTTTTTGTTAGTGTAATTGTTTTCTTTCTCCCGTTTTTTTTTTTGTTGTTGTTTTTGGGGGTTTTTTTTCATCGCACGTCTCAATCCTTGCTGTAATAAGGGATGTGAGTTTGAATATCTCCACAGCCTCATTCTTGATATCCGATCAGCGCTGATTCGTAAAATGATAGCCTGAGAGTTATGATGAAAAGCAACAGAAATGGGTTGAAAGAAATACTACTAAAAATATCATAATAAACGTTTATTTGGCAAGGAATGATTGTAGAGGCAGTGCATAGCTCTATTGTTCATATCCTACACCCTAGTCATCCCTCCCTGCCGCAAACCCGATTCTCTGGAAACTCTATCTAACTTACCATCATCACTATAATTGCAGTCAAAAAACTCTCAATGTAAGTTAATGGTAACCGCTCTTTGCTTCAGGTCATTTCGGTTTACCAAAGGTTTTATTTCAATAGGAACGCTCTACTTCCTCGCTGTAGGGGAGACCTGTAATATTACTTCTACGTGTGTTAATTTGTCATGATCTTTGTCGTGAGTGTGCTTTTCTGAATCATATTTATTCTTAATGAAAAGAGCCTTTTTTCCAATCAATTTGTATAGAGTTAAGCTGCTTCCATTTTTAAACCCTGACAAATGAATCAAAACAAAAATTCCCTAGCCAGTATATACCTTTATTAGGAAAAAGAACTAATGTGACCGATGTGAAATATTTGTGTCACATACCGACTGCACCAGGGGATTAACGAATTTGGGTTTCAATCTGAAAGGCGTCAAACTGTTTACTTGGAGATGCAGTGATTCTGTTGATACCTTTTTTTGTCTCTACTTTATTTTCCATTATCGATCACAGCTCTACGCCGGGGTCAAGAACTGTATCAATATTTCATGCGAAGAATTCGTGCGAAAAACGTCGTCTGCGGTCTTTAGAGTATGCAACTTTAGGATGGAGTGAATTTATGACTATTTACTTTACGGCTGATCGATTGACTCTCTGTAAATTAGTTTTTGTCTTGGTCCTAATGAACCAAAAATAACCAACAAATGAAAATGTGGGGAGGCATTTTTTTCGTCCAAAATCATCAGATGAATTGCTATTATTCTTTTTTTTCCTTTTTCCTTATTCTCTTTTTTCCTCTTCCCTCCCTTCTTTTCTTCATTTTTTCCTTTTTTTTCCTCTCGTTCTTTTTGTATCTCTTGCTTTTTCATTTTTCTTTCTTATATTCTTTTTTTTCTTTTCTCTTTTTTCTGTTAAATTTTGATGAGATCTTTCTCCAGCCTCCCAAGCAGTGAATTTTGTCGAAAGAATCAGGCATACTTATGCTTATAATGTTTTGTTATAAAATGATGTCATCATGTTTTCGTTAATTTGCTCTCTTTTTTTAAATCCCGTTAGTAATCCAAGCGTAGAAGTTAATACCATATGCAAATCATTCATCGAATATAGATATATAAATAAACCAAAATATAATTGGAATAATTCCATACCACAATAATACCTTCGAAATTGCAAAAATAGTAGTTAGCGGAATCTTTTTTCAAGTCTTTTGAATTAAAATCTGTTTGTGGGCAAAAAATGATAACTTATCCTATGAACAATAATTGATTATACATCTCACTGATAATTAACAACTTGACTGCAATGATAGCACCAACTGCTTCTGATGAAACAGAATTCGTACACTGCATTCAGACCGGCGAACAGTTGGAAGGGCCAGATTTTTTTCGAAAAAGATACATTTTTCAAGAGTTGCAAAGATACACCCAACTTCAATCCTGTCAAGAATGTTCGAATCACCATGGAGGATGAAAATGTTATCTTGAACTTGCTCAAATGATAATATCATTCTCAGCAGAATTCGTTGTGTAGGAATGACGAAGTTCCAAAAGAAATACATTGCGGATAACAAATATTTAGAAATATAATTCGCCCGTTCAAAACTTACATTGGATTATGTGATGGTTTCTGTTGGGAAAAATCAGTTAAAATGTTGGTTTTATTATGAGAAAGTCTTTAAAACATAGTTTGGAAGTTCCGGGGAGAAGTATTTACACTGATTTGATAAACAATATGCCTTATTTTCTCTCGTTTCGTTTCACTTCTTTTTTTTCTTAACAATCTCGCTGAACTGAAGAATTGTCCGAAATTAAAATAATCTACAAGATCTGATTGTCTTGAATTAGATTTCTTTCGATTTTATTTTAATTTCATCAAATTCAACTCGTCAATAGCGTTCGACGTATTTGATAAATTGTCCGTACTTTTCTGTCATGTAAAACGGGTTCCTGATCAATCAAAATTTTAGACATTTTTTTTTGGTCAGTAAAGTCTAATTCATGACAGAAATGGGCTGGAAATTTATTTCTATTATTTTCATATTTGTTATAGGAGCCGTCTGCATTTGGCAGTAAATATGATTGTGCCAATCAATCTTATTAATGTTGATTGATCAATCGATAGATATATTCGCACATAGTCAATACATACGAACTGAAAAGGGTAGAGAAAAAAAGGACGATTTGGAACTTATGGTAACTGATACACAGATAAACAGATAGGAGAGAGGAAACATCAGATAGTGTGAAACTAGAAGAAATACAGGCAGAGAAGAAAAACAAGGGAAGAAAGAATGAATGGATGAATGAATGGGACTGAAAAAAGAAGAATGAAGCAAACAAATGGACAAGAAATAAATCCCGACAAAAAGAAAAAAAGGAAAAAAGGGGAAAAAAAGAAAAGAGGAGAAGAGAGAGGAGAAAAAGGAAAGAGAGCAAAAAAAAGGAAAGATGTCCTGAATAGATAAGAAAAGATTAAAGCAGTAAACAAGTAAACAAAGAAACACCCGAGAAAAAAAAGAAAATCTGAAAGGGAAAGAAGAGATAACAAATAAAAACAAAGAAAAGGTGGAACTATACAAATATTATCATCTCCAATTTTTTTTCTTTTCGAGTCTGCAAGCGACCATTTTAATCCACTACCTCGAGCTGCTTCCTTTAAGAACTGAATCATTGAGACAAAAAACCGATATCGAATTTATTTTTGAAATCCTCTTCGTATTCCATAATATAATTGGCAGTAATAGAATGAGTGGCTAAATATTTTCATTCAAATTTAACTCAATTTTTGCCTTATTTATAAATTTAGTGCAGTTTTCTATTTACTTCCATGGTCGAATATAAAAAAAAAAAAAGAAAAATTTTAATCATTCATACTCTTGCTTGGCTTATTTCTTTTCATTATTTTAAGCAAAAAGATTTATTAATGAAAAAGATTATACTAAAATAAATCTTCGATTGAATCTTTTTTTGTTAAACATCTTTTCTCATACATTGATTCTGAAATTAATTCTTGCACAAATATATAGCTGGGACATGTATATGTCATTGGTATATTGAATGTAATGAAAGAAACACCATTTCAGTAACAGAACGAATAGCAATGTAAAAATGCCTACGAGAGTACACACACATAGACACACACAGAAATTGTTTGACACGATGGACTGAAAGATAGGATTTCCGAATGAGTTGACGTAATAAGACATTTCAGTGTCTAGTTCCCAAGTGTGAATGTATAGTAAATTGGACTGTTTAATTAAACATAACAAAGAGTAGACAACAAATGCATCCTCACGATAGTCCCTTATGGAGCTGAAACATGGAACCTAACCAAGAGGGAGAACAACAAACTGAGAAGTATGCAACGTGTGCATGAGAGAATCATGCTCAATATTACATGGAGAGTTCACAAGACAGCATAGTATATAAAGGAGAAAACAGGAGTCCAAAACATCATAGAAACTATTAAAAAACTCAAATGACAATGGGCAGGCCATGTTGCAAGAAGAAAAGACAACCAATGGACATCACAACTCAAAACATTGACCCCAAGAGATCAAAGGAAAAACTGAGGCAGACGGAACAGAAGATAAAGAGATGAACTAGACAAATTAGGGAAATACTGGCTCTGCAATGCCCATGGCAGAGGATGGACGCAAATCCTGGGGAGGCTTTATATCCAACAATGGACGATTAAACAATGATGATGATGATGATGATGATGATGATGACGTAACGTAACGTAACATACGAAAATTACCTGGATTAATTTTATTCTCAAAGTTGGGGACCACCCATTAAAACATAGAGTAATGCATGAAAATCATCTAGAAAACTCTAATTTTCAAAGTTAGAGACCGCCATCTAAAACATGAGGTAATGCATGAGAATCACCAGTATAAGTCTAATTCTCAAACAATAGACCGCCATATGAAACATGGGGTAACACATGAAGATCATCTGGATAAGTCTAATTCTCATGGTTAGAGACCGCTTACTGAAAAAAGTAATGGATTAAAATCATCTGCATAACTCTAATTCTCAAAGTTAGGGACCAACCACTGAAACATGGGGGTACACGTAAAAAATCACATTGATAACTTTAATTCACAAAGACAAGGATAACGTAGTGAAACATAAGATAAAACATGAAAATCATCTGGATAAGTCCAATTCTCTAAGTTAGGGACTGCCTACTGAAATATGGTAACGCATTAAAATCACATAAGATTGGCAACTGAAACAGAAGGTAACGTGTGAAAATCATCTGGAAAACTCTAAATTTCGAAGTGAAGGACTGCCTACAGAAACATAGGGTAATGCATGAAAATTACCTGGATAACTCCAATTTTCAAAGTCAGTGTGCAGCGACTGAAACGTAGGGTAATGCTTGAAAATAATCTAAACAACTCTAATTCTCATAGTTAAGGACCGCCAACGGGAACATAGGGTAACGCATGAAAATTATCTGGATAAGTCTAATTCTCAAACTTAGGGACCGTCTACAAAAACCTAGGGAAATGAATGAGAATCACTTGGATAACATTAATTTTTAAACTTAGGGACTGCCGACTGAAACATAGGGGAACACAAAATAATCATCAGGATGAATCTAATTCTCAAAGTTGGGGACCGTCAAATGAAACAAAGGGTAACGCATGAAAATCACCTGGATATTTGTAATATCAAAGTTGAGAACCACCGATTGAAACATAGGGTGATGCGTGAAAATCACCAGGACAAGTCTTATTCCTAAAGTGAGGGACTGCCTATGAAAGTCACCCAGATGAGTCAAATTTTCAAGGTTAGAGACTCTCAACAGGAAAATAAGGTAATGCACGAAAATCTCCTTGATAAATCTAATTCTTAAAGTTAGGGACCGCCTAATGGAATATAGGGTAACTTTTGAAATCACCTAGATAACTCTGAATATAAGAGTTAGGAACCGCCTCATGAAATAGGCTAACGCGTGACAATCACCTGGATAAATGTAATTGACAATGTGAGGGTCTGCATACTGAAACATAGGGTAATGTATGAAAATCAACTGGGAAACTCTGTTTCTCCAATTTATGGACATCTTGCTGATACGTAAGGTAACACGTGAAAATCACCTTGATAACTTTAATTCTCAAAGTTAGGAACTGCCTAATGAAACATAGGGTAACAGGTGAAAATCATCAGGATAACTAATTTTCAAGGTTAGGGAACTCCTACTGAAACATAGGTTATGCATGATAATCATATGGATGTCTAATTCTCAAAGTTAGAAACTGCCTACAGAAACATAGGATAACGTTTGAAAATCACCTGGATAACTGTAAATCTCAAAATTAGGGACACCCTACTGAAACATAAGGTGATGCGTGAAAACCACCAAGATAAGTCTAATTCTCAGTGTATTGGACCACCAAATGAAACAGGGAAACACGTGAAAATCATCTGGATAAGTTTGATACTCAAATTTTGGGACTGCCTGTATGAAACATAGGGTGATGCGCGAAAATCACTTGGATAACCCAAAATTTCAAACTTACAGACTCCATACTGGAATAGCGTAACGTGTTAAAGTCATCTTGATGACTCTAATTCTCAAAGTTTGGTACTGCAAAATAAAACATAGAGTAACTTATAAAAATCACCTAAGTTACTTTAATTGTCAAAGTTACGGAGCACCTACTGGGACATAGTGTAATGTGAGAAAATCATCCGGAAAACTTTCATTCTTAACATTAAGGAACGCTTAAAGAAAGATAAGGTAACATGTGAAAATCACTTGGATAACTCTGAATCGGAATTTTAGGGACCACCTGCTTAAATAGGCTAATACATGTAAATATGTGGATATATCCAATTTTCAAAGTTGAGGCCTGCCAACTGAAACATAGGGTACCGCATGAAAATCACTTGGATAACTTTAATGTCAAAGTTAGGAACTGTCGATTGAAACAAAAGGTAGCGAATGATAATCATCTGGATAACTCTAATTCTTAATGTTAGGGAATGCTAACTGAAATATAAGGTAACATGTGAAAATCACCTGGACAACTATGAATCGGAAATTTAGGGACCGCCTGCTTAAATAGGCTAATGCATCTAAATATGTGGATAAATCCAATTCTCAAAGTTGAGGCCTGCCAACTGAAACATAGGGTACCGCATGAAAATCACTTAGAATAACTTTAATGTCAAAGTTAGGAACTGTCGATTGAAACAAAAGGTAACGAATGATAATCATCTGGATAACTCAAAATTCACAAAGTTAAGGATCATCGATTGAAATGGGGTAATGCGTGAAAATTCCCTTGATCAATCTAATTCTCAAAGTTAAAGACCACCTACTGAAAGAAGGTAATGCGTGAAAATCACTTGGATAAGTCTAATTTCCAAAGTTAAAGACTTCCAACGTAAACAATCATCTGGATAACTCTAATCCTCAATGATAAGAACTGCTGACTGAAACATAGGGTAATGCATTAAGATCATTGGATTAATTCTTATTCTCAAAGTTTAGGACTACCTACTAAAACAGGGAAATACGTGAAAATCATCTGGATAAGATTAATTCACAAAGTGAGGGATTCCCTACAGAAACATACGGTAACAGGTTAAAATAATCTGGATGAACATAATTTTCAAAGTTAGGGATTGCCGACTAAAACATACGGAAATGTGTTAAAATCCCTCGGACAACTGTCTTTCTAAGAAGTTATGGAGCACCGACAGAAACATTGGGTAACACGTGGAAAATCATCTCGATAACTTTCATTCTAAAAGTGAGGGAGACCCACAGAAACATAGATTGTCCGAATGTCTAAATCTCAAAGTTAGAGATTGCATCTGTAACAAAGAGTAATGCTTGAGAATCATAAGAGTGAATCAAATTCTCAAGGTTGAGAACGCTTACTGAGACTTGGGATAACAAATGGAAATCATCTGGATAACTCTAATTTTAAATCTTATGGACCAGCAACTGAAGAATACGGTAATGAGTGAAAATCATCTGGATGACACTGAAACAAAAAGTGACGGACCACTTTCAAAAAAATGTTACGTGCAGAAATTCCCTTCATAAGTCTAATTGTGAAGTTGGGGACCTCAAACAGGAACATGGAATTATGACTAATATCATCTGGAAAAGTCAAGTTGTCAATGATAGGGACAATCTACAGAAAGAGAATTGCGCATAAAAATCACATTGATAAGTCAATATTCAATGTTAGTGACTGCTTCGAGATATATAAGGTAACACATGTAAATCATGTGGAGATGTTTCACTCTAAAATTTAAGGACTGCCAACTTAAAATTTTCCAAGTCAAAATCACCTAAGGGAAAAAAACTTGGTAAGAAAAAATCATCTGGATACAAAAAATATTCCAAGTTGGAAAGCACTGACAGGAACATAACTTAGTGCATGGAATTCATCTACATACTAGAATTTTCGAAGTTGGGAAACGCCCAAAGGGACATAGCGATGTGCATGAAAGATATCTGGAAACTTAAGATACTCTATGTTTGAAAGCACCTAGAGGAACATAACTTAATGCGTGAAAATCTCTTCCATACTGAAAATTCACTATGTTGGAAAGCACCAACAGTAATATAACTTGGTGCAAAAAAATCATCAAGATACGAAAATTCTCTAAGTTAGAGAGCTCCTACATAAACATACCTTTGTGCATAAAAATCTCTTCCATACTTAAAATTCTCTAAGTTGGAAAGCACCTACAGTAACATAGCTTGGTGCATGAAAATCTCTTCCATACTTATAATTCTTTAACTTGGAAAGCACCTACAGGAAGATAGCTTAGTGCGTAAAAATCTCTCCCATACTTAAAATTCCTAAGTTGAGAAGAACCTAAGGGAACATAGCTTGGTCCATGAAAATCTCTTCCATACTTATAATTCTGTAAGTTGGACAGCACCTACAGGAAAATAACTTACTGCATAAAAATCTCGTCAATACTTAAAATTCTCTAAGTTAAAAAGCGCCTACAGGAACATAACTTGGTGCATGAAAATCTCTTCCATACGTATAATTCTCAGAGTTGGGAAGCACCTACAGGAACATAGCTTGGTGCGTGAAAATCTCTTCCATACTTAAAATTCTCTAAGTTGGAAAGCGCCTACAGGAATAAACTTGGTGCTTGAAAATCTCTTCCATACTTAAAATTCTCTGAGTTGGGAAGCGCCTACGGGAACATAGCTTGGTGCGTGAAAATCTCTTCCTTACTTGAAATTCTCTAAGTTGGGAAGCACTTACACGAACATAGCTCTGTGTGTGAAAATCTCTCCCATACTTAAAATTCTCTAAGTTGGAAAGCGCCTACAGGAATAAACTTGGTGCTTGAAAATCTCTTCCATACTTAAAATTCTCCAAGTTGGGAAGCGCCTACAGGAACATAGCTTGGTGCGTGAAAATCTCTTCCCAACTTAAAATTCTCAAAGTTGGAAAGCACCTACGGGAACATAGCTTGGTGCATGAAAATATCTTCCATACTTAAAATTCTCTAAGTTAGAGAGCTCCTACAGGAAGATAGCTTGGTGCGTGAAAATCTCTTCATTACTAAAAATTCTCTAATTTGGGAAGCACCTACAAAAACATAGCTCTGTGCGTGAAAATCTCTTCCATACTTGAAATTCTTTGAGTTAGAAAGCGCCTACGGGAAGATAGCTTGGTGCGTGAAAATCTCTTCATTACTAAAAATTCTCTAAGTTGGGAAGCGCCTACAAAAACATAGCTCTGTGCCTGAAAATCTTTTCCATACTTGAAATTCTCTAAGCTGGAGAGCAACTACAGGAACATAGCTTGGTGCGTGAAAATCTTTTCCCTACTTAAAATTCTCTGAGTTTGAAAGCGATTACGGGAACATAGCTCGGTGCATGAAAATCTCTTCCATACTTATAATTCTCTAACTTGGAAAGCACCTACAGGAAGATAGCTTGGTGCGTGAAAATCTCTCCCATACTTAAAATTCCTAAGTTGAGAAGAACCTAAGGGAACATAGCTTGGTCCATGAAAATCTCATCCATACTTATAATTCTCTAAGTAAGACAGCAACTACAGGAACATAGCTTACTGCATGAAAATCTCGTCAATACTTAAAATTCTCTGAGTTAAAAAGCGCCTACAGGAACATAGCTTGGTGCGTGAAAATCTCTTCCATACTTAAAATTCTCAAAGCTGGAAAGCACCTAAAGGAACATAGCTCTGTGCATGAAAATCTCTTCAATACTCATAATTCTCTAAGTTGGAAAGCGCCTACAGGAACATAGCTTGGTGCGTGAAAATCTCTTCCATACTTAAAATTCTTTAAGTTGAAGAGCGCTTACAGGAACATAGCTTGGTGCGTGAAAATCTCTTCCATACTTAGAATTCTCAAAGTTGGAAAGCGCCTACAGGAACATACCTTGGTGCGTGAAAATCGCTTCCATACTTAAAATTCTCTAAGTTGAGGAGCATCTACAGGAACATAGCTTGGTGCGTGAAAATCTCTTCCATACTTAGAATTCTCAAAGTTGGAAAGCACCTACAGGAACATAGCTTGGTGCATGAAAATCTCTTCCATACTTAGAATTCTCAAAGTTGGGAAGCGCCTACAGGAACATAGCTTGGTGCGTGAAAATCTCTTCCATACTTAAAATTCTCCAAGTTGAGGAGCGCCTACAGGAATATAGCTTGGTGCGTGAAAATCTCTTCCATACTTAAAATTCTTTAAGTTGAAGAGCACCTACAGGAACATAGTTTGGTGCGTGAAAATCTCTTCCATACTTAGAATTCTCAAAGTTGGGAAGCACCTACAGGAACATAGCTTGGTGCGTGAAAATCTCTTCCATACTAAGAATTCTCAAAGTTGGAAAGCGCCTACAGGAACATAGCTTGGTGCGTGAAAATCTCTTCCATACTTAGAATTCTCAAAGATGGAAAGCGCCTACGGGAACATAGCTTGGTGCATAAAAATTTCTTTCATACTTAGAATTCTCAAAGTTGAAAAGCACCTACAGGAACATAGCTTGGTGCGTGAAAATCTCTTCCATACTTAGAATTCTCAAAGTTGGGAACCGCCTACAGAAACATAGCTTGGTGCGTGAAAATCTCTTCCATACTTAGAATTCTCAAAGTTGGAAAGCGCCTACAGGAACATAGCTTGGTGTGTGAAAATCTCTTCCATACTTAGAATTCTCAAAGTTGGAAAGCGCCTACAGGAACATAGATTGGTGCCTGAAAATCTCTTCCATGCTTAGAATTCTCGAAGTTCGAAAGCGCCTACAGGAACATAGCTTGGTGTGTGAAAAAATATCTTCCATACTTAGAATTCTCAAAGTTGGAAAGCGCCTACAGGAACATAGCTTGGTGCGTGAAAATCTCTTCCCAACTTAAAATTCTCAAACTTGGAAAGCACCTACAGGAACATAGTTTGGTGTGTGAAAATCTCTTCCATACTTAAAATTCTCTAAGTTGAGGAGCGCCTACAGGAACATAGCTTGGTGCGTGAAAATCTCTTCCATACTTAGAATTCTCAAAGTTGGGAAGCGCCTACAGGAACATAACTTGGTGCGTGAAAATCTCTTCCATACTTAGAATTCTCTAAGTTGGGAAGCGCCTACAGGAACATAGCTTGGTGCGTGAAAATCTCTTCCATACTTAGAATTCTCAAAGTTGGAAAGCGCCTACAGGAACATAGATTGGTGCCTGAAAATCTCTTCCATGCTTAGAATTCTCAAAGTTCGAAAGCGCCTACAGGAACATAGCTTGGTGTGTGAAAAAATATCTTCCATACTTAGAATTCTCAAAGTTGGAAAGCGCCTACAGGAACATAGCTTGGTGCGTGAAAATCTCTTCCATACTTAGAATTCTCAAAGTTGGAAAGCACCTACAGGAACATAGCTTGGTGCGTGAAAATCTCTTCCATACTTAGAATTCTCAAAGTTGGAAAGCGCCTACAGGAACATAGCTTGGTGTGTGAAAATCTCTTCCATACTTAAAATTCTCAAAGTTGGAAAGCGCCTACAGGAACATAGCTTGGTGCGTGAAAATCTCTTCCATACTTAAAATTCTCAAACTTGGAAAGCACCTACAGGAACATAGCTTGGTGCGTGAAAATCTCTTCCATACTTAGAATTCTCAAAGTTGGGAAGCGCCTACAGGAACATAGCTTGGTGTGTGAAAATCTCTTCCATACTTAAAATTCTCTAAGTTGAGGAGCGCCTACAGGAACATAGCTTGGTGCGTGAAAATCACTTCCATACTTAGAATTCTCAAACTTGGAAAGTGCCTACAGGAACATACCTTGGTGCGTGAAAATCTCTTCCATACTTAGAATTCTCAAAGTTGGAAAGCGCCTAAAGGAACATAGCTTGGTGCGTGAAAATCTCTTCCATACTTAGAATTCTCAAACTTGGAAAGCACCTACAGGAACATAGCTTGGTGCGTGAAAATCTCTTCCATACTTAGAATTCTAAAAGTTGGGAAGCGCCTACAGGAACATAGCTTGGTGCATGAAAATCTCTTCCATACTTAGAATTCTCTAAGTTGGGAAGCGCCTACAGGAACATAGCTTGGTGCGTGAAAATCTCTTCCATACTTAGATTTCTCTAAGTTGAGAAGCGCCTACAGGAACATAGCTTGGTGCGTGAAAATCTCTTCCATACTTAGAATTCTCAAAGTTGGGAAGCGCCTACAGGAACATAGCTTGGTGCGTGAAAATCTCTTCCATACTTAGAATTCTCAAACTTGGAAAGCACCTACAGGAACATAGCTTGGTGCGTGAAAATCACTTCCATACTTAGAATTCTAAAAGTTGGGAAGCGCCTACAGGAACATAGCTTGGTGCATGAAAATCTCTTCCATACTTAGAATTCTCTAAGTTGGGAAGCGCCTACAGGAACATAGCTTGGTGCGTGAAAATCTCTTCCATACTTAGATTTCTCTAAGTTGAGAAGCGCCTACAGGAACATAGCTTGGTGCGTGAAAATCTCTTCCATACTTAGAATTCTCTAAGTTGGAAAGCACCTACAGGAACATAGCTTGGTGTGTGAAAATCTCTTCCATACTTAGAATTCTCAAAGTTGGAAAGCGCCTACAGGAACATAGCTTGGTGCGTGAAAATCTCTTCCATACTTAGAATTCTCTAAGTTGAGGAGCATCTACAGGAATATAGCTTGGTGCGTGAAAATCTCTTCCATACTTAAAATTCTTTAAGTTGAAGAGCACCTACAGGAACATAGTTTGGTGCGTGAAAATCTCTTCCATACTTAGAATTCTCAAAGTTGGAAAGCACCTACAGGAACATAGCTTGGTGCGTGAAAATCTCTTCCATACTAGGAATTCTCAAAGTTGGAAAGCGCCTACAGGAACATAGCTTGGTGCGTGAAAATCTCTTCCATACTTAGAATTCTCAAAGATGGAAAGCGCCTACAGGAACATAGTTTGGTGCACGAAAATTTCTTTCATACTTAGAATTCTCAAAGTTGGAAAGCACCTACAGGAACATAGCTTGGTGCTTGAAAATCTCTTCCATACTTAGAATTCTCAAAGTTGAGAAGCGCCTACAGGAACATAGCTTGGTGCGTGAAAATCTCTTCCATACTTAGAATTCTCAAAGTTGGAAAGCGCCTACAGGAACATAGCTTGGTGCGTGGAAATCTCTTCCATACTTAGAATTCTCAAAGTTGGGAAGCGCCTACAGGAACATAACTTGGTGCGTGAAAATCTCTTCCATACTTAAAATTCTCAAAGTTGGAAAGCGCCTACAGGAACAGAGGTTGGTGTGTAAAATCTCTTCCATACTTAAAATTCTCTAGGTTGAGGAGCGCCTACAGGAACATAGCTTGGTGCGTGAAAATCTCTTCCATACTTAGAATTCTCAAAGTTGGAAAGCGCCTACAGGAACATAGCTTGGTGTGTGAAAATCTCTTCCATACTTAAAATTCTCTAAGTTGAGGAGCGCCTACAGGAACATAGCTTGGTGCGTGAAAATCTCTTCCATACTTAGAATTCTCAAACTTGGAAAGTGCCTACAGGAACATACCTTGGTGCGTGAAAATCTCTTCCATACTTAGAATTCTCAAAGTTGGAAAGCGCCTAAAGGAACATAGCTTGGTGCGTGAAAATCTCTTCCATACTTAGAATTCTCAAACTTGGAAAGCACCTACAGGAACATAGCTTGGTGCGTGAAAATCTCTTCCATACTTAGAATTCTCAAAGTTGGGAAGCGCCTACAGGAACATAGCTTGGTGCGTGAAAATCTCTTCCATACTTAGAATTCTCTAAGTTGGGAAGTGCCTACAGGAACATAGCTTGGTGCGTGAAAATCTTTCCATACTTAGATTTCTCTAAGTTGAGAAGCGCCTACAGGAACATAGCTTGGTGCGTGAAAATCTCTTCCATACTTAGAATTCTCTAAGTTGGGAAGCACCTACAGGAACATAGCTTGGTGTGTGAAAATCTCTTCCATACTTAGAATTCTCAAAGTTGGAAAGCGCCTACAGGAACATAGCTTGGTGCGTGAAAATCTCTTCCATACTTAAAATTCTCTAAGTTGAGGAGCATCTACAGGAATATAGCTTGGTGCGTGAAAATCTCTTCCATACTTAAAATTCTTTAAGTTGAAGAGCACCTACAGGAACATAGTTTGGTGCGTGAAAATCTCTTCCATACTTAGAATTCTCAAAGTTGGAAAGCACTTACAGGAACATAGCTTGGTGCGTGAAAATCTCTTCCATACTAGGAATTCTCAAAGTTGGAAAGCGCCTACAGGAACATAGCTTGGTGCGTGAAAATCTCTTCCATACTTAGAATTCTCAAAGATGGAAAGCGCCTACAGGAACATAGATTGGTGCGTGAAAATCTCTTCCATACTTAGAATTCTCAAAGATGGAAAGCGCCTACAGGAACATAGATTGGTGCATGAAAATCTCTTCCATACTTAGAATTCTCAAAGTTGGAAAGCGCCTACAGGAACATAACTTGGTGCGTGAAAATCTCTTCCATACTTAGAATTCCTAAAGATGGAAAGCGCCTACAGGAACATAGATTGGTGCCTGAAAATCTCTTCCATGCTTAGATTTCTCTAAGTTGAGAAGCGCCTACAGGAACATAGCTTGGTGCGTGAAAATCTCTTCCATGCTTAGAATTCTCTAAGTTGGGAAGCACCTACAGGAACATAGCTTGGTGTGTGAAAATCTCTTCAATACTTAGAATTCTCAAAGTTGGAAAGCGCCTACAGGAACATAGATTGGTGCGTGAAAATCTCTTCCATACTTAAAATTCTCTAGGTTGAGGAGCGCCTACAGGAACATAGCTTGGTGCGTGAAAATCTCTTCCATACTTAGAATTCTCAAAGTTGGGAAGCGCCTACAGGAACATAGCTTGGTGCATGAAAATCTCTTCCATACTTAGAATTCTCAAAGTTGGGAAGCGCCTACAGGAACATAGCTTGGTGCGTGAAAATCTCTTCCATACTTAGAATTCTCAAAGTTGGAAAGCGCCTACAGGAACATTGCTTGGTGCGTGAAAATCTCTTCCATACTTAGAATTCTCAAAGTTGGGAAGCGCCTACAGGAACATAGCTTGGTGCATGAAAATCTCTTCCATACTTAGAATTCTCAAAGATGGAAAGCGCCTACAGGAACATAGATTGGTGCCTGAAAATCTCTTCCATGCTTAGATTTCTCTAAGTTGAGAAGCGCCTACAGGAACATAGCTTGGTGCGTGAAAATCTCTTCCATGCTTAGAATTCTCTAAGTTGGGAAGCACCTACAGGAACATAGCTTGGTGTGTGAAAATCTCTTCAATACTTAGAATTCTCAAAGTTGGAAAGCGCCTACAGGAACATAGATTGGTGCGTGAAAATCTCTTCCATACTTAAAATTCTCTAAGTTGAGGAGCATCTACAGGAATATAGCTTGGTGCATGAAAATCTCTTCCATACTTAGAATTCTTTAAGTTGAAGAGCACCTACAGGAACATAGTTTGGTGCGTGAAAATCTCTTCCATACTTAGAATTCTCAAAGTTGGAAAGCACCTACAGGAACATAGCTTGGTGCGTGAAAATCTCTTCCATACTAGGAATTCTCAAAGTTGGAAAGCGCCTACAGGAACATAGCTTGGTGCGTGAAAATCTCTTCCATACTTAGAATTCTCAAAGATGGAAAGCGCCTACAGGAACATAGCTTGGTGCATGAAAATTTCTTTCATACTTAGAATTCTCAAAGTTGAAAAGCACCTACAGGAACATAGCTTGGTGCGTGAAAATCTCTTCCATACTTAGAATTCTCAAAATTGGGAAGCGCCTACAGAAACATAGCTTGGTGCGTGAAAATCTCTTCCATACTTAGAATTCTCAAAGTTGGAAAGCGCCTACAGGAACATAGCTTGGTGCGTGAAAATCTTTTCCATACTTAGAATTCTCTAAGTTGGGAAGCGCCTACAGGAACATAGCTTGGTGCGTGAAAATCTCTTCCATACTTAGATTTCTCTAAGTTGGGAAGCGCCTACAGGAACATTGCTTGGTGCGTGAAAATCTCTTCCATACTTAGAATTCTCAAAGTTGGAAAGCGCCTACAGGAACATAACTTAGTGCGTGAAAATCTCTTCCATACTTAAAATTCTCAAAGTTGGAAAGCACCTACAGGAACAGAGGTTGGTGTGTAAAATCTCATCCATACTTAAAATTCTGTAAGTTGAGGAGCGCCTACAGGAACATAGCTTGGTGCGTGAAAATCTCTTCCATACTTAGTATTCTCAAAGTTCGAAAGCGCCTACAGGAACATAGCTTGGTGCATGAAAATCTCTTCCATACTTAAAATTCTCTAAGTTGAGGAGCGCCTACAGGAACATAGCTTGGTGCGTGAAAATCTCTTCCATACTTAGAATTCTCAAACTTGGAAAGTGCCTACAGGAACATACCTTGGTGCGTGAAAATCTCTTCCATACTTAGAATTCTCAAAGTTGGAAAGCGCCTAAAGGAACATAGCTTGGTGCCTGAAAATCTCTTCCATACTTAGAATTCTCAAACTTGGAAAGCACCTACAGGAACATAGCTTGGTGCGTGAAAATCTCTTCCCTACTTAGAATTCTCAAAGTTGGGAAGCGCCTACAGGAACATAGCTTGGTGCGTGAAAATCTCTTCCATACTTAGAATTCTCTAAGTTGGGAAGCGCCTACAGGAACATAGCTTGGTGCGTGAAAATCTCTTCCATACTTAGAATTCTCTAAGTTGGGAAGCGCCTACAGGAACATAGCTTGGTGCGTGAAAATCTCTTCCATACTTAGAATTCTCTAAGTTGGGAAGCACCTACAGGAACATAGCTTGGTGTGTGAAAATCTCTTCCATACTTAGAATTCTCAAAGTTGGAAAGCGCCTACAGGAACATAGCTTGGTGCGTGAAAATCTCTTCCATACTTAGAATTCTCTAAGTTGGAAAGCGCCTACAGGAACATAGCTTGGTGCGTGAAAATCTCTTCCATACTTAGAATTCTCTAAGTTGGGAAGCGCCTACAGGAACATAGCTTGGTGCGTGAAAATCTCTTCCATACTTAGAATTCTCTAAGTTGGGAAGCGCCTACAGGAACATAGCTTGGTGCGTGAAAATCTTTTCCATACTTATAATTCTTTAAGCTGGGAAGCACCTACAGGAACATAGCTTGGTGCGTGAAAATCTCTTCCATACTTAAAATTCTCTCAGTTGAGGAGCGCCTACAGGAATATAGCTTGGTGCGTGAAAATCTCTTCCATACTTAGAATTCTCAAAGTTGGAAAGCACCTACAGGAACATAGCTTGGTGCGTGAAAATCTCTTCCATACTAAGAATTCTCAAAGTTGGAAAGCGCCTACAGGAACATAGCTTGGTGCGTGAAAATCTCTTCCATACTTAGAATTCTCAAAGTTGGAAAGCGCCTACAGGAACATAGCTTGGTGCGTGGAAATTTCTTTCATACTTAGAATTCTCATAGTTGAAAAGCACCTACAGGAACATAGCTTGGTGCGTGAAAATCTCTTCCATACTTAGAATTCACAAAGTTGGAAAGCGCCTACAGAAACATAGCTTGGTGCGTGAAAATCTCTTCCATACTTAGAATTCTCAAAGTTCGAAAGCGCCTACAGGAACATAGCTTGGTGTGTGAAAATCTCTTCCATACTTAGAATTTTCAAAGTTGGAAAGCGCCTACAGGAACATAGCTTGGTGCGTGAATATCTCTTCCATACTTAGAATTCTCAAACTTGGAAAGCACCTACAGGAACATAGCTTGGTGCGTGAAAATCTCTTCCATACTTAGAATTCTCTAAGTTGGGAAGCGCCTACAGGAACATAGCTTGGTGCGTGAAAATCTCTTCCATACTTAGAATTCTCTAAGTTGGGAAGCACGTACAGGAACATAGCTTGGTGCGTGAACATCTCTTCCATACTTAAAATTCTCAAAGTTGGAAAGCGCATACAGGAACATAGCTTGGTGCGTGAAAATCTCTTCCCTACTTAAAATTCTCTAAGTTGGGAAGCGCCTACAGGAATATAGCTTGGTGTGTGAAAATCTCTTCCATACTTAGAATTCTCTAAGTTGGGAAGCGCCTACAGGAACATAGCTTGGTGCATGAAAATCTCTTCCATACTTAGAATTTTCTAAGTTGGGGAGCGCCTACAGGAACATAGCTTGGTGCGTGAAAATCTCTTCCATACTTAAAATTCTCTAAGTTGAGGAGCGCCTACAGGAACATAGCTTGGTGCGTGAAAATCTCTTCCATACTTAGAATTCTCAAAGTTGGAAAGCGCCTACAGGAACATAGCTTGGTGCGTGAAAATCTTTTCCATACTTAGAATTCTCAAAGTTGGAAAGCGCCTACAGGAACATAGCTTGGTGCGTGAAAATCTCTTCCATACTTAGAATTCTCAAAGTTGGAAAGCACCTACAGGAACATAGCTTAGTGCGTGAAAATCTCTTCCATACTTAGAATTCTCAAAGTTGGAAAGCGCCTACAGGAACATAGCTTGGTGCGTGAAAATCTCTTCCATACTTAGAATTCTCAAAGTTGGAAAGCGCCTACAGGAACATAGCTTAGTGCGTGAAAATCTCTTCCATACTTAGAATTCTCAAAGTTGGAAAGCGCCTACAGGAACATAGCTTGGTGCGTGAAAATCTCTTCCATACTTAGAATTCTCAAAGTTGGAAAGCGCCTACAGGAACATAGCTTAGTGCGTGAAAATCTCTTCCATACTTAGAATTCTCAAAGTTGGAAAGCGCCTACAGGAACATAGCTTGGTGCGTGGAAATTTCTTTCATACTTAGAATTCTCATAGTTGAAAAGCACCTACAGGAACATAGCTTGGTGCATGAAAATCTCTTCCATACTTAGAATTCTCTAAGTTGAGGAGCACCTACGGGAACATAGCTTGGTGCGTGAAAATCTCTTCCATACTTAAAATTCTTTAAGTTGAGGAGCGCCTACAGGAACATAGCTTGGTGCATGAAAATCTCTTTCATACTTAAAATTCTCTAAGTTGAGGAATGCCTATAGGAACATAGCTTGGTGCGTGAAAATCTCTTCCATACTTAAAATTCTCTAAGTTGGGAAGTGCCTACAGGAACATAGCTTGGTGCGTGAAAATCTCTTCCATACTTAAAATTCTCTAAGTTGGGAAGTGCATACAGGAACATAACTTGGTGCGTGAAAATCTCTTCCATACTTAAAATTCTTTAAGTTGGGAAGCACCTACAGGAACATAGCTTGGTGCATGAAAATCTCTTCCCTACTTAAAATTCTCTAAGTTGGGAAGCGCCTACAGGAACATAGCTTGGTGCGTGAAAATCTCTTCCATACTTAGAATTCTCGAAGTTGGGAAGCACCTACAGGAACATAGCTTGGTTCGTGAAAATATCTTCCATACTTAAAATTCTCTAAGTTGGGAAGCGCCTACAGGAACATAGCTTGGTGCGTGAAAATCTCTTCCCTACTTAAAATTCTCTAAGTTGGGAAGCGCCTACAGGAACATAGCCTGGTGCATGAAAATCTCATCCATACTTAGAATTCTGTAAGTTGGGAAGCAATTACAGGAACATAGCTTAGTGCGTGAAAATCTCATCCATACTTAGAATTCTCAAACTTGGAAAGCACCTCCAGGAACACAGCTTGGTGTGTGAAAATCTCTTCCATACTTAAAAATCTCTAAGTTGGAAAGCAACTACAGGAACATAGCTTGGTGTGTGAAAATCTTTTCCATACTTAAAATTCTCTAAGTTGGGAAGCGCCTACAGGAACATAGCTTGATGCATGAAAATCTCTCCCATACTTAGAATTCTCTAAGTTGGGAAGCACCTACAGGAACATAGCTTGGTGCGTGAAAATCTCTTCCATACTTAGAATTCTCTAAGTTGGGAAGCGCCTACAGGAACATAGCTTGGTGCGTGAAAATCTCTTCCATACTTAGAATTCTCTAAGTTGGGAAGCGCCTACAGGAACATAGCTTGGTGCGTGAAAATCTCTTCCATACTAAGAATTCTCAAAGTTGGAAAGCGCCTACAGGAACATAGCTTGGTTGGTGAAAATCTCTTCCATACTTAAAATTCTCAAAGTTGGAAAGCGCCTACAGGAACATAGCTTGGTGCGTGGAAATTTCTTTCATACTTAGAATTCTCAAAGTTGAAAAGCACCTACAGGAACATAGCTTGGTGCGTGAAAATCTCTTCCATACTTAGAATTCACAAAGTTGGAAAGCGCCTACAGAAACATAGCTTGGTGCGTGAAAATCTCTTCCATACTTAGAATTCTCAAAGTTAGAAAGCGCCTACAGGAACATAGATTGGTGCCTGAAAATCTCTTCCATGCTTAGAATTCTCAAAGTTCGAAAGCGCCTACAGGAACATAACTTGGTGTGTGAAAATATCTTCCATACTTAGAATTTTCAAAGTTGGAAAGCGCCTACAGGAACATAGCTTGGTGCGTGAATATCTCTTCCATACTTAGAATTCTCAAACTTGGAAAGCACCTACACGAACATAGCTTGGTGCGTGAAAATCTCTTCCATACTTAGAATTCTCAAAGTTGGGAAGCGCCTACAGGAACATAGCTTGGTGCGTGAAAATCTCTTCCATACTTACAATTCTCTAAGTTGGAAAGCGCCTACAGGAACATAGCTTGGTGCGTGAAAATCTCTTCCATACTTAGAATTCTCTAAGTTGGGAAGTGCCTACAGGAACATAGCTTGGTGCGTGAAAATCTCTTCCATACTTAGAATTCTCTAAGTTGGGAAGCGCCTACAGGAACATAGCTTAGTGCGTGAAAATCTCTTCCATACTTAGAATTCTCTAAGTTGGGAAGCGCCTACAGGAACATAGCTTGGTGCGTGAAAATCTCTTCCATACTTAGAATTCTCAAAGTTGGAAAGCGCCTACAGGAACATAGCTTGGTGCGTGAAAATCTCTTCCATACTTAGAATTCTCTAAGTTGGAAAGCGCCTACAGGAACATAGCTTTGTGCGTGAAAATCTCTTCCATACTTAGAATTCTCTAAGTTGGGAAGCGCCTACAGGAACATAGCTTGGTGCGTGAAAATCTCTTCCATACTTAGAATTCTCTAAGTTGGGAAGCGCCTACAGGAACATAGCTTGGTGCGTGAAAATCTCTTCCATACTTAGAATTCTCTAAGTTGGGAAGCACCTACAGGAACATAGCTTGGTGCGTGAAAATCTCTTCCATACTTAGAATTCTCAAAGTTGGAAAGCGCCTACAGGAACATAGCTTGGTGCGTGAATATCTCTTCCATACTTAGAATTCTCAAAGTTGGGAAGCGCCTACAGGAATATAGCTCGGTGCGTGAAAATCTCTTCCATACTTAGAATTCTCAAAGTTGGGAAGCACCTACAGGAACATAGCTTAGTGCGTGAAAATCTCTTCCATACTTAGAATTCTCTAAGTTGGGGAGCACCTACAGGAACATAGCTTGGTGCGTGAAAATCTCTTCCATACTTAGAATTCTCAATGTTGGAAAGCGCCTACAGGAACATAGCTTGGTGCGTGAATATCTCTTCCATACTTAGAATTCTCAAAGTTGGGAAGCGCCTACAGGAATATAGCTCGGTGCGTGAAAATCTCTTCCATACTTAGAATTCTCAAAGTTGGAAAGCGCCTACAGGAACATTGCTTGGTGCGTGAAAATCTCTTCCATACTTAGAATTCTCAAAGTTGGGAAGCGCCTACAGGAACATAGCTTGGTGCATGAAAATCTCTTCCATACTTAGAATTCTCAAAGATGGAAAGCGCCTACAGGAACATAGATTGGTGCGTGAAAATCTCTTCCATGCTTAGATTTCTCTAAGTTGAGAAGCGCCTACAGGAACATAGCTTGGTGCGTGAAAATCTCTTCCATGCTTAGAATTCTCTAAGTTGGGAAGCACCTACAGGAACATAGCTTGGTGTGTGAAAATCTCTTCAATACTTAGAATTCTCAAAGTTGGAAAGCGCCTACAGGAACATAGATTGGTGCGTGAAAATCTCTTCCATACTTAAAATTCTCTAAGTTGAGGAGCATCTACAGGAATATAGCTTGGTGCATGAAAATCTCTTCCATACTTAGAATTCTTTAAGTTGAAGAGCACCTACAGGAACATAGTTTGGTGCGTGAAAATCTCTTCCATACTTAGAATTCTCAAAGTTGGAAAGCACCTACAGGAACATAGCTTGGTGCGTGAAAATCTCTTCCATACTAGGAATTCTCAAAGTTGGAAAGCGCCTACAGGAACATAGCTTGGTGCGTGAAAATCTCTTCCATACTTAGAATTCTCAAAGATGGAAAGCGCCTACAGGAACATAGCTTGGTGCATGAAAATTTCTTTCATACTTAGAATTCTCAAAGTTGAAAAGCACCTACAGGAACATAGCTTGGTGCGTGAAAATCTCTTCCATACTTAGAATTCTCAAAGTTGGGAAGCGCCTACAGAAACATAGCTTGGTGCGTGAAAATCTCTTCCATACTTAGAATTCTCAAAGTTGGAAAGCGCCTACAGGAACATAGCTTGGTGCGTGAAAATCTTTTCCATACTTAGAATTCTCTAAGTTGGGAAGCGCCTACAGGAACATAGCTTGGTGCGTGAAAATCTCTTCCATACTTAGATTTCTCTAAGTTGGGAAGCGCCTACAGGAACATTGCTTGGTGCGTGAAAATCTCTTCCATACTTAGAATTCTCAAAGTTGGAAAGCGCCTACAGGAACATAACTTAGTGCGTGAAAATCTCTTCCATACTTAAAATTCTCAAAGTTGGAAAGCGCCTACAGGAACAGAGGTTGGTGTGTAAAATCTCATCCATACTTAAAATTCTGTAAGTTGAGGAGCGCCTACAGGAACATAGCTTGGTGCGTGAAAATCTCTTCCATACTTAGTATTCTCAAAGTTCGAAAGCGCCTACAGGAACATAGCTTGGTGCATGAAAATCTCTTCCATACTTAAAATTCTCTAAGTTGAGGAGCGCCTACAGGAACATAGCTTGGTGCGTGAAAATCTCTTCCATACTTAGAATTCTCAAACTTGGAAAGTGCCTACAGGAACATACCTTGGTGCGTGAAAATCTCTTCCATACTTAGAATTCTCAAAGTTGGAAAGCGCCTAAAGGAACATAGCTTGGTGCGTGAAAATCTCTTCCATACTTAGAATTCTCAAACTTGGAAAGCACCTACAGGAACATAGCTTGGTGCGTGAAAATCTCTTCCCTACTTAGAATTCTCAAAGTTGGGAAGCGCCTACAGGAACATAGCTTGGTGCGTGAAAATCTCTTCCATACTTAGAATTCTCTAAGTTGGGAAGCGCCTACAGGAACATAGCTTGGTGCGTGAAAATCTCTTCCATACTTAGAATTCTCTAAGTTGGGAAGCGCCTACAGGAACATAGCTTGGTGCGTGAAAATCTCTTCCATACTTAGAATTCTCTAAGTTGGGAAGCACCTACAGGAACATAGCTTGGTGTGTGAAAATCTCTTCCATACTTAGAATTCTCAAAGTTGGAAAGCGCCTACAGGAACATAGCTTGGTGCGTGAAAATCTCTTCCATACTTAGAATTCTCTAAGTTGGAAAGCGCCTACAGGAACATAGCTTGGTGCGTGAAAATCTCTTCCATACTTAGAATTCTCTAAGTTGGGAAGCGCCTACAGGAACATAGCTTGGTGCGTGAAAATCTCTTCCATACTTAGAATTCTCTAAGTTGGGAAGCGCCTACAGGAACATAGCTTGGTGCGTGAAAATCTTTTCCATACTTATAATTCTTTAAGCTGGGAAGCACCTACAGGAACATAGCTTGGTGCGTGAAAATCTCTTCCATACTTAAAATTCTCTCAGTTGAGGAGCGCCTACAGGAATATAGCTTGGTGCGTGAAAATCTCTTCCATACTTAGAATTCTCAAAGTTGGAAAGCACCTACAGGAACATAGCTTGGTGCGTGAAAATCTCTTCCATACTAAGAATTCTCAAAGTTGGAAAGCGCCTACAGGAACATAGCTTGGTGCGTGAAAATCTCTTCCATACTTAGAATTCTCAAAGTTGGAAAGCGCCTACAGGAACATAGCTTGGTGCGTGGAAATTTCTTTCATACTTAGAATTCTCATAGTTGAAAAGCACCTACAGGAACATAGCTTGGTGCGTGAAAATCTCTTCCATACTTAGAATTCACAAAGTTGGAAAGCGCCTACAGAAACATAGCTTGGTGCGTGAAAATCTCTTCCATACTTAGAATTCTCAAAGTTCGAAAGCGCCTACAGGAACATAGCTTGGTGTGTGAAAATCTCTTCCATACTTAGAATTTTCAAAGTTGGAAAGCGCCTACAGGAACATAGCTTGGTGCGTGAATATCTCTTCCATACTTAGAATTCTCAAACTTGGAAAGCACCTACAGGAACATAGCTTGGTGCGTGAAAATCTCTTCCATACTTAGAATTCTCTAAGTTGGGAAGCGCCTACAGGAACATAGCTTGGTGCGTGAAAATCTCTTCCATACTTAGAATTCTCTAAGTTGGGAAGCACGTACAGGAACATAGCTTGGTGCGTGAACATCTCTTCCATACTTAAAATTCTCAAAGTTGGAAAGCGCATACAGGAACATAGCTTGGTGCGTGAAAATCTCTTCCCTACTTAAAATTCTCTAAGTTGGGAAGCGCCTACAGGAATATAGCTTGGTGTGTGAAAATCTCTTCCATACTTAGAATTCTCTAAGTTGGGAAGCGCCTACAGGAACATAGCTTGGTGCATGAAAATCTCTTCCATACTTAGAATTTTCTAAGTTGGGGAGCGCCTACAGGAACATAGCTTGGTGCGTGAAAATCTCTTCCATACTTAAAATTCTCTAAGTTGAGGAGCGCCTACAGGAACATAGCTTGGTGCGTGAAAATCTCTTCCATACTTAGAATTCTCAAAGTTGGAAAGCGCCTACAGGAACATAGCTTGGTGCGTGAAAATCTCTTCCATACTTAGAATTCTCAAAGATGGAAAGCGCCTACGGGAACATAGCTTGGTGCATAAAAATTTCTTTCATACTTAGAATTCTCAAAGTTGGAAAGCGCCTACAGGAACATAGCTTAGTGCGTGAAAATCTCTTCCATACTTAGAATTCTCAAAGTTGGAAAGCGCCTACAGGAACATAGCTTAGTGCGTGAAAATCTCTTCCATACTTAGAATTCTCAAAGTTGGAAAGCGCCTACAGGAACATAGCTTGGTGCGTGAAAATCTTTTCCATACTTAGAATTCTCAAAGTTGGAAAGCGCCTACAGGAACATAGCTTAGTGCGTGAAAATCTCTTCCATACTTAGAATTCTCAAAGTTGGAAAGCGCCTACAGGAACATAGCTTGGTGCGTGAAAATCTTTTCCATACTTAGAATTCTCAAAGTTGGAAAGCGCCTACAGGAACATAGCTTGGTGCGTGAAAATCTCTTCCATACTTAGAATTCTCAAAGTTGGAAAGCGCCTACAGGAACATAGCTTGGTGCGTGAAAATCTCTTCCATACTTAGAATTCTCAAAGTTGGAAAGCGCCTACAGGAACATAGCTTAGTGCGTGAAAATCTCTTCCATACTTAGAATTCTCAAAGTTGGAAAGCGCCTACAGGAACATAGCTTGGTGCGTGAAAATCTCTTCCATACTTAGAATTCTCAAAGTTGGAAAGCGCCTACAGGAACATAGCTTAGTGCGTGAAAATCTCTTCCATACTTAGAATTCTCAAAGTTGGAAAGCGCCTACAGGAACATAGCTTGGTGCGTGGAAATTTCTTTCATACTTAGAATTCTCATAGTTGAAAAGCACCTACAGGAACATAGCTTGGTGCATGAAAATCTCTTCCATACTTAGAATTCTCTAAGTTGAGGAGCACCTACGGGAACATAGCTTGGTGCGTGAAAATCTCTTCCATACTTAAAATTCTTTAAGTTGAGGAGCGCCTACAGGAACATAGCTTGGTGCGTGAAAATCTCTTCCATACTTAAAATTCTCTAAGTTGAGGAGCGCCTACAGGAACATAGCTTGGTGCATGAAAATCTCTTTCATACTTAAAATTCTCTAAGTTGAGGAGTGCCTACAGGAACATAGCTTGGTGCGTGAAAATATCTTTCATACTTAAAATTCTCTAAGTTGAGGAATGCCTATAGGAACATAGCTTGGTGCGTGAAAATCTCTTCCATACTTAAAATTCTCTAAGTTGGGAAGTGCCTACAGGAACATAGCTTGGTGCGTGAAAATCTCTTCCATACTTAAAATTCTCTAAGTTGGGAAGTGCATACAGGAACATAACTTGGTGCGTGAAAATCTCTTCCATACTTAAAATTCTTTAAGTTGGGAAGCACCTACAGGAACATAGCTTGGTGCATGAAAATCTCTTCCCTACTTAAAATTCTCTAAGTTGGGAAGCGCCTACAGGAACATAGCTTGGTGCGTGAAAATCTCTTCCATACTTAGAATTCTCGAAGTTGGGAAGCACCTACAGGAACATAGCTTGGTTCGTGAAAATATCTTCCATACTTAAAATTCTCTAAGTTGGGAAGCGCCTACAGGAACATAGCTTGGTGCGTGAAAATCTCTTCCCTACTTAAAATTCTCTAAGTTGGGAAGCGCCTACAGGAACATAGCCTGGTGCATGAAAATCTCATCCATACTTATAATTCTGTAAGTTGGGAAGCAATTACAGGAACATAGCTTAGTGCGTGAAAATCTCATCCATACTTAGAATTCTCAAACTTGGAAAGCACCTCCAGGAACACAGCTTGGTGTGTGAAAATCTCTTCCATACTTAAAAATCTCTAAGTTGGAAAGCAACTACAGGAACATAGCTTGGTGTGTGAAAATCTTTTCCATACTTAAAATTCTCTAAGTTGGGAAGCGCCTACAGGAACATAGCTTGATGCATGAAAATCTCTCCCATACTTAGAATTCTCTAAGTTGGGAAGCACCTACAGGAACATAGCTTGGTGCGTGAAAATCTCTTCCATACTTAGAATTCTCTAAGTTGGGAAGCGCCTACAGGAACATAGCTTGGTGCGTGAAAATCTCTTCCATACTTAGAATTCTCTAAGTTGGGAAGCGCCTACAGGAACATAGCTTGGTGCGTGAAAATCTCTTCCATACTAAGAATTCTCAAAGTTGGAAAGCGCCTACAGGAACATAGCTTGGTGCGTGAAAATCTCTTCCATACTTAAAATTCTCAAAGTTGGAAAGCGCCTACAGGAACATAGCTTGGTGCGTGGAAATTTCTTTCATACTTAGAATTCTCAAAGTTGAAAAGCACCTACAGGAACATAGCTTGGTGCGTGAAAATCTCTTCCATACTTAGAATTCACAAAGTTGGAAAGCGCCTACAGAAACATAGCTTGGTGCGTGAAAATCTCTTCCATACTTAGAATTCTCAAAGTTAGAAAGCGCCTACAGGAACATAGATTGGTGCCTGAAAATCTCTTCCATGCTTAGAATTCTCAAAGTTCGAAAGCGCCTACAGGAACATAACTTGGTGTGTGAAAATATCTTCCATACTTAGAATTTTCAAAGTTGGAAAGCGCCTACAGGAACATAGCTTGGTGCGTGAATATCTCTTCCATACTTAGAATTCTCAAACTTGGAAAGCACCTACACGAACATAGCTTGGTGCGTGAAAATCTCTTCCATACTTAGAATTCTCAAAGTTGGGAAGCGCCTACAGGAACATAGCTTGGTGCGTGAAAATCTCTTCCATACTTACAATTCTCTAAGTTGGAAAGCGCCTACAGGAACATAGCTTGGTGCGTGAAAATCTCTTCCATACTTAGAATTCTCTAAGTTGGGAAGTGCCTACAGGAACATAGCTTGGTGCGTGAAAATCTCTTCCATACTTAGAATTCTCTAAGTTGGGAAGCGCCTACAGGAACATAGCTTAGTGCGTGAAAATCTCTTCCATACTTAGAATTCTCTAAGTTGGGAAGCGCCTACAGGAACATAGCTTGGTGCGTGAAAATCTCTTCCATACTTAGAATTCTCAAAGTTGGAAAGCGCCTACAGGAACATAGCTTGGTGCGTGAAAATCTCTTCCATACTTAGAATTCTCTAAGTTGGAAAGCGCCTACAGGAACATAGCTTGGTGCGTGAAAATCTCTTCCATACTTAGAATTCTCTAAGTTGGGAAGCGCCTACAGGAACATAGCTTGGTGCGTGAAAATCTCTTCCATACTTAGAATTCTCTAAGTTGGGAAGCGCCTACAGGAACATAGCTTGGTGCGTGAAAATCTCTTCCATACTTAGAATTCTCTAAGTTGGGAAGCACCTACAGGAACATAGCTTGGTGCGTGAAAATCTCTTCCATACTTAGAATTCTCAAAGTTGGAAAGCGCCTACAGGAACATAGCTTGGTGCGTGAATATCTCTTCCATACTTAGAATTCTCAAAGTTGGGAAGCGCCTACAGGAATATAGCTCGGTGCGTGAAAATCTCTTCCATACTTAGAATTCTCAAAGTTGGGAAGCACCTACAGGAACATAGCTTAGTGCGTGAAAATCTCTTCCATACTTAGAATTCTCTAAGTTGGGGAGCACCTACAGGAACATAGCTTGGTGCGTGAAAATCTCTTCCATACTTAGAATTCTCAATGTTGGAAAGCGCCTACAGGAACATAGCTTGGTGCGTGAATATCTCTTCCATACTTAGAATTCTCAAAGTTGGGAAGCGCCTACAGGAATATAGCTCGGTGCGTGAAAATCTCTTCCATACTTAGAATTCTCTAAGTTGGGAAGCACCTACAGGAACATAGCTTGGTGCGTGAAAATCTCTTCCATACTTAGAATTCTCAAAGTTGGAAAGCGCCTACAGGAACATAGCTTGGTGCGTGAAAATCTCTTCCATACTTAGAATTCTCAAAGTTGGGAAGCGCCTACAGGAACATAGCTTGGTGCGTGAAAATCTCTTCCATACTTAGAATTCTCAAAGTTGGAAAGCACCTACAGGAACATAGCTTGGTGCGTGAAAATCTCTTCCATACTTAGAATTCTCTAATTTGGGAAGCGCCTACAGGAACATAGCTTGGTGCGTGAAAATCTCTTCCATACTTAGAATTCTCTAAGTTGGGAAGCGCCTACAGGAACATAGCTTGGTGCGTGAAAATCTCTTCCATACTCAAAATTATCTAAGTTGGGAAGCGCCTACAGGAACATAGCTTGGTGCGTGAAAATCTCTTCCATACTTAGATTTCTCTAAGTTGGGAAGCGCCTACAGGAACATAGCTTGGTGCGTGAAAATCTCTTCCATACTTAGAATTATCTAAGTTGGGAAGCGCCTACAGGAACATAGCTTGGTGCGTGAAAATCTCTTCCATACTTAGATTTCTCTAAGTTGGGAAGCGCCTACAGGAACATTGCTTGGTGCGTGAAAATCTCTTCCATACTTAGAATTCTCAAACTTGGAAAGCGCCTACAGGAACATAGCTTGGTGCGTGAAAATCTCTTCCATACTTAGAATTCTCAAAGTTGGAAAGCGCCTACAGGAACATAGCTTGGTGCGTGAAAATCTCTTCCATACTTAGATTTCTCTAAGTTGGGAAGCGCCTACAGGAACATAGCTTGGTGCGTGAAAATCTCTTCCATACTTAGAATTCTCTAAGTTGGAAAGCGCCTACAGGAACATAGCTTGGTGCGTGAAAATCTCTTCCATACTTAGAATTCTCTAAGTTGGGAAGCGCCTACAGGAACATAGCTTGGTGCGTGAAAATCTCTTCCATACTTAGAATTCTCAAAGTTGGAAAGCGCCTACAGGAACATAGCTTGGTGCGTGAAAATCTCTTCCATACTTAGAATTCTCTAAGTTGGGAAGCGCCTACAGGAACATAGCTTGGTGCGTGAAAATCTCTTCCATACTCAAAATTCTCTAAGTTGGGAAGCGCCTACAGGAACATAGCTTGGTGCGTGAAAATCTCTTCCATACTTAGAATTCTCTAAGTTGGGAAGCACGTACAGGAACATAGCTTGGTGCGTGAACATCTCTTCCATACTTAAAATTCTCAAAGTTGGAAAGCGCATACAGGAACATAGCTTGGTGCGTGAAAATCTCTTCCCTACTTAAAATTCTCTAAGTTGGGAAGCGCCTACAGGAATATAGCTTGGTGCGTGAAAATCTCTTCCATACTTAGAATTCTCTAAGATGGGAAGCGCCTACAGGAACATAGCTTGGTGCATAAAAATCTCTTCCATACTTAGAATTTTCTAAGTTGGGGAGCGCCTACAGGAACATAGCTTGGTGCGTGAACATCTCTTCCATACTTAGAATTCTCTAAGTTGAGGAGCGCCTACAGGAACATAGCTTGGTGCATGAAAATCTCTTCCATACTTAGAATTCTCAAAGTTGGAAAGCGCCTACAGGAACATAGCTTAGTGTGTGAAAATCTCTTCCATACTTAGAATTCTCAAAGTTGGAAAGCGCCTACAGGAACATAGCTTGGTGCGTGAACATCTCTTCCATACTTAGAATTCTCTAAGTTGAGGAGCGCCTACAGGAACATAGCTTGGTGCGTGAAAATCTCTCCCATACTTAAAATTCTTTAAGTTGAGGAGCGCCTACAGGAACATAGCTTGGTGCGTGAAAATCTCTTCCATACTTAAAATTCTTTAAGTTGAGGAGTGCCTACAGGAACATAGCTTGGTGCGTGAAAATCTCTTTCATACTTAAAATTCTCTAAGTTGAGGAGTGCCTATAGGAACATAGCTTGGTGCGTGAAAATCTCTTCCATACTTAAAATTCTCTAAGTTGGGAAGTGCCTACAGGAACATAGCTTGGTGCGTGAAAATCTCTTCCATACTTAAAATTCTCTAAGTTGGGAAGTGCATACAGGAACATAACTTGGTGCGTGAAAATCTCTTCCATACTTAAAATTCTCTAAGTTGGGGAGCGCCTACAGGAACATAGCCTGGTGCATGAAAATCTCATCCATACTTAGAATTCTGTAAGTTGGGAAGCAATTACAGGAACATAGCTTAGTGCGTGAAAATCTCATCCATACTTAGAATTCTCAAAGTTGGAAAGCACCTACGGGAACATAGCTTGGTGCGTGAAAATCCCATCCATACTTAGAATTCTCTAAGTTGGAAAGCAACTACAGGAACATAGCTTGGTGTGTGAAAATCTCTTCCGTACTCAAAATTCTCTAAGTTGTGGAGCGCCTACAGAAACATAGCTTAGTGCGTGAAAATCTCTTCCATACTTAGAATTCTCTAAGTTGGAAAGCGCCTACAGGAACATAGCTTGGTGCGTGAAAATCTCTTCCATACTTAGAATTCTCTAAGTTGGGAAGCGCCTACAGGAACATAGCTTGGTGCGTGGAAATCTCTTCCATACTTAGAATTCTCAAAGTTGGAAAGCGCCTACAGGAACATAGCTTGGTGCGTGAAAATCTCTTCCATACTTAGAATTCTCTAAGTTGGGAAGCGCCTACAGGAACATAGCTTGCTGCGTGAAAATCTCTTCCATACTCAAAATTCTCTAAGTTGGGAAGCGCCTACAGGAACATAGCTTGGTGCGTGAAAATCTCTTCCATACTTAGAATTCTCTAAGTTGGGAAGCACCTACAGGAACATAGCTTGGTGCGTGAACATCTCTTCCATACTTAAAATTCTCAAAGTTGGAAAGCGCATACAGGAACATAGCTTGGTGCGTGAAAATCTCTTCCCTACTTAAAATTCTCTAAGTTGGGAAGCGCCTACAGGAATATAGCTTGGTGCGTGAAAATCTCTTCCATACTTAGAATTCTCTAAGATGGGAAGCGCCTACAGGAACATAGCTTGGTGCATAAAAATCTCTTCCATACTTAGAATTTTCTAAGTTGGGGAGCGCCTACAGGAACATAGCTTGGTGCGTGAACATCTCTTCCATACTTAAAATTCTCTAAGTTGAGGAGCGCCTACAGGAACATAGCTTGGTGCATGAAAATCTCTTCCATACTTAGAATTCTCAAAGTTGGAAAGCGCCTACAGGAACATAGCTTAGTGCGTGAAAATCTCTTCCATACTTAGAATTCTCAAAGTTGGAAAGCGCCTACAGGAACATAGCTTGGTGCGTGAACATCTCTTCCATACTTAGAATTCTCTAAGTTGAGGAGCGCCTACAGGAACATAGCTTGGTGCGTGAAAATCTCTCCCATACTTAAAATTCTTTAAGTTGAGGAGCGCCTACAGGAACATAGCTTGGTGCGTGAAAATCTCTTCCATACTTAAAATTCTTTAAGTTGAGGAGTGCCTACAGGAACATAGCTTGGTGCGTGAAAATCTCTTTCATACTTAAAATTCTCTAAGTTGAGGAGTGCCTATAGGAACATAGCTTGGTGCGTGAAAATCTCTTCCATACTTAAAATTCTCTAAGTTGGGAAGTGCCTACAGGAACATAGCTTGGTGCGTGAAAATCTTTTCCATACTTAAAATACTCTAAGTTGAGGAGCACCTACGGGAACATAGCTTGGTGCATGAAAATCTCTTCCATACTTAAAATTCTTTAAGTTGAGGAGCGCCTACAGGAACATAGCTTGGTTCGTGAAAATCTCTTCCATACTTAAAATTCTCTAAGTTGGGAAGTGCCTACAGGAACATAGCTTGGTGCGTGAAAATCTCTTCCATACTTAAAATTCTCTAAGTTGGGAAGTGCATACAGGAACATAACTTGGTGCGTGAAAATCTCTTCCATACTTAAAATTCTTTAAGTTGGGAAGCACCTACAGGAACATAGCTTGGTGCATGAAAATCTCTTCCCTACTTAAAATTCTCTAAGTTGGGAAGCGCCTACAGGAACATAGCTTGGTACGTGAAAATCTCTTCCATACTTAGAATTCTCTAAGTTGGGAAGCACCTACAGGAACATAGCTTGGTTCGTGAAAATATCTTCCATACTTAAAATTCTCTAAGTTGGGAAGTGCCTACAGGAACATAGCTTGGTGCCTGAAAATCTCTTCCCTACTTAAAATTCTCTAAGTTGGGGAGCGCCTACAGGAACATAGCCTGGTGCATGAAAATCTCATCCATACTTAGAATTCTGTAAGTTGGGAAGCAATTACAGGAACATAGCTTAGTGCGTGAAAATCTCATCCATACTTAGAATTCTCAAAGTTGGAAAGCACCTACGGGAACATAGCTTGGTGCGTGAAAATCTCATCCATACTTAGAATTCTCTAAGTTGGAAAGCAACTACAGGAACATAGCTTGGTGTGTGAAAATCTCTTCCGTACTCAAAATTCTCTAAGTTGGGAAGCACCTACAGGAACATAGCTTGGTGCGTGAAAATCTTTTCCATACTTAAAATTCTCTAAGTTGGGAAGCGCCTAAAGGAACATACCTTGATGCATGAAAATCTCTCCCATACTTAGAATTCTCTAAGTTGGGAAGCACCTACAGGAACATAGCTTGGTGCGTGAAAATCTCTTCCATACTTAGAATTCTCTAAGTTGGGAAGCGCCTACAGGAACATAGCTTGGTGCGTGAAAATCTCTTCCATACATAGAATTCTCTAAGTTGGGAAGCGCCTACAGGAACATAGCTTGGTGCGTGAAAATCTCTTTCATACTTAGAATTGTCTAAGTTGAGGAGTGTCTACAGGAACATAGCTTGGTGTGTGAAAATCTCTTCCATACTTAGAATTCTCTAAGTTGAGGAGCGCCTACAGGAACATAGCTTGGTGCGTGAAAATCTTTTCCATACTTAAAATACTCTAAGTTGGGAAGCGCCTACAGGAACATAGCTTGGTGCGTGAAAATCTCTTCCCTACTTAAAATTCTCTAAGTTGGGAAGCGCCTACAGGAACATAGCTTGGTGTGTGAAAATCTCTTCCATACTTAGAATTCTCTAAGTTGGGAAGCACCTACAGGAACATAGCTTGGTTCGTGAAAATCTCTTCCATACATAAAATTCTCTAAGTTGGGAAGCGCCTACAGGAACATAGCTTGGTGCTTGAAAATCTCTTCCCTACTTAAAATTCTCTAAGTTGGGAAGCGTCTACAGGAACATAGCCTGGTGCATGAAAATCTCTTCCATACTTAGAATTCTCTAAGTTGGGAAGCACCTACAGGAACATAGCTTGGTGCGTGAAAATCTCTTCCATACTTAAAATTCTGTAAGTTGGGAAGCACCTACAGGAACATAGCTTGGTGCGTGAAAATCTTTTCCATACTTAAAATACTCTAAGTTGGGAAGCGCCTACAGGAACATAGCTTGAGGCATGAAAATCTCTTCCATACTTAAAATTCTCTAAGTTGGGAAGCACCTACAGGAACATAGCTTGGTGCGTGAAAATCTCTACCATACTTAAAATTCTCTAAGTTGGGAAGCGCCTACAGGAACATAGCTTGGTGCGTGAAAATCTCATCCATACTTTGAATTCTCTAAGTTGGGAAGCACCTACAGGAACATAGCTTGGTGCTTGAAAATCTCTTCCATACTAAGAATTCTCAAAGTTGGAAAGCGCCTACAGGAACATAGCTTGGTGTGTGAAAATCTCTCCCATACTTAGAATTCTCAAAGTTGGAAAGCGCCTACAGGAACATAGCTTGGTGCGTGAAAATCTCTTCCATACTTAAAATTCTCTAAGTTGAGGACCGCCTACAGGAACATAGCTTGGTGCGTGAAAATCTCTTCCATACTTAGAATTCTCTAAGTTGGGAAGCACCTACAGGAACATAGCTTGGTGCGTGAAAATCTCTTCCATACTTAGAATTCTCAAAGTTGGAAAGCGCCTACAGGAACATAGCTTGGTGCGTGAAAATCTCTTTCATACTTAGAATTCTCTAAGTTGAGGAGCGCCTACAGGAACATAGCTTGGTGCGTGAAAATCTCTTTCATACTTAAAATTCTCTAAGTTGAGGAGTGCCTATAGGAACATAGCTTGGTATGTGAAAATCTCTTCCATACTTAAAATTCTCTAAGTTGGGAAGTGCCTACAGGAACATAGCTTGGTGCGTGAAAATCTCTTCCATACTTAAAATTCTCTAAGTTGGGAAGTGCATACAGGAACATAACTTGGTGCGTGAAAATCTCTTCCATACTTAAAATTCTTTAAGTTGGGAAGCACCTACAGGAACATAGCTTGGTGCATGAAAATCTCTTCCCTACTTAAAATTCTTTAAGTTGGGAAGCGCCTACAGGAACATAGCTTGGTGCGTGAAAATCTCTTCCATACTTAGAATTCTCTAAGTTGGGAAGCACCTACAGGAACATAGCTTGGTTCGTGAAAATATCTTCCATACTTAAAATTCTCTAAGTTGGGAAGTGCCTACAGGAACATAGCTTGGTGCCTGAAAATCTCTTCCCTACTTAAAATTCTCTAAGTTGGGAAGCGCCTACAGGAACATAGCCTGGTGCATGAAAATCTCATCCATACTTAGAATTCTGTAAGTTGGGAAGCAATTACAGGAACATAGCTTAGTGCGTGAAAATCTCATCCATACTTAGAATTCTCAAAGTTGGAAAGCACCTACGGGAACACAGCTTGGTGTGTGAAAATCTCTTCCATACTTAAAAATCTCTAAGTTGGGAAGCGCCTACAGGAACATAGCTTGGTGCGTGAAAATCTCTTCCATACTAAAAATTCTCTATGTTGGGAAGCGCCTACAGGAACATAGCTTGGTGCATGAAAATCTCTTCCATACTAAAAATTCTCTAAGTTGGGAAACGCCTATACGAACATAGCTTGGTGCATGAAAATCTCTTCAATACTTCGAATTCTCTAAGTTGGGAAGCACCTACAGGAACTTAGCTTGGTGCGTGAAAATCTCTTCCATACTTAAAATTCTCTAAGTTTGGAAGCACCTACAGGAACTCAGCTTGGTGTGTGAAAATCTCTTCAAAACTAAAAATTCTCTAAGTTGGAAAGTGCCTGCAGGAATATAGCTTGGTGCGTGAAAATCTCTTCCATACTTAGAATTCTCAAAGTTGGAAAGCGCCTACAGGAACATAGCTTGGTGCGTGAAAATCTCTTCCATACTTAGAATTCTTAAAGTTGGAAAGCACCTACAGGAACATAGCCCTGGGCGTGAAAATCGTTTCCATACTTAGAATTCTCAAAGTTGGAGAGCACCTACAGGAACATAGCGTAATGCATGAAAATCTCTTCCATACTTAGAATTCTCAAAGTTGGAAAGCGCCTACAGGAACATAGCTTGGTGCATGAAAATCTCTTCAATACTTAAAATTCTCTAAGTTGGGAAGCACCTACAGGAACTTAGCTTGGTGCGTGAACATCTCTTCCATACTTAAAATTCTCTAAGTTGGGAAGCACCTACAGGAACTTAGCTTGGTGCGTGAAAATCTCTTCAATACTAAAAATTCTCTAAGTTGGAAAGCGCCTACAGGAACATAGCTTGGTGCGTGAAAATCTCTTCCATACTTAGAATTCTCAAAGTTGGAAAGCGCCTACAGGAACATAGCTTGGTGCGTGAAAATCTCTTCCATACTTAGAACTCTCAAAGTTGGAAAGCACCTACAGGAACATAGCTTGGTGCGTGAAAATCTCTTCCATACTTAGAATTCTCAAAGTTTGAAAGCGCCTACAGGAACATAGCTTGGTGCGTGAAAATCTCATCCATACTTAAAATTCTCTAAGTTGGGAAGCACCTACAGGAACTTAGCTTGGTGCGTGAACATCTCTTCCATACTTAAAATTCTCTAAGTTGGGAAGCACCTACAGGAACTTAGCTTGGTGCGTGAAAATCTCTTCAATACTAAAAATTCTCTAAGTTGGAAAGCGCCTACAGGAACATAGCTTGGTGCGTGAAAATCTCTTCCATACTTAGAATTCTCAAAGTTGGAAAGCGCCTACAGGAACATAGCTTGGTGCGTGAAAATCTCTTCCATACTTAGAACTCTCAAAGTTGGAAAGCACCTACAGGAACATAGCTTGGTGCGTGAAAATCTCTTCCATACTTAGAATTCTCAAAGTTGGAAAGCGCCTACAGGAACATAGCTTGGTGCATGAAAATCTCTTCAATACTTAAAATTCTCTAAGTTGGGAAGCACCTACAGGAACTTAGCTTGGTGCGTGAACATCTCTTCCATACTTAAAATTCTCTAAGTTGGGAAGCACCTACAGGAACTTAGCTTGGTGCGTGAAAATCTCTTCAATACTAAAAATTCTCTAAGTTGGAAAGCGCCAACAGGAACATAGCTTGGTGTGTGAAAATCTCTTCCATACTTAGAATTCTCAAAGTTGGAAAGCGCCTACAGGAACATAACTTGGTGCGTGAAAATCTCTTCCATACTTAGAACTCTCAAAGTTGGAAAGCACCTACAGGAACATAGCTTGGTGCGTGAAAATCTCTTCCATACTTAGAATTCTCAAAGTTTGAAAGCGCCTACAGGAACATAGCTTGGTGCGTGAAAATCTCATCCATACTTAGAATTCTCAAAGTTGGAAAGCGCCTACAGGAACATAGCTTGGTGCGTGAAAATCTCTTCCATACTTAGAATTCTCAAAGTTGGAAAACGCCTACAAGAACATAGCTTGGTGCGTGAAAATCTCTTCCATACTTAGAATTCTCAAAGTTGGAATGTGCCTACAGGAACATAGCTTTGTGCGTGAAAATCTCTTCCATACTTAAAATTCTCTAAGTTGAGGAGCGCCTACAGGAACATAGCTTGGTGCGTGAAAATCTCTTCCATACTTAAAATCCTCTAAGTTGGGAAGCACCTACAGGAACATAGCTTGGTGCATGAAAATCTCTTCCATACTTAGAATTCTCAAAGTTGGAAAGTGCCTACAGGAACATAGCTTTGCGCGTGAAAATATCTTCCATACTTAGAATTCTCTAAGTTAAGGAGCGCCTACAGGAACATAGCTTGCTGCGTGAAAATCTCTTCCATACTTAAAATTCTCTAAGTTGGGAAGTGCCTACAGGAACATAGCTTGGTGCATGAAAATCTCTTCCAAACTTAAAATCCTCTAAGTTGGGAAGCGCCTACAGGAACAAAACTTGGTGCGTGAAAATCTCTTCCATACTTAGAATTCTCAAAGTTGGAAAGCGCCTACAGGAACATAGCATGGTGCGTGAAAATCTCTTCCATACTTAGAATTCTGTAAGTTGGGAAGCGCCTACAGGAACATAGCTTGGTGCGTGAAAATCTCTTCCATACTAAAAATTCTCTAAGTTGGGAAGCGCCTACAGGAACATAGCTTGGTGCATGAAAATCTCTTCCATACTAAAAATTCTCTAAGTTGGGAAGCACCTACAGGAACATAGCTTGGTGCGTGAAAATCTCTTCCATACTTAGGATTGTCTAAGTTGGGAAGTGCTTATAGGAACATAGCTTGGTGCATGAAAATCTCTTCAATATTTAGAATTCTCTAAGTTGGGAAGCACCTACAGGAACTTAGCTTGGTGCGTGAAAATCTCTTCCATACTTAAAATTCTCTAAGTTGGGAAGCACCTACAGGAACATAGCTTGGTGCCTAAAAATCTCTTCAATACTTGGAATTCTCTAAGTTGAGAAGGGCTTACAAGAACATAGCTTCGTGCGTGGAAATCTCTTCCATACTTAAAATTCTCTAAGTTGGGAAGCGCCTACAGGAACATAGCTTGATGCCTAAAAATCTATTCCATACTTAAAATTCTCTAAGTTGGGAAGCACCTACAGGGACATAGCTTGGTGCATGAAAATCTCTTCCATACTTAAAATTTTCTAAGTTGAGAAGCGCCTACAGGAACATAGCTTGGTGCATGAAAATCTCATCCATACTAAAAATTCTCTAAGTTGGGAAGCACCTACAGGAACATAGCTTGGTGCCTGAAAATCTCTTCCATACTTAAAATTCTCTAAGTTTGGAAGCGCCTACAGGAACATAGCTTGGTGCGGGAAAATCTCTTCTATACTTAGAATTGTCTAAGTTGGGAAGCACCTACAGGAACTTAGCTTGGTGCGTGAAAATCTCTTCAATACTAAAAATTCTCAAAGTTGGAAAGCGCCTACAGGAACATAGCTTGGTGTGTGAAAATTTCTTCCATACTTAAAATTTTCTAAGTTGGGAAGCGCCTACAAAAACATAGCTTGGTGTGTGATAATCTCTTCCATACTAAAAATTCTCTAAGTTGGGAAGCGCCTACAGGAACATAGCTTGGTGCGTGAAAATCTCTTCCATACTTAGAATTCTCTAAGTTGGGAAGCGCCTACAGGAACATAGCTTGGTGCGTGGAAATCTCTTCCATACTTAGAATTCTCTAAGTTGGGAAGCGCTAACAGGAACATGGCTTGGTGCGGGAAAATCTCTTCCATACTTAGAATTCTCTAAGTTGGAAAGTGCCTACAGGAACATAGCTTGGTGCATGAAAATCTCTTCCATACTTAAAATTCTCTAAGTTGAGTAGCGCCTACAGGAACATAGCTTGGTGCGTGAAAATCTCTTCCATACTTAAAATTCTTTAAGTTGAAGAGCGCCTACAGAAACATAGCTTGGTTCATGAAAATCTCTTCCATACTTAAAATTCTCTAAGTTGAGTAGCGCCTACAGGAACATAGCTTGGTGCGTGAAAATCTCATCCATACTTAAAATTTTTTAAGTTCAGGAGCGCCTACAGGAACATAGCTTGGTGCATGAAAATCTCTTCCATACTTAAAATTCTTTAAGTTGAGGAGCGCCTACAGGAACATAGCTTGGTGCGTGAAAATCTCTTCCATACTTAAAATTCTCTAAGTTGAGGAGCGCCTACAGGAACATAGCTTGGTGCATGAAAATCTCCTCCATACTTAAAATTCTTTAAGTTGAAGAGTGCCTACAGGAACATCGCTTGGTGCATGAAAATTTCTTCCATACTTAAAATTCTCTAAGTTGGGAAATGCCTACAGGATCATAGCTTGGTGCGTGAAAATCTCTTCCATACTTAAAAGTCTCTAAGTTGAGGAATGCTTACAGGAACATAGCTTGGTGTGTGAAAATCTCTTCCATACTTAAAATTCTCTGAGTTGAGGAACGCCTACAGGAACATAGCTTGGTGCGTGAAAATCTCTTCCATACTTAAAATTCTCTAAGTTGGGAAGCGCCTACAGGAACATAGCCTGGTGCATGAAAATCTCTTTCATACTTAGAATTCTCTAAGTTGGGAAGCGCCTATAGGAACATAGCTTAGTGCCTAAAAATCTCTTCCATACTCAAAATTCTCTAAGTTGGGAAGCGCCTACAGGATTATAGCTTTGTGCCCAAAAATCACTTCCATACTTAGAATTCTCTAAGTTGGGAAGCGCCTACAGGAACATAGCTTGGTGTGTGAAAATGTTTCCCATACTTAAAATTCTCTAAGTTGGGAAGCGCCTACAGGAACATAGCTTGGTGCCTAAAAATGTCTTCTATACTTAGAATTCAGTAAGTTGGGAAGCAATTACAGGAACATAGCTTGGTGCGTGAAAATCTCATCCATACTTAGAATTCTCAAAGTTGGAAAGCACCTACAGGAACACAGCTTGGTGTGTGAAAATCTCTTCCATACTTAAAATTCTCTAAGTTGGAAAGCAACTACAGGAACATAGCTTGGTGTGTGAAAATCTCTTCCATACTCAAAATTCTCTAAGTTGGGAAGCACCTACAGGAACATAGCTTGGTGCGTGAAAATCTTTTCCATACTTAAAATTCTCTAAGTTGGGAAGCGCCTACTGGAACATAGCTTGATGCATGAAAATCTCTTCCATACTTAGAATTCTCTAAATTGGGAAGCACCTACAGGAACATAGCTTGGTGCGTGAAAATCTCTACCATACTTAAAATTCTCTAAGTTGGGAAGCACCTACAAGAACATAGCTTGGTGCATGAAAATCTCTTCCATACTTAAAATTTTCTAAGTTGGGAAGCGCCTACAGGAACATAGCTTGGTGCGTGAAAATCTCATCCATACTTAGAATTCTCTAAGTTGGGAAGCGCCTACAGGAACATAGCTTGGTGTGCAAAAATCTCATCCATACTTAGAATTCTCTAAGTTGGAAAGTGCCTACAGGAACATAGCTTGGTGCATGAAAATCTCATCCATGCTCAAAATTCATTAAGTTGGAAAGTGCCTACAGGAACATAGCTTGGTGCGTGAAAATCTCTTCCAAACTTAAAATTCTCTAAGTTGGGAAGCACCTACAGGAACATACCTTGGTGTGTGAAAATCTCTTCCATACTTAAAATTCTCTAAGTTGAGGAGCGCCTACAGGAACATAGCTTGGTGCATGAAAATCTCTTCCAAACTTAGAATTCTCTAAGTTGAGGAGCGCCTACAGGAACATAGTTTGGTGCGTGAAAATCTCTTCCATACTTAAAATTCTTTAAGTTGGAAAGCGCGTACAGGAACATAGCTTGGTGCGTGAAAATCTCTTCCATACTTGAAATTCTCTAAGTTGGGAAGCGCCTACAGGAACATAGCTTGGTGCGTGAAAATCTCTTCCATACTAAAAATTCTCTAAGTTGAGGAGCGCCTACAGGAACATAGCTTGGTGCGTGAAAATCTCTTCCATACTTAGAATTCTCAAAGTTGGAAAGTGCCTACAGGAACATAGTTTGGTGCGTGAAAATCTCTTCCATACTTAAAATTCTTTAAGTTGGAAAGCGCGTACAGGAACATAGCTTGGTGCGTGAAAATCTTTTCCATACTTAAAATTCTCTAAGTTGGGAAGTGCCTACAGGAACATAGCTTGGTGGGTGAAAATCTCTTCCATACTTAAAATTCTCTAAGTTGGGAAGTGCCTACAGGAACATAACTTGGTGCGTGAAAATATCTTCCATACTTAAAATTCTCTAAGTTGGGAAGCGCCTACAGAAACATAGCTTGGTGCGTGAAAATCTCTTCCATACTTAGAATTCTCTAAGTTGGGAAGCACCTACAGGAACATAGCTTGGTTCGTGAAAATCTCTTCCATACTTAAAATTCTCTAAGTTGGGAAGCGCCTACAGGAACATAACTTGGTGCGTGAAAATATCTTCCAAACTTAAAATTCTCTAAGTTGGGAAGCGCCTACAGGAACATAGCCTGGTGCATGAAAATCTCTTCCATACTTAGAATTCTCTAAGTTGGGAAGCGCCTACAGGAACATAGCTTGGTGCGTGAAAATCTCTTCCATACTTAAAATTCTCTAAGTTGAGGAGCGCCTACAGGAACATAGTTTGGTGCGTGAAAATCTCTTCCATACTTAAAATTCTTTAAGTTGGAAAGCGCCTACAGGAACATAGCTTGGTGCGTGAAAATCTCTTCCATACTTGAAATTCTCTAAGTTGAGAAGCGCCTACAGAAACATAGCTTGGTGCGTGAAAATATCTTCAATCTATAAAATTCTCTCAGTTGTATAGTGCCTACAGGAACATAGCTTGGTGCATTAAAATTCTCGAAGTTGGAAAGCGCCTAGAAGAACAGAGATTGGTGTGTGAAAATAACTTCGATCCTTAAAATTCTCAATGTTCGAAAGCGCCTACAGGAACATAGCTTGGTGTGTGAAAATCTCTTCCATACTTAAAATTCTCTAAGTTGGGAAGCGCCTACAGGAACATAGCTTGGTGCGTGAAAATCTCTTCCATACTTAAAATTCTCTAAGTTGGGAAGCGCCTGCAGGAACATAGCTTGGTGCATGAAAATATCTTCGATCTATAAAATTCTCTCAGTTGTATAGTGCCTACAGGAACAGAGCTTGGTGCATTAAAATTCTCGAAGTTGGAAAGCGCCTACAAGAACAGAGATTGGTGTGTGAAAATCTCTTTGATCTTTAGAATTCTCGAAGTTGGAATATGCCTACAGGAACATAGTTTGGTGCGTGAAAATCTCTTCCATACTTTAAATTCTCTTAGTTATAAAGTGCTTACAAGAACATAGCTTGGTTTGTTAAAATCTCTTTAATCCATACAATTTTCGAAGTTGGAAAGCGCCCACAGGAACATAACTTGGTGAATGGAAATCTCTGTAATCCTTAAAATTTTTGAAGTTTGGAAGTGCCTACAGGAACATAGATTGGTGTGTGAAAATCTCTTTGATCCTCAAAATTTTCGAAATTGGAAAGTGCCTAGAGGAGCATAGCTTGGTGCGTGAAAAACTCTCCCATACTTAAAATTTTCTAAGTTGGAAAGTGCCTACAGGAACATACCTTGCTGTGTGAAAATCTCTTTGATCATTAAATTTCTCTAAGTTGGAAAGCGTGTACAGAAACATAGCTTGGTGTGTGAAAATCTGTTTGATCCTTAAAATTCTCTTAGTTGTAAAGCGCCTACGAGAACATAGCTTAGTGCGTTAAATTTCTTTAATCCTCAAAATTCTCGAAGTTGGTAAGTGCCTACAGGAATATAGATCGGTGTGTGAAAATTTCTTCGATCGTAAAAATTCTCGAAGTTGGAAAGTGCCTACAGGAATATAGCTTTGTGCGTTAAAATCTGTTCGATCCTTAAAATTCTAGAAGTTGGAAAGTGCCTACAGGAACATAGATTTGTGTGTGAAAATAACTTTGATCCTTAAAATTATCGAAGCTGAAAAGCACCTACAGGAGCATAGCTTGGTGCGTGAAAATCTTTTTGATCCTTAAAATTATCCAAGTTGGAAAGTGCCTACAGGAACATAGCTCGGTGTGTGAAAATCTATTTGATCCTTAAAATTCTTGAAGTTGGAAAGTGCCTACAGGAACATAGCTCGGTGTGTGAAAATATCTTTTATCCTTAAAATTCTCGAAGTTGGAAAGCGCTTACAGGAACATAGCTTGGTGAGTGAAAATCTCTTTGATCCTTAAATTTCTCGAAGTTGGAAAACGCCTACAGGAACATAGCTTGGTGCGTCAAAATCTCTTTGATCCTCAAAATTCTTGAAGTTGGAAAGCCCCTACAGGAACATAGCTTGGAAATCTCTTCGATAATCAAAATTCTCTAAACACTTGGTAATTGGTGAAAATCACCTAGATATTTTCAACTTTCAAACTTAAAGATTGTATACAAAATAATAGGCTGATGCAATAAAGTCACCTGGATAAGTCTAATATTCAAAATTTTGGACTGCCTGTGGAAACATAGGGCATTGTTCGGAAATTATCTGGATTACTATAATCGTCAAATTTTGTGACAATCTACTGAATCAAAGCGTAACGCACTAAAGTTACTTCGATAACTCCAATTTTCCAAATTAGGGACCACCTACAGAATCATAGGCTAATGTGTGAAAATAACCTCGATAACTATAATTCTCAAAGTTAGGGACTGCCTACAGAAACATAAGGTAATATGTGCAAATTGCTAGGATAAGTCTGATTTTTGAATTTTTAGACTGCTTACCGTAACATAGGGTAACTTGCGAAAATCACCTGGATAAGTCCAATTTTTAAAGATGATGACTGCCTACAGAATCATAGGGTAATGCGTGAAAATCGCCTAGATAACTATAATTCTCAAATTTAGGGACTGACAACAGAAACATCGGATAACGTGTTAAAATCACCTGAATAACAACAATTTTAAAAGTCAAGGACTGCCTACAGAAACATAGGGTAATGTGTGAAAATCACCTAGATTAGTTCTATTCTAAAAGTTCCAGACTGCCTACTGAAACATAGTCTAAGTTGCAAAAAATCACCTGGATTAGTTTTATCCTCAAAGTTATGGACCGCCTATTGGAACAGAACATCAAGTGTGAAAATCACCCGGATTAGTTTTACCATCAAAGTTAGGGACGGCCTCCAGAAACATTGGGTAACGTATGAAAATCACCTGGTTTAGTTTTTTCCTCAAGGTTAAGGACCTCCCACTGAAACATAACGTAACGCCTCTAAAACACCTGGATTAGTTTTATTCTTTTTGTTGGAGCACACTGAAGATGCAGGACTAAACATATTCCGTCTATCACGTGTGGTTCTTGCTGACTTACGATAACATACGTACATGAATATAAATGTACAACGACCAAAATAGACATAGCAAAGATTAGACGAGTAGGCACCTCAACACTCTATCCATGTGATCTGTAAGATATCCAAACATAACTTTTCGGTCGAAGTACAACGAGTATCAGAAAGTATGAAGGAGCAAGAAATGCTGAAAGCTATTTAAGATGGAAAACACTAAAGAGCCATAATCGCCCACACCCTGGAGATACATTGCCCATAAGAGGAGAAAGGAAAGTATCAACACGAAAAAAATTATATATATATATATATATATATATATATATATATATATATATATATATATATATGTGTGTGTGTGTGTGTGTGTGTGTGTTTGTGTATATATATATATATATATATATATATATATATATATATATATATATATATATATATATATTTATATCACACAATGCAATTCAGGGATGCAATATGATATAATATGATGTAATATCCGATGTATGATGGGTTTATTCCATAAGGTGTTCCATACATTCAAGATCTAACGTTAAGTTGATTTAGAGTAGAGTTTAAAATATCATGGAGTAAGGATCCGTTGTACAATCACGTTTATGTTTTTGCCTTGTTTGGAATTCTTCAGGCGAATGATTTGGTTCATTTTAGATTCCTCTTTGGTACATTTTTGGGGGAGGGGGTATATAATTCTAGGTGTTAGGATCTTCCTTTCTTTTCTATCCACATACTTTTTTTTTTAATGTTTTTATTTATTGGTTGGCTATTGCTTGCAATATTTTCCGTTTCATTCAATACGGATGTATGTCTGTTTGTAGTTTGTGAATTCCCAAACAAGGGAGTACGGTTTGAGTGATTTCGTTATCAGTATGTCCTTGGTCTATTAGATCTTCTTCGACATGCTAACTCACTGAGAGTATTATGTTCTCCTTTGAATCTTTTTCCCAATGTTAAGTTTTCCTTTTGTTCTGACCTTGGTGGGTTATTTCATTATATTGGGTTTGGTCTGTTTACTCATGTTGAAGATATTTATGATGATTTGTGGTCCTTTAAGGTAGCTATATGAATCAGATATATGTAATGGTTTGTTTTTTGCTTTTTTAATATCTATACGTGGGTTATTGAGTTATGTTTGTTAATAGAAATTTTGAGTGGTGCCGGCATTTTATCACAATTTCATTTTCTCTGTTCAATAATTCTGTTCTATGTTTTTTTCTTTTCTATTGACAAGAATGAGGATTTTGAATTGCCCATATCTTATTTGCTCAACGGGAAAATTAATAAGTTTTTTATAGAATTCTTTTGTTACGACTTACTGCTGTTTTCTTTTCATGAATTCTCTTATTTCTTTTCATTTTCACTTGATAAGAATTTATTTCATATCCATCTGTTATTCTCTTTTCTTTACAGCTACGGAAAAGATGAAGTAAAACAAAGTGAAGTAGGCTTTCTCATCAATAAAAACCTCAAAGATGATGTAACCAGCTTCAAAGCCGTCTCTGACCGAATAGCTAGCGTCACCATACAACTTTCAAAGCGATACAAACTCAATATAATCCAAGTCTACGCTCCCACTTCGCAATCAACTCAAGTGGAAATAGATGACTTATATGATGACCTGAACTCCTTACTCCAAGACACAAAAAACACTTCAATGTCATCATGGGAGACTTCAACGCACAGATAGAGCAAGGAAATGAAGATTCCATCGACAAATTCGGATACAAAGTACGGAACGAGAGAAGAGAAGATCTTGTAAACTTTGCAACGGCTAACGGATTCAAAATCATGAACATCTCCTCCAAGAAGGGTCCCAATAGGAAATGGACTTTGAAGAGCCCCAACCACGAAACAAGGAACGAAATAGACTACATCCTAACAGACAAAAACGATATCGTCAAGGACATCCAAGTTCTGAATCGAGTCAATGTGGGCAGCAACCACAGAATGGCATGTTTCAAAGTACAAGTAAACACCAACAAAGAACGCAGGAAAAAGTTCCACACAAAACTGCCACCCCTAAGCATACCAAAAGAGCACGCTCGATCTTTCAAGCTCGAACTGAAAAACAGATTCAGAATTCTCACTGAACAAGACAACACCACACCAACGAATCAAACAACAAAATGACAGCATCTATAATGGAAGTCATCACTATATTCAAACCAATGAGTACACAATCTATTCGCAAAATCTCAGGCGAGACCAGAAATCTTATGGGAAAACGCAGAAACCTTTAGCTACTGACAACAACAAGGGAGAAAATTGAAGAGACCGAACTAAAAAAAATTGATCTAGAAAAAACGAAGGGAAGACAGAAGAAAATATACGACGACAGTCATGGAATCAATCCTTGAAGGAGATCGGGGCTTCAAAGCTCTAAACAAAGCCCTCAAATCAGGACAAAAACAAATAATTATCATACTCGAATAAAATGGAAACCTAACTACAGACAGAGACAGGATTGTTGAACGTGCCAAAGGACTTTAACAAAAACTTTATTCGTCCAAATAAAGACTACAAAACAATGAACAGGATACGCAAGACGTTAGCAATCAACTTGAGGACTTCCCAGAGATAACCCTGTGGTTGGTGAAACAAGCCATTGAACAGACGAAGAAAGGAACTACCCCTGGACCAGACAACATCACCATCGACCTACTCCGAAAAGTGGGTAAAATTAACTTATGTCTAAAACACAGTAAACTTCCAGATGATTGGAACACTGCTATCATGATGCTTTTATATAAAAAAGAAACCCGAAAGACATCAGCAACTACAGGCCTATAAGCCTACTCAAATGCGTATACAAACTTTTCACAAAAATCTTCACCAACTGAATCATAAAAACACTAGATGGAAACCAGCCACGTGAACAAGCTAGCTTTAGAAGAAGCTACTCGACCATGGATCACCTGCATTCGATAAATCAGCTGAAAGAAAAAGCAATCGAATATAAACTACCACTCGTAACATTTATCGACTTTAAAAAAGTGTTCGACTTAGTCGAAATCCCTCAGCTCATGGAGGCCATCACTCGACAAGGTGTAGATCCTGTATGTGTTGTAGTGCTAGAATATATGTAAAATCACAGCAGCTCCTTTATCAGGCTACATAAAGAACCGGACCCCTTTCAGCTCCAGAAAAGAGTAATACTAAGTGATACCAGCTCACCCAAACTCTTCACAGCCTGCCTCGAGATGATTTTCAGAAGGCTAGACTGGGAGAGTAAGGGGATTAGAATAGACGGCGAGTATCTGCGCAACCTCAGATTTGCAGACATTACCCTTCGACCTCCGACTAATGATAGAGGAACTAAATAACAAGAGCAAGGAAGTCGGCCTACACATGAACTTCAGCAAGACAAAGATCATGTGCAACAACCACATCGGAGATAAAAACACTAAGATCAAAATCGAGGACACAGAACTCAAGAAAGTAGACCACTACATTTACCTAGGACAATGAATCTCCATGATATCCTCAAAATCACATAAGGATGGCAGTTCTTTGGCAGAGCTAGCTCGACCTTCAAAAATAAGAACATTCCATTAATCTTTAAAAGAAGGGTATATAACCTATGCATCCTCCCAAAAGTCTATTATGGAGCTGAAACGTGAAACGTAACCAAAAAGATCCGCAAATTGAGAACTATACAACGTGCACATTATGCTGGGGTTCACATGGAGATACCTCAAGACAGTACAATACATCCTGGAAAAGTCAGGGACATCATAGAATTCATTGAAATCTCAAATGGTAATGGGCTGGCCATGTTGCACGAATGGCGGACAACCAATGGACATGGTGACTCACGACATGGATCCCCGGAGACCACATGCGGAACCGAGGCTGGCAGAATATTTGATGGAGTGACAAGCTAGACAAATTCAGTAAGTACAGGCTCTGCGACACCCATGATAGACAAGTGTGGCGAATCCTAGGTAAAGTCTGTGTCCAACGCCGGACGTTGAAAGACTGATGATGACGATGAACTAGTATAAAACAAAACGAGCTTCCTTCCTGTGATACGATTTTTGAAAGTTGATATCTTATGCTCTTGTAGCCGAAGAGTTCTCGGTTCCATCAAGAAAGGAGCAACCTCGATACCATTTTCTCTCTAAGATCCTGCGAATCGAAAATTTCATAATATAGTATATATGATTATAAACTGCATAGGGTAGAAACTCTTATTTCAAATTATTTCCCGTCGTTAAATGATTAAAGTATCACTCGTCCAAACGTAAAAAGAAAGAACGATTGAAGAAGATAGGACTGCTACGGGAATCGCTGCTTCATTTGTTTATTCCATTAACGATGATGTGATAGATTGATTGTGTAACGACGGGAGATCATTTCAAAAAAGACTTTTTAAATAATCAGTCCAGCAGGTTGATCTTGATAGATATTGTTATGCAGTTGGCGTTATAAGTATAAATATTGTAGGTATTCAGTGAGCTTTGCCGACTCAAGCACAAAGATATGTGTTTGTAGGGGGGATGAGTCAGGGTCGAACCCACTGCAATATAAATGATCTGTTACATTAGCTAGATAGCCGTCACCTCCGGTCAGGCATCCCAGTATTTATTAAGCTTATCTTAGTCTTAAACAAAATCACAATATCAAGACAGAACGTGAGGTTTGAACTCACTTTGGTAGTGACTTGACCAGCGAGACGAACTTACTTTCCGTCACTCCACGAAAAATGCCCCTTGGAAATATCTAATAACCCTATCTTAGACAGACACTACTGGGAAACAGAGTGTTTTGAACTCACTCAAGTAGCTAATTGATATGCGAGATGAACTAACCATCGTGTAGCGTTAGGCAGACGAGAAAAAAATCACGATTACCGAGTGAAAACCGGACTGGATTGAAGAGTCAATCAGAGTGACAGCAGACCAAATTTGACGGAAGTTCAGATAATCAGGGAGAAAAAAAAAACGAAAACGAATAAATGTTGAGAATAATGGAATTAATGAACAGAGAGAGAGAAAAAAAAGGAAACGAACAGTCGCTCAAAACTAGATTTCTGGTCTTGATGCATCATCTTCAACGGGCAGGCAGACAAATCAGCAGTAGATTTTGAAAACCTAATGACCCCAAAATGTTATTGTCTTGTTACGTTTCTGTTTTCTTTTTTTCATTCTGCCGGATACTTGTTCTGTCTGAACTAAATTTAGAGTTTCGTGATTCGAAGGAATTATTAGCTCTTGCATGGTTAATGCTGGCTAGACTAATATAAAAAAAGAAATGGTTTTTAATTATAAGAAAACCTCTCTCTCTCTCTCTCTTTATATATATATATATATATATATATATATATATATATATATATACATATATATATATATATATATATATATATATATATATATATATATATATATATATATATCTCTGTGTGTGTGTTAGTGTTGACAATGGAGGTGAAATCTTCAACTACCAATTTGTCGTCCGTCGTTAGACCTTCCCCAGTATTCACCAGACCTCCCTATCATTGGCGTCGCGGAACTAATTTGTCATAGCTTCGGTTTTGCATGTGATCTCTGTGGATTTATGTCGTGAGTTGTGATGTCCAGCTGTTGTATATCATTCTTGCAACATTACCAGCCCATTGCCATTTGAGTTAACTAATGGATTCTATGGTGCCTCGGACTCTTGTTTTTCCTTTTTTGCTGTCGTGATCTCTCCATATGGGGTTGAAAATGATCATCCCATGCATATGTTGCATGCTTGGTCAGAGGGTCAGTTGAGGGTATTATGGTTTGGTTCCGTGTCTCAGCTTCATTGGTAACTATCCCTTTAGGAATATCTGAAGGAAGGCTTGCTAACCTAATGTTATTCTTCACTTGATTTCTTCTTCTTCTGAGGATTCCATGGAGATTTGGTAGATGCAGTATTCTTTTGTCTCTTACTATTGGTTTGCGATTTATATCATTGTGTTTTTATCTTCAACTTGTGTGTTGTACATAAAATTTGTTTTGCTAAAATCAATGTTAAGAATAACCCCACTTTTATAACTACTTGTTCGCATTGTATGCATTTGAGGTTAATTGATATCGACAGGAAAGGGATAATGGTGCTCTATTTATTGGGACAGATCGGCCCAGGGTTAGATGGGATATCTTTTGGACAGAAAGAGGGGTACACTACCCCGGGATGAATTTTGAAATAGAAGAATTAGGAAGACAACATTGCCGAGGCAAAACAAACACATGCACAAAATTTTCCCTCCCAACAAACTACGCTCTCCATCCGGGTGTTTTGAAATCTTAGTCAACTGAGAGAAAAAAATGATATGTTATATTTTTCCATAGTGTTTGTATTGTTATTCTACTACTGTTTTGTTATTCCTCATAGTGTTTGTATTGTTATTCCATTAGGGCTATAGGATTTTCTACTGCAGTCCTTTCCTGGGATTTTTCTGTACACCCCAGAAGTTACTTTTCGGCGGGTCATGTTTCAATCCCACTGAAATCGACAACAGTATCAGATTTGACATACAACAGTTGTTCGGTTTGGCAGATACAACAATGCATTAACAAAACAATGCATGTCGTTTTGCAATCCTTTCCAAGAGAGTATATATATATATATATATATATATATATATATATATATATATATATATATATATATATATATATATATATATATATATATATATATATATATATATATACCAGTTCCTCGACTTACCTGCTACTCAACTTGTGACGATCCGAATATATGACCAGAATATGTGAACTCCAAAAATACTTGTTAATAATATACTTACGCTTCTAAATTTTGACAAAGTATGAATAAATCTAAATATTTGCTTGGACGTATGTGTGTATTGGAACTTTCAAATGCAAGAGGGTGTAGACATAACACTTGCACTTTGAAAAACATACTACGTAAATTCTATAAATAATGATCTTTGTTGTGCGTGTGTACAAGATTGCAAGATTGGGGAAAAGCGTCCGTATATATTCGTGAATGTAAGAATTGCACTTCTAAATTTGAAATAAATATCTTATGCAATTTGCCGAAGGGAGCCTGTTACATGAGAATGAAAGATGGCTGATATATCATAGTTTAAGTTATCAGATTGCATTTACCTTACGATCATTTTGAGATACGATCTATCAGACAAAATGGAAACCGGTCGTAAGTTATGGGGTAGTTATATATATATGTATATATGTATATGTGTGTGTGTGTGTGTCTCTGTTTGTGTGGATGTGAGTGTTCGTGTAGTTGTGTGTGTGTGTGCATGTGTGATTATGCACTTGTTTACTGTATGAATGACAAATTCATTTCCTTTCAAAAATGAGTCAATTGTCCATGGTTGATCATCTCTACGAAAATTAATTTGAAAAATCATCCCTATAAATCGATCTTTCATCTAAAAAGCATGAGAAATCATCCCTATAAATCGATCTTTCATCTAAAAAGAATGAGAAATCATCCCTATAAATCGATCTTTCATCTAAAAAACATGGGAAATCATCCCTATGAATTGATCTTCCATCCAAAAAACATTCGAAATCATCCCTATAGATCGATGTTTCATCCAAAAAGCATGAGAAATCATCTTTATAAATCGTTCTTTCATCTAAAAAGCATTAGAAATTATCCTTATAAATCGATCTTTCATCTAAAAAGAATGAGAAATTATACTTATAAATCGATCTTTCATCCAAAAAGCATGAGGAATCATCCCTATAAATTGATTTTCCATCCAAAAACCATAAGACATCATCCCCATAAATTGATTTTCCATCCAAAAAGCATGAGAAATCATCCCTATAAATCGATCTTTCATCTAAAAAGCATGAGAAATTATACCTATAAATCGATCTTTCATCCAAAAAGCATGAGGAATCATCCCTATAACTTGATTTTCCATCCAAAAACCATCAGAAATCATCCCTATAAATCGATCTTTCATCCCAAAACCATGAGAAATCATCCCTATAGATCGATCTTTCATCCAAAAAGCATGAGAAATCATCCCTATAAATCGATCTTTCATCCAAAAAACATGAGTAATCATCCTTATAAATCGATATCCATCCAAAAAGCATCAGGAATCATTCTTAAAAATCGATATTCACCAAAAGAAACATCAGAAATCACCCCTATAAATCGTATCAATCCAAAATGCATTGGAAATCAACATTCCGAATTTATCTCCATCTCCATAGAAAATGCATTAAAATCAACCCTTTAAAAGTAATCACGATCTGAAATGTACAATAAATCATCCATATGAATCAATCTTGATCAAAAATGCATTACATCTCATCCCTATGAATCAATCTCCATCTAAAAATCATTGGAAATCACCCCTATGAATAAATTTCCAGCCAAAAAGCATTAGAAATCATCCGTAGGCATCGATTTATATCTGAAATACATTAGAAATCGTTTCTTTGAATCGATCTCTATCCAGAATGCATTAGAAATCATCCCAGGAGATCGTTCCATCGAAAATGCATTCGACATCATCTGTATAAATCGATCACGATCTAAAATATAACTGGGATTCATCGTTTCAAATTGATATCTATCCAAAATGCATAAAAATTCCCTTTAAATCAACATCCATCCAAGATGTTTTTGAAATCATCTCCATGACTCGATATCCATGCAAAATCCATTAGGAATCATCCTCGTATGAATGCTCACAGATAAGTGATAAAGAGGAAATTTCTATCGCCTAGAGAGGCGCAAAAAACATAAACACTCTAAACACGCTTAGAAAGATGTACATATAAAGGAAATATCAAACGAGGTCGCTCGATAAAGACATTCTTCCGAATATCTGTGTAAATATGTGCATCTACCCATAATTCAACTGGTCTCAATAATTGCATTTTCATACTCACAATTAAATAGGATTCATCGTTTGATAATTTCTTTGATAGTTGATATGAACATATATATATATATATATATATATATATGTATATATGTATGTATATATGTATATATATATATATATATATATATATAGTCCAGAAAGCTTCACAGATTCAAACATTGAACATAAAAACCTTTTCCAATTTTTCTCTGTACATCGAAGTGAGCAGCTGTAAATTGATCTCCAATGCACGCACACACACACACACACACACACACACATATATATATATATATATATATATATATATATATATATATATATATATATATATATATATATATATATATATATATATATATTGATTTGTTTGGTCAATTCGTTCGAAAATATTCCGGATTATTCAACACAGCACTCTTCAAGGTCTTATCATAATTCAATGTTTTTGTTTCCAACTTTTACTTTGTTATATCAATTTGTACAGCAATGCATTACCCGAACTGCATTAAAACCAACTCTCATTGAAATTATTCAAGGTACACTTGTATATGTGTACATATCTGTGTGTGTATGTGTGTGTGTGTGTGTGTTTGTGTGTGTGTGTGTGTGTGTTTGTGTGCGTGTGAGCGCAGGATGGGATAAATTGGTGTCCTTCTGGTAGACTGGAGGCATCCAAAGGCTAGAGAGCCAGGTCTGCCGTGCTCTTTTATCCGTAAAATAGAAGATATGGATTTATGTCCTTCCCAGGAGCATTAGTGCAGATTGAACATTAGCAGCCAAGACCGGTGCTTCAAATCGGCCCATCGATTCTATCGTCTGTGCTGTTAACTGTTATGCCGTTCTCATTGGCGGAAAGTGACAATGTTATTTTTTTTTATAATTTTCTTTTAATATTTCTGTCTATATGTCAAAAATCTGTATCTGTCAGGTCAGCAAAACTTTACAGAAGTTGTGCAAAGATGGAAAAGTTGTTGACGAAAAAAAAAGCTTTTATTGGGGAAAGTAGGCAGACGGAAAAAACGATAATAAAGAGAGACAAATATAGAAACGACAATTATTGTCAATATGAAGGATTTCAGGAGACAATCTAAAAGGTTAGTTCGTTCATGGAACAATCGATCAAACAACAACGAACGAAAGCTACTTTCTTTTCTTTCCTTTTTTTTCAGCTTCTACTTTTTTTTTCTTCCTTTCTTCTTTTCTTTCATTCTCTCCTTACTTGTTTCATTCTCTCTCTTTTTTCTCTTCCTCTTCTAGATTTCCTTTTCTTTCGTCTTTTTTTTTATCTATGTGTGTCTTTCTTCAATATTTGGCGTACGCTTCTGCACTTATATGAGTCCAAGAGATAAGAGGCAAAAATCGAAGATCAGGTACCAAATCGCTAACCAAACAAATTACACATCAGAAAAAAAATGTAATTGTACTTAGAATCAGAATGTGAACACTAACAAGGCTATTTCGGTCATATATCTGTTGGGATAATCCAGAGGATACTGTGGATTTTTACATTTCTTCACGTGATATCTCCGAAAGTACTGGCTGGATTTCCATGAAATATTATCGAAGAGTGGGCAATGAAGTACGATAAAAGTGGTCAAGTAATGGGGTGGATCCATGAATTTTTTTTTCGATCGATATTTATTTTTTATTTTTCCTCTCGTGCATTTATGCATATGCCCATATCCATCGACACAATATCTCTGAAAATTCTCAATGAACTTCTATGGAATGTTGTAGACGGGTGGACTATGAGCTATGAGACAGGTGATCAAACTTTTAAGCGGATCTAGGCACAATTACTTTTCTTGCATCGTAGTCATATCTTCGCACCAAATGACATCACCAAAAGTTCATGTCTATCCACGCAATATATCTGGAATTCCTCAATTTCATTCCATGAAATTTCGTTGGAGAGTAGGCTCTGACATATGGAATAAGCGATCAAATTTGGGGTGGGGGATCCATTATCAGGCAAGGTGAAATTCGTCCAATGATCCATTTTCAGGTTAGGATAAGTTTTTTTTAAATAATAAATAACTCTTTTGGACGCTAATATAACTACATAAAAACGAATACCGACTCAAATGCTTCCCTTGATCCAGGTATAAATTACATCCATCAAAAGTTACTTAAACAGTCAGTCTGGGCATAATCGTGAATTTTCCTTCCTCTCTTCTCTCACCTTCTCTCGTCAACCTCCTCCGTCTTGTTTATGAATCCTTCTATTTTTGTCAACTCTTTTTTTGCCTTTTAAGTCGTGATGTTTTCCTCTATCGAGTTGGGGAAAGTAGGAATAGCTGAAAGTTGTGTGTGGCGTGAAGATGTAGTAGACGAAGGATTTTGAGTCCACGTGGTCTGGTTGGCACCACGCACCAACGTCACTGGAAAAGTTGAAGGGGGGAAGGGAGATGTATGGAGGGTATGCGCGCCAAGTATGATTGTAGATGGGGAGATTAAACAGAGTAAAAATGACACATACAAGTATTTAGATGAACAAATAAAACCTACATTTAATACATAAACATTCATGGCGATACAATCGTGTCAAGAGGAAAATAGGAGATAGCTTTTAAGTAAAAGAAAGGAGCTTGTGTTATGATAGTTGTAGTTGCTGTGTGAGGAGCGGCAATGCCCGAACTGCTCTTAATCCATGTGACTCAGAATAGTACCAAGGAATGGTTATGCAGACCGTGTTCAGTGCGTATGTCTGACTGCCAAGTTGTGTGCTATATATTTGGGAATGCGTATGATCAACTTGAGAGCTATTATCTGATGCAGGGAAACGCACGGTTGACAGACTATGTAAGACGCAGAAAACACATCGGGTTTGGTCCATGTGCGCTTCCCGAAGTGAAGAAAATTAGAAGAGAGGAAAACACGGTGAAGTTCGGATCGGCCCTGAGGCTGGCGAAATGATACCAATCCTAAAAAAGAGGAGAGACAGTAATCGGCTAAAAACGTTGGGGTAAAAGAGTGATTGAACATACACGTTCACGGCTTATATGGAGTCTCGTCGTCGATAGTGACGTTTTATTTATCTACCTGAAAAAAGAGTGTCGTTTTTTATTCTCAACTAAAAGTAGAGGGGGCACCACACCATCAACTTTTTTTTATGTTCTGGATTTTTTTTTCTTTCAAATTTTGTTCTTTCATTTTATCCTCAACTGACTTTTTCTTCCTCTGTTCATGGAACCACTTCTCTACTTTTTCCTCCTTTTCTTCAGTAATGAACCCTTTTCTTAATTATATTGCCTTTTTTTTTCTTTGATCCCTTCACTCCCTCTTCATTTTATATAAGATTTTTCTCTCTGAATCAGCCTTGAAAATTTTGCCCGATCCGTCTCCTCCTTTTGACGCCTCGTATTTTCTTCCGACTACTTTCATTTACTAACTTCCCTCTTTCATTCCAATGACTCTCTTTCTTTTCTAAAATTCTGTTGTTTCTTCTTCTTAATCTGCCGTCAATCCACTTTCCTTTAACTCTTTCTATTCTTTCTTTTTAAATCTGCGTATTCAATATTTTCTCACCCCTTTTTCTTTTTTCTTCTTTCCTTGCCTTTTTTCTTATGATTCTTCCTTTGTTTTTCCCTAAATGTGTTTTTGATTCTATATTTTGTCTTTTTCACTTGTTTCATATCCTCTATCGTTACAAATTCCTTTTCCCCTTTTGTTATTGTTAGGGAATTCATATTCAAAATGAGCATATTTGGAAGGGACCAGACTTTATGATTTGTGGAGCAGCCCGCCATAATTATCGTGAGAAATAAGTTTCAGTCTGCTATACGTAACGAGGGCTTCGAAGTATATCGGCTACTTTTCTTCAGTGTTATCAATTTAGATATACGAAATAACCAATAGATTAGGGTATATTTCATCGTCCTGTATTCGTAGATATGAATTTAGTTATGAAATAAACACACACGGGGATTTCTAAAATTATAGTGAGATACTTCCCTTCCTACGAGTAAGAAAATGTATCCACCCTTGCCTTAAAAATCTGTATTTGAAATCTTGTTTTGTCTCCTGCATCTTTATGCACTCGATCTCATCCATAGTGCAGACCAACTTATTTCTCTCTTTTTTCGTTTTTATTTTTATTTACTCTCCTTCCAATCGTTTCTAGTTTATTCTATTTTACATTCTTCTCTTCACCCCTTCTCTTTGCTCTTATTCCTGATGTTCTGTTCTTTTTTTCTTTTTCTCTAGCTTTTTTTTTCATTGTTACGATGAGTTCGAATCCCTCTCACATCTCTACACTGTCTTTCTTTAGCTTTCTTCATATGTATCGATCTTTTGCTATCAATTACTTTATTTCCATTCATTTTTCATCCTTATTTTTTTCATTCTTTTCTCATCGTTTACTCTTTCTTTTTTTCCATTCATTTTTCATCATCTATTAATTCCTTTCGTTTATTTTTCATCGTTTATTCTTTCCTTTCATTTCACCTTTTTTTTTCATCGTTTATCCTTTCCTTCAATTTTCTTCATTCATTTTCATTATCTATTCTTTCCTGTTTTCCCATTCATTTTTCATCGTTCATTCTTCTCTTTCACTTTTCCATTCAATTTCTATCCTTCATTCTTTCATTTTATTTTTCTTTCTATCATTCTTTCGATTATGTTCTCGCTAACCATTTTCCTACGTCTCTCTTCTCTTTTTTTATTCATTTTTCATCGACTATCTATCCTTTCCTATGAATTTCTTTCATTCATATTCCATCGCTCATTCCCCTTTTTATTTTTGCATTAATTTTTCTTCCTCAAAGTGTCTTGCCATTTTTCACTCCAAACTCCAATTCCCATTGTACCAACTCAATTATCCATCTTTCCTAGTCCCTGACAATCGCTCTGAAACTTTCCACACCTTCTCCTCCATTTTTCGTTCGAATATATATCGTCAACGTCTCAAATGACCCGACATAAAACAAACAACGCAACCTCACGTAAACAAAGATAACGTAATGGAACCAATCTACACAAATCTTCACAAATAGGCATCAGGACACTCTTCACAAATCTACGACAAACACTAAAATAAGCAAGTTAACTTTTCAATCGAACTGACATAAACCAATCCATCATTTTTTCTCTCAAGCACCGCCGGTGACGTCCGAAATAGATATCCATTATTATACTATTCCGGACTAACTAGTTGGTACGACAGATTCGTTTCGGTCCCAACTTTACCCAGTTCGGTCCTTCTCCCGTTCACTCACCCGTCAATTTACTTATTCGGCCATCTTGTTATTGATACGGCTAGTCAGCTTAAAGAGCAATCGACTCCGAACACCCATTCCTCCAACTCCATATGCAATCACGATGGGTAAAACTATATTTCCATGGTCTCTTCAAGTCGCTGCTCGGACCAGATTACCTTTCCATTCTTCCGTAATGTATTTGTTATATTGACGCCTTTGTGCCGCTCTTCAAACACACTCGTTTCCTTGTTTGGTAGAATTATTTTAATTTCCTGTTCCTGTACGATCTATCTATTGTTTTACACTTACTCAGGTCACTTATTTCTTGTGTCCTCTCCTCACATCTAGATCTTTCTTTCTACTGATATTATTGGGTTACCGTTCATAGTTCATATTTCTGAAATATCTTTTGTTTCAACCCACAAACGCATTCTTTCCATACGTTTCTTTCTTTCAACGTATATAAATGTATTGCAGTATATAAATGTATCTATGTACACTAGCGAAATATACACCAATTGTTAGGATCTTCAAAAACAAAAGCAAAAAAACTGTTACACTATCCATTACATGAGTATAAATTATGAGTTGGTATCAAAAATCTATACTAGGAGAACCAAAGGGGATCAGACCCACTGAGATTAATTTACTCATCACTAATACACTTATGGCGTGTTTCCTAGTCCATTCTTTTAGATCAGGCCAGATTGAGTTAAGCTTAGCAAATAACGTCACTGAATACTGTACTGAATAGTCCTTGTGTCAAACTAAGCTGATCTTCGAAAAAAGAAAAGCAATAAAAATACTTGAAATTATTGTTTGGGCGTCTGCCAAGCTGATGGTATTATAAGTGGTAATACCAACTTTCTCTCGTTAGTACTTACGGATCGCTAAAAAAAAAGAAAAATCTTCTCTAATCCTTTCTTCAAAATGCACTTATTTCAGTCGACGCCTCTTCCGTTTGGAAGCCATATATTACATCAGGCAGAATGTAAAAAGATGTAAACAACCAGAATAAGAACAAGTCTGGTTGGTCACTCAATAGAAACCGATACCTGAACAACACCTTTCAGCGACATGCTGTGTCAAGGTGATCAAATAAAAATTGGAAAAGGATGTGATCAATGAATAAATTACTTCTCTCCCCCTTTCGTTGGGCAGTGATCACTAAAAACTTTCGAATTTTCGAACAACAAGCTTGAATGGTGCCGTCACGGACTAAGGAAACAATTTGGTATGAACCCATTTCAAAGTGAACCCACCCACTAAAATCTATTAAGGGGTGTCTATGAAAAAAAAAAATTTCACAATATAATAAGGGGGTATTAGTTGAATTGTCAGCTCTCTAGTCCCTTGATGAGGTCAGTACGCGTAATACACAGATGCCTACATACGCAGCAAGTTAGACAGACCAAGTAAGAAAAAAAAAAAACGAGAAATATGTTGATAGTTTTGGTGACAGATTCGGTTGAAGGTTTTTAATATTGATACGAGCAACTTGGCGAGGGATTACAATGAGTCATCTTAGACTTTCAGACGATATTTAGCCATTCAGAACAGACTGAAAGGAGTTCAACAATGAGCAAGTCTGGAGAATTATTCTCATAAACTCGTTCAGATTTTCCTGCAAACCAACATCTCTTTGTAGGAACCAAAGGAAGAAAAAAAACTAATTCCTCCCGGTCTGATCGTCACAATAAATATCAACAGTGGGAAAGTGAGTATAGTTGAAGAAAGGAGAGGACGTGTCCGAGTTGTAAAGATGAAAAAAAATCTATGGCTACTGGTGGAAACACTCACTCTAGACGTCTTTCGTTGAAATGAAAGGAGCTCTTAGTATCAAAGGCAGACAAAATTTGAGGATGGCCGAAGAATGAATCGATCAAAACGTAGTGGCAAAATCAACGAGAATGAGAATACTGATCTCCACTCTCATTCCTCAACTTCTATTTTTCTACCTGTTTTTCTGTCTTCTTATTCCTTTGCTCTCTTCTCCCTTCACTTTCTATCCTCTATTTCCTTCTCTCTACTCACCCTCTCTCTTTCTCTCTCTCTTTCTCTCTCTCTCTCTTTCTCTCTCCCTCTTTCTCCCTCTCACTCACACACGCGTGAGTGCACTCAAAAACTTTGCTCTAACGATGTTTTTATTTTTTCGATTATTACTTTACACATTATGCGTATCCTATCACTAATCCCCAGTCTCTCACCTTGCAATCTTTCCTCTCTCTCTCTCTCTCTCTCTCTCTCTCTCTCTCTCTCTCTCTCTCTCTCTTTCCCTCTTTGTTTTTTCTCTTTTCTCCTCTATTCTCTCTTTCTCTTTGGCTTATCAATATCAGTTTAGCTTCATGAAAATTTATTTCTTTCTATAATGCATTTACAGGCTGTATGCTTCAACTGTCTCCGGAGTTACCCATCTTACACATATTCCCCCTCTTTCACCTTGCAATCATCCGTCTTTTATCTTTTTCCTCTCTTTCTTTTTCTCACTCTTTCTTATGTCTGTATCTTCTCTCCCTTTATTTTTTCTATCTAACACATTTACTTTTTCAATAATGGATTTGTATTATAAATTCACACGTTGTGCGGGCCAATTCTTTTTTTAGTAACCCAGCACATGTATCCATTCTCTTATCTAGCTACTCTCTCCCTCTCTCCCTCTCTCTCTCTCTCTCTCTCTCTCTCTCTCTCTCTCTCTCTCTCTATCTATCTATCTATCTATCTATCTGTCTACGTCACCATTCAAGTAAAATTCTCCAATTAGTCTCTACTTGTCTGTTTCGCCAGAACTGTCAGGGATGCTCATCTTGTTTAAACTTCTTCTTCTAATACGTAACCATGAAGGTATCCAAGCGTATATCAATCACCATCGATCTGATCGCTACTAGCATAATATAAGTAATCTAAGTAATTCGTTTCATCGATGTTTCTGCATATCCACGAAGGATTTTTGGAGTATTCAACGTGGGAATATCCCCAAGAGGACAGTCTCCAGCAGATAAGTAATATTCACTTTGAGAATCTAATATTACGAAAAGGGAAAAAAAACATGGCGCTTCTGAAAACGAAAAGAAGAAAAAATAGATGCAGGATTTCTAAAATAGATTTGCATGATATCTCATTATACCTTTTTCTTTCTTTTTTTTATTTTGAGAATTTTTTTCTCTTTCGATAAAAATCAATAAAACCGTTAAATAATTCCCCGGTAAGTCAGAAAAGTCGGAATCAAGCTGGAAACCATTGCAAGAGCCTTATTGACTGGTTTTGACTAGGGAGCTAATATTTTATGCATTTGCTTCTCTTGTACTAGACGTATGGTGATTATTACTGGGGATTGAGTGACAGAAAGTTCCCTGAAGTCTCTTATATCTTATCAAGCATTCTCGCTATGGTAAAAACGGTTCTCAACCCTTTTTCATAACCCTAATTTCTCCATCTTGGCACTTAAGTCTTTGAGACTGTCCCATTGGCACCAATATTCATTAGTCCAACTAATTTTAATCGTTATACTTCCTGCATTTATATGTTTGCAAAAGATGTTTTGTAGTTGTCACTTCGGGTCGAATGACAGGATGTATCCACGAATCCTTTATACCTTAATCTCGATCGTATTGTTTCTTGAAGCAGCTCCAAAATGTGCCAGTTGTCTATAACGGTACTATCGTAACCTCCATGTTCAACGGTTACTCTAGTTGACACATCTTTACGTTTAGGGGTAAAAATCCATTTCCATTTTTAGTGTTTTAAACCCAATCAGTAAGCCATTCGTCATTGAGCAGTACATAAATGGTACTTTCGGCATTCCTCAAGTAGCAGTCCTCTGGGGGCGTTTCCTGGCGGTCTGCCGATGGGAACTCAACCCAGTGACTATTGGTGGACACCTGGTGTTCCACTGGTGATAATCTACTCTGTGACCATTGGTGAACCCCTGGCAGCTTACCAGCAACAGGCAACCATTGTCGTCATATGGCGTGCTTGGTTCACGGTATTTTTTCAACTTTGGGGAAAATATTTATGTTTTGCGTTGTTTTTTTTCACACACAGGCTTCTTGAATTTATTGAGGTAGAGATGGGTCCATTTTATTATTTTTCATCAAAACATTTGGTGGTCCTGAAAGGATAGTGGAATAAAAAATGAGCTTTGCACAACAATTTAAAACATAATTCAATCAAAGCAATAATTATATTACAACGTATGTCTCAAATTTAACAAAGGAGGATAAATTGCATTCCAAACATAACTCACTGCTGTTTTTCATTCATGAATTTACTTATTTCATTTCATCTATACCTAATGTATATGCGTTGTTATTGTTTTTTTATCGACACACTGGCCGTCTCGAATTTATCGATGAACGAAAAGTGCCCATTTTTTAACATTTTATGGAAAAAAACTTTTATCAAAACTGAACCCAGATGGCACCGATGGGAATCATGAGTGTGGACCAAGCAAGAAAAAACAATTTATTTTATACAATAATGATAATATAAAAATATATCCATTTACTTTTGTTTCTCTGTTATGAATTTGCTTATTTCTTTCCATCTCAATAGTCAAAAATGGAATGAAGCAGGATGTATGCCCCAAGCTGACAACTAGCAAGCGTCAGTGGAGCTGCAGCTGTCAGCATACTATCAATTTGTCGCGAGGGGTCAACGGGAATGAACAAAACTCTCAGGTGTTAAAATCTAAAAGGAATCTTTTTTTCCACTCTCTGGAGTCAAAATTGGTGCGGAATTATCTTTCATTTTCAGTGGTTGATATCGAAATGGAACTTTTTTTTTCAACTTCTATGGTCAAAATGGAGAATGAATTAGTTTTATTCTTCATTTTTAGGGGTTAAAACTAAGAGAGAATTTTTGTTTTCATTTTCAAGGTTCAAAATCGATAAGCTATATTTTTTTCTACTTTTGAAGAGTGTAACCAAAAGAAAAGATTCTTTCATTCCACTTTAACACATCAAAAATATTTCACCACTTTTAGGGATGAAAATCGAAGGGAAAATTTTTTATGTTGTCAGGGGTCAAAATCGAAGGGGAGTTTTTTTGGGTTTTTTTTGAATTGGTGAGAAATCGAAGGGGAAATCATTTATCAATTTTAAGGGCCACAATTGATAGATTTCATTCTTTTTTTTTTCTTTTTTTTTTTTCAGGTGTCACAAACGACGATTTATTTTTTCAGAATATCGAGATTAAGATCGGAGGTTACTTTTTTTTCCATTTCAAGTGTTCAAAATAGAGTGGGAACTTTCTTAAATTCGTGGAAAATTTCTGTTCACTTTTTAGAGGTTAAAATCGAGGGGGGTGTTTCTCCTTTTTTGGCATTAGCCTCCTCTCATTTTGGAGATTAGCCTTACTTTTTCAACATTGGCTCCCCTTTAGTAGCCTTACTTCTCTCAGGATTACCCAAAGGACCCTTTATTACTCATTGTCCCATTATTTGATATTACCCCCCTCTTTTTAACATCAACCCCGATTTAACATTCAGCCCTTTTTAATATTAGACCCCAGCTCAGCTCCTCTCGTTATGACGTCCCTTTTTTTCCAACATCATACCTCTGTTTCTAAAATTCTTCCTTTTTACAATGTCAAACCCCTCTTTTCTTTAAATTAACTTCCCTCTTTTTAATGATTACCCTCTTTTTTAAGACAAAGGTCCTCCTTAAACTTAACTTCATGACTCTTTTCTATAATAGCCGAAAACCTTTTCTTTCATATCAGCCCCCTTTTTTCTGCCAGAGAAATAATGGTATTAAAATTGATTTTAAAGACAAAATATCAGACATTGATATCCAGACAGGTGAGTTCCTACTGATTTTGAGGGCAGCAATTTATCTCTCCCTTTCTGGTGGGTATTTAGTCTCGTAGATGAGAAACTCGTTTTATATATCAAGAATATACGATAATAGATTATTAACCCTACGATATGACATTTCCAGAAATGGGAGATTGACATTAAAACTTCCAATACAATTATCGTCCTCTTCCTTCAGCTAACGATTAAGCAGAGGGGAGAGTATAAGAACTTATATAAAACTCAAAATTTGTCGTCAGACACACTGAAAGGTCGACATCCCAGTGTCAGAACTTATGGCGAATCCTCGTCTCTCGAGCTTTATTAAAAGCCGCCAGAGGCTTTCTGTTTGGTCGGTACTTTGCCGTGAAGGAGCCATTGCATTCGAAAATTGAAAGTTTGCTTGATTGAACTGAATGGGATGGGAGAGATCGATCGATTTTGATGAAAGGAAATAGCTGTGCTGGCAGACCTGGCGAGAGGTTTGGAAATAGGGATAGAGTAGAAAGATCGAGTGAGGGTGAAGGGAGAAGGAGAAGAAAAGAGAGGGAAAGGAACGAACAAATGAGAAAAATGGGGGAATGGCGAGGGAAGAGAGCAAAAGGGAGACAATCGGTGAATAGACGTTGATAGATTGGATTAATCAAAGAAAGAAAAAGGTGGAAAAAATCCTACGAAGAAAAGAAGACGGGAAAAAGATGGAGAAGAAACGACAAGCTGAGAAATAAATCAAGAAAGAAGAAAGAACCAAGCAAAAGGACTGACGGATAGAAATCAAGCAAAAACGAATGAAAGAAGATGAGATTTTTTTTAAATGAATGGATTCATATTGTAATGGAGGATGGAAATACACAAGAAAATCTAAAATGAATGACGGACGAATAATGCAGAAGAAGGACAAATAGCTATATATGAGTGAGAAGGGAAAATGAGAGAATGAATGAAAAAAAATGATTTGTAATCTAAAGAAAAAACGGGAAAGACAGGAGGGTGGGAAGAAGGAAAAAGAAAGGGTGAATTATACAGAATTCAAGGAAAGAAAGAGAAAAAAGGAGAAAGGAAGAATAGAATGAAAATATACATGAGACAGGAAAAGAGGGAAAAAAGGAAGAGAAAGTAATACGAAGAAAGAAGAAAGTGGGAAAGAAGGAATAAACGGAAGGAATGGGTAAATCTCAGTTAAAGAAAATCGAAAGAACGACTAATTCTTGATTCAAGTCTGAAAGGAAGTTAGAATTGATACGTAATGAAGAGAAAGGAAAAAATATAAATGGATGAGAGAAAGAATAAGATTGAAAGGAATGTTGCATAAAGCCAACGATGAAAGAAAAGGACAGGTCTGGATAGACACTCGATGGGAGCCGTCACCTGACCAACGTCTTTTGGCAGCAGGCCATGTTGGGGTGTTCAATCTAAAAAAATTGGTAAGACAGTGATCAATGAATAAGTTACTTCCCTTCTCTTTTTAGGGACAGTGATCAGTGGATGAAATTTCTGGAAATAAGCGTGAATGCCTACGGACACAATAAGGAACCAATTTAGCATGAACTTACCTTGCAAATAAAAAACCCTACCCAGTAAAAACCCATTGGGGGAGATTTTTTTTGATTGTTTCGCCTAGACAAAATAAGGGGCGAATTCTTACATTTTTCTATCTCCTTTCTATCAACCTGTAAGGGTGATACGAAGCCAGATAGACGGACTAACTTAAGAACTGTAGAGACATACGTTAATAATGTTGATGACAGTTGAATGGCGGTTTCTAACGGACAGAAATGAATTATACGAAGAAAGAAGTAAAGATAGAAATAGAAAGAGATGTGACATAGTACAATGAAAGGAAGAAAGAGAGAAATATTTTGTGTGAATAAGATGTGAAATTAAAAAAAAGATTGTACGATGGGAAACACAAAGAAAAAAATTTAACGCGTGGAATTGAATGTGGGAATAAATAAATAACTACGGAAAAAATAGTACAAAAAACAGGTAAATAATGAAAAAGGACGAAAGTGTCGTCGTGAGGGGATTTCGCATTTGAAGCGTAAGCATCTAGACAACGGATATTAGAGAAGAAAGATAAACGGAACAGGTGAGAAAAGAAAAGAAAAAGAAGATGTACAACGAAATATCGGTGGGCTGCATTAAAATTAGAAATACCCCGAAGGAAAGGAACGAAAGAAACGAAATAAGTATAGGCTTGACGCAACAAGAATTATTGTGCAGAATCTCGAAATACTGCTCAATAGGCCTCGGGGCTTTGAAATCCAGGCTTTTACCACAGGTTATGAGAATACTGTTATTGCAAAAGGAAGTTGTACTCTATGAAGCACTATTAATAGAATTATACATTATATATTATATTGATACAATTCGTAGAACAGAATATCTGCTTATTTTTATTAACATTTCAAAAATGAAATCTGTGACTCGTGTTCAAACAGTTTGAGTCCAATTCGTACTTCTGCCTTTGGGGGAAGGTACGAATTTTTCTCCTGTACCCCTAGCAAGGGGAATAGAAAGGCACATTGGGCACTTTATCCTTGGTTGTCAAATAATCTCGGATACGGATTCAGAGTTCAAAACTATGAAAGTCCAAATGTTCATTCATACTCTGGCAACAGTTACATTAGGGAACTTATTCTGAAAACAATGTACAAATGATGATGTTGCAAAAATTTGCAATACATTTATCTGAGAAAAATAAACAAAACACACACCTTAGTCCAGAATTCTCGTAATGCTATTTTGTTGGGTTGGTTTATCCCGTATAAAGGTTTTTTTTCCCTTCAACTGATTCTTGTAATTTAGGGCACTTCTTTGGAATATAGGAGGGTGCCTGGTGATATCCCTCCAGAATTTTCAGATATCAACTCCTTTATGCCTGAAGCAGCATATTATAGTAAAAAAAAAAGAACTTATTAGATTTCATACAAATTACTCAGTTAATAAGCATTATCATTGATTTTTACAATATCTATATAATAAAATAACCACTTGGTGCAAAATATTCATATACATTAGATACCTTGATACAGCTGGCAATTCTATCGACCAAGCTGTAATAAGTGCTGTCGAATTGCACTGATATCACATAGATTATCGTAGATTTGCTGAGTTATATGCAAGCTTATATGCATGTTCACCGAGTAGCAAGTTATATGCAAGCAAATATACAAATTCGCTGAATTACAGGTTACATGCAAGTAAATACTCATGTACATCACCGGGTCTGTGCAGGCAGTGCCTTACTCGAAGGCACTCACCTGTTTTAGCACCTACAGCTGACCTTATCAAGAAACGCATGTTTCAAAACAACTACCCAAAACTCTATCGTGCATTTCAAGTTCGAAGCGTACAAATCATCCCTCTCACAAATTACGAAGTTTATTTCCCTTCATAACATATGACGTGATACGAAATGATCTGTTCATAGAGCCTACCTTTGTGAGGGAGGTACTGAGGAATCATTGTGATAAATTGGAATCCAGAAGAATCTGCCCGCTGAGCCGCTGCATCTGCTGCTAGATTAAGTCAGATATGAAGATCGAAGAGAAGATGAATACTTCAAATATTCCCCAAGGAGAGATTAAAGCCAGGGTTAAAGTAGAGGTCAAAGACAAAACTTGACATCTGCAGGAACCGGACACCTACCTCCATCCATTAAATCCAAATAAACATCGAGGTTAGAGCATTATTAAAATCGGAAAGATAGCTCCACCTAGTTAATCTAGACGAAGCTGTTAAGATTCAAGAGGAGGGAGCAGTATTAAAATGTTTTTAGAGGATCTGAGAGCCAGAAAACTTTTCCAGTAACATCTCAAAGTGGAGACGATGGCAACAAAAACTGAATCCATTCAATTTGACGACTCCTAAATTAGTAACCTCAATGCCATCTAATCAATTCAAAAGAGAGCTCAATAAATTGGCGCCATACAAGCAAAAGTGTTAAAAAAATTGCAATTACGAAGTCTGCACATTTTTGCGCAACAGTAACGATCCATCCTTTGGCTGCATTGAAAATATATGACGATCAATGGAAGAAGCACCAAAACACGTGAAAGATGAGGTGCATAACTTGAACTGCATCAAAGGAAGGTTAAATTCTCTCCTTGATGGTCGACATTTGGTGTATTCATTTACTACAACGTCTTGAATCCCGGCAGAACCATAACAGCGAAGATGTATTGTCAGGAAATCGACAGGATTCCTCCCAAAACAGAAACGTTTATGTACAATATTTGTCAATCGAGAAGAAACAATTATCCTCCATTACAACGCCCGGTCGCGTGTTTCGCAGATGACTATGTAGAAATTGAACCAACAGAGTCAAAAAACTCTACCTCAGCCAGCTTACTCACCAGACCTATTTACGACTGACTGACACTTTTTCAACGATTCAACCACTTCCCGCCAGGGCTGGGAAGGGCTTCGACAACCAAACAGCGACTCTGAACATATTCAAAAAATTCATTTGATCCAGGACTCTACAATTCTATACGTCTGCAATGGATAAATGCCTAAAATTTAATGATTTTTACTCTGATTGATAAATTGAAATTCAGAGGGGTACCGGGGCTAGTTAGTTCATATTTAACTTAGCTATAGATGCCAATGAAGTTGATTCATTAATATGAAAATATTGCCAAAAGTTACTTAGATTAAAAAAAAAAAATTTTATGGATGGTTCGTTTGAATCTGAAACTATTTGTATATTTATCGTATATTAAGCACAGACGGAGACTGGATCGTCGAATGTGCCAAAGAATTTTACCAAAAGCTGTATGTATCCAAACAGACACTACAAAACAATGAACAAGATACGCAAGACACAAACAATCAACTTCCCAGAAGTAATCCCATGGGAGGTGAAACAAGCCATCAAACAGACGGAGAGAGGAAACACCCTGTGACCGGACAACATAACCATCGACGACTCTGAAAAGTGGATAAGATCATTACAACGAAAATGGCCGTCCTTTTCAAATTGTATCTAAAACAGACTGATGTCCCAGATGATTGGAACATTGCAATCATAATATTTTTATATAAAAAAAATTCGAAAGATCTCAACGATTGAAGGCCTTTAAGCCAACTCAAGTGCATATACAAACACTTCACAAAAATGATCACAAACCAAATCAAAATAACACTAAATGAAAACCAACCATGAGAGCAAGCTGGCTTTAGATGAAGCTACTCGACCACGGAACACCTGCATTCGATGAATCAACTGAAAGAAAAAGCAGCAGGATATAAGCTACCACTTGCTGTAGCATTTATCGACTTCAAAAAGGCCTTTGACTCTGCAGAAATCCCAAGGGTCATGGAGGCCATCACTCGACAAGGTGTAGATCGAGTATATGTCGAAATGCTGAAACATATATACAATCACAGTAGCTCCTTTATCAAAGATAAAGATTTGGAGCCCTTTCAGCTCCAAAAAGGGATAAGACAAGGTGATACTAGCTCACCCAAACTCTTCACTGCCTACATCAATATGATCTTCAGAAACTTAGACTGGGAGAGTAAAGGAATCAGAAAAGACAGCGAATATCTGAGCCACGTCAGATTTGCAGACGACATTGCTTTTTTTGCTGAGAACCTACACGACCTCCAACTATGCAAGATGATCTAAATGAAGAGAGTCAGAAAGTTGGCCTTCACATGAACTTCAGCAAGACGAAGATAATGTGCAACAACCACACTGGAAATAAAAAGACGAATATCAAAATTGAGGATGCAGAGCTGGAGAAAGTAGATCACTACATCAATCTAGGACAATGAATCTCCATGAGACTCTCAAAAGAAGGAGAAATCAAACGAAGAATCACGGTAAGATGGTCAGCATTTGGCAGAGTAAGCTCAACTTTCAAAAACAAGATCTTGTCAATCTTAAAAAGAAGGATGTACAACCAATGCAACCTCCAAATTGTCACATGGATCCGTACCATGAAACTTGACCAGGACACAGACCCGCAAATTGAGGACCATGCAACTTGCACGTGAAAGAATCATAATCAACCTCACATTGAGAGACTACAGACTGTACAATACATCCAGGAGAAGACAGGGCTCAGGGACATCATAGAATCCATTAAAAATTTCAAATGGCCTTGGGATGGCTATGTTGCAAGAATGCCTGACAACCGATGGACATTGGAACTCACAACATGAATCCCCAGGGATCACATGCGCAACCGACGCAGGTAGACTATGAGATAGAGAAACGAGCAAGAAATTTCAGAAAGTACTGATTCCGCAACGCTCATGATAGAGAAGTGTGGCGAATCTTGGGCTAACTATATGTCCAACGACAGACGTTTGAAGACTGATGATGATATGTTCACCAACTCAACCGACTAGTGTGGATAATTCGTACGATATGATGAGGCAGGTTAGTTTTCTTGCTGGTAGGAACATTTGAGATTGATATATCAATATAGTTGGGAAATATAAAATTTTAAACCAGATAGAAGAATCAATGGTTACTGAAATAGAGTGATAGTAATATAATTTGAGTAAAAAGTAACATTTTAAGGACATAATGACGACCTGGTAAGACATCTGGGATCATATGAGAGTGACCCTCAAGCTTGCAATGTACTAAGGTAGATGATGGTAAAAAACAAAAATAGGAAAAGATAGGCGACAACAATCCAAACTTTATGGACACCTTTCTCGAATTAAAATGAAAGTAGATATGAGAATAGCATCAGTAGCAACTCCTGGTCACCAAAAGAGTAATTTATTAATTCGAATCCTCATGCTAGACTTTTAATTATTAGATTCAGAATAATTAGACATACAGTTCTGATGAACAAAATAGTTCCTGTTATTTCTGTTGTGCACTGAGCATGTATCCACAATCTACAAGATGTGAATTTCACTCAATTTCTACCAGGCCTAGAATTCGAATGAGGTTCTACGTAAACGAAACGAAAGGTTACATAATCCGTAGAATAGTCGGTGTTATGGGTTACCCAATCCTTTTGTTTCTTTTAACACTGTACGACTTGTTTGAAATGTGTTATTTTAAGAGACTTTTTGGTTTTCTTCTGTCTCAGCGTGCTTTTCAAGGACATCTGACTTTCTACTCGTCCTGGTTTGTAATACAGGGGTTCTATTTGGTGCTTTGGGTAAAGGCCAAACTCTTCACTTGATGGATGCTTCTTGGTGGCAGGTGCAGTGCTTTGACCAAGATCTGCCTTCATGGCGTTAATGACAGCAGTGTAATGTCAATTTGACTCAAGACCATAAAGTACGAACGAAAGTAATTCCAGGTCGACGAGATCGCATACATGATAATGTGATGATTCCCTAGCGAATCCGACACAAAGCAGCTTAATTCTATGTTTGCGACTGGTATTCGAGCAAATATAAGAATAATTTTTCCCAACTGTATGTTTTCCTCCTCTGGTTCAGAAGAGATGAGAGCCATTTAAGGCTTTCATGCTCTTCCAGGCTGCTCCGTCACTGGTTTGACTGAAAAAAGAAACTTATCTTTCTTGAAAGCTTTCAGGAATACTTCAGATAAAGATATTATTGATTCCCTAGGAAGACTTGGATGTCTAGAAAAGTGTATGAGGATGATAAGCAATTAATTGAGAGGTTCATTTGTTTAGTCTGCTTACTTTGGACAAAGGTTTCAAATATTAGTCTGCACCATTGTTACAAAGTCACCAAAAAGATCACATGCAGCAAAAATATCCCTGAGACAAGATCAGCTCTAATACTATATATCTTAAGAAGCCATTGACCCTCTAACTGAAAACCATGCAACGTCTGCAGGATATGCCTAATCTATCTGGTAACGAAGTGATTCCTACTATATATCAAGATCTTAGTTTCACACATTCCTGTTAATAACTTCAGCATTTCTCCAAACTGACTAAACTGTACTCCAACGGCATTAGACTGATGGTCTGAATAGCTGCGACTAAAAGCAATGAAAATTAAGATGAAAGAAGTAATAGTCAAATATTCAATAATGGATGCAAGGCAGGCTCCTTTGCCTTACGAGAGTGACGTTGTAGGGAGCTGCTTGATCGATCAGTCTAGGGTTAAATATTATGGTCAATTGTATTGAGCTACTGATAGGTATATGATAATTGAAATATAGTTATTTTGTTATCGATGATCTCATGTTGGATCGATGATCCCATGTAGAGAAGTTTGCAATTCAGAATGTGAACAGAAACAAAATAAGAGTAGACGAACTCTTTCTCCTGATTCTACTTTCTTTAATCGTTGAAACTGCATTTCCACGCATGTTGTTAGCTGCTTATCAAGCAGAACTTCTTTCATCTCCGATTCCCTATTTCAAAACGTTTAAAATCTAAAAGATTCAAAATGTAATTTTGTGGGGTTTTTTTTTATCGTCAGAATTTAGCATATTTCTATCAATTAAAATGTGAATTTTTACCTTTAAAGGTAGATGTTATCTTTTTAATCGATAAATCAATACTTTTGTCACTGTTTTGTTGACGGGTCTTAAAATCTATGAAAATTCTGTGATTAAAAAATTTTACTAAAAATAACTTGACAATGGGAATGAGTCTTAATTTGCAAAAGATTGTTTCATCGTTTCTTCACATTAAATGTGATAAACAATCATCACATGCTGCATAAAAACCCCAAAGAAATAAGACTTTTTCAGCAGTAGGGATGAATATAATCCTTCATCAGAGATCAAAAAGTGATTAACAGGTTGTATCAACAATAGCAGACGACATGTATTCGGGATTGAGCGTTGGAAGAAATAAATGGATTGACTCTGTTTCTTTGTATTGATTGACAATACTCTGTTCGTTATGGATTTTCTCAAAAGAATAATGTCCGATTAGAAAAACAACATCAGAAACTAACAAAATATATGAAAATATTCTCGAAGGCAGTAATTACTCTTTAATTATTTTTTCTAAGATTCATGATTGCTTGGCTGGAATGGCATAAATTTCGATCTTTGACGGCGAGTGAAAGGATAGAATAATTTTTCTTCTAAATCGGAATAATGAAAAAAACATCTCTACGAAAAAAAATTTAATCCCAATGTATTTTCCTTTTAACGGGAGTTAGCCATGAAATATGAGCTGACAAACAGGGACAAAAACTTGCCAAATAAAAAAAGTTTTACTTTTTTCTGTATTTTTTTTTAAATTGCTAAAAAATGCATTTGGGAATATCCACTGAAGCTGCTTTTCTTCTAAAAGGTAAATAGAAATTATTTTGCAATAGATCTATGATTGTTATTGACGGTTTACAACCAATATATCCCCGTCGATCGTCATTTATGGAGCTAAAATATAGAATCCAATCGAAAGGTTGACCCTCCATCACGCACATGGTAGAATCATACTAAATATAAAATGGAGAGATCACAAGAAAGCAAAATATATTGAAGAAAAAACAGGAGTGAGCAATATCATAGAAACCATTAGAAAACTCATAAGGCCACGGGCTAGTCATGTGACAAGAATGTCAGACGATCGCTGGACATCACGACTATCAACGTGGATCGCCAGATGTCTGATGCAAAAAATTGACCCGCAGAAAAGGAAATGGTGTAACGCATTAGATAAGTACTGGCTCCGTGATGCCTACGACAAAGGGGTTTGGCGATTCTTGGCGAAGGTCTTTGTCCAACGACGAACTTTAAAAGTATGACTGAACAATTGACTCACCATTGCTAGGCCCTGAGAAGGAAAGCATCATATGTTATTTCACAGCGACTCAAGGTCAGCTATTGAGGGTTTTTAGTTAATTGCACCCTATCTTACGTACGAAAAAGGTCGAATTTAGTTTGACGAACCCCGATAAAATATCAAATAAAAAAAAATCATTAATATTAATAAAAATATGTCCTATTTACATGCACATACATTCTAAAATTAAGTTGAAAATTATTATAGAAGAAGAAATCAAGTGAAGAATCACACAAGGATGGCCAGCCTTTGGCAGAGCAAGCTCAACCATCAAAAATAAGAAGATCCCATTAATCCTTTAAAAAGAAGGGGGTGTATAACCAATGCACCCACCCCCCAATAGTCACTTATGGAGTTGAAACATGGAACCTGACCAAGATACAGACCCTCAAATTGAGAACTAGGCAACATACACATGAAAGAATTATGCTGGACCTCACATGGAGAGACCAAAAGACAGCACAGTACATCTGGGAAAAGACAAGAGTCAGGGACATCATAGAATCCATTAAAAATCTCTAATGGCTGTGGGCCGGCCATGTTGCAAGAATGGTGGACAACAGATGAACATTACGACTCACGACATGGATCCACCGAGATCATATGCGCAACCGAGGCCGGCAAATGTTAGATGGAGAGACGAGCTGGACAAGTTCAGGAAGTACTGACACCGTGACACCGATAATAGAGAAGTATTGCAAATCCTGGGAAAGGTCTATGTCAAACGATGGACGTTCAAAGACTGATGATGATGATGATGATGATAATGACGATGACGACGACGACGACGACGACGACGATGATGATGATGATGATGATGATGATGAACACTTTGGAAAAACTCAGGTTAAGATTGTGTAGCATGTAGTCGTGAATACTATAGGACAATATACATTTCCTTTTCAGAGGTTTAAATATGAAAGGTTTACATGATTTTATATATATATATATATATATATATATATATATATTGGCAGGGCAGGACTCAAATACGGTGATCTGAGGAGAAGTTAATCACAGTGTCCCCACGCCATAGGTCCAAAGCTTTGATCTTTTACACGATGATTGGAATATTCAAGGGTTCCTTTTTACTCTTTTTGACTGATTACCTCTGCTCAGATATACAAGTGTAATAATTTGTGAACTTGCTGAAGGCACTGCACAGCCTTTCATAAATAACGGGTACATATTTTATGTGTAAATCATTCACTGGTAATAAATGTTGAATATTTGTCATGCTTTCAGCAAAGAGTGGTTCTTAACTTTTCTCATCAAGCAGAGATTCCAATCTGATGGAACTTTTACGCTTTCATAGGTCGTTTTTACCAGACGATATGGTTTTAAAAGTCTACTTATACATGAGTATATACTGCAGGTGCAACAATAACGATCAACGGTGTCGTTCTAAAACTAAAATCAATGACAGCCGAGAGATAGTTATGATGATGTAAGAAAACTGCTTTGAGTTATGCTTTGGAAACTAGAAAATAAGAAGCTTTCGCTTCCAAATTGAAAAAAGAAAAAGAAACATGCTGTTTACGAAGTGTTAATCGCTGACAAGATCTAATGCACTGAATGGAAACGACGCGGCGAAGAATAGAGATTAGTGTTTCTTATACTACGTGCGTATATTTGAGTGGGCTTTTGATATATATATATATATATATATATATATATATATATATATCATGCCTAGAATAAGTACATTTGCAGAGAGGCTACACTACATCTTTAATAAACCAGGAGCTAGAACTAACCGAATATAGACCATTAATGGTTTAATCTATCCGCCCAAAAAATGACAGATATTTTCACCATAAGTTTCCAATTCAGTAGGTCCAAATGTAGGTATATTTTTTCCCGAGTGCTAAACTCATAGAGACCAACTCCTAGCATACGTATTTATAAATAACAAATGGAATCCACGATTATTCCTTGAAATACTCGAAAACTTGAATCAACTTGAAATTTTACCGTTTAAGGGGTTACAGAATGTAACAAAAATGTACTATTTGTAGTATACTTATTGAGAGAAATACTATTCATTCAAAAACTCAACAACCCCTTTCGGAATAGATCAGGGGAAAAAACAGGAGTCTGAGACATCAGAAAATACATTAGGAAACCCAAATGGCAATGGGGCGGTCATGACAGACAACTGATGAACACAACTCACAACCTGGATCCCCAGAGATCACAAGAGTAAAATAGTCCGGTAGAATGCAAGATGAACAGACGAATGAGACAAATTAAGAATAGAGAGGTCTGGCGGATCCTTGGGAAGGTCTGTGTTCAACAGCGGACGTTAAAAGATTGATGATGATACGTAGATATATATATCTGTATACCCTTATATGGAGAGACATATCTTGAGAGAGACATCAGGTTTGTATATATGTTCCCGGCAATTTTTTTAGAAAAAACAAAAATCTCTCGAATACAGTCGAAAACCGCTTTTTCGTTGTAAACGTTTACATACACTTGATATAATTACACTACATGTGCATTTATAGATAGATAAATATTTACAATGTGTGTTGTGACTAATCAGTTTCATACAGTCAATACGATCAACGGATAACATTTTTTTTTCGTGTTTTTCTTTATCGTTATATACAAGTTTTGTTTTTGTGATGATTTCTTTTTTTGTTTATCGCCCTTTCCTTTGTATAAAGGTTGGTGGTTAGTGGATGTGTTTCCGTTCGGGGGGATGGTTGAGTTTTGTTTTTACAGAATGCTTGTTGAGTTGATGCGGTTGTTTACTTGGTTCATGTATCATAGGGGAAGGTGGGGAATTGTTTGCTTTATATAGCAGTGAATGAGGTTCTGAATTGACTTACGAGTAAAATAAGATTAATTTCGAATTAGTTGATAATAAGAGTTAAAGGTGAAGCAACGCTTATATATATATATATATATATATATATATATATATATATATATATATATATATATGTGTGTGTGTGTGTGTGTGTGTGTGTGTGTGTGTGCGTGAGTTTATGTGTGTGACTGTGCTGTCATATGGAATGTGGGAAGGTGGTGGCCAATTTGGCTTATCTGTTGCCACTAGTTTCTGGTGAACATTCATTGTGGTCGTTTTTTTTTTTTTTTTTTTTGTCCCCTTAGTCAGTTTATTCGATGTGTCCCTATTTATCTATAGAGGTTTCTATGTACCACAGGATCGACGACGGTACCCCATCGGAATATGAGGCATCGTTATATCCGCCGCCTGGGAACGTTCAGAGTAGTAGAGGGATCCTGTCCCCGATTGGTTACTTAGTTATGTATAAAATTCAAACGAATTCACACAATCAAAATATTTTGAAATATTGATCCGAATTTTTCATGCGTTCTAATGTAATGATGAACTCCTGTTTGGTATCAAAATATAGCACAAAAAGTGCTCTCTTTGTTTCATTTCTGTCGTATAAATTCGTAGCCGCTCCCTGTCTTTGAAATCATTGAGTATTTCCGACTTTGCATTTTTGTTCATCATTGCGAAAAAGACGTGCAGTGACCATGCACGGTGCTGAACGAGCTCGCATAACCTTGTAGTGAAAAGCCAACGTCATTACGATAACAACAATTTGTTTTTTTATTTTAGCACTGATTCTTACTAAATAAGAATATGCATTTATTGAAATTACCATAGATATTCGTAAATATTCTTGAATAGTGAAAATAGAATTGAAGTAAAGCTAGAATGAAGAAGGTGCGTGTAAGGAAACCTGGAGAGCTTAGCAGATTACAAACCTCAGCACTGCTGTAATATGTGAGGACGATTAGAGGGGGCTGGAGACCAGAGAGTACTTACTGTCAATTAGCTTTCAACGATGATCAGGCAATTGGTGCTAATTCACAGACCATGCCACGGCTACAGATTGAGAGAATTTCGAGGGGGAAAACTTGAGACTCGAGGAGACTTGCAGGCACAGTCTTCAATGAGGACCACCACTAATAATAATAATGTATGTGTATAAAAGCCATATGTGCAATTCGGTTCGTTCATTTAATTGTCTATCGTGTCTCAGACTTATGGTGGATTTATCCCTGTTAAAAACTTAAAAGAGCTCAAAATCAATCAACCAATGTATATGCCCATAACAACAGAGAACGTGGTAAAGCTTCAACAGTCAGAGAAATCCTGTGCAAATGACTACAGTCATTGAACTAGTGAGTGGGGTAGGGGAAGAATGGTTATGGGGTTAGTGATTCTCTCTTCCTCTTTAGTTGTCATCCGTCTTTAAGACGTAGCCAATCCAAACAGGAGAGGGAACACGGAGTTGCTGTATAGATGAAGACGTTTCTGAACTCGCAGAAATGCAGAAATGCCCCTTTCGGAAAAAATTGTATCAAATTTACTGAAACCAAGTCAAGATGCTGCAACATTTAAGTATGGCTATATATATATATATATATATATATATATATATATATATATATATATATATATATATTTATATATATATATATATGTGTGTGTGTGTGTGTGTGTGTGTGTGTATATGTCTGTACTGGTAGAGCCTTCAATAATAATGATAATAATGATAATGATAATAATAATAATGATAATACTACTAATAATTATAACATAATGATAATAGTAATAATAACAACAACATCAATTATTTGACCATTTAATTTATGTGCTTTTAGCAATAGCCAGGTTGGGTGCATTTACGATTTTGAGATTTTTTTTTCTTTCCTTCTTTTTTTTCCGATGTCAGGTTGATAGATAGGTCATATAGCTTGGCTTTGATATCATTATGTTTTGTCTGTGTTTTTGTGAGTTTGTATATTTTGTGTTACGTACAGCATGCATTTGCTTGTGTCTGTATACTGATTTCCATCAGTATGAGTGTGTATGGGTGTATGTGTATTTGTGTGTGCTTTCTCATCTTTTCCTCAAGTGTGTTTAGTATAGTGAAGGGATAGTAATTCTGTAGTTGATCGTGAGAGCTGCTGGACACAGATTAAGAGACAAACTAATTTACAATGTAAATTAGCCCCCAATCAGAAATTCATTTTGAGGGGAAAATTTTTTTTTAAAACTTCGTCCTTTTATTTATTTGTATATATAAATTTGAATTTGAATTACTTTTTGTGTTTTTCCTCGTTATCCATGTATTTTTGTGTTGTTTATGTATGATTCTTCCTTTTTATCTTTTCCTTCATTTGTTTTGTTCCTCTCTCTTTCCTTTGATAGGTGCTTTTATGTGTGCAAAATATCTATAACTGATTTGACTATATATATATATATATATATATATATATATATATATATATATATATATATATATATATATATATATGTATAATATATATATATATATATATATATATATATATGTATATATGAGATTTTGGTGTGTGTTGGGGTTGTTGGTGTGTTCATGCTATAATTTATTTTCATACTAGCATTATTTGTGTTTCTCAATGTATCATCATAGTTAGGTTATTGTATTTCTATTGGTTACATTGTTATATTTTTCTCATATTCTTCAATATATTATATCGTGGTTAAGCTATTTGTTATCAGCAAATAGGATATAGCATATGTTTACGTATCCGTTTCCATTCAGCCTTGCTTTGTTTGGGTTTTGTTTTGTTTTTCGCTTCTTTTTAGTGTTTTGAGGGGCAGTTATATGAAGCAATGAAATGTTTGAAAACAATGGTTTGCTTTCCTGTTAGCATCATATCGCTAACTTATGTTACTTATATCCTTTATTTGTCACAAACAACACCTGAGTTCATGAAAGCCAAACGCCATCTCCCTTAAAAAGAGGGGAAAGACCAATCTAAGATGGAGTAAGTCACAGAAGGAAGCCACGTCTTAAGAATATGCCATTACTTTAAATTATTATATTTCTGAAGATGGAGAAAATTATAGGGCTCACTTGGTGAGTAGGGTATTTACGTTCTCCCACCAACTTCAGAAATGAATATTCGAGGCTATTCTCTCGCTGTTTGGATGATTTGCGCTACACAATCTTCTTTACCGTTTAATCTCTTGACAGACTAAAGAATCCAAGTAAATGGCTACTCACAAAACGCCAGAAGCTTTAGGATGAAGATTTGAGATTCTTTGTAGAATTATTTAGACTATCATGTACGCTTTTGATCAGTCATCCTTGGGTGTATTTTGAATCAGGTAATGTAGACTACTTTTTCCTTTGTGTCATTAAAAAAAATTGTTTCATCGCTTAGATCAATGAGTAGGTATAAGCTATAAAAGGACCCAAAAAAACGGAAAACAATTTAGGCTTACAGTATGCAAAATACACCAGAAGAAGGCTGCAGAACTCACCAACTGAAACATAGAGAGAGGTTACAAAAGTGATGATAATTGTTACGATGAATTATTGAATTGAAGATTACAGCTTAGGGGTGAGAAAAACTAGTATCGAGCCTAGAAAAACCCGCAGACGTGAAGAATGATTCGTTTGGTCATCGTGAATGCGATGGTCACACACTACACAAGCTTACTCAGTGGCTTCCCTCTGCCGATTGAGTAACTCCACACGAGAATTTCTGTTCATGCATGCACATTAATGTTCCGTGTAATCGGTTGCCAAGCTATGTCAAGGCAGTACAACTGGTTATCAAGATATCAAAATAGCTTGATACTTTCCAGACAGACCTTGTACTCAACCTGCAGGATTTTGTCCTCGTTATTTACGGGCACGATTTCAAAGATTCCACTCAGAATAGATTGGAAAGCCGTACGCAAATAAATCTTAGGATAGCAAAATGATAAAGATTACATTAACTCATGATGGCCTCAGTATTCGTCACACTCAAGTTAGAATTTTTCGTTATAATGAACTGTGATTTTTTTTTCTATTTTTCTGTCCGTAACGATACACTCTTCTACTCAAAGTAACAATTTTTGCCAATAGAACCATTTTAAAAAATGAACTCTCCGACGGAAACTATTTCAGTTATTCCTTCTCCATAAAAAATCACCGCATTGATATTCAGATCTATACGTGAATTTTTTCACAGATCTCAAATTAAGATTGGCTGTTTTATTAAATCAAATTATCTTTAACTTACGTGCGTTATGATTTTTGTTCCATTCATTTGATAATTTGCTTTCAAATTAATTATTGAAGACATCAGAAAAATCATGAATAGGTGAATTGGTGCTAAAGATTTTATGTTCTAAAAAATCACCTCATAGAAATTCAAATGTGTACATGAAATTCCTCACTTGGATTAATAGTGTTGAAATAATTTTCAAATATTCTAACTTTGGTGTTTAATTTATGAATATCTTATAGTAATAAATAATGCATTGCTCTATACATTACACTGAGACACACTGTATACTTTTCTCTCTCCCTCTCTCTATATATATATTTATGTGTGTGTGTGTGTACGTGTGTGTGTGTGCGTGTGTGTGTATGTGTGTGTGTGCATGTGTGTGCGTGTGTGTGTACGGCTGTGTGTGCGTGATGATATAAATTTATGGAAAAAAAATCATGAAAAAAAGAATCGATAGAATACGACGCTAAATTATTCTGATAAAAGTATAAGCACTGTCTTCACTGTCCTCGTTCGTTCACATCTTGACATCTCTGTTGATTTCAGTGTTTTATTACTTCATTGATTTTTATAACTTGGGGTTTATCTATTTTGTTCTTTTTTCATTCTTATCGATTTGGTTGCCACAAAGCAAAAATACCATACTCTATAGCTCAGGTGCTATCATAATAAGTCCAATTTAATACAAGACAAGATACCAACTCTCATCTACGAAAGATTGATACACGTTTTAGTATTCGTCGCTACTTAAAACGCCATGAAATATTCCAAAAAAAATCTATTTCTTGTATCAATTCCAGGATTTGGTATCACACCGTTTTCTTGAATTAAGTAATGGGTTTTGACCATCATGGAATTCTCCAAACAATTTTGCTTACAATTTTGGTTTAGGATTTCTTTCCGGTGTTCCTCAAGATCCACGCAACGAACACAGGAAAGAATCATGCTCAGCATCACATGGAGAGATCACAAAACAGCACAATATATTAGAGGAGAGACGGGAATCAGAGATATCGTAGAATCCGTTTGGAAACTTAAATGGCAATGGACTGGTTATGTTGCAAGAATGTCAGACAACTGCTGGACATCATCAACGTGAATCTGCAGACGGAAAATAAGACGATCAGAATAAACTCAGAAAACACTGGCGCTGGATAGAGAGGTCTGGCGAATCTTTGGTAAGGTATATGTTCAAGGACAGACACTGAAAGGACGACGACGACGACGATGATGATGACGACGACGACGACGACGACGACGACGATGATGATGATGATGATGATGATGATGATGATGATGATGATGATGATGCAAGTACATGAATTAGTCTGAAGTCTAGTGTTAAAAAAAGCATTGTCAAACTCCTGTCCAAACCTGGGGTTGACTTTCTTTTCCTACCGTAATGTCAACAAAAAAAAAAGAACCAAAATAATCTTCATCGAACTTAGATGGATGAACTCTCCACTATTTGGCTTTTCCCTCACGTCAAATCAAACATATTTGTAAACTGAACATTACCCTAGCGTAATTTGAAATCGCGACCGACTACACTTAATTGAAACGTCTCTCATACAGGCAAAAGTAAGACGCCAGGATAATTTCATTCTAATTGATAAGTACATCAGAGAAAAACGCTCAGAGAACCGGCTCCTGCTTTCTTACCGACTAAGCCGAACATTTTTATATATTTATGGAAATTAACTTTAATTTATCCTAAACGATATGTATTGTCATATGTTTCATCTATTATACATAAAATACAAAAGTTCATCTACAGTCAGAATAAAAGTAGGATTAGAGTTTGATCCTGCGGCAGCTAGGCTTGGCTTTCAACAAAATCTCCTTCTTTGTCCATGAATTTTCAAAATTGTTAGTCATAATTTAAGATTAAATACATTAACACCAATAACATTATTACAATTTTACAATGGAAGATTCAGGCTTAAGTTCAGTATCAGGCTACAATACAGGTTAGTTCGATTTAATTTCCTCGTCTTTTTCTTTAGCCTAATATTTGAGTCGAGTTACCTCACCCGCTCACCTTTCCTCGAGCATCTGTTGTGTTTTGAAACATCGAATCTTGCTCCAAAAGGACATGCACTTATCTTGACATGCACGTCATATATATGAGTCATAGAGGAATTCAATTCGCCTTTGAGGGTTGTGTCACCTTGGGCAATAATTTGGTAATGCTACGAGAATGTTAGACAACTGTCGGACATCACGTCCAACGACGTGGATACCCAGAGATCAAATCCAAAACTGTGGCCAGCTGAAAACTTAGTGGTGCAAATTACTGGCTCCACGACACCTATGATAGAGAGTTCTGGAGAATCTTGGGTGGAGGTCTATTTCCAACGACGGACGCTAAAAGGCATGATGATGGTGATTGTAAACACCTATCCAGCTTATATAGGACATACAAAAGAAACATTAACACGTCGTTTGACCTGTTACCTTTCAGAGCAGGGTGAAATGAAAACATGCACCAAACACTGAACGATAATACTCAAAACACTTGTAGATAACACCCAAATATTATATAAAATCAACAGCTTCAGTAGATAACAATTGATAGAAGCAGTTAAAACAAAGTCCAACCATATACACTTTAGTAAATGCACTGTTATTATAGGTGTATTTAATAATTATTTAATTGATTGATTCATAATTATTTATATAATTGATTCTTGACTTGAAGACATTTGATAATTGAAAAAGTCCTCAAAATGAGAAGAAAAACTTATCTGATGCTCGAAACCACAAAATAGTATCACTTGACACTAATTGCAACCGGCAAAAACAAACCACAAACTGCAAATGCCAGATTCAACGGTAAGATAAATTGTGAAATAACATCGAACAAGATACCATGAAATTGAAAAGTACGACTTCACCCTAGGAGCAAAAATGGCAGACGATGCTACTAAAGGCATCCTATTTTTTGAAAAGTATCTACAAACATGGAAACTAGAAATCACTTCCCTTTAACGAAAAGCAATAAAGGATCATTTTTAAAAATAGAAAACTGTGCACTGTTTATATGCTTAAAATTTAAAACAGCATACAGTTTTTGCAGCAGCAGCCAGAAGTGTTTTTGAAAATAGTGATTGGCAACCATGGAAATGCATAAAAAACATTCTCAGTTGTGAAAAAAAATCTAACACCTGTTTTTTCTCTCAAATTTCTCTCCACCTTCCAATCGTCGAATTACCAACATTTTGTTGGATCAGCTCACATCCACACAACACACACACACACACATACACACACACACACATATATATATATATATATATATGTATTACATCTCTCCAGTGTGGCAATAGACTTTTCATTATCCCATCCAGTACCGCGAGGCAGAATTGAAAACTTCACTTCAGACCCGTGGGCCAATATCCTACCTACGGAACTGGACAGGTTGAATTTTAAGCGTTATGTTTAAATCACACAGAAATCCCTCATCCAACAGAGTGCTCAATTCCTATAGAAGAGCATTGATATATATATATATATATATATATATATATATATATATATATATATCAGTTTAGTCTATGTCAATGGTATACTCCCGTCTCGTTTTATAGCTCATCAGATGAACATCGTTGAAGTGAACCTGCCTACTGAATCTTTTCGTTTAAATTCTGTTTAATGTTAAACCAGAAATATTTCACATCGATTCTTACAAACAGTATAATGAATGCAACTTATTTAGATTGATACTTGACCAGCTAATTACTGCCTGAGACTAAATTTCAGATGCCTCAACTGAAAAAGATAAGCCAAGTTTTGAAATGTTCACTTTCAAATCACTCCCACCTTATCACATGGAAGCAGCATGCGATTTTTTTTCCTAATTTGAAACTATTGATTTCCTCTATCATTGTATTGTCTGAACTTACACGATAAACACAATAAAATTAGAAATATGGCAACAACAACCAGATGTGTGGAAATTGCATGGTGCTTTGGAAAATTAAGAATATTTTCCGTCCAGATATTGTAAGAACACTGCAAAAATGACTGATTTCTTGTGTTTTGTTGAGTGTTTTGTACTAAGAAGTTTACCGTGTACGTGAAAGTGAACAGCAGATATAGCTCTAAAGTGTTTTATTATATAGTAGAATGACTTGGATTTTTTAATGCAAGCTTATTTCTTGGTGTCCACCAACTATAAAACACTCGTGAATCTGATGTTTTCCTTTGTAATCCCAACTCTGAAATTACCGGAAGATTCCTTGGATTGGAAGAAAAAGCATTCTTACTTGGAGAAGAAGTAGATGATGATGGTTCTCCAGGTGCTACAAAGCCTTCAATAAAATCTCAGTCTATCCACGAGATCTGTAACTTTTTGTTGAATCCTACCGTTTATGATGAAGCCCAAAAACAACCCATCAAGATAATAAAGTTCTCTGAGCAGACTAGACGACAAATTTCAAGAGATGCAATAGAAAGTCTGTCAAAAGATCTCCGTAAAATAGTAGAAACAATAAGCTAGGTACACCAAGTGTCTTCTGTTTGCATCTTAGTAATTCTCATGTAGTATTGGTACGGGTTAAGCCAAAAAATGTTTTTGCATGAAGTCACGGCGAAGGTAAATGGCTGTTTTCAAAGAGCACCATGATATGCAGTGTGTGATCTGGACGGGCAAGGAACGTTTGAATTTTAACGAGCTGACTACTATAGCTTTTGCTGGTATGATTTGATACGAAGAAACCAAAAAGGTTGAGAGGTAAAGGATTCAAGTTCTTAAGTAGCTCTACTGGCTGTGTTATTGTTACAGAACTTTGGCAGCACTTGCATTGCACAGAGGACAATAGAAGCTTGAGCACAGCTCGATCCCTAAACTCTCGATGGAAGAGAAAGGAAAAAGACGATACGAGTTTTTATCCTGAAAAGACAACTGCATTTGTAATTAAGTGACCTGCCTCGTCTCCAGACCTGATTCTCAGAGAAAACGTTGAGGGAATGATTGCATCCAATGTACAACTCTTGAGGAGCTGAATCTGGTTATCATGGATGCATGGGAGAAAATCATTCAACCTACGCTCGGCAGCAGGTTGTACTATTCAGCTAGAGGTGCAGCCATAAAAACCTAACTTTTTTCAATATCATGTTTTATTAGAAAAAAAAAGATAGACTTTTGTGCTGTTTTTATTATCACTGGACTTTGATTTTTTCATGTTCATATTTTTCTTCAAAACTGTATCCCAAGATGGAGAATATAAATTTAAAAAATTCAAATCACGTAGAAAATACTTGAAAATAACTTGAAAACATTATAAAAATCTAGACTTGCTTTCAAACAAATTCCACTAAATTATTCAAAGGTTCGCGTTGTGTACAAAAGTGATTTAACATATGCTGATAAAAGAGAGCACAATAATTGTATATAATGCGATTCCATTCAATTTCGTTGTTGTCGTTGTATCCATTTTATCATTAAAAGTTTCTGATCAGATCTAAAGTCGTTATCATCAGCAGCAGTACTCCTTAAGCGTCCATCTTGGCACAATTCTTCCCCAAGATTTGTCAGACCCCTCAATTATTGGTGTCATGGAGCCAATATATTCTGGACTTGTCTAGTTCGTCCCACTATCTTATTCGTGGTCGGCCACATTTTGGAATATGATACCTTGGGATCCATGTTGAAAGTCGTGATGTCCAGCAGTTGTCTAACATTTATTTCATATTCGCAGCCCATTGCCATATGAGTTTTCAAATTGATTCTACGATATCACTGACTCCTATCTTCCCTCTAATACACTGTGCTGTGTTGTGTTTCCTGTATGTGGTGTTTAGCATGTTTTCCTGCGCACATTGCATAGTTGTAAGTTTTACGGTCGATCTTTTGGTTAGCTGTTATGTTTAGCTCTATACGTGACTTTTGTACGCCCTCCTTTTCTGGACAAATGTGATTTTCTTGTTCTTAAAGGCTAAACATGCTCAACCGAAAGCTTGCCAATCTAGTGTGATTTTCGTTTGATTTCTCCTTTTTTAGGGGTTTTCATGAAGATCCATTGTCCCAGGTAGATGCAGTGATTTACTTTTACCAAGTCCGTGTTTTCGATTTTGCTTGTTGTGTTTTTGCCCTCAACCATGTCTGTTATATATGACATTTGTTTTACTGGAGTTCATATGAAAATCAACTTTCTCACTTAATTCATTCAGTTTGTCTATTTTGGAAATAAAAATTTAAAACCCCATTGTTTACTTCAATTGAACATTGGCTAAATTGGATGTAATTATTCGACTGAATATACTGTTTACACAAATAATAAAAGAACAGAACAAATTTGATAAGTGTAAAAATGTATCACAATTGTGAAAACCTAGCAAGCTTGAAATAGCTAGACAAACATATTTCCGTTCTGTAATAATAAGAAATCAAGTGATCTTCGTTGTAAATATGCGCCAGTGTATTCATACAAATAACTGAACTGAATCATCACTGCTATGTACCATATATGAGGTGAGTTTTTTTTCAATTTGATTACGTACGTGCAACATGTGAAATGTTATTCAATGTTATCTTAATATTTAAAAGCACCAATAAGAAAGAACTGTATTCTAAATTTATTGCATGTCCCGTTAATTTCTAAATAACCAGTGAAACAGTTTCTATAACGAGATTCAGGGTTATAAGTCGTTGTATACATTGTAGCGTAAAAGTTACCTGTTAAAATTATTAATAAATTCTATTTTTACAAATAGAATTCTTACTCCTACATTTGATTCATTGAAATATACTTTCAATCGAGCAGATCAAAACCCAATGTATTTTTCTTTCAAACTGTGTTATGACAAAGGACCAGGAAGCTCAGGTGTGGAAGCACACCTTATTATTGGTTGTAAATAAAAGATTTTGAAAATAAGATTCTCTTTTCTCTGATTTGAGATACTGGTTAAACATTGACGATATAACTGGGTGTGAAATAAAGATATTTTTAATTTAATTCCATTCGATGGAAGTATTCTGGACCATTATTATTTCTATCACTTTTTTCAATTTTCAGCTTCAATTGGTCTATTTCTCTTTTTTTTAATGGCGTGAATAAAGGTTAAAAAACTTATCCAAAGATCTATTTGATTTTCTTTTTTCATTTCAAAATAAGCAGATGATATTTGTTCACATCGTCCGTGCATAAAGATATTACCCTAAATAAATTGCTAAAGGTTTTACGCGAGTGGGAGAAGAGGCCCAAGTTCGTTGATGGAAATTTTCACCATGACTTTAATCGGACTAGGTTCAAAAGTATGAAAAAGCAACTAAAAAAGAATCTGAAGGTAAGTAGTAGTCGTACAAATGAACAATGATGATTTGTATTGTTTTATTGGAATGAGTTATACAAAAAATATCTTTATTTGATATATTCTTTTTACAAAAATGAAAATCATAAGCACAAAAAAATATTTAGACACAAGCATTGGGCTCTATTCGTTGACTTTGCGACACTATCCGTATGTCAACGATCCATCATAAACCATTAAATCCTAACAGAGCCCGACTCGACCAACAATTCATTCATCACTATAACTGTCCCTACCCACTAAACATCTGCACGTTATTATTATCATTATTATTATTATTATTATTATTATTATTATTATTAATATTATTATTATTATCATTATTATTATTATTGTTGTTGTTGTTGTTGTTGTTACTATTATTGTTATTGCTGTTGTTGTCGTCGTCCTTGTTTTCGATGTTGTTGCTGGCTCTGATTTCGGTTTATGTAAGAAATCAACCGGGTCTCCACCAGAGACCTAAGGCTGGCAACCATGTAAGTTATGACAGTCCAGGCTTTAAAGCTAGAAAAGAAAAGAGGGAAGGGATTTCACAGATACTGGCAATACAACTCTTTCTCAAACATACTTGTATATATATATAGTGATATATACATAAAGTGATATATGCTGGGTATAATACATATATTCACAGTGACAAGATTTTTTAATGATATGTGCAGTGAGAGCAATCTTCCATATATTATATATGTTGGACTTTCCAGGTATACTGTCGGCAAATTCACTTATTTCCTTCTTGAGTATCTAAGAACCCCAACAACAATCGGTATTATTTTTGTCCTGTGTTGCCACATTCTATTGATTTCTATTCCAAGGTCTTTATATCTTGACAGTCTCTCGGATTCCTTGACAGCAATGTTTTATCCGCTGGGACAGTCATATCAACTAAGAAGCACTTTTTTTCTCATTTAAAGTCTTTCCTTGTAATATCTGGCCTGTTCACGTTCATAGTTCTATGAATATGTATAGTGAAGTCCCATAATAAAGTCACATTTTTTGCATCTGTGACTAGTTCAGGCCGGTGTTCGTGCTAGTTCTTAGCATATGGGGCGTTATGATTTTTGCAGATGTTCCAGTTTAGATACTGTCCAATTCTGTCGTGTTTAATTCTATAATTATTTGCTGCGAGGGCCGAGCACCCAACTACTTTGGTTAATTGTTTCGGTCTCATCATTACATAGTCTCAGTTTACAGTCAATCCCATTTTCAGGATACTAGTTCTGTTTTTCTAGGCTCTGGTCCTGGGATATCAGTATGAAACTCCCCGTTTCGGTCTTCAATCATACACTTGGCAATCAATGGTGGATTTTATTCTGATCTACATCATTCCTTTAGGTGAAGGCCGTATTGGCTATGGAGTGGTTCCTCATACCAGTGCTTGTATAGTATTTTCATTCTTTCTTGTTTAGCATTGCCTTTAACTCTCTTGGCTGCTTTAGTTGGTGAGACAGCCTCTGGTTTGCATCCATCCTTCAGGCTAATGTTTTTTCCTCTATCCATTTGCCTATATTTTAATGGAATTCACTTTTGGGGATCTGTCTTGTTTTTACACCATTTCTATCCTCCAGTCGTTGGTAGTTTTGGTGTAGGTTTGAAAACTGATGGTGGTTGTCCTATATGATAGTTCTTGTTGAGGCCCCTGCCACCCTCCTTTCTTTGCAGGTAAAATCTATTTTACATCTGCCTCAGGGTGGTGCATTTTATTTGTTGTCGGCAATCCTAGTTGCTGTGTCTATTTGTTGGATTCCCGTTAAGTTCCAGCAGGTGATAATAAAAATACATCGGACTACTGAAACAGCTACTGAGTCAATGAAGAGTATTTCGTTTTTCAAGTTTAATTATGTTTTCATTATTAGTTTCATTCTCTTATATTATTCTTTCCTTATTTTTTTTCTTTCATATCATTTACCATCATTTACACCTAGATATTCATGGCTTTCTTTGGTCTAATTCATTGATCTTAGTGCTTGAATCTATACTAAAGAATAATGGAACGGTTAATTTTCCCCTTTCAGAAGTAGCTTTTTCACCCTTATCAAGCCCGAAATCAATCCCAATATTGCCACTAAGTCTCTTAATAGCCGTCAATAGGTTTCCCACTTGCTCATCATTCTTTCTGTAGACTTTCAAGACATCCTCATTGAAGAGGTGGGTTATGGTTTTGTCAGAGATTTTCGACTCATGGTTGGTCTTGACAGAGACAAGTGGAACAAAGGGGGGATGGAGAGGATCACCTTAGAAAAATCAAAGTTCTGTTTTTACGTTTTCAGACACACTTTCACCATTAGAATGGGGGAGGAATAATTTTGTCTTCCATTGTGTCATGCTTTGGAGGAAGCTCTTAATTGCAGGTGAGATTTTGAAGATTTTGTAGATTTTGCGAGATTTTATCATCTGTGGATTTTGGGACGTTATCAAACGCCTCGCAGTAGTTTATCTAAGCTGTGCCAAGGGTACGATGCTTTCTCGTCATTCTTTTCATTGCTATTGATGCTGTCTTAATCTGTTCAACTTTTGCATCTCTTAGTCATTTCTCATGATGTATCTGTGTACATTTGTAGGTTTTTCATTATCTATATACTTGCAATGGTCATTTCGGATCGATTTTCCTCGTATACTGTAACTTTGTTCAGTGTTGTTTAGTTATAGTCTGTCTAATGCAGTTTAGAAAAATGCCATAGCTTGTTTGTACCGCTCAAGTCTCAAATTACTTAATTTCCTTAAAGTTTTTTTATATTTGACGCTGGGTCCGTCGGTTCACAGTTCGGATAATATCGGTTCTGGTGACCAAACATTTGAACAAGCATCCAATTTTTTGACCCCAGCCAGGTTCTTTTCAGAGAGATGCAACCCTCGATAAATTACAAGGCAGTCAAATTTTCATTGCATTTTGGGGGTTTCCATTCTATCCTTACTGGCAAAGTGTGTTTTTGTTCATGAGAACGCACTGGTGGGTTGATTAGGACTTGATTTAAATCAGAGTGGCCGCAGAGCTCCACTTGTTGTTAGCACTTGTTGTATTTCACCGTGATGGGTTAGACGTTGCTGTGCTAAGCATTGTAAGGAATGAGTTAAGGGGAACTGTACATTTTACATATCACCAACGTTTTCGTTTGTTTGTTTTTTCCTTATCTGCTAATAGTCCATTCGATGGTTCTCTATTAAAAGTAAATCCAACCTGTTATCACCTACCCACATGACAGAATAGCGAACTGCTAACGTCGCTTCGTCTAGTTTTATCATCTTTTACAATGAATTGAGTTCTTATGAACCTCTTTGAGCCGAAAAATAATTCTATCGCTTGGTCCCTTGCTGTCTCCGGTGATATTTTAGTTTGATAGGTCTTTAGTTTTTTCATTATGCATGGGACCCATAAGTAGGTATCTGATAGTCATTGATACGTACCTGACACTCCCTTGTATCTTATAATTTTTAACTTAGTAAGAGTTGTCTTACTCTTATGGGGGGTGCACCTCATATATATATATATATATATATATATATATATATATATATATATATATATATGTGTGTATATATATATATATATATATATATATATATATATATATATACATGTATATATATACATATATGTATATGCACCCCATATATATATATGTATATATATATATATATATATACATACATATACATGTATATATATACATATATGTATATATACATATACATATATATATATACATATATATATATATATATATATACATATATATATACATATATATATATATATATATATATACATATATATATATATATATATATATATATATATATATATATATATATATATATATATATATATATATATATATATATATATAAGGTGCTATCCAAAAGCTCCATGAATTAAAGACACCAAATTGATACTCCGAAGGGTGAAACGTAGATAGAAAAAGGTGATCTCATTCCCTGGTAGAGTAATTTTCAAAGTCAAACGTGTCCAGCAAAGCATAGAAATAGCCCATTCTATCATTTTATGTATATGTAAGAAAAGTATGTATGGTCCAACAGAATGATTGTGAAAAATGTGATATTGTATAAAACCCTTATTTGAAAGGATCTCCCGTCATTACTCAGTTAATGTATCACAGCATAGACAACGTAAATAGAAGGAACAATTGAAGAAAATGGGGCTGCTGCAGAAAGCGATACTGCGGTCGATTGCGTAGCTGCATCAACGTAGCCTTGCTCTTACCATTGAGCTAAACATCTGCCGGTTATGCAAAGGCCAAAATAAATGTTTTTATTCCAACTTTTCATTTCGATCTATTCACTTCTTCCTGCACGCCAGTTATGTATCAAGAAATATATTTATATCTATCTATCTATCTATCTATCTATCTATCTATCTATCTATATATATATATATATATATATATATATATATATATATATATATATATATATATATATATATATATATATATATCACGGTACAAATAAGTAATTTATTCAGTAATGTATCTCATGAAACTTAACCCACCACAAAATCAAGCGGAGGATCACCGTAAGATGGCAAGCTTTCGGCAAAGCAAGCTCAACCTTCAAAAACAAGACCATCCTAAGAATCCTAAAAAGAAGAGTATATAACCAATGCATCATCCCAATGGTCACTTATGGAGTTAAGACATGGAACCTTACCAAGAGACAAACCCACAGACTGAGAAGCATGCGATGCATGCATGAGAGAATCATGCTCCAACTCACGTGGAGAGATCACAGGACAGCACAGCATATCAGGAAGAAAACAGAGGTCAGAGACATTATAGAATACATTAAAAGACTCAAATGGCAATGGGTTGGTCATGTTGCGAGAATGAAAGACAACCCATGGACATCACTATTCACAACATGGATCCCCAGAGACCATATGCGAAACCGAGGCCGACTAAAATCAAGATGCAGAGATGAAGTGGACAAGTTCAGAAAATACTGGCTCCGCAATTGCCCATGATAGAGAAATGTCGCAGATCGTGGGGAAGGTATATGTCCAACGACAGACTTAAAAGACTAATGATGATGATGAATAAACGGTGTCTAGAACATTCCAAGTATTTCATAACAACCAGCCATGAATTCACTTTCCATATGGAAAATAAAAAGATATTTTTTTCAAAAATACAGAGATCAATAAAAACAAGAAAAAAAGAAACAAAATGAATAAGATGGAGTTTTTTCCACCCAGGGAATAGATCCCCAACCCTCCCATAACGTCTTGAATTGGGTTGGACCGAATAGATCGAATCATTCACATGAAGGAGCCCAGAGAGGCCAAAAAATAAATTTAATTTGAGTCTCTGCATTACAAGCTGCTATTCAGCTCAATGGTAAGAGCAATGTTACATTGAATCAGCAACCCGAATTAGTCACGTCATATTCCTGCAGCAGCCCCATTTTATTCGATTGCTTATTCTATTTATGCTGTCCTTGCTAAGTGATACATCAAATGTGTAATCATGGGAGATCATTCCAAATGAGATTTTCTATATAATATAACGCAATTCAAATATATTGTGGCTTTGATTTCATCATCCATTCTGTATATTTACTGGATTCTCCGATGCCTATTAGCCTAAGGAACTGTTAACTTTTGTCGTTATGCGGTTTGTTGGTCAGCTTTTGTGCAGACTGCTCGGCATCTCTGCACAGCGTTTCTCTTGTCTGTCATCCTACCTGAATCTTTAATATCCGGTCTTTGAAATTTTACCTGCAATAACTTTTTCCCTCTCAGTAGCTTCTCTAGCAACCTCTGTCTATTACCTATTCTTTCTTTTTTTCCTTTTTGTTGCTTTGTTTTGGTCTTTCCTCCTCTCCTGATTGTTTTTCTACCTTGCTCATGTTGGAATCCAGAATTGAAAAATCTTACTTGTCATCTCCCGTTAATGGACAGGTGCGACCTCCAGCAAAGGAAAATAATCCATTGTTGAAATTCGATCCAAGGCAATTCCCAATAGGATATACAACTTACTTGTTAACAAATTTCCACAAGAATACAACAATACTTTAAAATTAATGCACAAATAGTCTATATATATATATATATATATATATATATATATATATATATATATATATATATATATATATATATATATATATATAAGCATATATCTCAATATGCATGCACACATCAACACAGGCATATCAACACACATTGACGTATATATACACACGCACATCCTTATGATAATCGTAAAGACATAAACAGTCAAATTTAATGATATGCATACATCCTTACTTATATATATATATATATATATATATATATATATATATATATATATATATATATTTGGTTGTCTGTAATTGCGTTTGTGTGCACACATGAAGCTGACAGATACCAAAACATTTTAGCACCAGTACGTGGGTTCGTACGTGAGGCCTGCCTGGTGGCGGTCAGACGCTCAGGCAATTGTCCACATTGACATACTCGGTATACGTCCGGTTATTTTAGGTATTGTGTTGATGCTATTTCATCGGCAGTACGAACGCGTAGTCTGAGACTCTCAGTTGAAATTTATTCCAAGTTAGTCCGTAATAATTAATTCAATCCAATCATTAATAATTGATGTAAAAGTAAATATACCAAATGGTGCAATCCCGTCTGTAATGCTTCATTCAATCGTTATTTAAGTGTTTTCTTTCTGCTCTTTTATGCATCTATGCAATAAATCGATGAGGTTACAAATGCAATTTCTTCGGAGAATAGTGCAGTAAGAGAAAATCTATTTTACAACATTATACAGCAAAAAGAAATGAATAGCCTTCACATACATTTACTGGTTGGAAACAACTTGCCAGCAAATATCTTGTTTCTGTAGACAAAATATAATACGAATCTTCAACAATTCTTTCACAATTATCTGTTTCTAAAATTAGATAAACAATCGTCATTTTCGCTAAAAACAAATAAAATAATTAATTTGCTATTTGTCAAATTCAAATTATTTTTGTGCTTTAATTTACTTTGATTGTCTTGCAGTTTATGTTGACTGTCCAGTATTTCATTTCACCGTCTAATGTTTTGTACTAATCACACTTGTCAAATGTAGGTACTGTATTATTGGTTTTGATTTCCACATCAGAATATTAGGTGTATTATCTTGGACATTCTCATGCATCTATATTTATATATACAAAAATATGTCTCTATTTGTTTGGTTTTACAAGGAAAGGTACTTCTTTACACTTGCCTGTAGCTTTCCACTTTCCAACCTTTTCTAAAAGATTCTTAAATTTGCAAACAGCATTAGTAGTAATTAACACAATGTCTTTAGAAATTGTATTCATTTAGATATATGATTACCTATTTCTATGAAGAAAATTTAATTCTATTTCATGTATTTTCACTTTCTCTTTTCTTTTTCCAAATTTTTTTATAGAAGTTCATATACAAGTTCTTGTATATAAAACTTCACAAAATACATGTTATTGTCCTAATTTTAGCAATTAACAACCACCCCGGACATGGCTGGATAATTCTGCTGATCAGATATAATCGCACTATTATGTTCGTTACATTTGCAGTAATTCCTGACAACTGACATTTCCAAATATTCACTAATGGAACCATTTACTTCTATTTTAAAAAATAAAAACCAAGTTCTATAATAAATAAAATTTAATGCATGTATATAATCGTCCAATTCGGTTAGTAGAATGTATTTCCAATCATTGACAAACCTCTAGTTCATTATTTTCAATACATAAAATACAAGTTGATTGTTACGAACATGAGAACATAAGCAATTTTGATGGCACATACTTATTGAAATTCGGGTCATCTGTGAACGTGTCATTATTATATATTACAAATGAATAAGTGTGCTTGTTATTGCTTTCACTAAAACGTTATATGCTTCTGTGTGTTTGTGCGTTAGAGTTTATGCGCCTGTGGGAGTCGAAATTGATGTGTATTTGTGTCCGTGTCCCAGTTTGTAACAGCGTGAAAAATTACAAAGTGTCAAAAAAATCCTGGAGGGGGATCTTAATAAGTACAGACATTGATATTAGTACATGTACAGCATATGGCTAAATTATACGTTTATGTGTGTGGGTATATATTCTGATGTTGTAGAAAATATTCCCACTATGAACTGTGTGGATATGTATGTGCGTATGCGTAAGCTGATAGGGAGGCAGCTTGCGTTAAATAAATACTAGTAGAATCATTAGTAGAGTGGCTCTCCGGTCCGTTTGTGTTTTATCTATCCCATGCATTAAGCTCAGAACGAGGCTCATCTCTTGCATAAAAAAGTTTACAACTATGTTTGAATTTAGCGTCATTATTTGTAATCCGTTTTGCAAAATAGAAAAAATAAATAAAAAACAAGCTGCATTTTAGCAGCAAATTGTCCTCATTGTATTTCTCTTGAGATATAGGAACCCACGTACAGATTGAGAAGAGAACGATAATATTTTTTTTAAATATAGGTTATTTTATAAACGGACGTTATTCTTCGTATCAAAAATGAAACCAGTTTCTCTCTTCATAGTTATACAATTTTTTTTTTCAGAGCTTCGTTGTCAACACAGCAACTTTCCATCATCGAAGATGCACTTGCGCACGTGCAAATGGTAATACAAGTGTGCAAACGGATGCTGTTCGACCACACAAAGTCGCATGCACAAATTACACGTGGTCAACCACCTGCTCGACGAATATTTAAATCAATAATCATCCACATTTAAGAATCAATGCCACTGTAGTGATTTTTGGTAATTAATATATCGTATATCATTCTTTCATAAAAAACACACTTGTTGTGATTAGAATGTTCCAAATGAATCTGTAACGAGAACCAAAATATTCTATTGCTTTAAGCCCTCCTCTATAGTTTTTTCGGCAGAACATATTTAAGTGTCAATTGATTGACTTTTTTTTACATTTTTGATATTTACCATACTTTTTCACAATCAGAATATACTATGAAAATTTTGGCATAGGTCTATTCCCCCATATTCGCTCTTTAAAACTTGCTGCAATACCATTGATGCAACATTAGGCAAATCCTAGTCATATGTTCAAGCATATCTAGCCGTGCTTATCTCTGTATACGTCTATGTACGTACGTATGACGTATGTATTGCTAGTTATTGGGTTAGTCTCGGAATTCAGTGAGTTGGGGCTTCATTGTGAAACTATCTATTAGAAGATTATGAAACCTTATTAAGCTTATTTTTATTACCATATGCAGGTATCCTCTGATTATTCGAAAGTCAACTCCATGTCTCATTCTTGATTTTGTGATAAAGGCAAGAAGCAACAAGCAATTATAGTCGCAGCCCGCACCTTTTTCTGTTTCTTCATACATCCCAGACACTTGTATCAGTCACCGTTGGAGAATGATAAACATACTGATATACAAACAAAGAGGAAATGCAGATAATTGGATTTCCGCTCATAGTGTAGAAACTAAATGACGAATGGTCTAGAGTTCGCATATAAAGCATTGAAATTATTTCTTGAACTGTTTGGCCTTTGGTTCACATCACTGCTGCTTCCTGCGCGATGTTTTAGTATTCTGCACCCTATGTCAGGAGTATTTTGTGTCTGGTAATCATTAAGTACCTTAATGCCAGCTATCAATTGTAATTGAAAAACATGGATATTAAGGGGACGAACTGAGAGCCAACAAGAAGGAAAATAAAAGAGTAGTCTTAAAGATAAACAGAGCAAAAATAAAGAAAAAACATTCAACGATAAAGTCCTTCCCCCCAAAAAAATATGAGTATTGAGGGTGAGGCTCTACGAGAGATTGATAAATTAAGTTACCTAAAACAGGTAATAAAGTTAGATATTGCCTGTAGACTATTCGATAGGGCTGGAGACATATTGGAGAGCACCCTGCCAATGTATTTCGAGTATACGATAAATGCATAATACCAGTCATCATCATCAGTCTTTCAACGTCTGTCGTTGGACATAGACCTTCCCCAGTATTCGCCATACTTCTCTATCATGGGCGTCGAGGGGCCAGTACGTTCGGAATTTCTCTAGCTCGTCTCTCCATCTAATATTCTGCCGGCCTTGGTTGTGCATGTGATCTCGGGGGAACCATGTCGTGAGTCGTAATGCAAAATGACAAAATAAACTGAGAACCAACCCAGAATCTCACAGTGAACCATGGAGAGAGCAATTCTTTGGATTACTCTGAAAGATAGAAAAATATCAACGTTGATCTGTGTGGAGGACCATGGTGGGAGATATTATACAAATTATCTGGCAACTAAATGACACTTGAAAGAATTCGAAACGGATTGAGCAAAAAGTTAATCGGCTTGGAATGTGAACGCAGTAAGAAAAGATCAGACACAAGTCCGATGGATGAGATAGAAAGGTTTGCTGGTGATATATGGCAGAGGTCAGCACAATGGTGGTCGTCATGGAAGGATCGATGAAAGACCTTTGTCCAGCAGTGGATACATAATGGATGATGATGATATACACAGAGTGAGCTGTTTATTATAATCACAGAAAATTCTATCATACGGCGAATGTTATTAAAATCAGACGGCGATCCCAAACAATATATATATATATATATATATATATATATAGAGAGAGAGAGAGAGAGAGAGAGAGAGAGAGAGGGAGAGGGAGAGAGAAATTGCATCCTCTCCAACTGGAACAATTCACAGTTCCGAATGTCCAATCTTCGTGCTGATTCATACCTGATTCATGACTGTAAATGCTCCTAAAGGTGTCCAGAAGAAGATAGAGACTGTAGTTTATTTTCCAACTCTTTTGGGTGGCAATAAATTATTGTGCGAAGACAAAGTATTGACAGAGACAAGTAGCTAGTGAGAAATGGCCTGTTGCCATGGAGATCTCTTTGTGAAATGAAGAAGAATGTTTTACGTTGTTGCATTTCGACAGGATATTTGCCGAGTGGGAAATAAGAGGGAGAAGGAAAGATGGAACGCAAATGTTGAACAGAAAGAAGATGACGTGACAAGAAAGGAAAATAGACGAATATGATTGAGCAGTAAAGGAAGAAAGGATTTAGATAGAAAGAATCTAATGAGGACGCAAGCTGAAGGAAAGAAGAAATGAATCAAACTAATAAAAACTGAACGGTGAAAGGAAGGAAGGGAAATGAAGAAAGGAATGAAAGAAAAAGAGAAAGGAACAACCGAAGATGAAAAATACAAGATTTCGTATGAAAATAAAAAAGAAGAAAGGAAAAACGATGGGGGAAAAAAGAAAGATTGAGGAAAATCTGAATGAAAGAAAAATATTGAGAGAGAAAAGAAAATGGCAAAAGCCGTCTGAAGAGAGAACGGGAGTTTTTGCAGAGAAAGGAGAAAAAAGAACGAGAGAGGGAGAGAGGGGGCGAGGGAGAGAGAAAGAGGGAGAAAGAGAAAAGGATGGGGCATAATATGGAGGAAAGAAGTAATACAAATCCAAAGAATGAAAGAATTCAAATTCAAAAAAGAAAAAAATTAATATGGACACAAACAAAAAAAAAACAAACTAAAAAGTTCTGGGAAAAAAAAAAGGAAAACATAGCCAAAGGAAATAAAAAGAAAGAAAATACATTAAAGTAGTGAAAAAAAAAACAAGAAGAGAAGAAAAAAAAATTAAATAAAAGGAAGAAAAAAATGTTTTTAAAAAAAAGAGAAACAGGCCTGGCTGCTGCAGGGTCAAACTCCACTTTTACTTCTCCAACTGAAAACACTCACAGCAACTGTAGTATTGTATGTATAATAAACAAAAAAATTGTAAAAAGATAGGTATTCTCTATAATACATATATATTTATCTATTCATTGAAATGAAATAAGGTTTTATGCATTTGTTACATGAATTTTAGTAGACATGTGAAACGTAACTGCTTGTCTCAGCTGGTAAGAAAACGCCAGACAAACATTTTTTTTCAAATCACGGTAGAGAAGTTTTGATTTAATATATTGGGTTGGTTTGACGTGACGGGACAGATAAACAGCGCACTGAATTAGGTAGTGATTGTTAGTTGTTTGTTGTGGAGGTGAAAACAAAGTCAACTTCAGTCCCACTTGGAGTGAAGTTTGACAAAATAATGACAATTGAATGGGGAAAACAATAAACACATCAAGGATAGGGAAAATAAGAAAGTAAAAAACGGGTATCAACATTTGAGAGTTGAGACATTTTTGCAAGCGAGAAGAAGGGGAAGAAACAAAACTTTATGAAAAGGAACAAAAAAGTATAATATCTAGCAAAAAAAAATGGACGAAAGAACATTGAAAAATTAAAACAAAGTACAGCAAAATTCCGTTATTACGGTCTCCAAAGGGATTCAAATATGTTATAACGAAATTACTATCATAATGCGTGGATCTTATACGACGTTATGTTCGAGTTGACCAAGTTGTCTCCCTTTTTATCGGCTCTCTAATAAAGAGATTATGAAGGGATAAACACCTCACCAGATGTTCACTCTCATCAGTCGTCATCCTGGTCATATTGAGTGTCCCAACGTTGTAATGACAACTTTTCCTGACTTAGATATAAGTGGGAAACTAGATCTATTGGCTTTGAGAGGATTAAATTGACCACTAGACTTGAAAATCCGTCCCTTTCATTGAATGTAACTGCTACAAAACGACAAGAGGTGCAGCAGTGGCGTTATGGAGAAACCTAGGTCAGTGTCATTTGTTATATAATTGAAGAAATCTGTCATCAATTGAACGGATCCAATAGATTTTCAAAACTTGGCTCGAATAAAGGTTTTAACCAAAAAAGTTTTCATCCTTATACTCAAAACGTTATTTCTATCTCTTGCCATGTTAGCCTTTGTTGATATCGTGAACTGACGTTTGGGACTAACTCTGCCACATGAATTTTTCATGAGGAATTATATCAGAATTTTCTGATGTACGATGGTGGTATTTTGGGGTTTAGGTAAGAATGGCAAACGAGATATATGTCTTGAAAATGGTTTCCAACGATTTAATTTCCATAGATTGACAAACATGTGCATTTTCAAATTCTATTGCTCTAAACACTGTCTACTTTCTTGCTGTGGGCATGAGCCCTGATCCACGAAAGGGGGGAAACTCCCAGATAGGCTGAACCACCTAAAAAATGTTATTGAAATGCATTCCTTTTGGGAGAACTGTCAGTTTTAGTGCCTCAATTATACAGAACTTTTCCTCAGAAAATGCAAGTTTGTGAACTCATACATAAGAATTCAGAAAGATACATAAGAATTCAGAAAGTCACTGCAGATCACCAGAAAGTGTTTAATGTACTCAAATGTGCTTTACCAAAAACAGGTATGGCTTATTACTCTCCGTTACCTGATACTGGAGTCATTTGTGATGCAACTTCTACAGGGAAAGGTGCTATGTATACCCAACCTGAGCGCAGAGCCCAGAACTCGATATTTATTTGTGTACGTTTTTGGCTCTATTTATTAGGCAAAAATTAGATCTAATTACAATAGCCTCTAGCTTCCCTGTTCAACAATCCTCGAAAAACGACATCATTTCGTGTGGAAAGAATGTGATTGAATTAGCTTGATTTTGTTTCCATCGCAAACATCGACCAGAAGAGTCCCATGTCGAAAGTGTGAGTCACTATATACATTTTCGTTAGAATGAGTGTCGTTTTCCAACAAGTGTTTGTGTAGGAATGGAAATAGCCTTCAGGTCTAAAGCCAGTGATTTTTTTCAAGTTTTCATCAGATAATTATTGATAATTCTTCTTGCTTTTTCCCCTTTTTTTAGTAACCCAACTCATATATCCATTCCCTCACCTAGCTACTCTCTCTCTCTCTCTCTCTCTCTCTCTCTCTCTCTCTCTCTCTCTCTCTCTCTCTCTTTCCATATATCTTTCTTTACTTGTCTAGTTATATGTTATATGTCTCTGCTGTTATATTTTTAACCATCCTAATTCGTTTATACCTATATTCCACTTTGTTTCCTAATAAAGCTAGACGGTAAATAACTGTACTTAACTATCTATCGCTAACTATAGATTGGCATCTACCTAACTCTGTTTTCGTTTTTAATCTCAAACTATCTTTAATATATATATATATATATATATATATATATATATATATATATATATATATCAACCTGGATGTATCTACTTATCGATTCCAATTTCTAAGTATCTCTTTTTCCCATGTTTTAATATGTCAGGGTATTCGATAAGTTAATTAAGCACAGGGCTACAAGAAACTGTCCCTTCGTGAGGAAATATATTAGTTGCGTTCTATATATCAGTCTGTCTGTCCTCTTCATTTCCTGATTGTCACCTTTTTTGTCTAAATTACTACCTGACCTCTCTCTCTCTCTCTCTCTCTCTCTCTCTCTCTCTCTCTCTCTCTCTCTAAATACATATATATATATATATATATATATATGTATATATATATATAATATATATATATATATATATATATATATATATATATATATATATATATATATATATATATGTGTTAATCAAACAGGGACTGACAAAAACTGGATCACGATGACAACTATTTCAAATTTTTAAAGAATTCTTTCTATATTCTTCCGGAAAACAAACGTGTACGTTTAAACTGACATCATATTTCTCCTGAGTTCCATGGTTACTAATATATTCACATTGATATTTATACATCGAAGGTAGTGCATTTTCTATGAATATTAAGAATTGTTATTTTGCACATGTGGTCCGATAGAAAGATGACCACTGTTCGCCAAAATAATGGAAATTGGTTTAACCGATGTTTCTATCAAACTGCAAAGCGTACACTGACATATCTAAATAAAATGGTATTCAGATTGTTGTTCATTTGTAATTAAACCGTAAATTTTTCCAATCGAATCGTAATTAAATGATTGGAGATCTTAGTGACCAATCCATCTGTCAGTTTTTTCATAACACTAATTTTCAATCAAAATTTACTTAACCATTTAAGTCCCTTACATATTATTCTACCTTGACCGGTTCCTATCTTTTCTTTTACTCTACTTCTTATCACAGATTTTACTCTTCTACCTGTCTGTTAGTCTGTATATCCATCTATCTATGTATCTATTTGACTTTCTTTCTTTCCCTTACCCCTCTCTCAATACATGTGTGTGTGTGCATGTGTGTGAGTGTGCATGTGTGTGTGTGTGTGTGTGTGTTTGCATATCAGTTTTTTGTACGAATTTTTCTTCCGTCTCTTCCCTATACATCCCGGACTATCCATATCTATCCATCATTTTTTTCCTACCTGAGCCTGCATACACTTATACATATAATTCCTTTTTGCTCTTTTTTCACTGTATAAATATTTCAGTACATCTGTATATCCTTCTCAACCTAATCCATCTCCTAGTGCTGTTGAACCATCCGTCTATGTATCATGTTATTCATCTATGTATCTCTATTCTCCTTCGTCGTCTCTACCCAACGATTTTAACCAAATTACAACTCTTTGCTCTGTCTTTGCCGCCATGATTATTTTCTCTCTCATTTGCGCTTGAGAACAAGTAAACAAACAACTATATGCGCGCGCGAAAAGAAAGGAGTAGAGAAACAAAAAACAACATAAGCCCGCCATTTTCTTGCTTCATCAATCATTAAAACTCTCCGGTTCTAGCCTCAGGCCCGTTTCAGATGCAGTGAATCGACTAGAAAGTTGGCTTTTTTTCCAATGAATCGGTTGGAACATGTAAATGCTCATATAAAAAAAAAACTCTAGCAAAAAAATAAGTAAATAAAATGTATATTAGCGTTCTCCTTGTGAAACAAGGCAAAAACAATTCAATGAGAGTTCCTATCTCCTTTCAGCAGCAAATATTTCGGAGAAGTTTTTCTTCTTTTGTTAATGGCAACCATCTTTGAAACTGTAAAGCTAAATGGTGGAGCTGGCGATGAACAGTTATTTGAAGCCAGTGTTTCTATCTATTACGTCGATTTCAATTATTTTAGAATTTACTTTTTTTTTAATCCTTGGGATGGGGAAAACTTGCCGAGCATCGCCTGTGATGTTTTTTCTCCATTTTACTGAGAATGTTACGCTGAAGATAACTATCCATAGTCAGCAGAAAAAGAAAAACATGCATTGATACCTGTCGCAAAGTTATTGGCCTGAAAAATCACATAATCGCTAGGATCAGAATTCGAATTCGCTAAACCTATACCACTTTTTGTGTCTATAATTTCAACAACAAATGCAAAATCCAGGAGAATGTTTTGCAGATATTCATTCAGTGATGTCTAAAGTTCAGAAAATACAGGCTCTGTGGCGCCTATGATTGAGAATTGTGGCAGATCCTCGGGAAGGTATATGTCCAATGACGGACTTCAAAAGATTGATGATGAGTCCGTCATGGATAAAAATGATTCACTCGGAGATATACTTGTAAAAAGACAACCGGTAATTGTTGATGATAACAAACCAAAGACTTGTATTTGATCCAATCCGACTCAAAATAACGAACCCCTATGAATTGTAAAAGGACCTCCTATACCTGTGGAGAATGAGGCCCTCTGAATGGTAACAAAAACGAGCAACAACAGAAATAAATTATAAGAGGCTTATGCCTTCGATTATTGTTCTCAGATCAGTGCAGCTTCGTTTTGGCACAAGGACACGAGTACCCTGTGAATATCAAACTCTCTATTCGAAAGAAGCGATCAAAGAAACCAGATTTCCAACCATCGCATCACAACGAGGTACCCAAACTTAATTAAGGAATAAGTTAAAAAGCAAACTTTTCATCAGCTGAGCTCCGAATCTTCAAACCGAATTCTCGAGTATAAGTAACAAGAAATAAATGGTGGATTGATGTGGTGAGCCGTGGGAGTGGGTCGGGCGGAAATGACTTCGTGTGTTCGAACGGATATGTCTGACATTCTATTACGTTTCCGTTTACCAGTAGTGAAGCGAGTTTTAATCACAAGATCTGCAGTTTGAGATTATATGTGCGTAATTTACTTGAAAGAAAAATAGACTTTCTACTTTGTAGCTATCAAGAAATGCATATCAATTTTTGGAAGGTTGAAACTGAGTGATAAGTGGATAGATATGATAGTAATCTTGAATAGACACAATGCAAATTGTGGCGGGGTGTAAGACAGTTGTTGGTGTCTTAGATGAATTGTGCAGGGTAAGCAAAAATACAGATGATTTTACGTATACGTTTGTGAGTGTACGTACGTGAAGTAGTTCTTCGTCTCTCTAACGAAATGGATACGTGCGTTCCGTTATATAAGAAATCGAAGACGTAACGAATTACATTGTCCTTTAGTGAGCACAGAAAAACGTAGATGAGACATCAAGGCGTCGCTCAGTTTTTAATCTTTTCACTTCACCGTACATTGGGAATCACCCCATTTCGCTTAGATGCATCCTCACACCTATTATCACATATTATTCTCTTAAAGTTCCCGGTGTATAACGGGTGAGATAAACATCTGAGATGCTTTGCTACAGGAGCTATATATATATATATATATATATATATATATATATATATATATATATATATGGTGCAACAATTTCTGTGTCTTCTGATGTCTCGGGGTCACTACTGTATCGGCCCTCTGCATGAACGCTTCATCTGAGCGGGGCAGCGAAGGCTCAATTAGATCCAACCACGCGATTCCATCAACCGCACGAATCTGGTTCTAGTTGTCATGGCTATCTCCCCTCAATTGTTTGGGATCTAACCCGGTATTTTTTTTGTGTGAGAAATATCGCACTGACGTTGCTGGGAGGTTGTGGCTGCCAACTTCGAAGGGGTATAATCCTAAGTATCGTCCCTGAGCTAGTCTCATCGATCAATTCCTGATATTTGGCTTTCTCCGGTAGGTGAGAAATGTCCAGAAAAATTGAATGGGAAAGAGAGAAACAAACAAAGGGAGGCAGAGAGAAATATCTTAATACTCATGAGAGAATAGGAAAGTTGAAGATAGAACGGGAAGTCTGAATGAGAGAGAACTCAATTGAGAAAGATAGACGAAAAGAAAGAGATTTGGATCCAAAAGAAAGGAAGGGAGAATTGAATGAAGAAGATATTAAAGAATTGGAATAAGTAAGGAAAAACGAAAAAAGAAGGAATGAAGCAGATACCATATTTCAGTTCGTATGACACGTACTTTTCAATCAGTTTAATCACGCTGCGCGTTTTCTTGAAGGGTGATAATATTTTTTGGCGGGGGGTGGGAGTAACAAAACAAGCATACCTCACATTACCATGGCAACGGAATTATCTGAGACTGAAGAGAATAGTCACGAATTTTTAGAATACGATGATTCCAATAATCGTGTATAATATTGACCTCAACAATTGAATTTTCCTACCTACTTTCATTTTTGTTAGTCATTGTTTTTATGTTCTTTCCATTGAAATGTTTTCAGTATTTTTCTCTAATTTTGTTCCATTTTCCTTTTTTTTTTTTTTATCTCATAAATTTTAATTTCAAAGTTGGTGAGTGCATCATCTGCGGGGGCGTTTTCTGTTGCGTGAAATACGGTAATTTAGAAGGGGAAAAATTGATAGAAAACAAAAACAAAATGGATCAAACAATGGAAGGAAGGAAGGATGGGGCGATTGAAGGAAGGAAGGAAAGATAAAATGGAAGAGAATAAATTATACAATTAAGATGAGATTATATTTGTTAGTGAAAATGAAACAATGGCTCAGCAGACAAAGAATGATTGAAAGATAAAAAAAAAGGCGAACATGAATGGACGAATATTTGAACGTGAGAAAAAAAAAGAAATGCAATGAAAAGGTGGATTACAAAACAACAGACAGAGCAACAAAAAAAAGCAAAGATCCAATGGAGAAATAGAAGAAAAAATAAGAATTAACATCTTGAATATCATCATCACCATAATCATCATTCTTTTATTGTCAGTCGTTGGACACAGACCTTCTCCAGGATTCGCCAGACCTATCTATCACGGGCATCGCAGAGCCAATACTTTCTGAACTTGTTTAATTCGTTTCTCCATCTTGTATTCTGCCGGCTTCGGTTTTGCACGTGATCTCCGGGGATCCATTTCGTTAGTCGGGATGTCCAGCGGTTGTCCGTCATTCTTGAAACATGGTCAGTCCATTGCCAATTCGAGTTTTCAAACAGTCTCCCCTGATGTCTTGGACTCCTGTTTTTTTTCCTTCGCTGCGCTCTCTCGTGATCTCTCCATGTGAGGTTGAGCATGATTATTTCAATATGTTCGTGTTTACCAAATAACTATCCGGTAAGAAAAAGCGGATAGAATATCAAAAGTCTTGCGTAATGCGAGTACGCTGGTTCTAAGAAGCGAAAGTCTCTCGTTTGAGACGCAACCTTCTTATCGTTCCAAGAAGGATTAAAGAGCAGAAAGCTAAGTTGAAACTCAGATGATCAATATCACTTACAACGTTGCAAGACATAGAAAAGCATATAATTTTTTTTCACTTCCTGAACTAGTCGAGTTCGTCTCTCCATCTTGTATTCTACCTCAGTTTTGACTGCGATATCTGAGTGTCTACGTTCTGACGTACAGCGGTTGTCTGACATTATCGCAACATGACCAGCCCATTGCCATTTGAGTTTTCTAATGGATTCTTCGGTGTGTCAGACTATAGTTTTTTCCTTAGTATATGGGCTGTTTTGTGATCTCTCCCTGCGATGTTGAGTACAATATTTTCATGTGTAGGTTGTATGGTCCTCAGTTTGTGAGCCAATTCTTTAGTCAAGTCTAATGTTCAAGCTCCATAAGTGACTATCGGCAGGATGCATTGGTTATATACTCTTTTTTTTAAGTCAAGTCTTATGTTCCAGCTCCATAAGTGACTATCGGCAAGATGCATTGGTTATATACTCTTTTTTTAGTCAAGTCTTATGCTCCAGCTCCATAAGTGACTATCAGGAGGATGCATTGGTTATATACTCTTCTTTTTAGGACTAAAGGAATTTTTCTTGTTCTTAAAAGTTGAGCTTGCTCTACCGAAAGCTTGCCATCCTAGAATGATTCTTCTTCTTTCGGGGATTCTATGGAGATTAGTTTTTTTCTTCTGGATAGATGCAGTGGTCTACTTTCTCGAGTTGGGAAAATTAAATAATAAAAGAAATGAAAGGACTGAATAAGAAATAAAGAAGAAAAGATGAAGGATCGTATAGAAAGAAAGAGAATAAGTGAGAAAAAGTGTCTTTGAAATTCACAATCCGTCAACTTACGTTATTTACAAGTTTTAAAATTTAAAAGCTGGGAAAATCGATTTCCCCATGAACGCACGAGGGGGTATATTAAACAGCGTTGACACGCTTATCTTCCTAATCATCAAAAGCAAAACACATGACGATACAGTCACTGGCAATGAGAATGAATGTGTTACGAGAATCAAAAGCGAAGAAAATCGTGGCAACATCTAGGACAGCGTTCAACAATTCATCCCGTACTGAATTTGCCGGGAAAAGGCTTCTGTCTGTGTTAGTTGGAATTCACCTGGGTTTGATAATTACGAATTGCTGGAACTAAACAAAATATTATAACACAACACTAAAGTGGGGATTTTGCATCAAAATATAAAAGGACATTTCGTGGGTAAGGAATTAAACTGGCCCTTTTCCTCCGTAACAATGTCCGCCTTTTAGTTGCATATGCGAAACAAGCAAATGTCATTGGAACTTATTCCCGAAGGATGCATTTCTGTAACCGGTAAATTTCAGACAATCATTTGTATTTTTCCACGCAACACTGAAAGGTGGTATAAGATCATAGAATATTTTGACTGAATGATGATGCAATGAATTTAAATGAATAGCATATTACATGAAAGAATTATTGAAACTCAGCATTTACCTAGAGTATATTCAAACTGAGTCCACAAATACACATACAGACTTCTTTACTCAATGGATATCAGTCCAAGGCAACACCCAATGTACGATTGCATAGTGCTAATCTATAGAGAATTATAAAGTGAAAGATTATATCCCATGCATTATTTTTTAAGATATACTATTTGCGCCAAATTAATGATACTTTTTTTAGGATGAGATTACCCTATGCATACAACCAACGTGTAATATTTGACTTTATTTTATTTATTGGTAACTAAAATACTCTCTCTCTCCCTCTCTCTCTCTCTCTCTCTCTCTCTCTCTCTCTCTCTCTCTCTCTCTCAGTGGAACTATAAAGAGCTATAAAGAACTGCATCATAATGACAACCATTTCAAAATTTCAAAGGGCTCTTCCTATATTCCTCCAGAAAACAGCCGTGTGGGTTAAAATTGAAATCGTATTTCTCCTGGGCTCCATTGATACCAATATGTGCACATTGATACTTATAGATCCAGAGTAGTGCATTTCTCATAAATATTGAGATTCTTTATTTTGTGCATGTGGTTTGAAAGAACAATTGATCACTGCTTGGCTCAAAAATTGGGAATTAGTTCAACTGATGTCCTTCTCAGACAACTATCTGTACACTGACATATTCAAATTTCACATAAAAGAAAATGGTATTCAAATTGTTGTTTGTTTGTAATTAAATCGTTAATTGTTTCAATCAAACTATTATTAAGTAATTGGAGCCGACAGCATGGAAAATATCAAGGTATTATACATGCAGAAACTTAAAACAGAATCTATTATCAGTTTGAATCTGCAGTAGAAGTAAAATCTTCTTCATTAACAGGTTTTCCTGAGAGGGATGTGTCACTGTAAAAGTGACTGACAACTTACATGAATATGAAAGAGGTTTTCTGTCTCTTGCTGGAAAAGTTTGGGAGCATCCTTCGCTATGGGTGTCTGTCGTCGTAGTTGCTATGTAATTTTTCTCACATAACTTCGTCATTTCTTTATATATTTCAATGGAAATGTGAATGTAGGTTTGAGGATTGATTCTATCGGGGGGTATTGAGTTATGACTGATCTGATTTTTCAACACATTTTCTCAGCTCAAACGTTATTCCTGTTTATAATTGGAAACAGTTTTCAAATCTTGATTGATCTGGCTTGAATTTGATTCTTATGATGACAAAAACCTCAAGAATTGAAAGATGGTGAGTTACGATCGATTCGATTGTTTTTTCGACATTTTCTTTGAAAATAGACATGAATGAATATGCGAAAATGTTGAATTTTGGAACTAAAGAACCGATCAGAACAAAAATTGTTTTACTGTTTTTTGACTCATAATTACTGGAAATATATAACATTTCAAGTAATTTTATAGTTTTATTTATAGAATTTACGCTTTAATTATTTTCTAGTGCAGGACAGTCATAAACCGAGATACTGAAATTGGATAATTAGAATATAGACTAATCAATTCGACTTGCTGTAGTAATAACTTTTTGATCAATACGAGATATATCCTAGCATCGGGGAGTGAAATGAGAACTCACTTTGAATGAAGTAACCAGTCCGATGTTCCCTTAAGGTTACCGAATATGACCAAACAAGACAGACAGTTTGAGTAGACGAGGGGCCATACCAGCCGGAACATAGTAGCTATAGATGAAAAAAAAAAGATAACGACACCAGCCCGGAAAGATTGATGTATTTTTCAAGTTGATTGTATAAGAAAAAAAAAACATTTTTTTTTCACTTAACTAGTTTTTATATGTAAAGTTTTGGAAGATTGGCACAACACAATTTTCCCTACCCCTAATTCCTCAAGTTCCACCTGGGATTGTGCTTTATAAATATCACTGGACCTCAAAGTCATAAACCCATTGCTTTAACCACAAAGTTAATAAACCTGGCACAGTTGCCTGTTCCTGTGACTTACCAGTGTGAAACACTTGTGACTTTTTTCTTTCTTTTTTTTTTTTTGGCAAGCAATTTACCTTATAATTATATGTTACAGTATGCACAGGGATTTTGACCAGATGAGAACAATTTGAGCACCTGGTCGGACGTCGGAAGACAAGTGATGCTTGAGAATCCTTCAATGGAGCTCAAAGTGATACGCCTCGTTCATTGGAATTGTTCCACAGAGAATTGAACCCACCTAATTATACTATTCTACTTGAGCTGGAGCCTAATTCAATTCCATCTGTAACTACATACGAACATTTATTAAAAGCAATTCCGATCTTTGTACGGTGTAGAAAATAGTGCAAAACTTTGATAACTTGGACGAGTAAGAAGATTTCTTCTGCTTTAAATCTGCCAACAAAACGGGGTTAGTTTTGTGAGGAAAATTAATATACTGTGCAGTCTTGTGATATCCTCATGTTATGTTGAGCGAGATCCTCTCTTGTATGCTTTGCATGATTCTCAGGTTAAAGGTCAGTTTCTTGGTGAGGTTCAATCTTCCAGCTCTATAGGCGAATATCGGGAGGATGCATTAGTTGTATACCCTCCTTTTCAGCTCGAACGGGATTTTCTTGTTCTTAAAAGTTTAGCTTGCCATGCCGAAAGCTTTTCAAGCCTGACCTTTCCTATGATTTTTTTCTTCTGATTATTTCATAGAGATTCATCTTCTTAGGTAGATGTATTGCTCTACTTTCTCTAATGCTGTATGGTCACTCTTAAACAATTAATTACTGATTGGCACTTCTTGCTGAGTAATAAATCTCAAATTACCATCGCAGACTATCATACGTGTTTTGAACCCAATCACATCTAAGTGTCACTATGGTATGGCTGAGTGCCAAAATCAGCCGAATTTTGTCCAGCAGAAGCCGTTTATTAAAATCATGGGTAATGTTATAAAACAATGTATGTTAATAGAATCAGTCAGTTCCAAAAACTTGATCAAAGATAAATTTAAAATTCATTCCATTGAATCAATATATCTCAATTTCCTATACTGCTGTCTATAGAAATGAATTTAATCGCATAGTAATGAATTTACAACAATGAATGCAAAATTTATATGAAACGTAAATTGCTTGAATTTTTACACCATTTACTTGAAGCTATCAGCCGGTTATCTAGATGACTCTTAACCAAAGTGATCACAATAGCTTCCGTACATATATACCAGAAAAGTTATTAACCAAAGGAACTAAATTTAATGACTAGAATGAATTGGAACAGAGACCACAGCGAATCAATGGAGAGAAATACAGGGATGAAGGAGAGTGTGGTGATATGAGCTCCTGAGACGAGAAGAGTAACTAAGATACGCCCAAATTACAGTCTTAACAGCTTCACCAGATATTGGACTTTTTTGATGAATGACTTGTCACTCAGTGATATATTTTTTTACAACTTAGCTTGCAAAATGTCATTAAATCTGTTGTTGAAAAGAAAAGACAGCGAGTAGATCGAGGAGGAACGATATGAAAAGAAAGAACCAGTTCAGTAGGATGTACGATTGCATGAATGTGACAGGGATAAAATTTTAACTTATGTGCTTTAATGAAAACACATATATTTATTTTCTTCATTTATCATGTAAGACAGCAATTATATTGTTGGGAAAAACGCATTCAGAGATTGTTCGACTATCGACGGATTCAATACGTTTTTATTAATTTCATCGTCTTTTTTACATATAAATAGATAAATATATATATATATATAAGCGTGTGTGTATCAAGTGAACAATGAGGAATGATACTGACTTAAGAGTAAAAGTATATGCAGACATTATTTGATAATTAATCAATTCATAAATGAATTTATTAGTATGCTTAACATGTTTCAGGAGGGCTTCCTGTCTTCAGTCGCATGTTTGTACATTTTAGTGGTTGAAAAGTTTCCGTAGAAAACAAATTTAGCATCCGATGCTTTGCTTTGAAAGCAAAAATGGAAATAAAAAAATGATGATTCATAGTCATAGTTGTGAGTTCTAACTGTATAGTGTCTGTTGAAAAATCTGTGGTGGTATGATTTGATATTCTGCTGGAAGTAGTAGCAGCAGTTATAGGTATTTTATTGGTTGTGCTATTTAGAGGGGGTGGGCATTCTTGAGCAACGGTTGTCATGGATACTTTGGAGATGTAAAGTATTTTAGTGTTAGACTGTTTGGGTACTCGGTAAATTGGGGATGATGTTTGTCCATATATATATATAGTCGACTAAGCATTATAGCTTTAAAAACTAAACATCAAGAAGCTTTTTCAAATACTTTTTTGTGCCACTTCAGTCTCTCATTTCCCAATATTTGTCGATGTAATTCATGTAATTTCTTCAATGTTCCTTCCCTTGTTTTACATATACTTTGATATCATTGTATAGTGTATAAATCATATACCAGCACTTTTCTCTGACAACTCTCTCTTGCCATGTGATCATGATGTTCTCGGAGTTAACTCTGATAACGATCCCCAAAACACCTTCTCAACACGTGAAGTTTTTAAAAAAAAAATCCGATTTCTCTGAGAGGAATGGACAAAATATGTGAGATGAATCAGATTTAATTGGCTAACTAGGAATTATCCAGAGAGTTCACACCTCTGTCAACGCTATAGGCTAACTAGAGACTGGATAAAAGGAGGAATTGATCACTTTTTCAAAGTTTCATCGAAATTCGTGAAGAACTTTTGGAGGTGTTACGTGAAAAGCAAATATCAAATACATAAATGGATGAAAAATCTATCTCAATCTGAAAATACATTCCTAGACTGCCCCCAAATTTAATCATTTTTACCTCCACTCCTTGTTTACTCTGCCAGAAACTTTGATTAAAATTAATCGAGAATTTTAGGAGATAACATGTGATCAGACAAAGAATCTTAGTGTTTTCTTGGCATATAGGTATAATGTAGTGGAAGTAACACTGCAAGAAGCTCATTGCGCAACCTCGTACGAATTCTCAATAAATTTCATTGCGAACTTTTGGAGATATTGTGGGGACAGATGGAACGACCTTGGGGAATAATATAACTCTTTAACTTTTTGGGCTTCAATAGCGTAGTACAGAATCTACAGAAAGGAATTCGAACAATGGTGATCAATAGATCTGATTTCTTTTGTTGTTACAACGTTTTCTTTTCTCCATTCAACGGCCTTCTTCAGGAGAACAATCTGCATGGAAAGAAATAGGGTCATCTTTGGGGTTGGCTGCAAACAATATATATATATATATATATATATATATATATATATATATATATATATATATATATATGGTGAATGTCACAAAAGGAATATTTCAAATGAATAAACATTCTTTGGGAATGAGGGTCTTTGCATCCTGGGACAATAATTTTCAAAGACGTGTGAAATATCTCGCAAAACACAGGAAACCATGATATTAATTTATTTCTTTATTCAAATGATCTAGGGCCCAGCGATTCGGTACTGGGTGACATCGGATCGAAGGACAAAATGTCTTTAAAATCATCACATTCTGTCGGAAATGAATTATCCATCAACTGATTCTTCATATTGTCGACATAAGGTTACTCCGAAAACACATTCGACCAAGAGGAATCAATACGTATAATAACAGATGTGACTCGTTGTTCGTGTCACTTCTATTGAGTGTTCAGCCATGTGAATAGTATATCTGTTGCGTCGGTTTCAATGTCAGACTGCATGCAAACTAACTCATGATATCATCTTTAAGATACACTTCTTCGAGTTGATTTTTGATCAACTTTTCAACCAAACGATCATATATATATATATATATATATATATATATATATATATATATATATATATATATATAATCGTAGAATAGAAAGATGAGCGATATAGTTGGCTTTTGGACTCCTGTCTTACTCCTTAGCGTCACAAAATGTAAGGTCCATCGATGAAAGGAAATCCAATGGCAATCGTTTAATTTGGCCAATCTTTTGAATATTATTATCAATCTTCAGAATATAAAAAAGAGAATTGGGACATTGGGGTTTCAAGGTGTTGTTTGTTGTTTGCTTTTTTTTTTGTTTTTATCCATTTTTCATAGTAATAAAGTGATAATTTGAGTATAACATGAAATAAACTAATGTCGAAGTATTGATGAAAATATAACTATTTCAGTTCCATAATAAAAAATATCATATCTTCCATATTAGATGAATTTATTGATTTTCAAAAAAAAGCAACAGAAAATCGAATTTATAGCCGACACCAAGTCAGAACTTTAGAATTTAAGAGAGGATGAAGACTCATCACAATTTTCGTCTCCAATTGTTAATGGCAAAGAATTACATCCTGAAGTTCCTTGTCCAACCTCAGCACTTCCTTCATTTTCGTATAAACACCATCACCTCTACAATCTGTTCTACCAAATTCACCCATTCAAAGTCTTGTTGGTGGAATGCAAAATCTTTTAGATGAATTCAATAAGCATCCGCCCTGCACATTATACTCAATTGTTCGTGGCTCCTGAACATCAGTCATTAGAGGAGAATAGAGAAAACACGTATATTTTCTAGCCTTTATGAGTTGAAAGCAATGACAGACGACCATTTTGAAAGTTTATCTTTTAAGCCATAAAGTAAAACGTCAAATAAGTGTTCATACATGCCGGAAAGTCTAAAGGTGGGTTATTTAAATTGAGCTTCAGGGGATGCTTACAATATGTTGTAAAATGCAAAGCTGAAAATCAATCTTCTTACCTATTTAGAAATGCCATATCAAAAATGCTCACGAGGGAGATAAAAATAAACACATACTGGCTTCAAAAAGAGAGCAAAATAACCTTATTTGCAGAAAAGTAGGATCCTCGGTGTATTCTATGTTTTATCAACAATATTCTTTTCAACTCTTTGAAAATGTTCTCCCTATATTTTCATTCGAGATTTTTTTCTAAAGGCTTCTCTCTGCCTTTTATGATAGACTCAAAAAACCACCCCAATGTCTTTCTTATTAAAACACTCCCTTGTACCAATCATAAGCTTCGTATAATACGTTTGGCAGATAAACGCACGGTGAAGCGTGACAGTTGCTAGATAGCTCTGGTACTTTCACTGTCTCCTGAATTCACCTGAGTAAAAGTTTATTCATGATGTTGTTCACCGTATTGAGCCTACTGTGATTTCAGTAAAGAATGAAAAGAAAAATTGTAGTTGAAATTATATGGTAACATCTAGCGAATGGATGCAAGATCTAAACGAAGTCCTTTATCATATCAAGATTCACTTTATAGTTAGCCATATTCACACGAAGTTCATAATTTTGATTCAAAAAACAGAAAAATTCATAGGATTTAATTTTTTTCGGTTTATGCAGTACCCCCATAAAATTCATTATCATTTCATTCGAATGTATCATATATATATATATATATATATATATATATATATATATATGATATTGTAGGATTAAGAATATGCTGATAGTTTTTCAAGCCAGAAAGTTCTAATAACATGGATATAGCTAGAGAGGACGAAGAGTCTATTAATGCTCTGATACTTCCAAGGTTTCCAAAGTACTCAACTTATCTCACTAAATTGATTGCTGGCCTAAAGGAAAGGTCAACTCCGTTTCCTCTTTGGCTGAAACTATCTCAATAAGTGTTCAATTTCAGCAATGACATTCCACTAGAGGAAAGACGAATGAGTCTGAGAGGTAGATTAGATTAGCTGTCTGTGCCTGTTCATCTATCTGTTGGTGAAAAAAAAAGGATTTAGACAGTTTGAAACTTTTCTCTTGCATGCTATAAGGCTTCAAAATGATTAAAAGTAAATGATACTAATTAACTTTATCTTTCACTTATTTGAAATAACAGTATTACCAATGGATTATATCTTAAAAACTATGAAAAAAACTAATGGATGGATTTTTAGGTTTTTGAACAGATCAGTTTTTTAAAAGGATATGAAAGCATAGTGGAAACTAAATTTTCAATCGTTTAAAACTTTTAATTCAAAACAAAGAATCTTGATCATGAAACTTCAGAAAAACTTTTTCTTTTCTTCTCCAATAGTCCACGTCATTTAGAATGCCTTTCCTTTCTGGAAAATGATTTAGACATTTACTTTCTGGATGATTGGCATTTCAATGTTGAAAGTTCGCATTTTTGCCTCAAAGGTGACTGATAGATATTCCAGGATGACAAAGTAGTGCCAAGTTCTTGGAAGTATCAGTCTATTCCATCAGTATTTTCTTTTATGGTCGTATATGATTACAAAATTAATGATTCCTCGAATTCCTCGAATCGCATCAGTGTTTAATGGTACGGGTTTTTATAGGTATTTCATATAGAATGTAAGATTTGGCACAATTTATTTAGTTTTGCATTTTGAGACGAAATATAGATTTCGAAAAAGTCAAAATACTCTTTGCCAAAAATCAACCAATAAACTTTAAAAGAGCTGAAAAGCCTTCGGAGTATCGTGATATTTCTGCGCGCAGCTAACTTTGTGCTCATGTGCTGCAAAATACTTTGTTTGCCTATTGAGTTCGTTTCGTTTTCCCTAAAATATACCCCGACTACCCCATAAAAGTTTTATTGAAAAGAATTGTGTCCTTCAAAACCATCATCATCATCATCAGTCTGTTAGCATCTCTCAGCAGACATAGACCATCCCAAAATTCACCAGACCTCTCTATCATGGGCGTTACAGAGTCAGTACATCCTGAATTTATAGAGCTCGTCATGCCATCTTACTTTCCGCTGCCAACAGCATGGCGCCTGATAACTGGGGATCTGTTTCATGTCCAGTGATTGTCTGACATACTTGCAATATGTTCAGCCCATTGCCATTTAAGTTTTTTGACAGTTTCTATGATATCATGGACTCCTGTCTTCTCTCTGATATAATGTGCTGTCTTATGATTTCTCCACGTGAGGTTGAGCATGATTCTCTCATGTGAACGTTTCATGGTTTCGAGATCGAGGATCAATCTTTTGGTTAGGTTCCATGTTTTCTTGTTCTTGAAAGTCGAGCTTGCTCTAACGAAAGCTTACCGTCCTTGGGTGATTCTTAGCTTAATTTCTCCTTTTGGTGACTTCATGGAGACTCGTTGTCCTAGGTAGATATCGTGGTTTACTTTCTCTGGCGCTGCATTTTTGATTTCGATCATTGTGTCTTTTTCCCCAACATTTTCGTTGATCATAACAATTATAAATTGCGTTATATTGTATAAAAAGTCTCATTTGAAATTATCCCTCGTTATTACGTGCTGGATTTATCATTGGGCCTAGTCCTTGCAAATAGAATAAACAATTGAAGAAAATGTGGCAGCTGCATGAATCAAACCTGCAATTGATACGATAGCTGCTTAAACGAAGCGTTGCTCTTACCATTGAGCTAATCAAACACCGGTAATGCAGAGACCCAAATTATGTTTATGTTTCGAGGCTCCTTCAGGCAGATGATTCAATTTGTTCAGGTCACTATTTAGGATGTTATCGAGGGTTTATTTTCTGGGAAGAAAAACTCCGTCTTACTCTATTTTTATCTTCATTTTTCTTGCTATTTGAAGGTCTGTACTTGCATTTTTTAACATTTTTAATCCCCCATAGGGAACATGAATTCGTGCCTGGTTGTTATGGAATACTTGGAATGTTCCTATACTTTTTCTGTGTGTTGTTAATGTATCAGCCTTTATGTGGTGGGTTTTGTTTCATGAGATACATTACAGAATGAATTACTGATTATATATATATATATATATATATATATATATATATATATATATATATGTGAGTGTGTGTGTGTGTGTGTGAGTATATATATATATATATATATATATATATATATAAGCTGAAATATCGAGTTAAATATCTAAGGAGTGAAAATAGGACTAAAGATTTGTGAAGAAAGTTTCATCATCATCATCATCATCATCATCATCATCATCATCAGTCTTTTAGCGTCCGTCCCCAGGATTTGTCACACTTCCTTATCATGGGTGTCACGGAGCCAGTACTTCCTGAACTTGTCTAGCTCGTCTCTCCATCTGACATTTTGCCGGCCTCGGTTGCGCATGTGGTCTTGGGGATCCATGTTGTGAGTCGTGATGTCCATCGATTGTCTGCCATTCTTGCAACCTAGCCAGCCCACCGCCATTTGAGATTTTTAATGGATTCTATGATGTCCCTAACTCTTGTCTTTTCTCGGATGTACTGTGCTGTCTTGTGGTCTCTCCATGTGAGGCCCAGCACTATTCTTTCAAGTGCTTTTTGCATGGTTCTCAATATACGGGTCGGTCTCTTGTTAGGTTCCATGTTTCAGCTATAAACTACCACTTGCTGTAGCATTTTTCGAAGAAAGTTTACCCCTCATTTAATGAATGAATTCTATCCTAACTTTTGTCCTTTATGGATGAAATGAAAGTTCACCTTCATTCCAGATCTTTATAGATTCTTTATAGGTTAATGAAAGTTTAAGTTCATTCTTTGTCCTTTACAGGGGAGAAAATGTTCCTTTCATTTAGACCCTTTGAATGAAAAAAAAAATTCCTTTTTACTTTTTGCTCCTCAAAGAATTATACATGAATATATAGAATAAGAAGGATTTATATATCCATATATCTATATATGTGTATGCGTGTTGTGGATGTGAAGTGATCCGACAGAATGTTGATGAAAGTAACAATTGGAAGGAGGAAAGAAAAACTAAAGATAAAGCAGGTGTTACTCCTCACACTTTTTCATAATCACATTGGTACTTATTCGAAGCATTGAAGGGACAGTGAGATGAGAAAAAAAAACACACATTACTTCCATCTTACCCCAAATATATCAACACCTATTTATTGAATGCTAGACACCAAATTCCCATTCTGAAAAACACCTTCTCTTCTCCTTTCACGTCCCCTTCTTGTCTAAAACAAGCCAAACACCCATACAGACAAGAAACGAACATCGTCTGACCCGTTCTTTCCCAGACCCTTCTCATTTCAGACCAAACTGGACTTTCAACAACACAGATGCAAACACTTCCCCTCCTGCTCCTAATAAACAACCAAACAACACAAAAATATCCCCTATTTCTTCCCTCGGCCTCAAACATGTGAACAGTAATATTTTCTGAACTGCTGTCATTTTTTTCTCCGAGAAAGATGGCTAGCACCTGTCAGGATGCATCGAAGTATGTTTACGTGATAATGAAGAAAGTTTAGATGTAACAATTGCATACCTTTTTTCTTCACTTTCCAAACGCCACTTTATATATATATATATATATATATATATATATATATATATATATATATATATATATATATATATATATATGCATGCATATGCATAAACATATATATATATATGTATATACATATATATATATATATATATATATATATATATATATATATATATATATATATATATATATATATATATATATATATATATAAGCAAGTGGGCTGCATCCTCCTCAAAAGTGTATGCACACTTTGTTAATAGAAGATATAAATAAATGTTTATTAATTACTTTTATATCAAAGAAGAAATGTTTCATAACAAAATTTTAAAATGGAAGCATTTGATGCACACCCCAGATAATGATTTATGTTTAGAGTCCATAAAGAATACTATGCTATCTCAAAAGTCTGAATTGTGGCCAACAACTTGAGTATGCAATTGAATTGTAGCCAAAGTACAAGTGAGACATTTGTTGATGTTTATTGAAATCGATTTTTTTCTATCAAAGTTTGTATGCATTTTTTGGACACCATGTATATATTTATAGTCAACCCTTTACAACGACTATTACATCATTTTTCCTCTCCACACAGGGCCCCTTGAGAGTTCAAATGGAGAGTCCAGTGAGCTTTCGACTTAATAAAGGAAACGTGAATTGTGTTAACTGCAATGACGTTAAGCTACTTGTAACAGGAGGGAATTAAATTGACAAAATGAAAGATACGAGTGAATATAATCGATGCAGCTTTTTTTGTCAGAAAACTGACGACCAACAATTTATGCTTCATGCTGGCTGGCTAGCTAGCGCTCTCTCTCTCTCTCTCTCTCTCTCTCTCTCTCTCTCTCTCTCTCTCTCTCTCTCTCTCTCTCTCTCTCTCTCTCTCTCTCATAATTTCTGTCTATAAAGAATAAATATTTCAAGTGAGCAATGTCTGTAGTTTAGGGGTAATATAGTGATTTTGAAAAATTATTTCTCAAAGGAGCTAAGAAAAGTAAACGAAATTTTTCGAAGCAATAATTTCCTAAGGAGGACAGAGCGTAACGGTCTCGTTCAGAATTATTATAGCATCGTAAACAGAACCCTATACACCAAATTTTGTGTTTGAAAATCTTTTTTTTTTCTAAGTGAAGTAAAGGGAAGTAACTGAAATATTTTGAAAGCTGTTGTTTCGTACGATGGATGGGAAGATCGGTTCTAGTTGAGCAGTATATTTGAAATATGTATAGAACCAACCCCTTAACCCAACAAAAATCATTCAGATTTTAGTAATTCTGGGATTCCACGGATTTCTGATTCTAATCTATTCGCAAATTATCTTTCAAGAATATCAAAAATGCTCTAATATGGCAATGTTTAGATATTTTTTCCGGATTTTCAATTATTTTCAGTTTCCTTCAGTAGTGTAATTGGACAGAGACTTCAATTCTCCACCATTTTCTTCTCCTTCTTTGTGTTGACGAGATCTGATATCCAAACCTGAATTTGACGATAGTTTCAATTTCTAAGTCGTATATCTTTTTCTTATTTTCATCTAGAACAGTCTCTGGTTTCCGCATATACCACAGGTTTTCATGATGAAATTCAGATCTTTTTTTTTTTCTATCTCACTTCTCATTTGATCAACTCTCTTTTTTTCCATTTTTTCTTTTTTCACATTTTTTTCAAATCTCGTGCAAACGCTGCGTCCCACAACATCTGGCCAAGAAAGCTGACAAATTTGCATGAGTATTCCACTATGTGTCTTCTAAAAACGTTGTTGCGTTTGCTTTGGTTCTAAAAAAGAATTAATGTAGATTTGAGCTGGTGCTGTTCTCTTTCAATCTTGTGTCAGTAGCACCAGACATCATTTGACACATGAATACACTTCCTAGAGACCTTCTAAAAATGTGTTATTTGATTTTTCGAAAAAAAAAGTTTGCGAAAAAAGGCAATTTTGGGATACGAAAATCGCTTTTTCACAAGAAATAGTAGTATTAGCAAAGACATACCTACGCGCACTCATACACGCACTTTCTATATTCCAGAAAAACAAAAATATCATTCATTCCCTATTAAATAAAGTGTTGTAAACCAGGCTTCCCAAAAATCAGAATCAGTACACCCTGGTCCATAATGATTATGCGGGATGTAGAAATATTTTAAAATCTTTTTTAAAATGATAACAGTTGTTTGGAGTCTTGGGAAAAAAATTAGGTGTTTTGGTAAAAGGACTCTTTTACGATTGTGTCAGCGCTACCGCTCATGATGGCAAGTGAAGCGTTTTGTTCTTCATTGTTCAATGTTTTATTATTTAGAAGTTGCTGTTTCCGTGTTTTGTAAATTTAGCCATCTCATGTTTACAGATCGGACTTACCATTATGCTGTCGTTTCTGACAAGCTAATAAAACTGTCTTCCCTGTACTTAAAAATATATCACGTAAATTAGTTGTGACAACATAATCAGCTTATCTCAATTATAGTAATGTAACTTGATTGCGACACTAAGCCAGTAAATTTGTTCCGTTCATTCCAATTTTAATAACGAAATTATTTAGAGAATGTGAGAAGTATCGGACCTATCTCTCCTGTCCTCAAGATAGATAGATAGATAGATAGATAGATAGATAGATAGATAACTAGATATTGTGTATGTGAGTGTGTGTGGGGGGCGTATTTCATTCATTATTATATATATACAATATTTAGATATAGATATAGATATATATATACGTTTGTGTGTGTTATACAATACATATTGTAGTATACGTCCTTGTGTGTATGTATGTATATGTGTAAGGTTGAATGAGTGTAGGGGTACTTATACGTGCATATGTGTGTGTATGTGGGGTTATGTCAAGGAGTTATTCGTCCGTTTCAACATGTATGGCCGCGTCGATGTGCATTATCACTATGAGAGTGTGCGTAAATATTCTTTGATTATCATCCATACCTACGTGATTGTGTGACATGTTTAGGTTTATATGCATATATTTCCATTGCATACGTACATTAAATACATATATTGTTGAATAATAGGTAGAGTAAGAACTTTTTAAAGTAGGATAAAACATTATGAGAAGGTTTATCAGGCTTTTTTCCAAGTTAGAGAAAAATACAAAAGAATGTCTTATGTTTATGCGTATATCATATATATGTAGCATATACATATATTCTTTTAAATGATTGGTGAGATAGGATTTTATTAAAAATTGAAAAATGTGAAATTTTATTGAATATTTCATAAGAATTTTGCTGAATTGAAGAAATTTAGAATTGAATGTTTCATTTATCTTAGGTACTTGGGAAAGCCTTTTTCCTTTTCGAAGAAGAAGAAAAAGATAGGAAGAAGCAGACGGTATTGAAATGAGGAATAGTGTTAAGAGAAAGAGAGAGGATCAAATGATATAGTCTGGTGGAATAGTTAGAATAAGGTGGAAGTTTGATAGCCGACCCAAAATATTGTTAGAAAAAAAACACTCAAGCTCTCTTCTGATTGGTCAATTCGCAAACTGATAAGATTTAGTTTAGGCACGAAAAGTCTAAAACGGAAAATTATCAACATTTAGCTGGTAGTCTTCAACGAGATGCAGAGATTGTAGGATCGGTTTCGACAGACTTTAGTCCTTTGGAGGCGATCTGACTTACGAAATGGAATAGTTTCCCCAGTAAACGACAGGAAAAGTCATCAAATCTCCCAGGACCAGCTAGTCTCACGTTAAACATAATCCTGAGAAGACATAATGTAAGACAGTAAATTGTGTTCGGATATGAACAAAGAAAATGAAAGGCTACATCAATGGAAGATATTTCCAGTGAATGAAAAGAAGCAATGTTGAATATTAGGATTAGGTTTTTTACTGTAATTAATCCGCTTTTTAATAAAATTACATAAATTATTTTTAAGATATTTAATTCTTATCAAGTTTAATGGGTACGTGGAAGAGAATTTTGTTTATGTGTATGAATTAAGCTTCCGAGAAGTTCTGAAAAGAAAAAAGTTTGGAGATAAAAAATTTATGTGGGCGTCTAAAACACTTAACATTATTTATAGATTATATATTATAATAAGTCCAGTTTCTGACAGCGTGATGACTGGAAGGCAATTAAAGTTTTTTCCTACGTCCAGTTTTACTCGACGTGTCTGCTGGGAGGTAATTAAAGAGATAACATTTCTTTGGGGAAAAATGTCTTGGGCTATTTAGACTAGGAGAAAATATTCATAGGAAAAAGATTTGCTGCCAAGGGTCTCTGTATGTGTGTGTATGTGTTTGAGTGTGAGGAACATTTACTTAAAATTCTGGGTTGGAGGCTAAAAATCTCTGTTGTTTAATTGAATAAAAGCGGAACTAAAAAAAAGCTTTTCTGAGCCTGAAGAGTTCGTGATCATGTTAGTCAGTCCGAAAACGACCTCCAGGAGAGATGCTCTGGATATCTGTGTCCCGTCACGTTCTTATCGTACGCAAATACCATGTTTCAGAAAAAAAAATATCGCCTTTAAAACTCGTTAACCAATACGAGATCATACTGGCAGTACTTTGGGGAATCAATCGAACTTTCGAATCGTTCAACAGAGAGAAATTCCCGGAATCCGTATCGGCTAAATATCCACTCTGAGTTACCCCCGTCTTTAGAAGATATGCCCAGCAGAAAAAAGAAACAGCGTTAATTTTCAACTTTGTCTTTCATAAATCACCGAGATGATAAAGGTTGCATACCACCTAGAAATAAGGGTAACAAAACTGTTTTTAGAAGAAAGAGAAAGTCTTAGGGAAAGAAAGAAATTCACTTGGGAATTTTTTTATTGTAAAAATATAAAATTAAACTAAAATTGTCACCAGCGCCCAGGCAGGACGAACCCAGTCCATCTTATTCAGGTGACTGCATCATCATCATCATCATCAACATCATCATCATCATCATCATCAGTCTTTCAACGTCTGTCGTTGGACATAGACCTTCCCAAAGATTCGCCACACTTCTCTATCATGGGCGTCGCAGAACCAGTACTTTCTGAATTTGTTTAGCTCCTGAATACTAACGATCAACTGCTTGGGTCCCTCTCTCCGCTGACGCTCAAAGAAAGAAAGAAAAATCTGCCACCAATTTCTCGCCTATTAAAGAGTGAAATATCAAAGGAGAAATGTCCGTGATCTTTCAGTGAAATTGCTTTGCATTGTGCATGAATTTAAATTTCCCAACTATTGAGTGATCAAACAAACATGTGGTGACCGACTAAGCACCAAGAAAGATAGATCGAACAGATATATCGGTCACAAATGAACACGGTACCTGACCGCTTCCCCATTCTGCAATGTCAAAACACACACACGCACACACACACACACACACACACGTATATATATACACACACATATATATATATATATATATATATATATATATATATATATATACATATATATATATATATATATATATGTATAAAGATAGAGAGACAAAATAAAAGCAAATAAGATTGTTTATCAGCATAGTGTTGTCTTGGTCAAATCATTCATTCACCGTGTAATAACGGGAATCATTCAAAACGAGACTTATAATATGATATAATGAAATTTGAAATCATTCTGTCGGATGATATATCCTTTTCTTAATAACATAATTGTCGCGTTGAAAGAAACAAATAGAGCATTGGTAGACCGTGAATGGGCAAAAGGAGAATTTTAGGCGAAAATTTCATACGATAAATGACATTGCCGGATAGAGAGGATGATTAACTAAATACAGATGTTGCTTTGCATCATTTTAACTCTAGTCTTGCCTTGCAGTGAAATACGTAATTATTTCTTAAACACATTATTATATATGATGTACATATATGATACCGGCATTTACTTATATAATAGGTTACGTGACTTTACTTCAGACAACGAAATTGAAAAGTCCAGTTGCATCTGTTCGTTTGTTTATTGGCTTATTGATCCGTTTATTTGTTCATTCGTTCGTCTGTTGTTTGTCTGTGAGCAAAATATTTCCGATGGTGGGGAAAGGTAAGTAATAGACTATGAGGAAAAAAAGATCAAATTTTAGTTTGGATCCCTACTCAATTTCGTACCTCAAGTCGTACTTACATGTCTAAACCACATAATTTCGGAAGAGCTCCATGTCTGTCCTCACGATATCTCCAACAGTTTTTAATGATATTTTGTCGAATGGTAGATCATAGGTTAGGAAGGAATTATCTACACCTTTGATGAATGCAAAATTATCTCCGTTACTTTTCAGTTTTATGTCAAGATCACATAATATTACCGATATTTCCCAGTCTGCGAGATATCTCAAAATGTTTCAAATGGATTTCATTGATATTTTGTAGAAGGGTGAACAATACACATAGGATTATCTCATTCAATATTGAAGCGGATCCATACACATTTGCCCCACACGCATACACACCAGTGTTATCATTTTTATGTCCATCCGATATCTCCGAGAGTAGTGTTAGAATTTTTGTCAAATTTTGTTGAACGGGTGGAATACAGGGTAAGAAAGAGTTGGTAACATTTTTGGGCGATCCAGGTATTTTTTAGATTGATCTGTTTTGTTGTTTTTTTAATTACATTAATGTAAACACTGTCCGTCCGATAACTACGAGATATCAATAAATTTCAATCACATTCTGAGGAAAAGAGAGAATATAGAAGGAGTGGTTGGATTATGGCGCAGATCCATCCACAAATATATCCCCTGCATCTTTGTTTGGCGTTTGCGAAGTATGTACTCTTTATGTGCTTCCTTAGTTGTCTATATTTCTCTGTAACAATTGGTGAGGGAGGTAAATGTACGCTGATTATAGAGTAGCCTCCCTTTTTTTCCCTTTTTTTTCTATTTTGGTGCAAATGCTTAAAAATTCTGAGTCCATTCTGGTCGAACATGTTTGCAACTTCCAAATTGTTGTAGTACTTTGTTGATTTTCCACCGCATGGATAATCTATACAATATAGTATTATGCAACTGTATAAGTTTATCCATTATAGATACGTGGAAGAGAGCAACATTGAGTCAGTGGCCTGACACATTAGCCGAATTTCGATCGGAAACTTTCAATGTATAATGTTTGATCTATGTAATTGATATTTGCCATCTGGAAAAGGAAAAAGATTATGTTGAAAATAGATATTCATCCTGGAAAATTAATTCTTTATGAATATGCATTGGTGTCTGTGCCTGTATGTACATGCAAGGCTGTGTCTGTGTTCGTCAGGGTGATTGTTCAAGTGTCGAAATATGTCTTTCTGTTCATATTGTTATATCCGTGTGAGTGGAAATCATGTCTAAGCGTCTGCATGTAAACGTCTATTGTCCGTGAGTGTTCATACGCTTGTACACGTATGCGTGTATTCAAATATGCGTTTGTGTGTCTTCAGTTCATAAGGATAACGCGTTTTAGATGTTAGTGTTGTTATATCGCCAAGTTTCCTCGTTGTCAGATGTTGTGCCGTCGAATCCTGTTTGTCAACCACTGAGTCGGAATTAATTCAACGCCATTGATATTAGTTATACGTCCAACTGTTATAGCTGATGCTTTTTGTTATATTTACTAGGCCTGCAGTACATTTTGAGGATTGTTATGTCTTCGAGTTGTACGAGTAGTTAATTACATATCAAACTCCAATGACAAGATACACAATTGAGCTGACAGTTTGTGTGAGGTTAGAGAAAGCCACGTCGTTATCAGCGTTCGAAATTCTGAATTTTACTCAAATACCGACTTTATAAGTTTATTCGCCGTGGTAAAAGTCCAGTTTCAATTATCAGGATTGGCGCCAAATCGAACAAGGGCATACATGCAGTTGTGAGGAAAAACTATTGTTATTTGAAAAGTGGCGTTGAAGTCATGAGAGCAGCTTCTGAAATACAAAGACAGAAATATCATGCGAAAAAGCTGGACATAGATCTGAGAGGGGAATGAAGAGTTCAAGTCAGTCAGGAAAACAGAGACGTCGAACGGGGACTTCCCACGACTAAATTGAGAGAGAAAAATCGCATATCCAAACCTGTACTAAAGTTCATATTTGGTCACTGTGTGTCCATTCATCTAACTCGATAGCTAATCTATCTTTAACTCTCCCTCTCTCTGACCAGCCGGGTGCTGGGAAGATGGTTATGCTGAGAGTTCGCCTACCTGACAGACAGTAGAAGAATCACCTTTGTCTCTCAACATTGCATCAATAGCCATTAAGCCTAGCCTGATATACGAGCAGGTAAGCCATTCAGACATTCCCTTGAACTTCGACCACGTCCCAGGTCCTAACTGCAAACTTTCGTTGGCTAGTTGGTTGATTTAATGTTATCTCACTTCTTGATGGGTTATTTATGACCGAAATCAGTTGTGAACAAAGGAATTCGTATATTTTGATTTTTTTTTAATAGTATTTAATAAATAGGGAATATAGTTTTTCTCTTTTATAAAAAATGGTTGGGGGGTACTGAATAAGATCCGGTCGAATTCCTTCCCTTCGACCAGTCTGACTTGATTGAATCTACAAGGATCATTGGAATATGCAAGGTTATTATTCGAGTGGCAAATCTTCATACCTCTTCCTTCTTGCCTTTTTCTTATTTCTCTTCTGTTCTTTCTTTTGTTCTCCCCTCACTCTCTCTTTTTCTCCCTCCCTCTCTCTCTCTCTCTCTCTCTTTTAGCCATCTTTTATTCTCTCTCTCTCTCTAGAAAGATTGTGCAGTGCCAATCTCACACGATGGAGGGATTATCTACCGAGTATTCGAAACCTTGTCCATCACATTGTTTAACCCTAATTTGAAATTAATTGATACGTTATCAGTTTCCTTTCTTAGTATCTCTCTCTCTCTCCTTTTTCTCTACCTCTCCTCCCTTTCTCTCTTCCTTTTTCTAATTTGTTCACAACCCACACTCTCTTTCTTTTTTCTCTATCCCAGATATTCTCTACCTCTCTCTCTCTCTCCCTCTCTGTCTCTCTGTCTCTCTCCCTCTCTTCAAACCGTATTTTCCCATTCCTTTTTCTATGATGATAAGCGTTACTATACATCACAATACCATCATGCCATGAGCAGTCAATATATTCATCTACTTGTAAAATATGACTTCCGACTATCTTGAGTTTCAATATGATTTATTATTATTCCGTCGGATCATGTATCAATTTCTCAACAGCATAATTGTTACATTGAAAGAAACGAATAAAGAAAATGAAGACTGCAAAAGAGCAGAATGAGAATTTGAGGTGAAAACGATAAACAACACTGCTGGATAGAAGAGATGAGGAACTCAATACAGACGTCGATTCATACATTTTAACCCTGGTCTTGCCTTGCAGTGAAATACGTAATGATTTTCTGGATAGCCTTATACATTTATGATATGCTTGTATAACACCTGCATTTGATTATAAGATATGCTACGTGATTTTACCACAGCCAACGAAGTCCAGACGCGTCTCTTCGTTTGTTTGTTTATTGGTTGCTTTGTTCATCTGTTTGTTTATAGATTTATTCGTTCGCCCGTCGATTGTGGAGAAAGGTAATAGAATTGATGAGATTTGGAGTTCATACAGTTATTTGGGCCTTTGCATTAACGATGGCTGTCTAGCCCAATGGTAAGAGCAACACTACGTTGAAGCCGCTATCCTATCAGTCGCAGATTCGTTTCCTGTTGCTGCCCTATTTTCTCTAATTTTTTTCTATATTTACTTTGTCTGGGCCAAATGATATATAGGGAGTCACTTCAAATAGTTTAAATATGATATAACGTTATATATATATATATATATATATATATATATATATATATATATATATAGAGAGAGAGAGAGAGAGAGAGAGAGAGAGAGAGATTGTTACAAACTTTTCATGTGTATCAACTACAGATTTAAAACCAAAATAGTAATTTTTTTTCAAATATTCTTTTCGCATGTTTATATTGCATTGTTTGTGCATTGAAGGGAATAAAGATAATATGGCAGTCCCTAAGAACAACATTAAATAGATATATTATTCAATTCGCTTTTTATTTGAATGTAGAGCTGTATAGGGGTGCTTAGGAGGTTCTGTTGTATTCTTCATCCAAGCGGGGAAGCCATGCTTACTTTGAAAATCAGCAATTTGATTGAAGAGGTTGTAAATGAGCAATTACATATCAGGAAAGATACTCAATCAATTAATCCGTTTAATCTTGATATATAGGTTGGTTCTGCAAGTGCTAGATAGAATGGTATGTAACAAATGTATCCTTCCCATAGTCACCTATTGAGCTGAAACATGGAACCTAACCTAAATCATCATCATCAGTTTTTCATTGTCCGTTGTTGGACATAGACCTTCCGCAGGAATCGCCACAGCTATCTATCGTGGGTGTCTCGGAGCCAATATCCTTTGAACCTGTCCAGTGTGTCTCGCCTTCTCATATTTTGCTGACCTTGATTCTGTATTTGATCTCCAGGGATCCATGTGGTGCATTATGATGTCCATCGATTGTCTACCATTCTTACTGCACGGCCAGCCCATGACCATTTCAGTTTTCCATATCGGACTCCTAATTTTCCCAAATATACTGTGCTGTCTACTGGTCTTTCCATGGAATGTAAGGTATGATTCTCTCTTGTGAACGTTGCATGGTCCTCTTTTTGCGGGTCAGTCTCTAGTTTAGGTCCTTTTTTCAAACTCCATAGGAGACTATCGGAAGGATGCATAGGTTGTATACTCTTCTGTTTAGCACTTACAAAGTTTTCGCACTTTTGAAGGTTGCGTTTGCTCTACCGAAGGTTTGCGATCCTAGAGTGATTCTCCGCTTGATTTTTTCTGCTATGGAGACTTGTTGTCCCAGATAGATGTAGTGGTCTACTTTGTTCGGCTTTGCATTTCTGATTTCGATTGTTGTGCATTTATTTCCGATATGTTTGTTGTACATGATTTTTGTTTTGCTGCAGTTCGTGTGGAAGCCAATTTTCTTGCTTTCTTGTTTCAGTTCATCTAACATCAGTTGGAGGTCGTGGAGTTTCTCTGCAAAAAGATAGATATTGTCTGCAAATCTGAGGTTACCCAGGTATTCGCCGTCTATTTTTATTCCTCTATTTTTTTTAGTCTAGGTTTCTCAAAATCATCTCAGATATACTGACTGTTAAAATGAGAACCATGCAATGTCCACAAGAGAGAATCATGCTCAGCATAGCACGGAGATATCAAAAGACAGCACAATATATCAAAGGTAAAACAGGAGCCTGAGATATCACAGAATCCATCAGAAAACTTAAATGGCAAAGGGCTGGTCATGTTGCGAAAAATGTCAGGCATCTGTTGGGCATCACGACTCATGACATGGATCCCAGAGATAACACACGAAACCGTGACCGACAATATATAGGATGACGTAAGAAACTAAAAAAGTACTTACTCTATGATGTCCACGATAGAGAGGTCTAGCGTACCTAAGGAAGTTCTATGTCTAACGACTGGCACAAAAATGTTGTTGATCATGATGACGAATCAGGTTCATGCACTCTAGCAAAAGTAACGTATTAATGGGAAGATGAATATATCTTATCTTGCTAAATGTCTCAACACAGTACGTCACCTGCTAAACTATCTATTTAGAACTGTTTATGTATTCTTCTAGTGTCTATGGCCAGTGCTAGAGCGCTGTTAAAAGCTAGTACGTTTAATGGCAAACTATTTCTATATGAGTCAATGATGCAACGTATTATCATCATCATCGTCATCAGTCTTTTAACGTCCGTCGTTGAACATAGACCTTCCCTAGGATTCGCCACAATTCTCTACCTTGGGCGTCGCGGAGCCAGTATTCCCTGAATTTGTCTAGTTCATATCTCCATTTTGTGTTCTGCTGGCCTCAGTTCCTTATGTGATTTCTGGGGGTCCATGTTGTTGGACGTAATGTCCATCGGTTGTCTTTCATTCTTACAACATGGCCTGCCCATTGCCATTTGATTTTTTTAATAGTTTCTATGACATCACGGACACCCATTTTCCTCCTAATGTACTGTGATGTCTTGTGATCTCTCCATGTAAGGTTGAGCATGATTCTCTCAAATCGCATAGTTTTGATCATGTTACAAGAATATCAGATAACTGCTGGACATCACGACTCATAACATGGATCCCCAGAAGTCATATGCAGAACAGTAGCCGGCAGAAAATAAGAATTTGACCAGTTTAGACAAGTTAAAAAAGTAATAGCTGTGCGACGCCCATGATACATGTAGTGGGTCTTTGGGAAGGTCTATGCCTAATGACAGGCGCTGAAAAGATGATGGTGATGGTGATGCCGGTGTTCTAGGCAGGCTATTTTTTTGTTAATATCAATTGGGTAGATACTTCCTGGACAAATCTCATATATCATTCTATCGTATATAACATAACACCTTCATTCATCTGACCCGCTATTTTTATTTTTCTTCCTCCTCATCTTTTTTTTTCATCTATTTTTCTCCCTTTCATTTCTTCACACCTATTTGTTTTATTCGTCTCCACGATGTCGACTTGCACGTCACACCTGCCGACCATTCATTCATTGATTCATTCATTCTCGCAATCTGTCCCAAGCAAGGGCACTGAAAAAGTAATATTCTCTCGAACAGGGCACTACAATCAATCACAGCCGACAGTTGTCAATGTTTCGTCTTATTCAGCTTCCGGAGTGTGACGTCACTGGTTTCCGGCTATTTGATGAAGCTAGACGCTTCTCGTGTCTCAACACGACACTTATCAGAATTTATCAAAACAAAATGAAATTCCGCGAGTGTTGACAACCAATAATATCAAATTTTGTATCCTATGCTTGTATTCTCTCACCCCAACCTATATTCATGGTCGATTCAAGATTTTGTCTAAATCTTATATGAACATGGAGTAGATTCATATTCAAAAATGTCCCTACTCCCAAGTAAACTACCTATTAATAGATAGACTACAAGATGATACAAACAGAATAAGAACAGGTAAAGGAGCAAGACGAGAGGATACAATATCATAGAACTATTTGCAGGGAAGCTTTATTTCGGAAAGCTGGCCGGGGGTGGAATGAGAATAAACAGACGGAGAATATTCAAACAACTTCAGATTCGTCAATGACATTTCCGTGACGTCAGAAGCATCCAGAGAATTACCAAACATGTCGACTGATCTAAAAAGAAAAAGCGGAAAAGTAGGCTTAGAAATAAATGAAACAAGGACAAGAGTGATGTTCAACGATAAAGACCCCCCACCCAAAGAAAAAAATCATCTTTATAATAGAGAGTGGGGCTTTAGAAAAAGGGTGACGAACTAATTTATCTAGGATAGGCAGTAAAGTCAGAAGAAGACCTTGAAAGCGAAATAAAACAACGCATAACGATAGACCGGAAATCATTTGGTATGAATACAGATATTAAAGAGCATTTTGCTGGTATACTTGAAGCGAAAAGTATACGATGACTGTATAATACCAGCTATGACTTAAAGATGCAAAGTTAACGAAAACACAAACAGAGAACCAACTTAGAATCGCTGAGTAGGCCAAGGAAAGATTAAAGATATAGAGAGGAGACCAGGGCTAGTTGAGCAGAGGGGTAGATTAAATCACTTGCTTTACCCCGTTTTCACCACTCCATGGAGCCACTGTTATCTTCATCCCAAGCAGAAAAAATCGATTATTTTTCCACTAAGTTGGAGTCATATGCGTTGCAAGCACCGAATCGTTTTTCTCAAACCTTGACGTGATATTTCATTTTGACATGCAAGTACCTAGTTCATGTAGTATTGAGCGATAGTTGATAACGTTCATGAGAAATGACAACAAAGTATATACTCTACATCACAAGCAGCTTCTACCAGAACATTTTTCTTTGCATAGAATGTAATGAAAACAATGTATATGGACCGGTTTGTACATTGTAAGCTGGGCTGGATGGTATGCTGTAATTATAGGCATTTAATGCAGAAGGAGAAACAAAACAAACAAGTTGATGATGCTGACATTCTTTTATTGTTCTATTCTCCCAACTGATTACAATGCATCATTGAGGTCCGTCCACATATAATTCCTCTAGTCTTAACGGGAAGCAATTATATTCCTAATATCCTGATTTTTGCTCAAATATTCCCTTATCCCTGGTTTTAAATTCTATACTTCTCAATTATAACAATACATCATCCATATCTGTATGTAGTAGCAAGAGAACAAAATTAACAAATTATTCTTCATCATCATCATGATCGTGATCATTATCAGTCTTTTAACGTCTTTCCAAAGATTCGCCAAACATTCGTTATCGTGGGCGTCGCAGAGCCAGTATTTTCTGAATTTGTTTAGTTCATCTCTCCATCTTGTATTTTGTCGGCCTCGGTTTTGCATGAGATCTCTGGGGATCCATGTTGTGAGTCGTGATGTCTATAAGTTGTCTGTCATTCTCGCAACATGATCGGCCCATTGATATTTGAGTTTTCTAATAGATTCTATGATGTCTCTGACTCCCGTTTTCTTCCTTATATACCGTGCTGTCTTGTGATCTCTCCCTGAAAGGTTGAGCATGATTCTCCCATGTGCACGCTGCATGCGTCTCGGTATGTAGGTCTGTCTCTTGGTTAGGTTTCATGTTTCAGATCCATGTGACAATCGGGAGGATGCATTGGTTGTATACTCTTCTTTTTACGATTATTGGTATCGACTTGTTTTTGAAGGTTGAGCTTGCTCTGCCGAAGGCTCACCATCCTTGGATGATTCTTTGCTTGATCTCTTCCTCCTTTGTGGGTTTCATGGAGATTCATTGTCCTAGGTAAATCTATTTTCCCAGGTTTGCATCTTCAATTTTGATAGTTATGTCCTTATTCTCAATGTAATCGTTGCACATGATTTCTGTTTACTGAAATTCATGAGTAGGCCATTTTTTGCTTTCTTTGTTTACTTTATCTAACATTAGTAGGTTCTCTGCGAAAAGGACGATGTCATCTGCAAATCTTAGGTTGCTCAAATATTTTGATTCTTCTATTCTCCCAGTACAGGTTTGAAAGATCATCTCGAGACAGTCTGTGAAGAGTTGATTACCCAATTAGTTAGGTTTGTATGCCTTCTCAGCAGATGTTTAAATGGTGATATTATAAACTTGTCAAATGTTTCTGATTCCGACAGCCAATCTAAAGAAAGTCTTTTTCCCTATCATATTTGGTTATATTTATTTCTTAATAAAAGAATATCTAGGGAAATTTGATATGTGTCAAAAGGTTGGGCTTTGACACCGTGGCAGGGCAGGAAAACAAGTGACGTGTGTGTGGATTGATTGGTGTATTCAGATTAAGCCTGGTGCTCTCTTTGGTTTTTACATGGATAATAGATTAGCGTGTGTGTATGTTTTGTGTTGTTTTGTTTTTGGTTGGGAGGTGAGTTGTATGATTAATGTAATACGTCCACGCATGTGTGTGAAGAATCCAACGTGTATCTTACTATTATGTATGTTCTTTGATTGTCTTTATTTTTAATTTCTATGTAGTGTTGGTTTAAAATCAGTTTGTTTAGTTGGGTCGCCCGACGAAAAAAAACGGCCTTTGAAATATTGTTTTGCATTCGTATATAAGAGCAGTTTCAATGCCTCTTCGTCTAGTATCATCGTGTATGTTTTCAAATGAGCATTAAAGGTCGGAATTATTTCTGTGCTTATTATGTCACACCAGGACGGACAGATAATCATCACAGGTCTTTACGGCATTAATATACCTTTTTTTGACGGACATGGATGTTTGTCCTTCGTAAATTTCGAAGTAGTCGTTAAATAGTTTTACATAAACACCATCTTAAGAGAGAGTTTGTTGATTGGTGTGTTGATTGGGTCTTCAATGAATGATGGGGTACTGGTAGTAATTTGTCTATTTATGTTTTTAGGTTTATACTGAGATCGATAGTTTGATTGGTAGGTTGTATGTTACGTCATGAAATGTTTTAAACATTCTTTTTGTTTCGAACTATTTTATTTCTATAGGCTTTGTGGCCTTAAGTATGGAATAACGTGAACAGAGGATTTGATTGATTGTTTTATGCATTCCTCTCCCTCATCTTGGTCCAAAAATACAACTTTGATGTTATACAACAACTTTCAACTGGAAAGTTTGTGCAAAGATTCAGGTACCGGCTTCCTCATGGGTCAGACGCATCGACAACAATTGATTCTTCGTTTGTAACGCAAATGGCCTCTGACAAAATCCCTAGTACAAGATTAAAGCCACCGAGAAAAGGAGCCTTTGACCAACGTGATGGCAGATACGGCAGTAGCTTTGCCTTCTTGCGTGATTTTTACAAGAATATTTTGCATGCAGGTAGAGCGATTACCATTTCTATCGTTGGTGTTCTTCCCCTTCAGATTCCTTAGGCCAGAGTCTTACTTATGATCAACAGAATGCACTTCTTGTCAGTCTATGGGTTCTGTACTCAAGATTTTGTTCTTTCATCTCTTCTGGATTTTCACAGAGGAAGTAGCTCGTAGAGTCTGAAAGTCTTGGATAAATGTTATTGAAACAATAATATAAACTGCATTAGATGTGCCGCCAACCGAGAATCCTTCCAATGGCACCCATGAATCAACAATCTTATCCTGGAAAATGCCTGATTTGGTTTCTTTCTGCATGATGAATTCATACTTGTCAGGTTCAAAGGTGGACATGGCAACCATTCATAACTGACTGCATCAATTCTTGACTCATCACTTGTTGGGGAGAGCCTTTTTTCTTGTAGAAATTTTTATCACTTTTTCCGTTCCTCCAGCATTTGGGTCTTTCATTTTATCAACCATCGTCAACTTGATCCTTATAACTTTCTAATGTCGTCTTTGGCCATTTTGTCATAGATTCTGTGTGAACTGTTTCTTTAACATATTTTGACACAGAAGTCAAAAAAGGGTTGTGTTTCGATGTAATTGTCACAAATAGTATCATCCTGGTTATTCCTTCAAAGAGGCTTGTCTTGCTCTCATTATAATACGTTTACTCTAATGCTTAGTTTATCCCAAACATCAAGATTCTTCTCTGCTACTTGGACAGTGGAGTACCCTGCCTCAGATGACACGTATCCAGATAAGGAGAGGTTCATTTCATTCATATATATTGGCAGATATATATTTACTGTGACCTGAGGAAGCCGTGCGTATCTAAGGCCCCTTCCAAACGTTGCTTCCAATTGATAATCTCTTAACATGGATGCAACGCTAGAAAATAAGCATCATTCAAGTGTACATACTCCATGATTGAGCTGTCATGGCTGATGTAAAGGTCCGTCCATGATTTTTCAACAGATGTTTCATGAGGTCACCAACAACTTCCGAAACTTTCTGTTCTTCGTTTCTGTCATGTACACTCCAATGGCTTTCCAACTGATATCTATAAGATTTCACCTTCATTTTCCTAGGCCAGCTATCTATCAGAGGATGAGCTTGAGCATGAAAATTGCTACACAGACCCATGAATGGTATCTTACCATTTTGTCATAGTCCTTTTCTCCTGTTATATTTTTTAGTTGTATCACTCCCAAAGATATCACTTGAAACCAGTCGGTTTTTAATGCCATTCTCCGTCATGAAATATCCAATGGAGCCCAAAGAGTTTTGTACTATATAAAAACTCCTATGGCATATTTCTATTTTCAAATTCTCTTTTATCCAAGCCATTTATAATTGCTTGGTCATAAGTGACTTTGATTGCCAAAGCCTCGGACTCATTGATATTAAGTTATCCAATAAGGTGCAGACAATATCTGGACTTGTTGGAGATTGAGTCAACAGTGAATAATAACTAATTGTCGCTTTTGACATACGTTTCCTGGAACTGCTTTAGAAGATGCAATTCTGTGTCAGAGGATAAATGAACATGTTATCATCTTCACTTATCGTTTGAGTTGGAAGTACCCGTATAAGGAACCAAATGATACTCTCAGCTACTGCATTGCCGTCTTTTTGTCACTACCCTGGCCTATTTCAATACAACACAATGATCCAGTCTGTATAGTTGATTGTCATGTTTTTCAATTGCACTAATTCCTGCTTAGCTCCGGAGCTTTTCTACGTGCAGGTAAACAATATTGTTTGTGTCATCAAGACAATCACCATCATCTGCATTATGATAGACATTTTGAATTCTGTAGACCATAATGTGCAAAATGTTCAGAAACAATGTTAGTTGAACGATCAATTCTCCCATCTCCTTTTCTTTAAAAATATCATTTGGAACTGTTGTGAAATATGGCTGAGTGGTTACGAAATCAATGCTGTTTCCAAATCTGTTCATTATAGTTATCAGGTTTTTGCCCCAGATTTGTTTTAGAATATGCAAACCAACTCCAATATGGTTCGAGAGTGATGGTAGCTAAGATATCCTGGAACCTCATGAACGAAATACATAACTGGGCATTCATTGAAGTCTGCTATCGATCTTGCCAAATGATTGTACGAGTCTATGGACATTCGATTAGATGTCTCTGCGCAAAGAATCGCAATGATGTTTTCCTGAAATGCTGACATGTTTTTGTTAGCCTGCTATATAACCATTTGCAGGTGACTTGCTCAGAGATAAGAATTACCTGAGATATTTGTAATTGAACCACAATCATCATCTTGCAAAAGTTGGCAATCATCAAGAACAGCATTGTGCCCCTCTAATTGATCACAGTTTCCTGGCAGTCAAAGATGAATAATTCTAAGTTCCCTTTGTTCAAAGTAATGAGCTGAATATTGGTACCTAAATAATCTTGAAATCTCCTTTTCAGTCAATCAGTTCTATAAGAATGTTGTGTGCTAATACCATATTGCTTCAGAATTTCATCATAACGTTTTGAAAGCTGGTGAATATAATTGATATTTCTATCAACAAAGACGCCTGAATAAACTTCAGTCAAAAGTTTTTGAAATGCGTGAATATTTGGATATCGAGCTTTATTTTTAGTTTTGCTACTCATGATCTAATTCATGCATTTCGAATAATGGAATTTATTCATGCTCATGTGTAGGCATTGGTCGCCAAAACCATCGAGATAAGATAGAATATCTCATCAATTTAGTTCTTCACGAATAGATTACTCTCTCTCTCTCTCTCTACTGTACCAGCTTGTACCAATCTCATGTATCATTTTAAATAACATGAATACATAATATATATATATATATATATATATATATATATATATATATATATATATATATATATATATATATATATATATATATATATATAGATGACATATATGTTTAGACTTTTTGGAGTCTTCTAAACTTCTTCTGCCTGCTTTTGTGGCTATATCCGAAATTCCACCACTATTTTGCTCCTCCTTTAGCTGTAATAAGATCACCAAGGGGCACAAGAATTTTTCATAGCATGTAGAGGACTCTAGACGGAAAATCACCTGCTTTCTGCGTATCAGTCCTCACACTTTTGTACTCCTCGTCTTTTTTTATTTGGACTGCATTCTCAGAAGTCAGCATCTCTCAACTCGTTAGATTATGTAGAGATCCGTTATTGTTAGATACTGTTTGACACAAGAAACAGGTTGATCGGTCGTTTTGGATTGGAAGATACCTTATTCTTTCAACTGCTATAAGAGGTCCAATGTCTCACTTGGAGGTGGCGACACCTATTGGAGAAATCGGGTCAAACAACGTAGGCGTGCATGAATTATTAATCTTATGTTCCTTTTCTATATGTAGTCGATACCCACTGTGTGAATCAAGATGAGACTTTGGAGGAAATGAAGTGAAACGGTGAGGGCGTGCATGAAATATTTTATGTTCTGTTTTCGTATGGATTCGGCACCTGCTGTGTGAGACAAGATGAGACTTCAGGCGGTGCCGGAAATCATCTTGCTCAGATATAATGACCTAAAAATGGTAATCGAAAATATCATATTTTCACTTCAAAATACAGGATTGTGAGATTCATCGAGAATCAACATTCCGAAAATAATCAAAATAAAGCGGCAATATGTTCATCCCTGACACATTTTTTCCAAAAGCTTCAATGTGATGTACAGAACATATATATATATATATATATATATATATATATATATATATATATATATATATATATATATATATATATACCGTATCTAATGAAAGCACTCTTAAAGAAGGAAATTTGAATTGTGTTTTATTCAAGCCCTGAATTCTAGCACAATCGACTTTCTGTGGCTTTTAAATATCGCCCGAGCCCAAACATCATCTGAAGATGACACAAAGAGAAACAGGGATAATTATATAAATAATGGCATTGTGGTATTCGGGGTTATGATATATGAGCAAAAACATTTTCCCTAACCATCTGTTTGAATTGTATGTATGAACATAATAATTTGCTTAAATGGCATATATATATATATATATATATATATATATATATATATATATATATATTATTATTATTATTATTATTATTATTATTATTATTATTATTATTATCGCTATTATTATTATTATTATTATTATTATTATTATTATTATTATTATTATTAACTCCTTTAGAAGAATTAAGTTGGCCTCTCATTCGGGCGGATCCAACCATGATAGCAACATTTTACATCGACTCAAAGGCCCCAATAAATCTTTCACCCCTAAGAACATAGACATCACTATCCATACATTTGAACTAGTAGTTGGGGTTTACAGTAAAAACCCACATTAATGGTCACAATAATTAGCTCCAACCACACGATAACCGCACTATCAAAGAATGAGAATCCTTTAAAAAATGTAGAAACAATACAGACTTAATCACTAAAGCTATTGTCTTTGGAGGTATCGATGAATACCTCTTAAAAGTTAACCCTCTACTGAACCAAACAGAATTTTCAAAGATTCCTAATAATCCCTTCAGTGAATACCAGAATATAACTCACTCAATAACAGAGATACACAACAATAACATTAGAGATAGAAAAACAATTACTAAATACACAGAAACCCATTTCCACAAAATCTACTGGCTCGTACCAATTTCCGAAATTCCATATCAAATAATCAAGGCAGACGTGTTATTTGCTCAACTAACTGTCATAGCACCAAACTGTCGGAAATCTAGATCACCACATCCGACCTGTAGCAATGTAAGTTAAATCCGCCATACGAAACACCACTGACCTCTAAAAGGAGGATGTCAATATATTCCCTATACCCCTATGTTCTAATATTGAACACGAGGGAGATATCTAGTCTTCGAATAATTTCTTAACAATAGAATAAATAATGAACTCCAAACAGAAACGATAACCACCCTTATGCAACACATTCTGATACTCAGTACTTTCAATTTTGATGATAGCTACTTTCTCCTGATGGAATGGTGTGTCATGGGCACAGTAGCAGCCCCCTTCTATGCTACCATCTTCGTGAATGAATTCGAAGAGACCTACGTATACCCAGAGATAGAGAAGGATTGCATCTTCTATGTCAGATATGTATATAGGAATACTTTACAAACATTACACACAACTTTATTAGACTACGAGAAATCCACTGACCCTACAGCCTTCCTAAACACAGGTATGTACATAGATGATAATGAAAATATCTGAATCACCCTTCATACGAAGCCTACAGACACTCACAACGACCATCATTCTGAATCAGCAAACCCAAAACACCTAAAAAAAACTATCATTTTCACACGCACATTGAATTAAAACACTTTGCTCGACAGATAGTGAACTCAACATACACAATTACAACTTGCTACAACATTTCACTGAACGAAGATATTCAGCAGAAGATACGTATAACCAAATAGAAAAGGCCACTACAAGACCAAGAGAAGAAATCCGTTCACTCTCTAACAATAAATCTGACTCCATACCACTCATGAACAACTTCTTCAACAAAATCCCATCGCTGTCACAATATACTTACCCTCAAAACAGAGCTCAAAGAAATATTCCTAGAATCATATGTAATCGCCAACCGCAGATGCAAAAATATTTTGATTGGCAGTAACACTATGATAAACTACAAATTCTTACGTAACACTATCCCTAAAACAGTTAAATCCTGCCAAACCTACTACAAAAGAAAAATTTTATGCTGCAATCACCTTAAGCACAACAACACCTCAGCTAGCTGTATCACTAACAAGACTTTCAACGTCTACCATATTTCTAACTGCAGAAGCAAAAATGTCATTTGATAAATGCAAATTGCAATATATAAGCAAATCTAGGTGGCAATTCAACAATAATCTTACTAAATATAGACACAGAATCAAATCACCCAATCATCTTAGTCTATTCCTACTGGAGCTGCACTCCTGCATCCCAGCAACAATCTCAGCACAGACCCTAGATTTGCTATCATTTTGAAAAAGAAAAAATACACCTCCCAACACAAAAAAAAATCTATAACTACACAAAAATATGCGGGGTAACTATCTTGAAACTCTCTTCTTAACGGACTCAACACTCAACTCAACTACCCTAACCACACCAATCTATAATGCCATAACCCTCTTACTCCTGATACTTTATACTCACCAACTCATTTTTCTATAGACTATACTCCCACCCAGGCCCAAACACCCCTTAATATTCACAAACTATCATTCCCTAAAACAACCCCACACCCACACTGAATCCTCCTTTATTTACATCCAACATTGGGAACTTTGCACAGTCACACAAACCTCCACCTATAAAAAATCTATGTATGGTATTCTATTTGTACAACTCAAAGCCATCTGGCTTCAGAACATCCACAATGACCATTAAGGATAAAGAACTTGCATTTACCAACGGATATTCAATCATACATTACAAGGACCCCCTTACCCGACTATATGGGTTTACCTTAGAGATGGCCCCAGCCCAACCTACGAAGTACCTAAACATTCCAACACTAAATTACTATCTAGCTCCCCAGTATCCATGACAACCAATGCACAAAAATGCCCACTCGTGGCTGACCAGCACAACGAATAAATATCCATAACTGCTGCTGCTACTCCCAACAGATGATATAACCATACCATCGCAGATTTTTTCAGACACACCAGAGTCTAGACTCAACATTGTAGGGCTTCCAGGAATTTTCTTTCTTGCTTTCCACAGGAACGTCTTAACCACAAGAAGGTGAACACATGCCACTGAAGATGGGAATCCCTCCCGAAACACGTATAGCATACTAATCACTTCATTTATGAATCAATTAACAAAGAAAGTTGCCATATAGTTTTATCCATGAGCCTATCTTTTTTCCTATTGTTCACTATATATATATATATATATATACTCAAATATCGTCGTGACAGAATGTTGTCAATGCAATCCAACTTGCCAATGTCACTTTCCTAGTTTCCTACACCCAAACAGACCTGATCCAGTGTCCAGAAGTTTTACAGTAAGTGTGTCAATTCACAATTGCTCATTTCACATTCTTGGACCTAGGATTCGAGTCTATATCCTAAGAGATCTTAAGTAGAAACCAATTATCTAGGTTGGTTCAGCGAGGGTAGAGAATCAGGGCATCGCCAATGTAGCGAACATAAATGGCTATTTTGGGCATGATATCAATGGGAACGATTCCAAAAACTCTTGGAAGAGTTGGACCAAGACTCCGCTGAAAGATAATCCTATCGGTAAGCCAAGTTTTTATTGGTAGTAATTCTTGTCGAAGTTAAAGAAACACCGATTGGTGATAAGTGTGCAGATTTTATTATCGTATCTGAGAAGGGATAATTTTCTGTTGGATTTTTCCTTACGTGTTTTTCGAGTAGGTGTACACTTTTCTTAACAAGAATGTTCAAATAGTGATCTTACCTGTAAGTTGTCTATTAATTACTCCTACATATCAAAATATTTTGTCAATTGCACAAGGTTTCCGATTTCGTAAGGAGTGTTCGGATAATTAAGCTTCTTTCTCTGGCTACTCTGTGAGGTACACTATGCCTGATATGATCAGTCAAAGGGTGTTGGGTTTTGTGGGGTTCAGGTTGTCCGTTAAGTCTTGATAAACAGGGATGGTTTTGCATCAGTTTGGACCTTACTTCGATCTCATTTTTATTATTTTCCTATTTTATTGACTTCCATGATTTTCTTGGTGGTTTCTTGAAACTTCTGGTTTCATTGTCAAGATTGCTTTGCTATTTTCTGCGTATTTGTTGACGTCGTTGAGTATTGAAGTAATCTCGTTGATGTGTGTGTCCATGATGATAATGCAATCAGCCTTTTTCTGGGGATGTAATATGTAGTCGATCGTCTCTTGCTAGATTTTTCAGGGTGTATATATATCTAAGTGGCAGTATTTGTGGTAATTAGTTATGTTTATGCATTTGGTTATGATTTATTATATGAAACCTTTGTTGAAATCGGAGGTAGTGTGTTTGAAATTTCTAATGATTGTGTCTGTGATGTTTGTCTTGCGGATACCAGTTGCAAATTTTAGGCCAAAGCTAAGGACCTCGTGCCTGGTGGATGTACGTTTTTAATGTATTACTCTTGAGGTCATAGCGTCTGAGGTTCTTCGATTTGTTGATCGAGCATAGGAGTTGAAGTTCGTGTAGTGGCCCGTTTGTTTGTGCATTGCTTGTTCTATTCATATTTTGGCTCAGTCTGGTTTCCGTACTTGTGAGGAATTTCTGTGTGTAGTTTCTATCCTATGCTTCTAGCTTTTTCAAATGATAATATTCTTTCCTGTTTTAGTTCTTTGGCTGAGGCCTATAAGTACTCTTGGGAACATATGATTAGATATCTTCATGATTTTGTTGAAGCTTTTTGGGATGACTTTTTCCTCGAAGCATCTGATGAAGGAGCTTGTTCGATTTCTGAGCAAGTTGGCTGATTATAGTAATTATCTGTGTACCTGTAAAAGTGTGCGTTTTATCCATGTTGACAGTAGGTTTATTGTGCGTCAGGTTATTTTATATATATATATATATATATATATATATATATATATATATATATGATTAAATAAGGAATATTCTACAGTAGGAGACAAATGGATCTTTGAAAGTCGCACTCGACAATAAGTTGGCTTTTAGTTGTTTGAAGGGAGTTTTAACTTTGATAGTTTAAAAAACTATTTTTTTTGTTAGAATATACGTTGCATCCATTTGACTGGTTGTGGAAAGATATTTCCTATTTCGTGTATATGGTACTGTCGCCTGGTGTTACCTCCACAAAACTTGACGTTATGTTTTTTTCTAAGGGTGGGGAGTAAGTTCCTTCAGGAGCGATCTTGATCATGTTTCATATTTACTTTTGTTTATCTTGCATTCAATATATACGAAGTTAGTGACTGATTAGAAGGGTCTTTAATGTAATTTGTCACTATATCGATGATACATTTATACGATATAAATATAATATATTAATCGATATAAAAGCTATACATGCAAATTAATATGTTTATTTATCTGTAGTGTTAGAGTCATGTTATAGCCTAAAACATAATTGATTGGTTTGTGTGAAATAGATTAACATAGCTACAGAAACAATTAAAAGTGTGATGGGCTACAATGGCCATTTCTGAGGTCATCTCTTGCCAACTGCTGCTTTTCTATCTAAGACAAGACAAACACCCTCAGAGACAAGAAACATACACCTCTTGACCCCGCCCCTCATCGACCTATTTCATTTCAAACCAAATGTCATCCTAAATTACACAGAAACAAACACTCCCCTCCTGCTTCTACCAAACAAACAAGCACAGAAATATTCACATTCTCCTCTTCAGTATCTAAATGTAAACAGCATATTTTTTGTCGATGAAACTGCTGCAAATATTTTTTCACTGAAAAAGATGGCTGGCTCCCGTCGGAACGCATCTAACTACGCCCACAGAATAATAATTTTTAAAAATTGAGAGGTAACGCCTATCTTTTGAGTTTTTCCCTTCACCTTCTAATTGTCATTCTCATCAGCATTCTGTCGGGTCACTTCAAATTGTCAATATAAACACACACACACACACACACACACACACACACATATGTATATTATTATATATAGAGAGATATATATATATATATATATATATATATAGTCATGTGGTTGTCCCTTAATACATATATTTATCTGCTGAAGACTGACGGAGCTTTCCACTGTATGACAATCGATCTCAAATTCCTCTTTCACTTCGTAAGAATGGAGATTTAGATTTGTGTTCTTTTATCTGCAGCCCTTTCATGGTTCTTTAGGGTATTTCTGGATTCCCAGTCGAATTTAGCGGGATTTCCAACTACGTGGCATCTCGACGACGCTAAACTGCTGTCTTTCTATTCACGAAATCAATCAACCCAGAAAAATTCCACAAAAAGGTGATGTAGTCAGAAGGGCGCAGTTGTTGCTCCGTCATGTTGTAAAATCGGCAGGATTCAAAGATTCGTACACATTCCCTATTCTCCCTTCTCTAACCCATCCAGCAGGCCACAACAGTCGAGGGAAGAAAGGGACCAAAATGGCAGCTGTGAGATAGGGATTCTAGGCCATGGGGCAATTAATTGGTTTTTAACCAAAAACTGATAGATCAGGTTCCATTTAGATTAGTAAATACATTTATCAAAGGTACATTATCGTAAATGTCATTATTTTGAGGTTGATATAGCATGTCGAAAATAGCTGTGTGTGCATGTTTTGTTCTATTCCCGTCTCTTTCCTATGAGAAGATGGAAGGAACCAAAGGTCAGGAGCAGCCGACCTCATCCTCGAGATAGCTGACCAGTGAAGGGACGATTTAGGGATTAGCACTGATAGGGGTGAGAACGTACGTGAACTTATTCGTATGCGTCTGTTGATTATGAGTGACAGATAGGTATATGAGAGAGAAAGTTGATGATGGTGGATGGATGTTTGATTACGATAGTCTCGTTATTATAAGATATGCAAGTAAACCCTTTTACCATACTACAGTCTTACATCTTTTATCCCTTAATAATGTTTCCTTGAAGACTAGATTGTTTGAGAGTAATAGTATCGGTAATATTGATACACAGATGAGTGACTACTAATCTGTTAACTCATCTATCGAATTAAACCGATACAGAAGTTAATGTTTTATAATTATGTATAATTCATTTTTATCCTTTTGTTTAATATCTTTTATACTGACTAGATTTGTACTTTTTATTCAGAAGTCAAACCCACGAGTTTGGTTTGCTGTCTAGCATGAGGCTGCCAGGCCAAGGGGCAACTAATTGGGTTCCTGACCCAAAAGTCATAAATTAAGTACTACTTGGCTTATCATATATATATATATATATATATATATATATATATATATATATAAGGTGCATAAAAGCAGAGCACTGGCTAGCAATCTTGACTTGTGTTACGCAATGGGTGTATGAGGGCACAAGGTCAGCAATGTGCGGTAGATGTTGAAAATATGTACGTGGGTGCCTATGATGAAATGATTGTGTGTATGTTTATGTTTGTGCGTGTGTGTGTGTATGTGTGTGTGTGTTCCCATCCCTCCCAAGGAGAAGATGAAAAGAGTCAGGTATCAAAGATGGGTGCAAGTGGATGCGTAAAATTCAACACACGAATTTTTAGAGAGTTGGGGAAATAGTGGGCATTCAGCGAACGATAAGGACAGATTTTAGCGTAGCAAATTTTGTTGGACGGCAGTTAGTCCTTTGGCCCTTGGGGCCAGCAGGAGTATTTTGCGTCTCTCAAAACAGGAAATGACTTTAGCCGCATTTTGCATATCGTCTGTGCAAAATACAGGATAGGAAATGTAGTGTTTTGGTTCCAGGAATTTTCCAACGCCGTTTCAACTACTTACACCATCACGGGAGATAACTGAGAAAATTAAACATGGATAGTTTTTCGTATTCAGACTCCTTGTTAATATGGAACCGGTTGGCCAGAATAAACGGAATGTCACATGCTATTAGCTTACAGTCGCACACCATTGCTGATGATTCTAGTTCGATCTTCATTGGATTCCAAACTATGCCAACGTTAGTAAATACATATACCTAGCGCACACACTCGCCGAGCCCTTTGCAATCAAGTATGGGTTTTAAATCAGTACAAATTTAGTGAATGTGTGAAACTTGCTTGGTATACAAACTTTGTGCTTGCGTATCAAACAAAGCTAGGATAAGTAAGTACATATGTTTAATTTTTGCTAAGTAAATAGATATATTTAGGGTGCACCAACCTTATTTGCTACCGTAACCTTTTGTCTTTGTACTAAAGTAAGGTAAGTTTAGTAAAATACCGATATGTAGAATGCATCATCGTACAGCACTGTCAAACGTTGCTCGTTTCCAGACTATCAACATCGTGGTGATTCTGCTCATCACTGTGTGCTTAACAATTACATCCTTGTATTAGATTGAGTTTATCTAATATTTATAACCATCTGGCTTTCCCAAAGACAGAAAGAGAGAGAGAGATTTGAGAAATGAAAATCAATTCTACAGCAATCCCTGCCTGGCGCTTTTGATGCAAACTAGAACGGCTGAAAGATAGCGTGCTGTTTCCCAATTCCAGGAACACATTTTCAACAAACACAGAAACTAGAAATAAAATCTCGCTGTTATTATTTTTCCTCGCTTGCATATTTTTCATTCCTTATCTGATTCATTTATCATTGCTGTTGGAATTGTTGTTGCGATATCCTACGCTATTTGTTTATATACATATATGTATATATTTATAAACGTTTGTACCGTCCATCTTTTTTTTCACCGCCATTTTCATCTGTTCGATTGAGTTAGTGCCTATGTCATTAAATTGATTGCTTAAGTCCCCCATATATTTTCGGTTTTTCCGAGTGAACTTTAAACACACTCACAACGGGAGGAAGATGGCAATAAATTAGAGAAAGCTGATACGAGCAGATTTACATGAGTGTGACACATCGTCAAGAACGAGAGGATATCCAATTCGCACTGCTATACATCTAACTCTGCACGACATTGAAATGTGCTAGCTGCCTGTTTTAATCTTGATAGGAACGAATGCGGGAGGTAACCCCCAACTGACGGACAGGTTCAACCAAATGCTCACAATGAGAATGCGTGCAAAGATCAACTTGACTTGAAAGCAATGGAATCGTCAATTTTTTCGAGAAAACATTTCCTTTGATGATAAATAAAGGCGACCGGGATTACCAGTTCATGGCCATGAATCTATATTGCACCTTCAACTTCAACAGGATCCATACCCCTAGACAGTTCCTCCCGACGGATTATAGTCAGGGGGTATTGCCTGACGCCTATGACATGCCAGATGACAAATCGTAGCTTCTTTTACACATATATCCAGACCTCTCTATATTGGGCGTCACAAAGCCAATACTTCCTGAATTTATCTACTTCATCACGCCACCTTATATTTTGTCAGCCCCGGTTTTGCATCTGATCTCCAGAAATCACCGTTGTGAGTCGCAGTGTACAGAAATTATCGGCCATTATCGCAATATCACCAGCCCATTGTCTTTTTAGTTTTCTTGTGGATTCTATATCTCAGACTCCTGTTTTCCCTCTAATATATTGCACCGTCTTGTGATTTCTCCGTTTGAGGTTGAGCATGATTTTTTTTGCACATGTTGCATGGTTCTCATTCAAAGGATCATTATTTTATTCAGTTTCCATGTTTCAGCTCCATAGGTGACTATAGGGAGGATGCATTGGTTCAATGCCCTTCTTTTCAGCACCAGTTAGATCTTCTTCTACTTGAAACAAGTTGTGCTGTTGAAAGCTTGCCAATTTGAAGGGATTCTCCGCTTGATTTCTTCTTTTGAAGATTTCATAGAGATTCTTTATCCAAATTAGATGTATTGATCCACTTCTTCCAGTTCTGAGTCCTCGATTGTGATTGTTGTGTTTTTATGTTCAACATGTTCATTATACATGATACATATTTTACTGAAGTTCATGTGGAGACATATTTTCTTGTTGTCTCCGTTCAGTCTGCCCAACATCATCTGGAGGTAATGAGGTTTTCAACAAAGAGGACGATTTCGTCTGCAAATCTGACGTTGCTCAGGTGATTGCTGTCTATTCTCATTCCTTTGTTTCTCAGTCTAGGTTTCCGAAGAACATCTCGAGGCAGGCTGTGAAGAGTTTGGGTGAGCTGGCATATAACCTGATATAGGAACTGCTGTGTCGGTAGATATGTTGCAATAGTCTCACGTATACGGAGTCTGCACCTTGTATGATAGCATCAATAACATTGATTCTTGAAGGCCCTCAACAAATGCTGTAGCGAGTGGCATTTGTTTTCTGTTGCTTCCTCTTTCAGTTGATTTATCGAATGGAGATGACCAATGTTTGAGTAACTTATTCTACCAGTGGTTGGTTTTCTTCTTGTGTTTTTGTGATTTGTTTGCTGATCATTTTGGTAAAAAGTTCGTTGATGTAATAAAGTACGCTTATTGGCCTGTAAGTGTTAATATCTCTTGGATTACTCTTTTTCATATAAAAGCATTATGATTGCAGTGCTCCAATCTTCTGGGACTTTACTTTGTTGGGAGCATAAGTTGAATAGGATGGCTAGCTCCTTAGTTATGACATTACCAGCTTTTTGATTAGAGCCCTACTCATGATATCCGGTCCATGGGCCATTCCTTTCTTCGTTCGTTTGAGGGCCTCTGGGAAATTTTCGAATTGGTTGCTCGTGATTTGCATATTTTGTTTTTCTGCATTCCTCGTTTGGAGGAATGGAGTTTTTCTTACAGAATTCCTTGTCACTTTCAATTATCTGGTCCCTGTCTGTTGCTAGGTATCTATTGGTCATTTGTTTTCTCCCAGAATTAGGAGCTTTGTTGATAAGTTTGAAACCTATACCTTTTTTGAGAATTGTTTTTTTTATTGTTGCTGCTGTGTATCTTCTCTCCGTTTCGTTTGGATGGTTTTATTTAAATTGGTTGCTCCAGTCTTTTCTCTTTTATTTTTTTGTCGGTGGTCTGAAATTCCTGCCTTTTTTCGATGAGATTATAGTTTTTCTTCTTGGAATTTACAGATAATTTGCACTTTGGTGTGGAACATCATCCTGCGTCCTTTGTTGACGTTACTTTGGATTTTACATCTATCCGTTCTGTGGTCACTCCCTTCATTGACTTGATTTAGGACCTGAATATCTGACAAACGTATCTTGTCTGCCAGGCTGTAGTCATTGTCATTCTTCGTTTCGTGATTGGACCTCATCCAAGCCCATTTTCTATTGGGTTTCTTCTTGAAGAAGGTGTTCATGATCCGTTGAATCCCTTCGCTGTTTCAAAATTTCTTCACTTCTTTCGTTTCGTATCTTGTATCCGAACTTGCAGGCACAATCCAGTTCTTCCTACCCAAACGTTTAAGTCTCCCATAATGAGGCTGAAATATTTTTCGTTATTTTGGACTATGGAGTTCAAGTAGTCATAGAAGTTGTCTATCCTTTAAGTTGATTATCATTAACTTAATCAAAGAATGTAACACATAACATTTCAATGTCGGGGAGATAGAGCAGTTTCGATTTCTAAAAATGCAGCCCAACTGAAATGCAACTACGGGGTTTTAAGTCTGGAAAATGATATGAAAATTTACCATGCTCTGCTTCATCATAATGATAATCTTAGCATCCGTCATTGGACATAGATCTTCCCCAGTATTAACCAGGCCTCATTATTATGGGTGTAGCGGAGTCACTACTCTCTTAACTTGTCTATTTCGACAAGAAATCTCATATTTTGCCGGCCTCCGTTTTACATATGATCTCTGGGGATCCACGTCGTCAATCAGGATGTGCATCAATTGTCTGACATTCTTGCATCATGGCTGGCCCATTGCGATTTGAGTTTTCTAATGGATTCTATGATATTCCTATTTCTCGAATATCCTGCGCTGTCTTGCGAGTTCTCCACGTGATGTTGAGCATGATTTTCTCATATGCACGTTGCATGGTTTTCAGTTTGAAGGTTAATCCTTTGGTTATGTTCCGTATTTCAGCAGTCCAAGTGAACCCATTGAGGATACTTATTTACCAGGTTTGGCATAGCACAGAGCATGCCAGAAGTTATCAAAGTATTTGAAAAAAAAGAACGGCATTATCATTTTTGTAGAAATACTAACACAATGGGGATACGTTTGCTTTAATGAAGAAAAATGCTGCAGCTTGTTTTCTTTTTTTCAGCTTCGCAGAGATGCGCTCTTTCAACGTCAGGGCATTAATGCCATTTGTGAAACACAATTTGTTTTTGCTTTTTGTTTTTTACATGCTCCAGGACTGGAACAATAAATAAGACCCAAGCCGTTAACTACACATTTAAATGTATTCTGATTTACTAGGACAACGCTAATTTCTAAGGCGCACGTTTTGAAAGGATTGGATTTTATGGTATGTGGTAGTGGCCGGCCATAATTGCGATGGAAAATTATTTCGCATGACATCGTATGGAACTATGGCTACGAAGTATTCCGGTTACTTCTCACCAGTGTCGCCGATTTTTATCCATAATAGATCTATGATCTCTAATATTTCTTTTCGTTCTAATTAGTTTTGTTGTTGTTGTTGTTGTTGTTTTTTATCGAAAACCGCTGGTCTTAAATCCTCTAAACCGTACGCTGCACTGCATTGAGTGCTGATCAGTATATCTGACGAATGTGCATATACATATATACATATATATATATATATATATATATATATATATATACATATATTAGCCAATGTATATTTGTATGTATATACGGATATATATATGTATATATATATATATATATATATATATATATATATATATATATACATTAAACACACTTGTGTATGAATATTTTCACCTCGATATAAATACATAGGTAAAAAACATAAGATATCAACTAAATGGACAATTTATCCGACAGAATGAAATAATTATAAAGATAATTCATTAGGAACTAATAGCTTGGGATCAATTCAATTTATAGCCAACGAGCGGCCTCAGATCGTGTAAACATTTTTTTTAAAATGGGCGTAGTACGGGGATCGAACTCGTATCCACCTTAGAAGTACCTTTTTACCAAAGTTCTGCCCTTGCCAATTTCTTTATTTACAGGATATAATGCTGCTCGTTTGCTACAGAGTAAAATTGAATCAGAGCAATTAGTTCCAAATAAATGGCCTTTATGATTATCAAGTTCTATTAGATAAGAATTGTCTATTTACTGATTATTTCATATTGTCGACAAAAGTGACACCATAACTGTGCCACAGATCGTCAGATGAGGAAATGAGTAATATAACTCCTACCTTGCCATGAGAGCATTGTTAGCTCAGTTGTTAAGAGCAAAGCCTGCGTATACGGCTGATTTAAAGGTGGACGTGGGTTCTATCCATACTCATGCTTTTTATCACATGATCTGAGGCTGTTCGTTTGCTTGCAGGTAAGATTGGTACTGAACATTTGGTTCCTAAACAATTGTTTTTATAATCATCACATGCATATATATGTATAATGCTCTTCCACCGGAATAGAGCACTCTGGTGGATGAGGGATTTCCGTGTAAATAAATTTATCGCTTAAATTCAGCCAGTTCCGTAGTCCAGAAGTAGGATATCGGCCTGCGGGTCTGAAGTGAAGGTTTCAATTCTGCCTCGCGGTACTGGATGCGATAATGTCTATAGTCACACTGAAGAGATGTAATACATCGAAACAGCTGTCTGTGGATGACACAATGATATATATATATATATATATATATATATATATATATATATATATATATATATATATATATATAACAAACAATTGTATGTGTTTGCATGCGTGTGTGTAGGCACAGTAAACTGACACGCATATCGATACATACCAACATGAATATGCATGCAAATGTATTGCATAATGAATATGAAATTAAAAGAAGCAAAAATTGCTCAAATTGTGGAAGACAGAATATAGGTTGGAAACGTATGAAGGGACTTCTGAATAATCGTGAACGAAAAAAATACAATTGTATTCAATTTTTCATCGGAGATTCTCGTATCCATTTCTCAAGGAAAAAAATCTTTAAATATTCTTCCAAAATAGCTTTTCAAATGTGAATATATCATATCGTACATTGTTTCCTGGGAAAGAAAACGATGATAAGAGAAAAAGAGAGGAAGGGTGAGAGATATCAGTTGAGATAGAATGCTGCAGTTGAGATGGACAGATCAAGAGTCGGATGGAAAGAAGGTGGGAAGAATGAAAAAAAGGAAATGATAAATGAATAACTTTGTTCTCCTGCCTTTTGTTGGATATCTAAGAGATCAGAAATTTCAGTAAATAAGCAAGCGTGAACTCTGCTGGTCAAAAACTAAGGGACGAATCTAGCATAAAGCTATATTGTAAATTGAAACCTTTCCCTAATAAAAACAAACTTTCATGGCTCGATTTTTAAAGAAAGAAAAAAAGGTTTATTTCTAGACCTAATAAAGAGTAAACGTTTGAATTCCCTGTGCTGCAACATATGTTGTAGCCTCTACTCGTCACACACGTACACACACACACACACACATACGTAGCCTACCAGCCAGAATCACTTGAAGTCTAAAGAAACCTATGTCGATTATGTTGACAGTTTTGGTTGACGGTTTCTAACAAAGAGGAGTTTACGGAATGAAGAACAAAGGGAATAAAATCAAGTAAGAGAGAAAAAGACCCGTATGGACAGGGGGAGAAATCAACGAACCTGGATGTTGCAGGGCCAAACTCCACTCTTACTTCTATTTTGACTGAAGATGATTTCTGCAACCTTTTTATTGTACATATGATGAATTAAAATTAGAATTTTAAAAAAAATGTTTTCGTGTAAATGTATTTATTTGAATGAGATAAGGCCTTGAGTATCAATAAAGTAAATAGGTGAGACTTTTCAGTTAAGCTCGGTCAGTAAAGACAAAACTCTCGTGAAGTTATGGTGATCGAAATGACAAAATAAACGTGATAGAAAAATTAGTGTTCGAATGATGAATTATGAAGGAAAGTCGGAATGATGAATTGAGGTTGAGGAACGAAAAGGAAGAGAAGAAGAAGAAAAAACGGGAAAAGTGAGAGAGAACCAAATAGAGAATGAAAGATGCGCGTACAGATGTAATAAGATAAAGATGGCTAGGCACGAGCTTCTCCTTTGGAAGAAAAACTTGAACGAAACAGCTGCACGTCTCTTGTCGTAGTTCGTTAAAAGCCAGGGAAGAAAATGAAAAGCGCTTTCTCGGCAGGTTAAAAAGCAAACATAGAAAATGGAGGCGATCAAAATACGCAGTCCTGCGACAATATTTTGCTTATGGAGTTTTTGATCATTTCAAAGTCAGTCAGAAGGGAATAAATGGTAAACTGGCAATTAAAACACCCTGTTACGATGGATGGAAGTTTGAAGAATTCAAATGTTAACAAAAAAAGAAAAGTCTTTATGCCAAAGCCTTTGCTGTGACGAGAGAGAAGAGTGTAAGTAATGTAGAAGAGGAGAATAAGATTCAAGGAAAGAATATTAGGAATATAAAAGACTCCCATCTTTAATCTCGAAGACTCAAAACTTCCTGCCATAACGAATGTGTTGTTGAAACAAATTTACCTTTATGTTTGGCAGATCCCTTTAGAAATGTTAATAACAAGAAATGGAAAAGTGCAGAAAAAATGACTCCATTACGCTTCCACAGTCTAAAATCTTATATACAGTTTACAGGTTTGTAAAATGAAATGAATGAACCCATAAACAATAGTCTAACGAGAATAAGAAAGCGAACGTACCGTTGGAATACGTTCATCGTCACAAAATGCCGTTAGAAGGAATGTCGTTATAAGGCGGGTTTATTGAGTATCGAGAAATAGCATAAATCTAATGGATATGGGTGAATGGAGATTAAAGGAATTTGTTAATGAATGAAATTCTAATGAGCTGGTTAGCTAAGACTAGATGGATAAATTAATACGTCCGTTGCCTTAACATGAAAAAAAACATCTAGTTCACAGAACAAATAATTTGTAGCAAGTGGGTATTTTTGCAATTGTCAAAACGTTTGGTCATTTTATTGAGTAAAAATATCCATTTTTATTTCCGTCGTCACCATTATTAAAGGTCATTTACTATTTCTTTCTACTATATTCTGCCATCTTTTGGGCAACTTTATAATTTCCTCTTCCCAGATATATATACCTTTCTCAGCGACAAACTGTTGAGGGTACCCTTTTACTTTTTCGTCGTTAGACTGGAGACTTATTAATGTACTCACGTGTATAAATTTTATATTTATCCTTCTCTAAGCTCAGGTTTCGGGTTGCATAATAAAGTTACAAAGGTAAAAGAGAAATGCAAAGGCCAGAGAAAGGTATAAAGATCAAAGAGATTGGCACGCATGCGCACACATTTCCCTGAGTCAGCCATTATAAATCTATGCGAGTTCACTCTGTTCATTTGCCCCTTAGAAATATCATATTGTTGAATCTCTTTGCTTCTGGGGATTCGCATTTAGTTTTTGATATTTGGAAGTCCAAGGTTCAGATGTCACGGAACCTATCATTAAAGGGGTCTGCTGACAGCATTCAAGCACGTATATTTCTTTTCTAATTCATATAAAAGATTGCAAATCTACCCTTTAATCTTGCAGGCGAAAGGGAAAGAGATTCACCGGTTTTGCATTGTCTGGTTCCATTCAACAATAGTTGGACATTCATAGAGGATCCAATTCACAACACTAGGAATAGACAAAGAGGTTAGCTCTCCAGCCATCGCTCTAGGCAGCCTCATAACATATTTACCAAGTCCTAAGGCAACAGTGACCAGCCATCCAGTGAGGATTGAACTCATTTACCTAGCATCGGTCAATAAGAAAAACTTCTGAACTATTCCTCTCCATCAAGCGTCTTCTTTCTTTTATCTTCCACTTGTACAGCATTTTGTCGTGAAGAGGTGAAGACGGCGATTGATGATTAAATGGGTCATCTCCATGACAGACTGGTCTTAAGGCATGTCTTTCTGTCATCTGTTAGGTCGATTTCTCACACATACGCCTGAACAAGAGATTGTAGGATCTGATAGCTTGTTGGTAGGTTGCCATTCTTGTCAGGCGTCATTTAATTATTTTCACTAGTTATCGGATGCTGAATAAGTCCCTTTTCCGTCGAGTTAGGTACGATTCAGCGCTGCTGTTTTAGTTTTAGACCATTCGGTGTTATGTATTGAGTGCCTCCCACGTTGTCGAGTAATGGTCGTCAATCAATTATAATACACTTATTATATTGTTTTTTGTTAGAGTCGTACAAGCTGTCACATGCTTGTGGCCTTGTGCCAAGACTAAACTAAGCTCAGCTCAGTAAATAATTTTAGCATCTTGCTGTCGGGCAATAATTTCAGCTGGTTGGTCTAGTAAATCATTACTATCGAATTTGTCTCTGAATGAGTACATCCATACATGCGTCCGTGAACCAAAACAAAGCTAAGCTCAGTGAACAACTCTAGATACATATATCATTAAAAAATGGATATATAATCCAACTGAATGATTATAAATATCAAATAAAAATAAAGCTCATATATACAGATTGATAGATATACAGTGAGTGAGATGGAGAAAAATAGTTTGTCACAAACATTGGCAACACCAACCAGCTCAAACGTAGCCAAAATGAAGTTTTTTGCGCAAGTGAACAAACAAAAGCTATTTTTGAAACAGTTTTGCCTTTCCAGGGTGCCAGATTATTCGGTAAGCACTGCAAAATTCTTAAAATATGAATAATAAAGTGATTTTTTTATCATCACAGAGCTTGGAGAACGTAGAACAATCCTTGAAATAGCAGAAATACTCATCAGAGACCATCGAACGGTGGAGAAATACGTTGAAGACCTAGTTGCATCACGGAAAGGATCAGAAAAGGATAATATGTGGTTAATGACACAACAGGAATGTCAGCAGCAAAATTATATTCAAGGATGCTGATCGAGGTAACGTGTCCAAATCCGCCCAATCCTAAATTCTGTACCATGTTGTGAAATGCGTCAAACCTGATATTTGACCGCATTTGAAGCTCAGATACAGGGTGAAACGTCTGGAATGGCATAGAATGTATTCGAAAACTGACTTTAAAATTATTGTTTTCACTGACAAACTAACCTCGAGGGACTGGATGGGTGGAGTTCAAACTGGGTTACAAACTGGGTCAGCCTTGGTCTAGGGATAAGTCTCGTGGCCTACATAAAATGGTTATCTTCATAAGTATGTTCAAAATCAATAAAAACCAAACACAATTACCGGTACGCGGTGAACGCCAGGACCTTTTCATAAACTATCAAAAACCGTCCATCTATTGGATTTTGTAAAAATTTCCGGTACTTATGTATGTAATCACAAATTTGAAAAAAGAAATTTCCAAATGTTGGGGGACGACACATTTTTTTTTCGGATGATTCACTAGTCATTAAATAAAATACGCCTTCCGATTTACGTTGTTATATTAGTTTACCTATCAATTAACTGAAAGTAACTATTGTCTATACATGATAGATATGTCTGCGAAAAGGTAAATTGTGTTTGTTTGTTTTTTTCTTTTTTAGTTTTTTGCTTTTGTTTTGTTTTGTTTTTGTTTTGTTTTTTGTTTTTTGTTTCAGTCAACCTCAGGTTGTGTGACGAAGCTTCAGTTGTAGCTTATTCAAAAAATGTTTTTAAAAAAAGTAAAATAGTAATGCTGTTAGCAAATTTTCACTGCATACTTAAGTTTAAAAATTATATTTATTTTCTGTGAAATACGGACAGTGATGAAATTTTCTTATACAAGATAAACTGACGAAAAACATTTTCTTGAATTATGATCCAATTTGACCCATTCTCTCAAACGTATTTTTTGTTATTCTTGTTGATTCACTAGATGTTTGCAATCCACGTACTCATAGAATTAATCATATCTTACTAATTGTAAGCAACATTCGTATTTAACATTTTCAAATAGTTGTTTTTCTAATACCATGTTAAATGAAATGATTTTTTAATGTTAATGTAAAGAATTCGTTATGAAAAATGTACATTTCAAATTTTCGGGGAGAATTTTTTTTCATGAACATACACGTTATTAGCGGACATATCCAGTATTTCTGTTAAAATGTGAATTCTATAATGATTTTTCAAATTGACCCTCGTATTGAATGTCCTAAAAAATTTTAAATAACCAGCAGAGAAGATAATTGAATTAGTATTACTTACTTACAGTATGAAAATAGTTTGTGGAAAATCAACAGACTTGGGTCAATCCGTCGTTGAGTCTAGATCAGAGGTGATAGTCAGTATGTTTATCCAAACAGGTCAACGATGAGCCGATGATTTTTTCGAAATAGGACAAGCATGACTGAGACCACACGCACACACCATAGAAAGAGAGAAAAGATTGACTTTGACATTACTTTTAATGCACTAAATGAAATTCAAATGAATCGAATTTCTAAACACCCATATTAAATTACTGTTAAATAATAACTATGATGATTTATAATTTTTCATTGGAATTTATTTTCATTCTCATATGGAAAAAGCACCAAAGAAAACGCTGAGAAAAGATGATGAGCTGTCTCTAAGGGTATTCTTTAAAGAAAGCTATTGTGGATAAAGTATCTCGATAGCATACGAATATAGAATAAACGATTTTCCTGGTATAAATATAACAAAATTAAAAGAAATGTATCAATCTTTATTCTAAGTTCCGATATTATGATGAAGCTAAATTATTTAATGTATGCTCAAAAGTTGCCCATTGGAAGATGTCTGCCGTTCGTTCAGCTAGCACCACACCATCGACCAGCAGAATGAGTGAAACAAGCCCCATACCATTCATCATCATCATCATCATCATCATCATCATCATCATCATCATCGTCAGTCTTTTAACATCCGTCGTTGGACATAGACATTCCCCAAGATTCGCCACGATTCCCTCTCATGGGCATCGCAGAGCCAGTATTTCCTGAATTCGTCAAGTTCATACATACCATTAACCAGTAGAATTACCAACACTAGCCCCATACCATCAACCAGCAGAACGGCCGATGCGAACCTCATACCATTAACCAGTAGAATTACCAACTCTAGCCCCATACCATCAACCAGCAGAACGGCCAATGCAAACCCCAAACCATTTCCCAGCAGAATGACTAATACGATCCCCATACCATCGACTAGCAGAATGACCAACACAAACCCAATACCATCCATAAGCAACAGGGCACGAAACAAAAAATTAATTGCACTTTGCATCCGATTGTGACAATATCTTTGAAAACAAGTGAAAAACTTATGCTTCACAAATACAATTCTAGACACAAATTGTTTGTCACTCAAAATTATATGCAAGATGAACAAACTAAGATTCAACGATCGCAAACCCTAATTCCTTGCGATAAAGAAATAGACTGGACATATTGCTCCATATCAATGTCACGTACTATGCGTAATTGTTAAGAGCCTTGGATGTCAAAGGTATACAACCAATGCATCCTTCCGTCAGTTACTTATGGAGCTAAAATATGCAACCTAACCAAGAGACTGGCTCTCAAACTGACATCATAGTGTCCATTAGTAAACGCCATGTCTAAAGAAGGACGACAAAAGACTGATGATAGTGATGAAAGTTTCGGTTTCAGGGTAGAAATTATCGAGACGAAATTTTCAACGCTCATTCATAGAAGAACTTCAACTGCTGCTTCCAGTCATGCACTCAAATCCATAAATGCATTCATAAATGACCACTAAATGATGTGTATCTATTTCTTTAACCTTTTCATGTCCATACTTTCTTTTTCTGCATTCCTACCCTCTCCTTATCTCTCTATCTTTTCCTCTCACTCTCTCTCTCGCTGTAATTTTCCTCTCTCTACCTATATTGTCAAACCTCTCTTTTTTCTCGCCCTCTGTATCTCTCTACGTTGCCTTTCTTCTTCTCTTCTCGTCCTCGTTTCTACTCTTTCTTTTGCCCAATCTCCCTCTTTCTCTCACTGCCTCTCACTCCCCTGTCTCATCTCTTGATATCTAGCCCTCTCTTCGCTCCCTCACCACCCTTTTCTCTGCACTATTTACCACCTTTTCTAATCCTATTTCTCTCCATCTCTTTTCTACCAGACCTCTCCTTTTCTCGGCCTCTGTATGTCTCTGTAGCCTTCCTGCTCCTTGCCCCTCTCTCTCTCTCTCTCTCTCTCTCTCTCTCTCTCTCTCTCTCTCTCTCTCTCTCTCTCTCTCTCTCTCTCTCTCTCTCTCTCTCTCTCTCTCTCTCTCTCTCTCTCTCTCTCTCAATGTATACGTAGAGAGAGTTAATCTCTGGACAGACACTCTCTTTGTCTCTATCTTTATCTTTCTTTTTTTCTTCTCTCTACCCTTTTTCCTCCATTGCTTTCTTTTCCTCTTCTATCAGAAATGTAAAACAGCCAAAGTGTCTTCAATTGGGCTCCCATTTATCTAGTACAATTATATTTCTTTTCTTTCATCATTTTCTCTTTAGTCAAAGTAGCAAGCGCGACTTAATCAGCGAAATCAGATTACGAATAATCAGCCATGTTGTTTTCGCTCGAAATTAATTTGATTTGATTTTCGATTCGCCCAAATCAATTCCAATGCGTTAATTCCCGTCTCTATTTAGTTAATTGGGAATGATCACCAACCATCAATAATTTTGATCTGAAATTTTCACTGTATAATGCTCGATCGATACGATCAGTATCCACATTGACTAGAAAAGAGATTGAGAAATTAATATCTGCTCGTATATCTTCGTGTATATTGTTCTATATGTTTATGATGCGAGGTGTTTTTGATTCAAAATGTTTGCTTGCTCTGGACTTGACATCAATCAAAGGCCAAAATATTGTTTCTGACTGACCAGGGTAATCAACTTGAGAAACAGACTTTGTGAATCTTGACCAACTAGGGTCTAGACGCAATCTGTCGAATAAATGCTGTTCCATGCCAAGTCCCTCTGCTGGCGGTTACCATAAGTGTCCCAAAAGAGGCTTGGGTGATGGCTGCTATTGATACTATCTCTGATAAACTATGTCAGAAGATGAGGGGAGAAAAGACAGTTGATATTTTGATTGAAGGATAGGAAAGGAAAGGGGCTGATTGTTACTAATGATACTATAAGTGTGAAATATACGGCCATTATTATCACCAATAACGCCAACCATTTTTTGCAGTTACTGGGGAGCTAAGGCTGTCCATATTTTTTTATGACAACAGCGCTTTTGAGGGAATTTAAAGTTCGCAGTAAGCAAAATTATGGGACCACTCCCAAAATCTAGGCAAATGTTCTGTGTATCTTTCAGCCAAGAGGAAGTTCGTCTGATTCGGAATCTAAAATCTTTTTCCGGGGATGGCTGGCCCCTGTCAATATGCATCGAACCACGCCCACTGAATGATTTTTTGAGATGACGTTTTGAGATGTTGCACCCAATTGTCCTTTTCATCTATCGAAAAAAAAAAATATATATATATATATATATATATATATATATCCTTGAAAAGACTTGAAAATATCCCCGTTTTTTCAATGTGAAGTTGATGCTGAGCTATTGTTCATTCAGACGCCGTAGACTGTAGGAAGTCTAACTCCCTAATACTGTAATATTATTTTCTCAAAAAATATTATCATCATCATCATCATCATCATCATTATTATTATTACTATTATTATTATCATCATCATCATCATTATCATCACCATCATCATCATCATCAAGGCGTTAGCATGTTCATACCAGATGCCTGGTGGTCATCACCAAAAGACTGAGTGATAGCAAGGTTCCAGTATCCTCGCCTGTATCTTTGTAAATCTCTACAACGCCGTGATCTGTACAGTCTCAATCCTACCTCGAATTCTTACGCATCCAATCTCGATTCTGGGTTGGTTTTTCTTTCGGCAATTTTTATATCGATTTAATTTCTTTCTTTTTTTTTTTTTCATTGATATTAAAGTAATCTGCATCAAAGCTCTTGATCAGCAAGTATCCACAAATCGACTTGCTAGAATTTGTTGGATGAGCTGAAGCTCGAGGTGAGAGTCAGGATAAGGTTGAAGGGTGGGGGGCTATAAATTCGAGGAGAAAGAGATGGAAGGTTGTAAAGACGCATACATTTGACCGACATTTGCCTCGCAATCAAATGGTTTTGTCGCCATCAGAGGGACGTGAGCTGGCATAAATGTCTACGATTTCAAGGTAAAAAAAAATCGCCAATGTGCAAACTAAGTCGACGTTTAAGCATATCAACGGTTTCGACTTTCCTTTCAGGCATTTTATCACTCCTCTCCACAAACTTCCTCTTCCGTTTTTTATCATTCAGCTTCGTATCTATCCTGTCGTCTGATCGTCTGAGTATAGAGAGGGGCATTTTTCAGTTAATCCCTACAGAAAGCTAATGCCCATAATTTCCAAGTACAGAAGCCGAAAAAGAGAGAAGAGATCAAGTTGTATATTCCCCCTCGTCGACTGGAAACTTGATTCGTGGTTTTAGTTTAAAGTCAAATCTTGACAGTAATTTGATCTTAGTGAATCGAAATCTTTCAACCTCTCTCTCGAATGGTCAGTCTTTTTATCTTCTTGGCTGCGTTTCCAGATCAGTTAAGTTGTTAGATCATTTTTGTTTTCGTGATTCGGAGACTAATAATAAAGACTTAGCATTTTGGGACTTTCCAGGAAGAAAATAAAATATAACTTAATTGTTTTTCTTTAGTCCTTTGAATTTTGAAATTATTGACATTAACTTTTGGTGGGGACTTTCGGAAAAGAACAAAGAGAGGCGTGATTATACAATTCTTTTTACACGCATTTCTCCATTAACCCCCTTTCCCGACTTCTTGATCATTTTGCCGATCGGTAGACTGAATATGGAGATTCTCTGTTACACAACCGTTTTTCCTCTCGCTGTAGGACAGAGTCTGGACAAAATTCATCGGCTAACCAACAGAAGTTTCCGACAACGTAGAGAAAAGTAAAGAAAATCGAAGGTCAATAAAGTGAGGCCATTATGGATTTCAGATATCTAAGATGTATCATAGTCAAGTATTTGACTTGCATTTCTTTCATCTTATCTCCTTTGCCTTTGCAAATCTCAGATCTATGTTCTACAATCGTTTTGTCAGTAGCACGTATCATAAATAATGAATAAGTCTCTGACAAATTTGAACTCATATTATTTATCCTAAGGAACATGTCTCATTGTAACAGCGCCTTACCCATTAAGCTACAAAGGCTTTGTGAATTGACGTCGCTCGAAATAGCCCTTTGCAATATACTTATCTTCTCTTGTCTCTCCATCAGCCGCCATGATAGTTTATTTATTACTTTCGAATTTCCTGAAAGAAGCATAGTCAAATACGACTGTGTTATTTTCTTTTTGTTTTTTTTTAATTGAGCGTACTCATTGTTATAATTTCATTTACTCTATCTTTCTGCATCCGTAGGGAATATTAGTGATAAAGCATCGGAAACGCCCAAGAGATTTCGTAAGAGAAAAAGTGACAAGCATAGAAGGTTTTTGTGGTCTGGAAACGCTCAAAATATTTCCCCATGTCAATGATGGTAATTACGTCCTCGCTTTACACCAAGTTAGCTTACTAAGGTTTCATAGGAAATCTCTACTTTCAGGTAGCGGGGTGGAATCAGTAATATAAATAATACAGCCATTGTTGATCTTTCTTCCAATAATTATAAGCGCTATGACTCAGAACGATTGTTTGAACCCTGTGTATGAGCTTTTGTCTCCTTACGAAGACAGTCGAGCAAACTTATTGTGTCAAATAAATTGCAAATTACAATTGAGTTGAAACCAATTCTTTTTTCTTTTTTTTCGATCTGAGATGCATTAAATGATCAATGCCGTGACGGTTCTATGTGTTTTTCAAGGTGGGAGTCCGTACAATGATGGCACTTTCTTTCGCCATGCACAGTCAAAACAGAGTTCACCGGGTTCAGAGTCCCTTCGTTTTCTCCCTTCACAGATCAAATTCCAGCGGCTCCTTTTCAACTCGAGTTCCTATTTGCCCTCACCAAACATCTTCGTTTCGTTTCCCTTTCGGTCTTCCGTATTTCCATTCATCCATTTTGTCAATATATCTCCCTTTCTTTCTAGTGTTCTTGTATGTAAAGTTCATGAGTGTTCATGTAAATTGTTTTCTTGAGTTCAAAGTACAATGTTGCTTTAGTATAGCGTTTGCGTGTAGTCCACAAAAGGTCACCGTAGAAAAAAACATTAGATAAAATGTTTACAGTCTTTTCTACATCGTCTTTGAGTACTGCTTCGCCTCACTTGAAGAGAAATATGCAAGTTCGAGAGAACGAACAATATTCTGCTAATCAATAACAAAATATTTGATAACAAGACATTCAGCCTTGAGAATTAATTCAAGCAATAGAATACTTATGAGATATTTGTATATACAAGATAAATTACTTTATCGCAAGCTTGCCTCCAAAGAAATACATGACAATACCGATATGTTAATCGGGGAAAGAATTAATGCGAAGAATTTCTGAAGAAACGTATACATAATATATATATGAGAAAATTATATATTCATCATCATCATCATCATATTATCAGTCTTTTATCGTCTGTCGGTGACCATAGACCTTCCCCAGATTTCGCCTTACTCCTCTATCATGGGTGTCGTTGAGCCAATATTTTATGAATTTGTGAAGTTTTGTTCTCCGTCTTGTATTCTCCCGGCTTTTGTTTCACATGTCATCTCTTGAGACAGTGTTGTGAATCAGGATGTCCATTGTTTCTTTGTCATTCTTTAAACATTGCCAGTCCATTCTATCGCAATTTTGGTTTCGCATGATGTTTTGGATTCCTGTTCCTTTCCACTAATATATTGTGTTCTCCTATGATCTCTCCATGTGAGGTGGAGCATCATTCTTTCAATACGTCAGTTTTTACCAAATTACTCTTCGGTAATCCAAGTGGATATAAGATTGAAGAACAAGGTCATACGTAGTGTAAGAACTAAGCTTCTAGAAAGCAAAAATCCTTTGTTTAAGATACAACATTTTTATAGTTCCGAAATAATCAAAGAGCAGAAAGCATAGTAGAAACTCAGTTGATCAATATAGGTTGCAAGGTTGTAACACGCTGAAAAGCATATAATTTTCCGAAATAGTTAAGAACTTTAGGGAGTTAGTACTTCAAGGCCATCATAGTGAAAAGCAGGGATCACACTTCATGCACTTTTGTAGCCGAAGGTAGGACGTAATTGTAAGCAGAACTCAGATTTTCAAACTTTTTCAAATAGTGAATAATTTTTATATCCCTTTGGCATTAAATTTTATGAGCTTATTAATTGTCTGTAAAATGGCAAAAGCATTTGGACATTAGCCTTTGCTAGCTTCATTATTCGATATGCAGTAAAATTCATAGGTATTTAAGTGGTAAAAATGCGCAAGATTTGTTATGACCACACTTTTTTGTTGATTAGACATTTTAAACACACCCAAAATACTCTACTTTTCTAGTCTTGAAATACTTTTTCCATGTTCTTCAGAAACACTCTTTCTTCCGGAAGCACTGAAGATGCCATCCCACAATTATATAGATTCTGCCATGATTCATAGTGTATAAGACACAAGGTAATAGATGCCATTGTTGGTAATGTTTCTATTACGTAACGCACTGAGTTTTTATGAAATATGGTGTTTCTCGTTGGAGATCAAGGAATGGCATGTCTCCCTAATGTTTCGGCTCTCTCTTTAGTAGTCTTGTTTATTTTAGTAATGCTATCATCTGGATGGTTTCGATATTTACTTGGATTCCAATACTACGTACCCTTTTTTCCAAAGCGTTTTTTTTTTTCAAGTTCTCCGATAATGATGGATAAAACTCTCACTTTTATATTCTCCATTTATTTCATTTCCCTTGCAAGGAAGGCTCTTATATTTATCCTCTCTCTCTCTCTCTCTCTCTCTCTCTCTCTTAGCACCCACATCGCCTGATGACAAGAACATCATCTACTATATGACAAATCTTCTTTTTTTGCGAAAACTAAATCTGATTTCTTCACCTATCTCTGATCTTTTTGAACTTAAGAGTCTCATGGGTTTTTTAAAGTTTTTTTTTTCCGGACCAACTTCAATTTTGTGCTTATGCAATTGTTTTGCACGATAAGATTAAATTCGTTTGAACAATTCAGAGTAGATTAACGTTCTTGCCAAGTCATGTCTATCTTTTTTCTATGTCTAGACGCTTAATTGCTTCTTATCTACCATATATACCCGATTATTTCAAAGTTCACAGAAAAGGTACCTGGTGGTCTTCACCTGGCACGGATTAGCAACCAGGCTCCAAAAATCCTTTGGTGCTCTATTCCGTGTTCTTACTGGCCTTAATAGTGCCATGGTATGCAACATCTTAATTCTTTCTCTAATTTCTGATTTAATCTAATTGTCTTCATCTAGATAAAACACTTTGAAGGGAATCAAGAGACATCGACAATTATCAACTTCATTTTATTTTTCTGAGTTGACAGGATATACAATGAAAAAAAATGTATCAGCAAGGAAGGAAGTCCTCGTGTCTTATTCTGAATCGATCTTTCAAAATGAATGAACATGGTTCACTTTTGAAAGGTTGATTTATGTTCCCATGTAGGGATCGTTTGTAAAAACTAAGTAATCGTGGAATTGCGTGTTCTCTTCATCGAGGGAAGAAATTTCAAGATTGATTTGCCGATTGTAGGTCCACGTCAATGACTTTTGGTAGGTATATCTTGAATCAACTTAGTTATAACAGAGAGGGAATCCAACTCACTGGCAGTAGCTTCCGAAACAATATATATATATACACACACACACACACACACACACACATATATATATATATATATATATATACGCACACACATATGTATACATAATTGTATACATATATATATATTCATATACAAATATGTACGTATACGAACACATTGATACGAATATGCATATATATATATATATATATATATATATATATATATATGTACACACATGTACATACGAGAATATATACAAATATACAAATTTATAAATATCTGTATATATATATACAAATGTATAGAGATATACAAATATTTGGATATATGTACATATAAAAATATATACGTATGCATATCGATACAAATATGCATATAGATATGCATGTCCATGAACACACACGTATATATAAATATATATATGCATGTATACAAATATGCATACATATATATACATACATATATATGTAGATATACAGTGCATACACACGTGTATATATATATATATATATATACAGAAATATGTAATCACTTTAAATCGTCTTCTGAATTGTAAAACAAGGGAAGTAATATACAGTTGTGTATCAAGTAATTACCTCCCTTAGATCATCTCGAAGGAATTACTTTACCGTTAGATTCTCTAATATAAATTCATCTTTCTTACTTCGAACATGATGTTTCCTCTTTTAAAAAATCCATATTTTGATAATACTCTAATCTTAGATAATACGATGTTTATCGATTATTCACTTCTTACGACATCATTAATCAAAAATGCAAAGCATTTCACATCGATCCCAGATAATGCTTATTTCAAAAGACTGGCCTGCCATTCTCAATTGGAAGATTGAAAGAACAAAATCTTCTTGCTGCCATTTTTTCTCACACTTCTTCGCCTAATTTCAATGATGACTGGTAAATAGATGAATAGAAAGAACAAGGGAGATTATTGAATCCATGGTTGTATGGCACGGAACCAAATGAGGGAATTGGGATAAGGAAAATTCTGTTCCTCTGATCTTTTAGGTGGAGCTACTTTTCTCAAAACTCTATAAGGCCATAGAGAAACTTGCAACCTCCTCAGCCAACAAGCATTTCTCTCTCCTTACACTCACATGTACACACACACACACACCACACACACACACACACACACACACATATATATATATATATATATATATATATATATATATATATATATATATATTCAGGGTTGAGCACTCTTCAAGTGAGGTAACTCATCCATTGTAAGCTTATACAATGCTCTTCCATGGGAATAAAGCACTCTGGTGGATGGGGAATGTCTGTGTAAATAAAAATATCGCTTAAATACAGCCTTACTGACCGTCCATTTCCGTAGCCCAGAAGTAAGGAAACGTCCTCTGGGTCTGAAGCGAAGGTTTCAATCCTGTCTCTCAGTACGGGATGGGATAAAGGAAAGTCTATAGCCACACTGTAGAGATGTAATACATCGAAACAACTGTCTGTGGATGATGCAATAATATATGTATATATATATATATGTGTGTGTGTGTGTGTGTATATATATATATATATATATATATATATATATTGAAAGCTTTAAACATTAAAAATAACTTTTTCAAAAGATTTTTTATGTCATTTCAGTTACCTATTTCCCAATATCTGTCATATAAATGTAATTTTCTCCTGAGTTTTTTTTCCCAGCCTCACATATATTTAATGGTATGTGAATGCACATTCATATTCTTTTTTCTGAGAATCATAGCTCTGTAATAATGAAAGCCTGTGTCGATTAGAATTGTTTTCACAGAAATCCACTTCAATAATAAATGTTTGTAGAACTACACGGTGCACATTAGTGAATCATGTATTCAAGAAGGATTGAAACGTTACTCGTTATAAGATACGGAATACATCGGTCACGTTCCAAACTGAAACAAAGCTTAGTAGATATTTATGCGGTATGGACTCCTCATACGCACGCTTGCACCCACATATCCTTACAAACTTACATACACATGCACACAAATACGCATATACACGTAAACACACTCACATACACACACACACACACACACACACACACACACACACACACACACACACACACATGCACGCAAATAGTATTTTAAAAATGTTAATGATGATTTGACCTGCAACTCATTGGTAGTGAGTTTAATTGTAGTTTAGTCAGTGTGTAACTGAAGATTTGGTGAGGATTTGGGGGCCCAGGAAAAGAGGGGGCTTGGCTTTTTGAGAGCCCTCCTCCAACATTTTGCGTGATTTGATTGTAGAAACGCAGCAGTGAACTACTATTCAGGAAGTTTTCATAGTCTCATCTCCCTATCCAGGATCCAGGGGCGTTCCAAAAAAGCACCACCACCACCAGCTAAGCCACTGCACTGTGTCTCACTATAGTGGCCATATCCAAACTGGGTTAGCCATCGTAAATGTCCTTCCCCACAGCGGTTGCATTAAAACAGATGACTTAATGACAATTGTCAGGTATAATTGACGATAAGCGAAGAGCCAATGACGGTGACTTCTTTCTCCTCCAGAAAGCAAACACAGCTGCATCGGTTGAATTGGAAGAAAATCCTTCACAGTGGTTTTACTCTTCACTTACGTCTTTCAAGAATTGTTTCAATAGCTCTTCAAAGTCTGCTAATCACTCTTCTCTTGTTGTTCATATTCCGTTATTTCTATTTCTCATTTAGTCCCCTCTCTCTCTCTCTCTCTCTCTCTCTCTCTCTCTCTCTCTCTCTCTCTCTCTCTCTCTCTCTCTCTCTCTCTCTCTTTTATATATGTGTATATGTGTGTATATTATTAAGGAATGGATGTATAATCCGATAGAAATGATTATAAACTGCGTTATATCATATTGAAACATTCTGTCTCTGTCTGTCTGTGTGTCTGTGTGTCTGTCTGTCTCTCTCTCTCTCTCTCTCTCTCTCTCTATATATATATATATATATATATATATATATATATATATATATATATATATATATATATCTTTCTCTCTGTTACTTTCATTTTCATTCTTTCTTGGTTTTTCTCAAAAAGTGTTTGTCTTCCAACGTCCATTATAATGCCCGTGGGCATTGTCCTTTCTATCTCCGGTCACGTTTCCCATATTTTTTCTCCCTCTCTCTTCATGGTTTCTCTGTTTCTCCATCCCTTCGATATGCTCCTCAACTTCTCTTCCTTTCATCCTCTCTTTATCTCTAACTATCTATTAACATCTGCTTTCTCTTTCTTCAACTATCACCTCCTTTCCTTTTTTTCCGTCGTCTCTGTATCTCCCACTCTTTCTTCCTTCTTCTTTTTTTAATTTCTCGATTCATCGTGTCTCCCTTCTCTCTCATTCTCTCTCCTTCCCTCTCTATCTATCTATCTATCTATCTATCTATCTATCTTTATTCGACCTTTCCTCTTGTTCGTCTATTCATCTCTTCTTATACCAGATACAACCTTCTCCCTCTTCTCATCTCCTTCCTTGTTTCTCTTTCTCTTCTCCTTCCCAACTTCTACAACCTTCTATTTCACAACATACTCCAGCATCATTCTTTTCTGTCTTTTTCTGCTTAATATCACCTTGATTTTCTTCTCGATAGCCCTAATCTTTCTTTTTTTTTATCCCTATTGTTTATGTTTTTCAGGTTTCTCAATTACATTTCTATCCATTGTGAGAGTCACTGATATGCATTTTTTCCCTTTTTCAATTCAAATCTGTCCACCCTCCGATTGAATTTCAGAATATTTTATCTGAAAAAAAACCCATTAAGATGCAGAATAGAATTATATCTTTAAAAAAAATCTCTGTCAAGACAGCATCTGCTTTTGCCATATATATATATTAGTTTGGTACAGAAAATTATTGCCTTTTTCGTTATTTCAAACTTTGAAGCTTATTTTTGTGTAATTAACTATGTCCATGGAATACGCCATTTTAAAGAGTGAATTTCGCTCTATTCATTTGAGCCGAACATTTTCTTTTTTTAAGACCGTCAAATAAAAGATGGAAATAAAGCATACTTGAGCAATTGCACGGAGTATCAATCAAATATATGGCCAGGAGGTCGTCAACGAATATACAGCTCAACATTGGTTGAAAAAATTTCGAAACAGAGATGAGAGCCTTAACGATGGGGAGGGTCATTCTGTGATTTACGATATCCACTCGAGTAGCATTACTATGGTGGATCTGCACAACAGCGCAAGATACCGAAGAGGAACTAAACGCTGACCATGCAACGACTGTTTGACCTTTACGCCAGAATGGAAAATCAAAAAATGCTTTGCACTTCTTTTGCACAACAGGAATGTATCATTTTTTGATTGTATTGTGACAAGTGATAAAAAATGGATCCTGTACGACAATCGACAGCGTTCTGTGCATTGGCTGGACACCAAAACACTTTTCAAAATTGAACCTGTACAAAAAGAAGATAATGGTCACAGTTTGGTGGTCGCTTAGTCCTAAAAAGGAGGGTATACAACCAATGTATTTTACTGATAGTCACCGATGGAGCTGAAATATAAAACCCAACCAAAATATCGACCCTCAAACTGAGAAGTATGCAATGTGCACATGAGAGAATCATGCCCGACCTCACGTGGAGAGATCGTAAGATAACACAGTTTCTCGGAGAAAAAAATTGCAGTCCGAGACATCGTAGAAACCATTAGAAAACTCTAATGGCAGGTTGAATGTCAGACAACCACAACACATCACAATCCAAAACGTGGATCCCCAGAGATTCAAAATTGCAGCCGATAAAAAGTAAGATAACGTGACGAGTTCGAATCATTCAGGAAGTACTAGCTCTGCAACGCCTATGATAGAAAGGTCTGGCAAATCTTGGGGAAGTTCTATGTCCAACAACAGACGCTTAAAGGATGATGATGATGATGATGATGATGATGATGTGGAATCATCCAATATAACGTTTTGAATTGTGACCAAACAATCAGAGCAGAAATATTGACGGGAAATTGCATTTAGAAGTGCAACTGAGAAAAATCGTTTTCAATCTGGAAATCCATCTCATTTATATCATTTATTTTCATTGCTTGTTAAGTTTTATTTGCCAGGATTTTTTAAATTCTTTCTATTATAATGACTTAAGTTTAGGTTGAAATCATAGTCTGCTAACTGAAAGAGCTATCCTACAGGTAATACTCTGTTCTAATCTATCGATTTTATTCGCGATTTATGATTAAATCTATTGTAGAAAAGCAATTCCCAATTGATTATTTACAATACAATACAATATCCGATGTGTGATGAGATCATTTCACCGAGCGCTCGATACATTCATTAAAAATCATGTTGATTTAGAGTAGAGCTTAGAATATGATGAAGAAAGGATTCGTTACACAGAAATGTTTATGTTTCTGCCTTCAGAAACATTAACGTGTTTTTGTAGCAAATCCTTACTTCATACTTCATATATATATATATATATATGTGTGTGTGTGTGTGTGTGTGTGTGTGTGTGTGTGTGTGTTGAAATACCATTTGAAATAACCTCCAGACAGAGATAATTTGGGAAGCCCGAGATGATGATACAAATTTTTCATTCAATCTGACATGCGTCGTTAGTGCGAACTCACTTCCACAGAAATAAGTGAGAATACAAGTTAGTGTCTTTGAATAAATCTTGAACTGCTGTTAGTGTAATTTGCTGCTTTTGTGGACATTGTCCATTTTAATTAACCCTCATAGTTTTATGATATTAATGATATAATTCAACATAACTCCCTCCCCACACAAGCTGAGATCAAAGTTACTACCCCAGTGTGTTTCAGACCTTATACTTTATTTGTATATATTTGTTCAACACACACACACACACACACACACGCGCGCGCATATATATATATATATATATATATATATATATATATATATATATATATATATATATATATATATATATATATATATATATATATATATTATCTCTTGAAACTCTATTTGAAATTACCTCCTGTTTTTACACGGAAAATGATTTCACGTCCTAATTAAGAGCCAGTAATGTGTTTACTGACACTAAATTTCTTGAAGGAACACACATAGATAGATAGATAGATAGATAGATAGATAGATGAGGAGTTGATCCAAATGAGTGGAATATATATACACATGCATGCATGTGCACACCCACATACACACACACACACACACTCACATACACACACATACACACACACACATATATATATATATATATATAGAGAGAGAGAGAGAGATAATGTTGGGTGCCTTGCTGTGCAACAATAGTTTGCAACAAAGCTCTGCAGACCGTTATAACAGGATGAATACCATCATCACTGACTGCTCCACAATTGAGGTCTTTGGTCGGATGTGTGCGTATGTATGTGTGAGTCAGTGTGTGTGTGTGTGTGTGTGTGTGTGTGTGTGTTTTAGATGATTTCCAATCTCTCGTCAGATTCACTTACCACGAACGAAGTTGAGTTTCAACATGCGTCCATGTTTCATCCACTAAATGTCTTCCTTCCACGCCTGTCACCCATTGGTAGAGATGATTTTACTTATGGAATTCCTTTTCAATGGCCGAGCTGTGCCGTGTCACTGCTCAAAGCACGAATCACATCGGGAAGGGAAGGGTGGTCGGAAGAGGGAGAAAAAGATACAAAGGATGAAAAATAATAAACGAGAGAGAGAAACGAAAAAAGGAAGGAAGGATATTTTTGGAAAGTGGGGAGCGCGTCTTAAAGAAGGGGGGACTGAAAGAAAGAAAGAAAGAAAGAAAGAAAGAAAGAAAGAAAGAAAGAAAGAAAGAAAGAAATAGAAAGGAAAAGATGAAAGAAGGAATGTGAGGAACTAAAGATCGAGTAGGGAAAAATGAATGAATGAAAACATCAGAAGAAAACGGGGCTTCAAAAGAAAGAAAAAAAAGGAACAAAAATCATAAAGTGAAAGTAAGAGATAATAGAAAGAATGAGTATGTAAAAACAATGAGCTGAAAGAATGAAATAAGTACGCATGAAACATGAAAGAGAGAAAAAAAGAAGAAAATAAAAAAAAAGAATTTGCAAGAAAGAAGGAAGGAAGAAAATGAAGAAAGGAACATGACGACAATCATTTGAGAGAACTATGTATAGATACCTGAAACTAGAACTCCTTCTAAGGAAGGGGTTGTGGGTCTTGTTACATTGAAAGAGATAAAGAACACAAATTAAGTCTAGCGGCCGAAAGAGGAGTAGGAAAATTCATGAAAAGACTATTTCTTATTGACTGATTTATTGATTGAATTTTCTTTGATTTTCTGGAATCAATAATCATTCTACATTCATTTATAATTTCTGATTGTATTACATTCATCTTAATTTTAGTCGCTCTTCATCTCAACAATTAAGACCGTTAATGTACAGCCGTTGAGACGGAAGAGATAGTAGTCAGGAGTTCATAATGATTCGCATAATAAAATATAATGATAAAAAATATAATCAAGATAAGATCATTTGAAAACTTTCATTTTTTTTATTTTGCTGCGACTTTCCAAATTTTTGCTCGTCTTTCTACGATCTTGTGGGTGATCAAGAATCGCATCTTTACTCAAATGACTCTTCCCATTCGACAACTTACAGCTGTATTGGGGCACTTTTATATCTTTATTCCTCGAGGGGGCATTTGAGCAAACTCCTTTATAATCAATTTAACATCCTTCCCTCTAAACCAGTCCAAAGGTGAGGCATGTTCCAGAGACCTGCCGCATTTCCCTAAACTATGTGAGCGGGGGTTGAATTTTCATGAAAAAGGCGAAAACCTCTAATGGATCTGCAGAATCACCCTTAATTTCCATCTATGGGTGTGTCTTTTTGAATTAGGGAGATTCGGGTAAACGAGATAGAAAAAATGGAGAATCGTGAAAGTGAGTTAAGACGGATTATTGGTAACGACGAGCAGAAGAAAGTAGATTATTACATCTACCTAGGACAACGATTCTCCATGAAATCTTCAAAAAGAGGACATCAAGTGAAGAATCATTTTAGGTTGGCAAGCTTTCGGTAGAGCACGCACAACCTTCAAGAACAAGAGAATCCCATTAGTCCCTAAACGAACGGCGTACAATCAATGCATCTTCCCAATTGTCACCTATGGAGCCGAAACATAGAATTTTTTTTTTGTTTTAAACTGGCTAACAAACTTAAAACCATGCAACGTTCACAAGAGAGAATTATGTTCAACATGGCATGGAGAGATCACAAGACAGCAAAATATATTAAAGGAGGGAAACAAGAATTAGAAATATCATAAAATCAATTAAAAATCTCAAATGGCAATTGGCAGGTTATGTTGCAATGTCAGACAACAGGTAGCAGACATCACGTCTCACAACGCAGATCCTAAAGGATCATACGCGAAAACGTGACCGACAAAAATCAGATGATAAACTGGACAAGTTTAGAAAACACTGGCACCGCAATGCCCGTGATAGAGAATTCTGGCAAATCTTGCGTAAGGTATATGTCAGCGACAGGCATGTTAAATATATATAGCTGAAGAAATGGATATACAATCAAACAGAATATTTATGAACACGTTATATTATTTGAAACTCTATTTGAAATGACCTACCGCTTTTACAGTAACGTGTTTAAGCTCAGTATATTTCTTTAAAGGACACAGATAGATAGACAAATAGATAGATGGATAGATAGATAGATGATGATGATGATGATGATGATGATGATTGGCTTGCATGAAATGTGATTGAAACAAAGAAAAATGGATTCATAATATTAAAGAATGAGAGAGAAGAAAGTTTTTTTTTAACAAATGGAAAAAAAACTAAAGAGAGAGAGAAAATAGTTCAAATAAAGACTGAAGAAAGGCTCAGAATGAACGCAGGGAAAAGGGAAAGGTGAGTTAAAGAAGAGATGTAAAAAAAACAAATAAAAGAAAGAAAGAAAGAATGAAAAAGCAAAAAACAAAAACAGCAAATAGAAATGAATGAATGATTAAAAATCTATAAAAAAAAAATAACTGAAAAAAAGAAAAGAAAGAACGTCAGCAATAGAAAAAGAAAGAAAAAAAAGAGACAAGGAGAAAAAAGAAAGACAAATAAGAAATCAAAAAAGAAAAACTAAAAGAAGGCAAATTCAAAAGAAAGAAAAAGTTGAAAGAAAGTCTTGCACAATAACACGGCAGTTGAACGAGGATCAAGCTCTCAATACTAAGAAATCAGTGTGAGACAATCTTACTAACCATTGAACTACGATAGGCTCTTTCTTTTTTTCTTTCTTAGCCATTAAGTGAAATAAAGAATGAGAAATTGACGGATATTGTAAGGGAAGTAAGAAGCATGATTTGATTGACGTGTAATATCTATGAATAAGGGAAAAGGCAAAACACTTGAATAAAAACGCACAAGAAAAAAAGAAAAACAGAAGGAAAGAAAGAAGCATTGAAAAGAAGAAAAAAAAATGAAAGAGAACCGAATAAAGCTAGTAAATCAAGGATTGCAAGATTTAGAAACCTACCGTAGCTCAGTGGTTCGCAAGCGTCGCTCATACGCCAGTTCTCTAGTATAGTAGGTTCGATCCCCACCACTGTGTTCTTGCAGAAGACCAAGCTAAACTCAAGGAATAATCATAAGGGGCCTGCTTCGTTGCTGGGATAAATGTGTATTTTATACCGCTGCTAGTGGATAGTGTTCAAGTCTAAGTATTAAAAAAAGGATTTTAACACTGACAGACCTACCTTACTTGGAAGATTGTTGTAACAAAATCCTCTAATCACAATTGCCCCTTTCTGGTCTTATGACTTACTAAATTACGTTCAGGAAAATATGAAAAAAAGGGAAGAAAGAAACATATTATTACTAAGGAAGATGATTGAAAATGCAAGCAAATTTGGGGGATGGAAATGCACAAGAACGTGAGATAGCGATGACTTTGAGCCTAAAAGGAGATGTTTGAGTCAGTGTCTGTGTATATAGACACCCATACGCCTGAGAGTAGGTCTGTGATGTTGGCCAAATACGTGAATCCATCAGCGTTAGTATATAAATAGACGTATGCAAATTTTTGCTTACAAACGTCATTTTTTAAAGATACTTGTTTCGGGAGGATCACTTATCGTCGGCACATCACCCAACACACGACTCGGAGTGGATTTGGACACTCAGCCCGCTTTTCACTCGTTTAACATGTAAGTGACTGATCTTGACCTTCATGTATTTATGAATTAGAAAAGGGCAAAAGAAAAAGAGAGGAAAGAAAAGAAAGAAAAAATTGTTACATTTTCAATTGTTACATTGTAAATGGTGAAATACAGAAAAATGTAAATATTTTAGATGTTCAGTGTTTTAAATATGATTTTATTCTTTCATTCATCACACTTACACACATACACACACACACACACACACATATATATATATATATGGATGATGGCTGGGCACTGCGAACAGTGATCAAGGAGGGTTTTTCATTTCTTGTGGAAGTATGTCCAGTGTAGTTAAACCACAAGACGTGAACACTCCGGCCGCTTGTGCATATATATATATATATATATATATATATGCATAGGCCTGCAGCGCACTGCTATAGTAGATACCCAGTTCATGTATTCATATATATATATATATATATATGTGTGTGTGTGTGTGTGTGTAAATACGCGAATATTCCAACAACCGGACTTTCTTTCTTATTATTAGAACTTAAATACTTTCTTCATCCCGTAGAAACATATATACAGTTTCCATTTCGTCTCGTCAGTCCCCATGTTTAGCCTCCATACGCTATGGCTGGTATTAAACATTCATCGTATGATTTATGCTTAAGGCGTACTGGAAAGACACTTCTCTATGTGTCTCTATTCATACTAAATGTTTTTCAACTCGTCGTTATGCTTCGACTTATTTCGATTTCATGGACTTTCTCTGAGTTTTTTTTTTTCATCTGGCCGAGGCAAACGTATCACTTGAGTCTTTCTAAAACCCCACTTGTTTTCGTTTTCAGGACTTTATCTGTTTATTGCATTACTTTTTGTCTCTGTTCTGTTCATATCCACCACTATTCCTTTCCATTCAGAGCACTCAAAACGTTCTGTAACTTGACTGGTGTTGCTGATGTCATCAAAACTTCATCATCGATTTTTAACTGGTGCAAATATTTGCCGTCCATATTTACTCAGTTTTTTTTTCCGATTCAGTTTCACGGAAGACGTTTTCACTGTTCACTGTAAATAGTACAGGTGATATAGTATCCCCTTGTCTCGTGTCTTCACCAATCTTCATCCTGTTTGTATTTGTAAGTGGTTTAATTCCTACAGTGTCATTTTGTATATATTCTGAATGATTTGTACGCATTTCTTGCTAATGAAGTGGGGTTGCATTGAGTTGAAAACTGCCTTGTGTTCAACCGAGACGAATGCTTTCTCATAATCGAAAAAGCTGTTTATTGTAACTTAGTGCCTTTGCGATCAGTTGATTGATTGCATGTAGGCGATCTCTTGTTGAATAGAGTAACTTCTTGACGTATTGTTTTCATCTACATCTCTTCCTATTGCCTATAGCACATGGTAAATTGAGATCTTTTGTGTCATATATATGTATATTCAGCATAGTTAGCCAGGTCCACCGTTTTACCGTTTTACATATATATATATATATATATATATATATATATATATATATATATATATATATATATATATTGTACAAAGTTTTACAGCTTAAAACACCAAACATTACGAAACTTTTCCAAAATATCTTTTCTGTCACTGCAGTGATTTATTCCACAATATCTGTTAAATGTAATTTATGTAATTTTTCTCAATTGTTTTGTTGTTGTTGTTGTTCTTTGTATACTCTGTTATCATGGTACTATGTGTACATTCTCTCTTGTTGGGATCTTCAGTTGTTTACCATGTAATCGTTTCCGGGATTTTAAAAGCATAATAGTTCTATTAACATGGTACCTAAGCTGTGTTGATCAAATACCACTTCCTTTCCATCTAGGATCTTAATATATAGCTTATATCATATAAGTAATCTATCATTTAACATAGGGTATTATCATAATGTCTTGTACATGCGTGTTATTTTATATAACGCAACATTAAATCTTTTTCTTTAAAGGTTACCTTAAAAACGTATTTAACTATGAGAGATCAGTATGTATAACAACAGACATGACTTTTTGTTATGGGCATAAAATGATAAAAAAGACTGAACTAAATACAAAGATGGTGCTCGTCTATTTACATACTACAGTGTGTGTCAATCTATTATGCAAATACCGTTTCCCTTCTAAATTCTGCAACAATTGAAAAGTTCTAATAATTTATATATATATATATATATATATATATATATATATATATATATATATATATATGCATATATATATATGCATATATATGCGTATTTATTTAGAAAAAGTTTATAGATATCATAAACCAACGTCTGTGCATCACCACATCAGTTTTTAAAGGAATGATTTTTTTGATACCTAAATAATCATTATGACTTTTTTTTCATATTTGTTGTTTGTATCATATAATTACCCTTCATCTATATTGCATCTGTGAATCCCAACATGCCATTGCCACCCCAACAGATAGACATCAACAGAATGAGATAGTTATTAAACTCAAGTTGAACTATTTACTGATGCCTATACTAATCAATTTCCTGAATGCAACCCAGTATCCCATGGAAAATCTATAGAACAAATCTATCGAAATCTCATGATGAAAACAATAGAGAGGGGGATATTAGTAATGAATATTTCAGAAAATAACGAGAGTTCTTCATTCCAAATTGTATAGTCATACTAGCGCTGCGGATGAACACAGTGATTTTGCTATGTTCGGAAAAACATGAAATATCCTACATAGTTCATACCATAACTTTTCTTTTCGAAGATCAGACGGTGGTAGAAGTTTTTTGTTACCATCAATATTCAGTGAAATATAAAAGTATGTGTATAGCAGATATGAAAAAAGAACATGTTGCCAACATAAATTCCTCAGATTTGACTCCTGAGGACCGTGAGAGGTCGGATTCAAGTTGGCCGCCAGTTAATCACGCGTTCTACTTTAGAATCAAACATTTAAGGTGACGTATCCAATTTGGGAATATTCATCTTTTATGATGAACAAAACCCTGGAAAATGCATCTAGATCAAGGTCAAAAGGAAGAACTCATTAGAAAGACATTCTTCCGCAAATGCATTCAGCGCTGGACGGCATGAATATCATGTTACAACCAATGTTCTCTGAAATATTTTTTAAAAATAACGTTTATAGCAAATGTGAAAGAATATTATATCGCTGAATTTTTGAGATGAGGTATTATTATTATTTCTCTCATTATTTGGACCATACTCATCTTGGTTGTTTTTCATACAACGTTTCGGCCGTTGTACTCCACGGCCTCTATCAGGTAGGTGTGGGGAAGTAACGAACCGAACGGGGGCATATTGACTGCACCTCTCTCTTAGTATTAGTATTATTATTATTCGCCCACACTGGGATTGAACCTAGAACCATCAGATTACTTGCAATTATTTTGTCTAATTCTGTAACCACTACGCTATGTGCCCATCTGGAAAACTGGTGCTAATTTTTAGGAGCCTTAAACCTCAGTTTTTGGTATTTGATGTTATTGTTTTCTGTCTTTCATTATTAGAGGTTCCCATATGGTATCCATTTCAATGCTAGGATTACTGAGGCAGTTCTTCTTGCCTAGCACATGGGCCGACTCTTTCAATTTTCGAATCTTCCAGTGATACCTGATGAAGGCCGTAGAGTACAATGGCCGAAACGTTGTATGAAAAACAACCAAGATGAGGACGGTTCGAATAATAATAGAAATAGTGAAAGAATATGTTGCCAATTTGTTCAACAATGTTGAAGGTGATTTACTGATCAGATCTTATAACGTCATCATTTGTAGTATTTTCTCATAGTTATCACATAGTCGATGCTTTTGTTGAATAAACCCACTTTATGGCCTGAAGAAAGTTTCTCAACGTCCTTTTTGTGCTATCAGGTCTGATCAATCACATACTGGAAGTTTACCCCAGTTTAGCCGCTGGGAAAGTTTAATTTCCAACTTAACGTCCAAGATGACTGTCAAATCTTTGAAAAATGTCTATCATCCGTTCATTATTCACCCCCAGGCAAGATTTTTAACTTTCATTATATTATCAAATATGCTTGAGAACATTTAAAACTTCTACCACTGTCTAGCCCCCGGACAGACATAATTTTCAGGATCGTGTCTGATTTGATTGGAAAAAAAACTTGACATTTCCAAAAAAGTTTGATGGTACATCCTGGATCACTAGAATCCAAGGAAATTCATTTAGATTCAAGATGAGGCAGTAAAAACGTTAAGAAACATTCTCTAGCTAATACATTTATTTCAACTTTGATCAACCTTTTCTTGTGCAATTTTTAAAAAATGAACGGAATAAATCCTTAGTGCTAGTCTATTTCAATACTACTGTGTGTGTCAAATCATTATGCAAATACGATTTTCTTTTCTGAAGTCTGCTGCATTTAAAGACTTTCAATGATTCTTTACTCAAATAAAATCAAAGCATCATTATGCAATGCTAACAAATATTGAACGTAAATATACAAGTGGTGAAGAATATAAAGTTTTATTTTTGAAATCCTTTATTTTTTTTATAGTGCCAAAATATTAAGCATAGGTAGAAAACACTGTAATGTACAAATTATATTTTGTTCAAATAATTAAATATCATACAGTTGGAATCAAAAAAGTTTAAAAGGTTGTAAAAATTGATAAAAATGAAATATTGATAACTATAAATTAACAACATGCTATTTGACAACAAAACTCCGATACACATCATATACTTTGAAAAAGTAAGATTCGTGCCCATGAATCACATGTATTAGTCGATCAACCATTGATGTTGTTATAGCTGCGATAGCTTCCATGGTTGCCAGAACAGCTTGCCGTGAGTTCTTTTTCATACTCTTTCCTTTTAAATTTGCTTCGGAGATTTCCAATTGGGTTGAAATCCGGAGAAAATGTTGGCCTGACCATTAATCTCCCATTTCTGAAACCAATTTCAGTCAGATCGTCGCATGCACACTTTGCGAAAGGCATTGCCTCGTATGAAGAGTAGTATCGTACGTAGGTCGAGAGAATCAAGGCTGAAAAATGTCTTTGAAAAAATCAATATAAGCCAGAGAAGTAATTTTTACTGTCTGGTGCACGCCAAGGTCCCAACAAATCGTCTTCTACAATTCCTGTGCAAAATCTTAACCCCGTGTCGCCTTTTCGACGCCTTGGTCTTGCAGGAACTTGTTTTCAACCCAACCTGCACTCTATCCATCAGGCCCATCAAGAGTAATTCGGCACTCGTCAGTGAAAAGTACATGATTTGAAGTCAGTTTTCAAACACTTTTAAGCCCACTCAAAGCGCTTCTACTTGTGTTTTGACTTCAAAGGCGATTGAATATCAGGTTTGACACATTTTGAAACATGGCAAAAGATTTGGCATCGAGATAATTTGAATACTTCATCTCGATCTACGTCCTTGAATACAGATTAACGGCCCAGGATTGTTTTATTCTGACAACACACTCAAATCGAGACACTCCCTGCTGCGTTATTTCCATGGACTTGCTCTTATCTGATCTCCTTCGCGACATGTTTCTTCACTGTTTGCAATTTTTAAGCAATTTTGCTATTGCAAGGATTGTACTGCCTTCATCAAGCTGTGCGATGATAGAATTCTTTTCAGAAAAATCACTTTTACGATTCTTGTTTCAATAACTTTGCAGCGCTTACTTAATAATTTGACTCTCTTAAAATGCAAGGCAATAATAAAAAATGTTAAAAATGTTTTGATTATTCAATACTGCGCAGAACGTCTTCATCTTTGCTCATTTGGCGAAGGTCAGTTTTGCTAATGTTTGTGTTAAGTTTTTTTTCTCCATCTATCGTTGATCTGGATTTACAATCATGTAACAATTTGCATAGTAATTTGGCACGCACTCTATATCAATTATGATTATGGTAATTATCGAAACCTGAATGTCACCATAACCTTTTGACAGTGCAATGCAGTGCAGTGCAGTTGGGTACGGCTTAAGCACTCCTGTCCTTATCAGAAAGAGGGTCCTTGTGGATATTCTATTTTAGATGGGCGTGTCAACTGAGTGGTTGTCAAGAGTTCAAAAATATTTCAAAATGGAAAAAATTGCCAAATAGGTACAGTAGCGTTGACCCCAAGAGTATGGAGAAGATAATTCCTGAAATTTTTGGTTTCGTTTCGTATTGAAATGGCAGCATCAAGAGATGTTGGTTAATTGCTGAAGGACAGGGATGGGATGAAGCTTTAATTGAGGTGGAAGCGAGAATAGCAACAGTATTGACTCCAGAATCATTTCTGAGCGTTACACATCTAGCCAAGACCAGCGATGCCCATCAGCCAGAGCGGCAGCACTGTCCCTTCTGAAGAAAGGAGCCCGGAATAGCTACAGAGAGACCTTGGAGGGGGGCAGGGAGTCAATACCTAAATTCAATAAATTGGAAAAGGGAAGAGAGGAAAGAGAGGCAAACAGTTTAAATATCGGAACGTGGTTCTTGAACTTCATTTGACTATCTTGATTTGCGTGAGAACACAGCGTGGCGGTCCCTTTGACATATGCAAACTTGCTAAATGTTCTTCACAGACTTTTGGCAATGAACCAACATCATTATGCTAGGTCCTCAAATGTTCGTGATTGTGACATGGCTGCTCTTTCCCGACTACACCAGAGCTTAGCTTTGGATTTCAGAATGGCAAATTTGTTTTTCATAAGAGTTAAAACGTACAATCGGGAATTGCTGTGAATCAAAGATATGAGTAAAATATTGGACTTCTGAAAAGAACTAGTTTAGTTATTAGCCTGACGGGAAAAGAAAAACAATCTGTAATCGGACTCTGGAAAGTTTGTGCACTGGAATTGGTGTGCAACATTGAAAAGTTTGAAGAAAGCTTTGAGAATAGTCAATCATGTAAAAAATTCAGTACGAGTATACTCATTCTGCACATGAGACATTCTACTATCAGGTTTCATCTTTGACATGGGAAATCCGTTTGAAGAAAGCAGCCACGATATCCTTGTGTTAATCTCCAGCGATATTGCAGATTGTGAAGTAATCTAGATACATTGGTCAGAAAAGATATCAGGTCTTTTGGCAATATCGTTTCGTAAGTCACAGCAGATCTAATAACTCAGAACGACATTGTACTATCAATCACATCGCATCAAAATCTCAACTACAATTGTCTGCATCTGAAAATGATCGTGATCCTTCATGACGTTTTGTTGTCTCCCATCAACCTACATTGATATTTAGACTTCTCTATCTATGAGGATCATTCAAACCAACCATCCCTGTCTGTTCATGGTAAAATGAGATTTTACAATAAGATTGACCAACTCACATGATTTTAGTGTTACTTGTTCTGTTTCAGACTCATTTTCATGGGCCTGCGGGGGTTCACTTTTCACTGCTTACAGGGTAGCAAGACATTCATTGATTATTCTTCATATACGTTTGTCTCATACATCAGAAAGCAGTCCCAGGGTGCATACAGTGTTGATTTAGTTTGAGTATCTACCTAGCAGCCTGTTCGAAACTATATTCACATCAGAAGCAAGGATTAGGCGCTATACGTTGGGTCACCGGTGAAATAAAAGTTCCACAAAAGTGGTGGCGAGTGATAATAAAAAGAGAGAGTTATTCCCTTTTTTAGTCCAGTTGTGCAGGCTCTTCATGGCGATGTTGAGATGTGTGAAACTGATGACGGGAATGTATTATGCATCTGATCTGCTGCAGATATAGAAGAAAAAACTACCTTCCTGACAGCATCAAGAAGCTGACATGGAAATCATCATACATGCAACTGATGCAGCAAGTAGTCTGCAAAAACATCATAATAAGAACAGTTAATACTTATGATGTTGCACTTGCAGCGGTATGTCTTTATTGTCAATATCAATAAGGTATGGATCGCTTTTGATACTGGCTAGACCTGGGTTGTACAGAAAGTCTTTATTAGGGCAACAATAGCATTCAAAGGAATATAAACAATATGTACAAGTGGACGTATGTTCAGTTTGAATGGTTTCTTATCCTCACATATGAGGGAACAGGTCATTCTTTTTGTAGGAAAGACTTATTCACAAAAAGTAAAAATACGTTATGAAATCATTACACCTACCAAGGTAGTCGTAGTTGAGCATATGAAACATGTATGCTTCTAGACTGATTGTGCATTGCATAAAAGCAACGATACTAGACTCTGGTAAACCTTCTCCATTCCACTGGGGATGGAAATAAAAAGGATTACACCTGCATGCTACGATGAACCTTTCCTCTAAAAGCATTGCTCCACTGAAAACTTGCCAACCTAGAGAGGTACTTGATTTATCCTTCTCTTAAGGATTTCATGGAGATTTCTTGTCCTAGGTAAATTTATGGGTGTACTTTCTTCAGCTCTGCGTTTTCGATTTTGATTTTTGTGTCTCTTTGCTCAACGCGTTTGATTTGAGCATTTTGTCAATTTTCTTAAGTATTTATCTTTTCATACCAAAGCCAATTGATATGCATCGTCTTATTTCATCTCCATGGTCCTTCTCTAGCTTCATCGTTTCTTAGGTAATGATATTCTTCAACTTTCTCAAGGGGTTCTCTTTCTATCGTTATCGTCTTTTTCGAGATTTTATCATTTACGTTTGTCTTTGTTTTGTTCATCTATAACCCCATTTTTCTCTCTCCCTATCAAGACCAATTAGCATGTTTGGTAGGCCCTCCACAGTTTCTGATATTAATAGATTGTCATTGCAGAACCTTGAATTGTTCAAATATTTTCCGTCTATGTTTTCTGAAAGGTCCTTCCAAGTCTCACTGTAAAGAGATTAGGTGATATCCCATCCCCTTGATTTACTCTGTCCCCATTCCTAATCATTTTTAATGTTTGTAGGTGGTCTATTGTCTAATCGCCACTTGCAATGGCTGTCTGCTCGTGTGGATGGTTTTCATCTAGAGTTAATCTATTTCTAAGTAATTTTTGAAAAATGTTTTGTAATTTTTAGGCTATAAGGTAGTAGGATAGAAATTACCAAAGTTTTTATCGTCTCGCTTCCTCTGTTGTAAAATCACGAATCATATTCCCAATTGCAAAACTACTTTGTCTGTTGTTGTGTCTGGAACGTCACTGTTCTCTATCAAAATGATCAGCTCAAATGGTGGGCGAAAACTATAAAAAAAATAGAAATATGTTGATAAGGACTGAAGAAAACGAAACCAAAAGAACGAATCTTGATAAATAAAAAATGAAACTGGAGAAAAGAGAATGGAAAGCGTCGAGAGAATTACTGTCAGAATGAGAAAGAGTTTGAAACACGCTCACACAGACAACTTGTACAAATGACAGATGCTTGCAATAAATGGCGAAATCAACGACAGGAAGGATATTCAGAATAACTGAAGAATAAGTACGTCACAAAAAATGAAAATTAAAAAAGAAAATAAATATTAAGCTTTAGATTATTTTTCAAATTGAAATAAGATGTTTTATATCTGTAATAAAAGGATTGATTATGATGAAGCCATTATTCGTGCTTCTAATGAAATCGTGACCACTAAACTTAAAGAATGCTATAGAGACTGAATGTCATCATTATTATTATTATTATTACTATTATTATTATTATTATTATTGTTGTTGTTGTTGTTGTTATTATTATTATTAGATCATTGAGAGTGGGCCATCGATTCATATAGGACATCTGGTTAAATATTTACTGTTAACAACCTAATCGTTCCTATACGTTTTCGATGGCGATGCTTCGTCTGAAGTATTCACTGAAGTGCAGGGGACATATTTACTATTACCACAAACCATTGGTAATTAGTTTGTTCCTCATTGGTTCAAAACGTATTTTCCACGGATTTTATAAGCACGGAAATGTAGTGTGTTTGATTGAAATAGCTGTCATGACGGTGTACGCGGAGAGAGGGAGTTCCCCATTAGCTTCAGAAACAGGCTTCAAATCAATAAACCTGAGACGTGGCAACGAAAAAGAATTCAAGTATCTGCAGTTGTCACAATGAAAGCAAACATATGACACTTGAAAAAATCTGAACTAAGAAGTCCAACCAGGATGTGACAATAAATGCACCATTCAGTGACGGATGCGAAGTGTTGATATCACCTGTTGACAGGATTTACGTAGGCTGCTTCGGTCTCCGAGTGCAAGTATTGTCATTGTTGTCATTGTGATTACAAATGGTATTCACTTCAGAATTGCTAACGACGGCAAAAACGAGGTAACGAGATGGTTTTCTTCGGTGAACAGTTCCAGTTCAACCGGTGAAAAATCCGTGGAATTTTTTTTTTTTTTCACCATTTCAGAGGAAAAAAAAGAAAAAGATTTATTTATATATCTAGATAGTATGAAGAAAAATATAACATAGCTTTGGAGGATACGACTCAAATGTTCGAATGTTATGTATAATTTGGCAAGACATTTTCTTTAATACATCTTTCGTTGGAAATCACAGACAAGGAGCATTTTTTGAATTTTATAGTGATCTTTCTTTGTTTTCTTACAAGTGAACGCATCTATACCTATCCGTCTATATATACGGCAAAAACTATATAATGAATAGGGCGCCATCTTAATACAACTCTTTTGTTTTTAAAATCTTTGAAACAATGAACAACTGATGATCCCTACAAGAGACAATTTATACATTGTACAATAATAACAAAGTATAAGGGAAACAAAATAAAAGACACTTTTGACATTTACATAAATTGCATTTACGGATAGTGGGAAATGGGTGACTAAATTGATGCAAAAATCTATTGAAGAAGTTTTTTTTAATGTTTGATGTTTAAAGCTATAAAGCTTTCAAAACTATATATATATATATATGTGTGTGTATGTGTGTGTGTGTGTGTGTGTGTGTATGAAAAAAGAGCAAATTGATCAACCTGTTCATTTTTCAAGTTATCTCAGAATTCCCTGTGTCTTGCCAGACCTTTCACGCATCACTTGGAATCACTTCACTAGCAAAAAAAGATATCATTTTATATCCCTTTAGTTTATTTTGAGGAATCCATTGTGTACCTTGAACTCCCTGAACTTTTGGATATTAGCTTGTAGTTTTGAATAGCGACCAATTTATTCATAGGCTGATATTCTAAATTTTAGAAATAATGTATTAATCACAATTTCATTAAAAAAATCTCTAGTTTCATCAGCAGCAGCAGCAGCAGACTTTTAACGTCAGTTGTTGGATATAGACCTCCCCGAACATTCACCAGACCTCTCTATCATGGGTGTCACAAAGCCAGTACTTACTAAATCTAGTTCGTCACGCCATCATAAATTTTGTTTTCCCCGGTTTTGCATGTGATGTATTGGAATCCACGCTGTGAGTCATGGGGTCAAGCTGTTGTTTTGCCATTCTTGTAAAATTAAGACCCAATTGTCCAGTCTTCTTATGGATTCTACATATGAGTCTCCTATTTTTCCTATGATACGCTGTGCTATCTTGTGATATCGTCATGTGATGTCGAGCATGATTCACGTTTGTGCTCGTTGCATTGTTCTCAGTTTAAGGGTCAGTGTTTGGTTATGTTCTATGTTTCAGCTCCATGTGTGACTTTTGGGAGAATACATTGGCTGCGTACCCTTCTTTTTAGCACGAGCGGAATTTTCTTGTTCTCAGAGGTTGAGCTAACCTTGCTAAAAGCTTGCCAGCTTACTGTGATACTTCGTTTGATTTCTTCTCCTTTTGAGGAATTCACGGAGATTCATTGTCTTAGGTAGATGCAGTGGTTTGTTTTCTCCAGTTCCTTGTAATAAAATCCTGTCATACTTTTGTCTGGCCGTTTTTCTGCTCGTCTCCATTATAAAATTCATTAACTTTGCATTTACCTCGAAAATAGCAACATTTTAAAACTTGGATACTCTGCTTCTTTCTAATTATTGGGCTGTAATGAAAGCTCTATTCATTTTTGCTCTTGTTCTTTCGGGGATTGAGGGTTTTTGCTGTTATTTTTTGTACCGATAGTTGCAACGGATCGTGATTTTAGCAGACGATTCAATGTTATGTGACTATTCATCGCCATTTGAAAGAGCTGGGGAAAATGTCAAAGGTTAGAAAATGGGTTCCACATTACCTGTCCGTAACTAATAGCTGATCGGCAAACAAACTGATTGTTGTCAGCCATTGCATTTTCGGCAGCTCAAGGCATTTTGTCATTACTGGAGATCAATTCCCACGATGTTAAATACCATTGTCACTGGTCCAGTCGTAATTATACACTTGTGCCCTCGTCAAGAGGAGATTCTAAGAAATTTCTTGTTGAGGTTTTGATGAGATATGCAACGTACCATCAACGACGAATTCTTAGATTATAGTCAGCAGCCACAGATGAAGTTTACTGTCAGCGATTTCGACGTTGAAAACTGCTTTGAGCAGAAAAAGGGTCTTACTTCATCCCGATAACGTGTCCTCCCACTGCTCGGTGGCCAAAGCTCTGATAGAGACATTGGGCTCCTCCACAAGTATTCCTCCACCATACTCCCCTGACTTTCTTTCAACTAGCTATCTTTTGTTTAGGAGTATCCAAAACGATTTGACAGACAAATACTCAAAATACAGCAAACAGTTTGCTTCTTTTTTTTTTTTTTTCTGAAATGATAAACTTGGTAAGTTTCCATTTCATAATTTGATTTAATGAAAAGATAACCTCTTTCATCATGGCCTATTCGTAAACATATGATCAGGCACCACACGATCACTTCATTAAAAACTAAGATGATGGATTTTACCACATTTGATATATACTGTAGAGATAGATGTATCATTTGCAATGCTCTGGAGACCCTCACTGCGGTTTCTTTGGTGAACGGTGTTCTAGATGATAGAAAACTAATAATATTAAACAAAGGATATGAAATTTAGAACAATTTACATTCGTTGTTATGAATTTATACATTACAAAATTATTATCAAAAATTTAATTTGAAATTATAAAAGATTTTCTATTGATCTCAAAAGAAGCTTGCTAACATTGCCTGTGATTATTATAAACAGCTTCCTCTGCATCTTCAAGATGGTATCTTTTAAAAATTCGATAAACACATGACATGTGTCATATATCAAACTTACAATGATAAAAAAAAATGTGTGACTCGCGATCATAGTCAATAATAAAAAAAAACAGTAGCATTAAAAGAAATTAAAACTTCCATCTTTAAAATCCATTCATAAGTTCCAGTGGTCTCCGCCACCTATCACACATATTTCACTTTTATGACCCCGTCGTTTCCGATGGGAACAGAATCTCAAAATAGACAACACGGTGAAAATACGTTTTTATTCCTTCTTGCCCAACCCAATACAAAAAAATGGAGAAAAAACTATTATTTATCTATTATTTAGAATTTTTACTTCCAATATGCGCTGTTTACTGACTTTTGTAGATAGATGGCCTCAAAGACGTAGTGATCAAAGAAATCAACAGAAAATTGAGATAAATAGTTGTCAAAAATTAATATTAACGGTTTACAATACTTCTTCCATCACCTCTAAAAAAAAAGCTTTGGCTTTCTTAGTTCCAGGTTTATCTTAGAAAATGATCTGATTTAGCTTCAGCCTTGCACCATGTTGTCCTTCACTATAAACCGAGATATATTAAACAATGAAAAAAAAAGAATGGGATGTAGGGGACCTTCATTTCACTATTAAATGAATTACATTGGAGTTTTGTTAATGAGAAAACGAAAAAATTAGAGGGAGAAACAAAAAAAACCCTTGGACTTAGCATCAGTGAAAAATATAATATAGTGATTTCTTTCTGACTTCTGTTGACCTCAAATGATTTGGATAGTTGGCTTATGCGAGAAGTTGAATTTTATTGATTCTTTTTAGCAAATATCAGCTCAATCAGCTTCGTAGTTCTTGTGGAGAAGAGTCACAAACGAACAAACAAAAAATAGGATCATATATATATATATATATATATATATATATATATATATATATATATATATATATATATATATATATCGCATTGGGAGATATTGGGAAATGAAAAAGGTTTTCAATATTTACTGTTTGAAGCTGTAAAGCTTTCTAGATTGAATATATACGTGACACTTCATGTCACCTGGGTAAAACTAACTGAATATAACACACTGACACAGAATAGAAAAAATAAATAGCCAGACGATTGTGAATAATAAACGTTAAATGACCTTATCACCTGTTTCCTGAAGATTATAAGGCACCAATTTCTCTTGAATGTTAACAGCTTCATGTTTGAAAAATGGTATTGGCCCAGCGACGCCTCTGTGATAACTTCCCCTGGAAAAAAAGTTGTCATCGTTGAATCCGCCGAGCAGTGCTTTCGAGAAATTGATGAGACGAAAGTTTTTTCGCGCCGATCTGGCTGGATTACTTTTCTTGTCTTCATTTGTGATTCGAGATATAGCTGCTGACATGACAACGATAACATGGATATCTCAAGAAGTAAATAAAAATCTTTAACCCTGAGCAGAATTAAACAAGAATAGCATTGACTCCTACTGTTGATCGATGGATAGCTTGCTAGACCATCCGGCGAATGATAATATGTCTTGCCCTGATCGGGCGTTATAGTGATGAGAGTTTGATACATTTATCACTGTTCCAGGGTAATATTTAACACCGTGATATTGTTGGCTATTGCAGAGGTGAGAGTACCTACTTTCATTATCTAATGATTTATGTTGGATAGGGGATATTTGTGCAAATGACTTGTAGTTAATAGGGAAAAAAATGAAGAAATCTGAGCAATAACATCTAATATCTTGATCTTAAGCAGCAATGACGGCGAGTTCATTCTTTTCTGAGCTCTTCAGTAACGCTGAAAGAGCAAAGCAATTGATCTGACGAATCTTATCAATTTCTATCAGAATGAAACAAATCATATCGTAAACTATTATTGTATTCTGTTGAACTTACACTCAGAGTATTATCCAGGAAAGATTTTTTTAAGCGCTCCAGTTCTCAAGGTTGGGCCGATATGACAAGGTGGTGAACGTGATAAAGAAATGGCCCAGTCGTTCACTCACCTGTCTCATACTTATCAAGCTAATACATGCTTATTAACCTAAATGTGAGGAAAAGAAAAAGTGACCAACACTGGAGATATACATTTATTTTCTTGATAAACTTGGCAGACGTAAAACTATCAGTCAATAAATGAACACTCCCGATTTCTTAAGAGCTCTCCTGCTGTCACAGACCTGTTACCAACGCGAATATATTAAACCAGTTGATGCAATGGAAAATAAATGCTATAACAGAGAGAGCAATATGGCGCTGGTACGGCGTCTCTCGACTCGATATGGAACTCTATGCGACTGGATGTTGTAAGTACCGGGCTTTTTTTTTCGGGTTTGAACGATGAATAGTCGAATTGAATGATGGGCATGGGAATGAGTGTGTGGTACTAAAGGCTATTTGGATTAGAGTTGCAATTTTGGGGGATCACTTTACCATCCTCCTTCCTTAAAGTTGCCATTTGAATATCCAACTCGCCCATGTTTTGTCAAGCGAACGAACGTCCCCATCAAAATGACGGTCAGAACGGAGGGGGTGTCTAGTTGTCAAAACCATCGTAATTCAAGGAATGTCAAATGAACTAGAAAAGAAATAAGAGTTCATTTATTTCATCAATGAAGTACACGGATACATTGTTCACTCCTATAAACGCAATATTTTTCAAATGTTTTATTTTATTGACTAAGTAAAAGATGACAGAGTTTACTCATATGAATGCATTCATTCTTAAATGCTCTAGTTTATTGAAATATGAAAAAAAGATATCTAGTATCACTATATCTGTTATGCTGTATACATTCTTTTATCACATGAAGTCTAGAGGTAGGATCCCAAATAATCCTTTATTTTCTTTAAATATTCAACAGGTGTCCTACATGTCCACCAGAACGTTATAGTCTGTATTTTGTCAGGATGTTTCCTGTATACCATGCAACATCGAATACGTTACCCAAAAGTTCCTTATTATTCTGTTTTTATATAGTGTTAAGTGCTTATTTTTTACTAATTTGATTTCATAGGAAAACCCATTTTTCATCGTTTGGCAACAGCGGTCATAGCAGCGTGTATCAAAATGTATGTTCATGATTCGAAGATGGAAGATGGACGAAAATAGGCCATCTTTTAGGCTCATAATATTGTTGATTTTTTTTAATAAAAAACAACTCAAGTGGAGAAAATATTCGTTCAATTAATGGAGAAAGTATTGTAAATGATAGACCATGTCAAAAGTGGTTTGCGAAAGTTTCGTACAGGAAAATTCTTTTTGAAAAAGGTTCCACGGTTGAGTAGACCAGATAAGGTTGGTGGCAAAAAAATGAGGACGATTATTGAGAATAAACAATGTAACACGACACAGAATTAGCTAACATACTTAAACTATACAAATCATTTTCACAAATTTGGTTTTGTTAGTTACTTTGATGTGTGGCTTCTACATGAGTTACGCAAAGAACCTACTGAACCGTATTTCTGTAATCATGGACCATTTTCGCCAGTGTCTGGTTTTTCAGTGTAAATTGAAAATTTCATGTTAAGAGAAAATTTTCAATTTAAAGAGAAAAGTTTCGTGCGCAGAAAAAATAGATTCATTGTCTTCTTTCAAATCAAATTATTTACGATAACGTCATTATGACTCTGCAAATCAATATAAAACTGACACCTCATAGAATATCATTCTCAGCAAAGTGAGATATTTTTTTCTTTTCAAATGCTAATCTTTACCTGGTTATCGTCGGTGGAAAAAGGAAAAGAAGCATTCTTTTTTTTTTTTTTAATTTACCACACCCTGTATTCGTAGCCTTCGGCGACGATTCTCACCAAATTGAAACTCAATTTTGAGCGACAGTCAAATGACGAAAAAAGCAATGATAAAAGGTGAAGACAGAGTAAAAAGAAAAATGAAAAAGAAATAGAAGGAAAGACTTTTGCAATCGTTTATTTTCACTCAGCGGTCAAGCTGATCAGATCAAAATCTTCGTCGAACGAGAGTCATACAAGACCAACAGAGAAGCAATAGCAGTTACAACACGCACAGAATAATGATTGCAGCGTTTGTCATTGCTAGAATAAACGACAGCTCAGGTCTGGAGGCAAAAACTGTTACTTTCATTAGTTTTAGTTATTGTCGAATTTTGGGGTTGTGTGGACTGATGATGCAATATCCTGCCTCTTTATCGGATCGCAGGTAAAGAGAAAGACTTTTAAAATGTGGAACAGGGGATCCAGGGTGGCGTAATAGCTGCTGGTTCGGAAAACGGAGTCAGCGAGCTACGTTCGTTTCACACTGATGTTCCAAATACTAGTTATCTTAACAAAACATTGACAGAGGGTTTAATGAATGAGAACTTACGTAAGTCGCCATAAGTACCTTAGCTTGCTAGGTTGTGGTAATAAAGAGCAGTTATTCTTATAATCAACATTGACAGGGACCTATGAAATACAACGTACTGTGTATATATATATAAGGCAAATATTTTCCTTTTTCTTCCCAAATATGTGACAATATTGCAACATTCTTTCATTTACCAATCAAATCCAAGATAAACAAAGAGTATTCAGATTGGTAGAATTTGGGCTTTTTGGTGCTGAGTCGGTTACATTCATCACCAAATATTTGCTTAGTACGTGAAAGAGAATCGAACTAACACGGGACTGCAGATTTCTTCTTAAAGCCTATCCTTGCTCTGCATAAAGAATACTTAGATGCTTTTCGCAGGCGTTCTTCGGTAGAGACATCGGCATTGACTACGTCTGTACCACCAGTGAGTTGCTGCCGAGTTGAATGCTAAAGTTTCCATTAGACTCCCCGAGGGTGCCTTCCGATTGACACTGCGCTAGTTTAGTGAGTTTGACAATCACTAAGTGCTCTATGGTTATGAGCCTGTGGGTCATGGAAAGAAGAGGACTCCTATCTGAAGAACAGGCTGGTACAGGAAAAGAACAAAATGACCGAATATCTTTCTCTGCATTAACGAAATGATCCTAAGAGCTTTGCTGGTCAGGAGAGAAGTGCATCCATGCAAAGAGTCCTATCATTAATATTCATATAGTAAACACTATTAATATCCTTCATGCGAAACGTCTTATCATAATCATTCATCTAGTTTCATTTTTTTTTTTTTTTTTGAAAACCAGAGATACTTTTTTTATTTATGTACCAGAAAAGCTGGACAGAATTTGTAGACATTACTGCACCTTGATGTGAGCATCAATACTGCACAATGCATTACTTTATCTGCTAATCACTCGTTAGCTAAATCTTAGCCGGACGAAAAATCCCAAGGAAACCCCTACCGCTACTAACATATTCTAACTACCGCATTGATATTTTCAAACACCACTTTTATTTTTCTCCCTCCTCTTTATTCGCTCACCCCTTTTTCATATATACATTGTGAAAAATCCCATCTTCCCAAAGAAAAATCCTGGACAAGTATAAAAAATAAGGATTCCGTATCCAAACATTTCAAACTACCTTCTACAATACTGTTTATCTACAAATCTATTCTTCGCAAAACGTTTGTGTACTTTTATCACTATTATTACAACATTTTGTCTGCGCTAAAGTTTGAGGAATGACAAGACAAATTTTCTGTTTCTTCACCAATTACTTTTTTTACATCATTTGAGGGATTTGATTTTTCAAAATCTCTCACACGCCCATCATACCCACTTTTAACATAACGAAATTGGAATGCAATTTGGGAAAATGTGCACTATTGGTAATGCACAGAGGTGTGCTTATGGCAATTTAAGGATTCAACCTTAATAGACAATAAAGCTATTTAAGCATTAACACTCGAGGGTTCTCAAATGGAATTGAGTGAAACAAGACGAAAGGAAAGAGAAAAAAGATTACCTCAAGATTAAAAAGATTACCTTAACTAAGCTAAATAGCAGAAATTTGATAAAAGGGGTCAAGACATGTGCAATATCGGTAGTGAGATACACGGTGGATGGACAAAGGACTAAGTCCAATCAAACTAAGATACACATGATCCACGCGACTCAACATTCCTGAGATGTCACAGACAAATTGTATGCAAAAAGGAAAGAAAGTGGAATCATCACCATTGAAGTCTGTTTACAAATGGTCAGGATGACATCATTTGCTAGCATGTTGTGAATATATTTTGAAAGGCAATAGGAGCAGTGCCACAAACTGCAAAATATAGCAAATGAGGGTGTAATGTTAAATACATAGGGAATACAAAATAGGAACAGAAAAAAATCCATGGAGAATTCAACAGACATAAATAAATCATTGCAGTCGGAAAAGTCAAGGACATGGTTGTGCAAAGGATACCTGAAGAGAGAAACAGAATCCCAATCATGACAGCCAAGGACCGACGCATCAGAACAAACTATGTCAAAACAATGATAAGACGGAACCTACAAAAACAGCAAATGATGCCCCTGTGGGGGGGGGGGTGAGAGGATAAACCACATCAACCACGACTATGGCAAAGTAACCCAGAAGGAGAACAAAAATAGGTATGGAAGAAGCACCAAGACTTGGCCCAGGAGCTAGAAAAGGTTTTGAACATGAGTATCAAGGTAGTTCCAATGAAATTAAAAGCACTCTGCCAAAGATGTTGAAGTCAAGTTAGAGGAGTAGGGGATAAGAGGGGAATTTAGACTATACAAACCACAGCGCTACTGGAGTCTGAGAGAATACTGAGCTTACTGAAAATCTGAGACAATCGAAATCAAGACCCATGATCCCACTATTATCGACGATGGCCTTATCAACTAGAAGAAACATGACAGAAGTTTTTTTAAAAAGCGGGAGAATGTCTGAACGGTACAAACCATAGCGTTGCTGTGATCTGTGATGATGCTCATCATGGCAGCCCAAAACAAATGCATCAGAGCAAACTATATCAAGGCGAAAATTTGACAGAACCCAAACAGACAGCAAATGCCACCTTGGCGGAGAAAGGGATTAGATTGTAAAACACATAAACAGTGTACGTAGTCAACAAGCGCAGGAAAAGTATAAACCTGACACGATAGTATAAACCTGACAACCGTGATACACAGTGAACTAAACAAATATAGGATCCAACCACGCAGACAAGTAGTGTCAGCACAAACCAGAGACAGCCCTGGAAAATGGAAGCCATGAATTACTCAGGGACTTTGACATCCAAACTGACCACCCTGTCCATGTAAGAAGACCAGGCCTAGTTATTGTGAATAATGGAAGGATAACTAGCCAATCAATATACGTGACCGTGTCTGCAAATCACAGAGTAAATACGAAATAGAGTTCAAAACTAGGGAAACACCAGGACCTGGCAAAGGAACTAAAGAAGATGTAGACATGAAAGTTGGGGTAGTACCAGTGATAGCAAGTGCACTCTGAACTGTACCAGAGACACTGAAAATGCGATTGGACGAACTTGGGCTGAGATGAAGGATTGAGACTATACAGACCTCGGCATAACTGGGGACTGCAGGAGTACTGTGGAGAGTATTGGAAATATGAGACCCACGATCCCATCTGGTAACAATAGCCGAACAGCCGAGAATAAGGCGTGGTGGAGACGGTAAAAATCTCAACGCTACTGTGACAGGTGAGGGCGATATGAGAGGTGGGCTGAAGACCTGAGGAAACTTGCTGTCACAGAGCCCCCCTCCCCTCGCCCTGCAATGACCTCCAGGTGACTGGCGTGGAACCGTAATTTATCAGCACTGCTGTGGACGGTGCGAGTGTGAAAGGGGCTGGAGAATTGAGGAGACTTGTCGTCATTCATTTTCCAGCGGTGGCCACCATGCAACTTATGATGATGATGATGATGATGATGATGATGATGATGGTGATGATGATGATGATGATGAAACTAGTTTGAGAATTATTGTTCGACGGTAAGATGACTAAATTCATATTTATCATTTTTAGCTTGATGTGGCACAAAGCGAGAATTATTGAGCTGTAGATGAAGATAGTTATCAGAATAAGTAGCTGAAGAAAAATACTCAACCTCTGGGTGTTCATCTCCAGCACTATGGAACCTACAATCGAAAAATCATGAATTTAATGATGATTCAATGTTCTACAGACGTGAGCCCCATATTTCTGGTGCAAGCTACCCGGGAACACGTAGTTTCAGTTTGTATGAATAAAACCGTAGCTTTTTTTTAATATTGATTAACTTTTTGAGTTTGTGTTAGCAGCAGTATAGTTCAGAATACTGTTACCTATTTAATGACAGGCATCTTATTATTTGGATAGCAGATATGTAATTTTCTACGCTTTCAAGCTAATATAGTCCGCTGAATATTGTTCCACAATCACACAACGAAATTGATATCTATTTCACTTGACTTAGCGTGACGCAAATATGGGACACCCAGAGAGGACATAATTCGCTATAAGGATAATGGTCTGCGAGACTAATTTGCTACTTTCATGATAATATTTTCTTTCTGTAGGCATTATTTAGTAGGGAATGAGATCATAAGTTTGAGGCACTCAATATGGATCGAACTTGTTACAGAATTTATGGTTTACGGGACTTGCTTGCTAACCGTTGCTTCACAGCCAGGCACCTCTCCGTTCTGATATTGTGCAGATTCATAAGTTTGCACTGATACCATTACCTATTCGACTGTGAGCCTTGGGAAAGACGCAGCTGTCTTTTCTTTAAAAAAACATATTAGATCGATGGTAGTAGAGGGGAGATATTATTATTGACTTTAAATAGGTGGCTATCGAGAGGGGAAAATAAGTTAAAGTTGAAACCTAATAAGCAGACAGGGTTTTTATCTTATTTGTTTTCTTTTGTTTTTGTTTGGTTCGGTTTTTTTTCTCAGTCTTGTGATTCTGACCTGGGATTCAATAAGCCAAGACTGCTGTACAATCAGATCAATTCACTGAGGGAGTAGCAAACCCTTTTAGTCAGTGCACATCTGCTTCTGTTTGAGTGCCTAATATCTGTGCACTAAGTTGCAGATAACTACACTGTTCTAGAGATCTGTGCTCAGGGTAGTAGACAGCTATAATATCCTGATTCTCTTTCAAAGGGACGGTAGCCCAGCCGTCTATCAATTATGGAATGTTTTCAACCTATGATTAAACCACTGGTTAGTTTTACTGCCGTAACACTCCCTTAAAGGGGTGGCAAACCCCCTTAGCTTGCTCGCATTTGCACCTAGCAAGACACTCCTGTTAAACCTATGATCGATGAGTCTTGCACGTATCTGTGCTACCTCGATGAGCCATAAGATGCAAACCCGTGGATTAAATGATTGAATTGGCCCTGGGTAAGCTTTCACTTTAAAACTCCATTGCTCAATCCAGACGGTTATTCTGCACACAGGTCCCGCCGTCTATGGACCTACTGCTGCGGAAAACCATCCGAACGATTTTCGTTTGTGAAGCCAAGTCGTTCATAAGACGGACACCACTTGAAAGACTATAAAAAAAGAATTATTATTTTGCTTGGTTGTTAGACCACTTAAGTTGGCTGGTCAGCTGGTTTCCCGCTTCATTTTCAATACTTTCCCTGATTTTTTTTCTTATCTTTGCTGCGTGAAAATGTCTTTATTATTGTTCTTTTTTAAAAGATGTGGCATTTAGGAAAGGCTGGCCTTGCGCTAGTGCCGGATTGAAGTGGTCACTTCAGACACAGCTGTATGCCACAAGTGGCCGAATGAGTCTGCTTCGATGACTCAGTGCTTTTATTTGTTTTGTATTTTGCATCATTATTGCCGATGTTGATGCTGGTGATGATTGCATCACTATCATGATCATCACAATAATGACTATTCTTGAAGCGCTTGCCGTAGCGTCTTGGTCAAGCAGACCAGTTCGCTCGTTGATATTTACTACGCTTAACTTACTTGCGTTTCAAAACTAAAGAGCGTCGGACGGGGGGGGGAATGCAGACAGTACTATTGTTCACAAATCTCCCAAGTCGAGAGAACCTACATGGAAAATCAGCATTCGAAATCCTGACTTATACCCGGACTTGAACGCCGATATCTGGCACCATTGGGAATTCGCTCTTCAGCCACGATGTAGGCCAATCAATTTGCTATTCAAATGAGTTTACTTCTCGAGGGGTTGAAAGCTAAGTACTAGACTAAGCTAAGCCCAGTAACTACTGTTCGTCATTTTCATTGCAACTCCAAATACGTGATTCTGCGATCGTAAAGTAATCACAGACTGTAAATGAAAAAAAAAAGCCTCCGGCGAGATCTGGATTCTCTCGGAGTCGTGATAAACAATAAATAAGATGAAAGAAATACAAGTCAATAATGATAATAACGATAATAATGATAATAAATGACAATGAGATTCTAATATTATTACAAGTAGTCCTCGTGATGAAATACAGACAGTATTCGGAAGAGAATAGACTATAGCGATATGTCTAGATTTGAATGACCCTCACTTGTTGTCCTTGGTAGCCTATTCGATAATCTCTTATAGCTAACGTGGTGCTCTTTTCTTGTCCACACTCTTTGCATGTTCACATCCACATGACTGATTATTATCGCCGGAAATTTGGTGACAGCAAAATTCCTTAAATCTCCAGCACCTTCCTCAGAATTCTCGCTGACTGCAGCGATGTTGCGTCTCACCATCATCATCATCATCATCATCATCATCAGTCTTTTAACGTCCGTCGTTGGAGATAGACCTTCCCTAGGATTCACCACAATTCTCTATCATAGGCGTCGCAGAGCCTGTATTTCCTGAATCTGTCTAGTTCATCTCTCCATCTTGTGTTCTGTCGGCCTCGGTTTCTAATGTGATCTCTGGGGATCCATGTTGTGAGTCGTGATGTCCATCGGACGTCTTTCATTCTTGCAACATAGCCGGCTCATTGACACTTTAGTTTTCTAATAGTATTTATGATGACTCGGACTCCTATTTTCTTCCTTATGTACTGTGCTGTCTTATAATCTCTCCATGTAAGGTTGAGCATGATTCTCTCATGCGCACGCTGCATGCTTCTCAGTTTGTAGGTCTGTCTCTTGGTTAATTCTTCTTCGAATTCCTAATTCATTTAATCTTGCTCTTAGTGTTTGGGACAATGTTCCAAGTGAGCCGACTATCATATGCACTATTCTATCTTCATGTTTTACACTTTTCGTAGCCCCCAAGCAGGGTCCTGGTACTTTCCCAACTTCATTTTTTCCCTTTGTACCCTGTGATTTGCCAGCACGGCCAAACCAATTACTTGACAGTTTCTCTTCCCCTTGTTCACAACGATATGATCTGATTTTTTCGCATAAATGGGCAGTCAGTCTAGACCTGGATGTCCAAGAGTATCTTTTCTCCTTTTTTTTTCTTACCTGTGAGATCTCTTGGTTTGTGCTGATATATCAGTGATTGTAGAACGGGAAGCACTGGTCTACCACAGGAAGAATTTCCCAAGAGGAGAAATTTTAGCTACAAGAAGAACATTGTTACTTTCAGATGGAGAACCCTACACGGTTGTTTCCTGATGTGCCTGTTCTTATACTACTTTTGGACCAATTGGCTACATTCACTGATTACGTGGTTTACAGCCCCATCCTTCCCTCGACACAGGTGGCAATTGCTGTGTTTGGGTTTAGTTGATCTTCGACTTAACATAGTTTGTTCTGAAGCATCAGTTCTGGGCTGCTATGATGAGGGACTATCTTTCTCTTTTCAGATTTCCTTTGCGTAGCCATGTCCATCATCGTTTGTCTGCGGTATTTTTCTCAATTACCCATGCAGTTTTTTTTTTCTGTTCCCATTTTTACTTCTTTGTTGTCTTCTTTGCAAGCCCTTCGTTTGCTACTTTTTGTTATTTGTTGCTTTGATTCGAGCACTCTGCATAATGTAATTATTGTTTGTTTACACATACTTTTCGAATCCTGTTTTAACCATTTGCACACAGTCTTCTATGCTGATGCGATCTCTGTCGCCTTCTTTACTCTTCATATAATCTATGTCATCTGTGTGGTGTAGAACCTTGTGCGTCGTCATAAACTCACTTGTTCGTCGGTCCATTGATTGAAATTCATCCCTTGTCTCTACACCAAATAGACCTGTATATCTCACTACAGATACTACCCATGTTTTCATCCCTTTTGTCAAATATTTGCTATTCAGCTTAGTCTCTAAATATTCTCTTATAATCCCAAGGAATGTTCTTTTTTATTTTCTCTTTTATTTCTTTTTGTTTTATCGAGTCGCATCAGAGAACCCCAAAATATCTATATCAGTTCTGTGTGGATAATGCTGCAATTTTTGTTGTTGTCCGGTAAGTCGATCCTTTCCGTCACTAAAAGTTTATCCCTGCGCATCACCATTAGCTTGCATGCTTATATCCCGAACTCTATTCAAATTTTATGGTAGTATTCTTTCACTTTCAACAATATTTCGAGCTCCTCCTTGTTTTGTTTTTTTTTTTTTTACAGGCAACTTTATGTCATCCATGTAGATAAGGTGTTTTCCATTTGTTTTGGAGAATTGGTATCCTTTGCTGCTTTTCAAGATTCTGCTCATTAGAATCATGATTAGTACAAATAGTACTGGGAACTGAGAGGCCTCTATTATACTTACGTCTGCCAAGTTTCCTCCTACAGTTGCCAAGTCTACTTCTTTTACATTGAGATTGCTATGAATCTCGCAACTGATTCGCTGATTTTGAATACACTGAAGCTTTTGAGTATCCAGCTATGTGGGATCATGCCGTATGCTTCTTGTAATCTATCAATCTCATTTTCCCCTTCTCTTTCCCAAGTAAGTGATTTCTCAATTGGTCTTATAGATGTACAATACATGTACTTGAAAAAAAGGTTTGTTTGATCATATGTCACCCTTATTTTTTCCAAGTATTTAACTTAGTTTAAGTCCTGGAGTTACATTGTCGAGAAATTTCAGTTCTAATCTTGCTGATCTCTTTGAGTGGGTAAGAGAGAGAGGGGAACGGAGACAGAAAGGCAGAGATAGTGGGAGATCTCTACCCATGGAATCTACAGTTAGATTTCAGCAAAACATAGTTAAATATAATTTGAAAATAAAATCGAGAGTAGTACTTATCTACATCAGATTAGGGTTTCGGGTTGAAGGAAGAGTTGTTTTCAATACAACAGTCGCAGTTCGAATTTTTCTAGATTCAACCATTCGTTACTTTTTGTCAAGGGGCCTTGCCATACCATTCAGCCTTACTTGGATGGTCAGAGGATTTTTATCAGTTGTCTCTAGAACTTCAGAGATCACATGAGAAACTGAGACCTGCAGAGTATTAGATGGAGAGACGAGCTAGACAAATTCAGAAAGTACTGGCTCTGCGACGCCCACGATAGAGAAGTGTGGCGAATCCTGGGGAAGGTCTATGTCCAACGATGGTCGATAAAAGGATGATGATGATGATGATGATGATGATGGCGTTGCTGCTATTAGTCTTGTCGAAACTTTCTGCATTAGTAGTAAGCATGTGATTGGTCTTTTATTGCTAGCTTGATTCCTTTTATTAGTTGCATGAGGGTTGTTCTGCCTATGGTCATTCATTCTGTCTTGCAATTATCCAAATAACTCTGAATTCGGTGGATCAGTCTTTTGTGTAATGTATTTTCTTAAACTGATATCCGTGGATATCATCAGATCTTGACACTTTCCGGTTGACTGTCTTTCAAAAAGTGTTTTAGGGTGGTTATATTCAATTTTATGCCCCTGTGTCCGTGTTGGTGTTCTATTTAACAATCGCTAAGCATTTTGGTCACCTTTTAGCATCTCCATATGCCATTCGAATAGTTCTCTGGGTCTGTGGCGTTTGAGAGCATGTTTTATTTTCCTTTTCCTTTCAAGTCTTCTGTCGTTTTCGAAAGCGCACTTCTTGATGCGTAGGACAATCCTTTGTCAGTATTTCTCTAGTATGGCTTCCCTGGTGTGTTTCCTCTACTGCAGCGAATATCTTTTTTTTTTCTCAGCTTATATGTGTCCCTTTTTCCTGGCCTGAGGTTTGTTCATGTGAGTTGCGTTTTTTAGTAATCCTGGGGCTATTTTTCTAATTCCATTTTGGTCGTTTTTGTTTTGTTTTTTTCTTGTGTCCTGAAGATGTTTGTTAACAACATTGCATTAACATAGATGAGATTGCTGAGCTCCGTTTTATTATTATTTGCAATATACTGTAAGAGTCGATTGACATCTTCACTAGGATCCTTGCTTTTTTTTTCGATTCTTACCTGTTGAGGAATGACAGTGGCTTTTTTCTCTTCTCTAGTCGATACTTTTGCTGTTCATATCAGGGATTGTTCTCCTCCCATAGGGATGTTGACGTCCTCTTCTTGTTTTTTACTTGCATTCCGATCAGGATTTTTTTGTTTAAATGTGTTTCTATTCTGTCGTCCATTGTGTTAGTTTGTTTTGCTTTGTTTTGTTTTTTAGGCGGGTATATTGCTATTGGGTAAAGTCTTTCTCTATATTCTTGTGGTTTTTGTACAGCTCCATCGCCGAGAGCCAGCTTCGTTTCAGAATTTTTTCAGTTGAGTCAATCAGATGCTGACTTAATGCTTCTACTGTGGGGTTCTACCTCCGTATTGGCCCACTCTTTTGGTAATAATAAATAACCAATTTTTTATCCTTTTTCAGTCATTTTTTTTCTTCTTATTTTACCTAACAGCCGCTCGAAAACGACAAGGTCCTTCCTGTAGACCATCAAAAGAACACAATCTAGAATTGTGACCAGCACTTGTAGGATGACAACCGGGTTCCTATTATCATTATTAATAATAGCATTATTCCTTCAATTAATAGACTATCGACTACGTTGATAACTACCTCTTAATCTGTTGATTTGATAATGGAATTGACCATCGTCATGATGAACAAAGAAACAAATGAGAGGTGGGGTGAAAGAAATATGATAGCAAAAATAATGTGACAAACTCAAGCCTATACGACACAGACGAAAAGAAAGAAAGAAATCGAAGAATAGAATTTAATTTAAAATCTGAGCAAAAAGTATAAAGACATTGAATGAAGAATAGAGTTAAATTTTTGATTCAATGTGTGGTAGGTCATTTCTATTGTGAATTGTGAAGTTTCACACACTGGCTCGATGTTGAAAACGGTGAACAAGAGAAGATATGATAATTAATGAAACAAAAACAGACGTAAGTACATGAATAATATAGTTATTGCTTTAAATAATTCAAATAGTTAAATTGTTCTTATCTATCCGCCCTTTTTTTTAATATGATTAAAATTTCATTAATCTATCTGATAGTTATTATCTATTCATCTTTTTCACATAAATTCAAAATGCTATTATACTGTAATAAATCAATACAGATGAAAGACATTAAATCATGTGTTTTTACATTTTTGGCCCGATGTGAGGAAGGTAGTCCTGATTGCAAATTGAGAAGTTTCACACACTTGCTCACTTGATGTTAAAAATAAAAGGGAATAGGAAGAATGATGGCACAAAAATGGCATACATACAAAATGATATTGTTTTGCTTTGAATGAATGAAACCAATAAAAAAATTGATATTTCATTTCATTTTATTCAATGATATTATCAGTAAGGTTTAATTATCTTGCTATATGAAAAATAGATATTTTGAAACTATAGACATACAGCTATTTATGAGTAACAGAAAAAAACAAAATTCACATTGCATCGAAATGTACCTCAGTTAAGATTTTTTTCGTCGATTATTTGGAAATTGGAAGAGAAAAAAATTTCTCAAGTCATTTTTTCTGCTTTCAATCCATGAGCCCTTCATTACATTTGGAAATTTTTTAGTTTTTATCTATCTGTTAAGGTTTTGGAGATGGGAAAAGTTCTATTCACGATGGTAATCTAATGCTAAATTAGACCGTTACTTTCCATCCGAAATTCAGTGTTACGGCATCAAAGCAATTTGTGGATTATCTCCCTTGCCAAATATTGGCATTTTGTTATATCTTACATACTCCAAAAAAATACCCAGGTATTCGTTAGAAATTAAATGATTTACGAGGAAGTTTTCGTAGTTCAGTTAAAGGGTGTGAAGTCAACTCACAAATACGATCACCATGCTATTATTATTATTAGCAATCTCACACCAGTTGCCTGGTGGTAACCGCTAGAGTTTGAGTGACAGCAAGTCTCCTCAAGTCTCCAGCCCTCCTCTCCAAGTACTCATCGGTCGCAGTAATTCTGCGATTTACAGCTTCACACCGGTTGCCCAGTGGTTAACGCTGAAGGCTGAGTGACAATAAGTTTCCTCAGGTCTTCAGCTAACGTCTCCTCTCTCTTTCGCATATCATGACAGAGCAGTCCTTATATCTCTAGCACCTTCCTCAGTATCCGTGCAGTTCCCAGTAGTGCTGTGGTCTGTACGGTCTCTATCCTCCCCCTAATCCCGATCTCCTCCAGTCTCTCCCTCAGCGTTTTGGGGACAGTTCCTAGTGCGCCCACTATGACCGGTACTACCCTGGTTTTCATGTTCCACATTTTCCTTAACTCCCTTGCTAGGTCCTGGTATTTTTCCCTTTTTTCACCCTCCTTCTTTTTTACTCTATGGTCCGCAGGTACAGCAACGTCTACTATTTGGCAGGCCTTCCTTTTTTTGTCTACTATTACTAAGTCCGGCCTTCTTGCCTGGATGAGGTGGTCAGTTTGGATGTCAAAGTCCCAGAGTAGTTTGTGGTTGTCATTCTCCAAAACTGCCTCTGGCTTGTGCTGATACCACTTTTCCACATGGTTGAATCCCATTTGTTTACTTAGTTCCCAGGGTATCATCGTTGCTACTCTATCGTGTCTATGCTTATACTCCTTCTGGGCGAGTTGACTACATTCACTAGTTATGTGGTTTACTGTCTCATCTGTTTCACCGCACATGCGGCATTTGCTGTTTGTCTGTGTTCTGTCGATTTTTGCTTTTATGTAGTTTGTCCTTATGCTTTTGTTTTGGGCTGCCATGATGAGCGATTATGTCTCTCTCTTAAGGTTCCCCTTTCGTAACCACGTCCATGATTTCTCGTCTGCTATATCTTTTATCTGTCTTTTAAACTCGCCATACAATTTTTTCCCTTCCCATCTTTCTTTTCTAGTTTGCTGTACTGTTCCATTGTTTTCTACTTTATTGTTTGTTGCACTATCTCTCGCACTCTTTATGATTTCTTCACTATTTGTTTGCACATATCTATCTAGGACTGTTTTAGCTCTCTGGACACAATCTTCTATGCTGATGAGCCCCCTACCACCTTCTTTTCTCTTAACGTATAGTCTATCTGTATCATCCCTAGGGTGTAATGCTTTATGCATCGTCATAACTTTCCTTGTTCGCCTATCCATTGATTGGAGCACTTCCTTTGTCCATCCTAGGAATGGTCCTGTATACCTAACTACTGACACAGCCCAGGTGTTCATTCCTTTTATTAGATTTCTGCTGTTTAATTTGGTTTCTAATATTTTCCTTATCCTTCTGAGGCATTCTCTCTTTATTTTCTCCTTCATCTCTTCCCGTTTTATCGTGTCACATTCAAGGACACCTAGGTACTTGTATCGGTTTTGTGCAGTCAATGCCTTAATCTTGCTGTTGTCCGGGAGTTCAATTCCCTCAGTCATTGAAAGCCTCCCTTTGTGCATCACCATGATTGCGCATTTTTCTATCCAAAACTCCATTCCTATGTCCTCACTATATTCCCTTACTTCGTTGAACAGAGTCTCAAGCTCTCCCCTGTTTTTTGCGAACAATTTAATATCGTCCATGTACATTAGGTGGTTGACCTTTCCTTTTGTTTTAGAGAAGTGGTATCCTTTGCTGTTTTTCAGGATTCTGTTAAGCGGTATCATTGTTAGAACAAATAATAGTGGGGACAACGAGTCTCCTTGGAAGATTCCCCTTTTTATCCCTACCTCGGCTAGTTTGTCCCCTGCGGCTGTCAAATCTACTTTCCAGTCTTCCATTGAATTACCAATGAATTTAACCACCGGTTCGCTAATTTTGAACATTCTAAGGCATTCGAGTATCCAGCTATGTGGAATCATATCGTATGCCTTTTTGTAATCTATCCATCCCATTGCGATATTCTTTCTCCTTTTCCTTACTTCTCTTAAGATCATCTGGTCTATGTAGAGTAAATCGTTTGCCCCTTTGGTTCCTATCCTACACCCTTTCTGTTCTTCTGGTAATAGTCCCCTTCTATCCATTATTATTATTATTATTATTATTATTATTATTATTATTATTATTATCATTATTATTATTATTTGCCAGATGGTCTCAGCTGGAGACTGAGTGACAGCAAGTCTCTTCAAATCTCCACGCCTCCTCTTCATACTCGTACAGTCTGCAGCTGTGCTGAGGCTTGCAGTTTTACACCGGTTATTATCGCTGAAGGCATAGTGACAGTAAGTTTCCTCATGTCTTCAGCCCTCCTCTCTTATCTTCCTCACCAATCACAGCAGCGCTGTGGTTCGTACCTCCACCACCATTTGTGGTGTTTGTTCTGCTTTTTGTTGTTGTTGTTGTTGTTTTTGGGGGGGGGTTCCTCATCGTCAGTATCAGACGACTGCAAACAACTGGTATCGTAGATCTCATATTTCCAACACTCTCCTCAACATCCGTGTAGTCCCCAGCAGTACTGACAAGTCTTCTATCACCTTCTCTTCGCGTAGAGTTTATCCATGTCATATCTGAGGTGTAAAGCCTTGTGCATTATCATAAGCTTTCTTGTTCGCCGGTCTATTTATTGGATTTCTTCCTTATTCCATCCAAAGAAAGGTCCTGTGTATCTTACAACTGTTTCAGCCCATGTGTTCATTCCTTTTATCGGATTCCCGCTCTCTAATATTTTCCTGATTTTCTCTAGGTATTCTCTTCCCGTTTAATCACTTCACATTCAAGAACACCGAGATATTTACATCGATCTTGAGTGATCAATGGTCTAACCTTTTTGTTGTTTGAGAGTTTGATTCTTTTTGCTGTTGCAAGCCTTCCTTTTAGTACACATTTTTAATTCCGAACTCCATCCCAATATCATGGCTCTATTCTCCCACTTAGTCGAACAATGTTTCAAGCTCTTCAATGTTCTTTGCAAATAGTTTCATGTCATCCATGTACATTAGGTGTTTGACTTTTCCCATTGCTTTGGAGGATTGGTATCCTTTGTTATTTTTTTTTTTTAGGATTCTTTTGAGTGGTATCATGGTTAGAACAAGTAGAAGTGGGGACAGAGTGTTTCCCTGGAAGATTCCCCATTTTATTCTTACCTCAGATAGGTTTTCTCCTGTGGATGTCAAGTCTGCTTTTCAGTTTTTCATTAAGATGGCTGCGAATCTCACCACTGATTCACTGATCTTGAACATTCTGAGGCATTCGAGTATTCAGCTGTGGGATCATGCCATATACTTTTTATAGTCTATTCATCCCAATCGCAACGTTTTTCTTCCTTTTTCTTGCTTCTTTTAATATCATCTAGTCGATGTAGGGCAATTAATTTGCCCCTTTGGTTCCTCTTCTGCACCCTTTCTGTCCAAATGGTAATAGTACTTTCCACGGATATATATATATTCTCACCACTATCTGTGCGGTCAAGATTTTCCCCCTTTCAGTGTCCTTTTGGATGAGGTATCTCCTATATATCTATTATCATTATTATTGAATCACTGTAACAAAGATCACATCACCAAACGAACAACAAGCAAGGTGTGAAGGTGTTCTTCTGTTTTCACACGAATATACTCGTTGTGTTAGCAACGATTATTTGAAGTTTTGTTTTGTTTTGTTTTGTTTTTTACTTTTTTTAATATTGTATGAGCGCTACCGGACACACCATTTGGCCTAGAACTTTGCAAATTTCCGCCAGTACTTTACTGGACTATTTCTTAGAGCGGTAATTTCGATTCCCTTGAATTGAAAGAAAGATTTCATAGATTTTTTAGGTTTTTTATTTGGGCTTTTCTAATTTTGTATCAGGGGTACCACACATACAATTTTGTCTGAAACCCCGCAAATTCACATGAGTAATCCACTTGACATCTTCTAAAAATGTAATTGGAGGGGATAAACAGAATTTCTTGTGATCTTTTGTTGTTTTTTTTTCTATTTTTTCTCCACATTTCCGATCTTCTGATCTTCAGCGCAACTGAACACACCATTTGACCGAAAATCTTGCAAATTCACATGAGCACTCAACTAAAAATCTATAATGTATATAACGGTAACACTCTTTGTATTGGAAACAACAATGTTCTTTGTGATATTTCACTCGGACCTTGCGAATTTGCATGAATGCTCCACTACAGATCTTCTGAAAACGGTTTTTTGCATTTTTTGTAAATTCTTAATGGAATTTCTGAGGGTTTTTTTACAGTTTTGATTATGTGTCCACGCTTCCAGACATATCTTTCAGCCTAAAACCTTGCGAATTCCTATGATCATTCAACTAGACATTCTCCGAGAAACATTTTTTTGATCTTAGGAAATTTCTTTTGCATTTATTCTATTTACATTGTCTAAATTGAATGATATATCAACCGTGTAACGATGAGAGATCATTTCAAGTCATTTTTTTCTATGATATATATATATATATATATATATATATATATATATATATATATATATATATATATATAGCTTTGAGCACTCAATATATTGAAAAGAATTTCTAAGAATTTTTTTGAGTCTCTCAAGTTTTGATCGCACGTTCTTCTGTAATTTTCTTTGGACCTTTTCACGTTTGCTTCAATTAATTTTTTGTGTGTGGTTTTGATTTGATAAAAAGTGTACTGAATCGAAACAAGGTTAAACCAGCAATGGTTCATTTCTAGTCTGTAAACTAAGTATCAACGGGAAGTAATAAATAACGCTGACTCATAATGCTGCCGCCGGTAATTACTGGTGTCTTAATGGATAAAACCAACTATTTTTATGATTTAAAGTTTATATTACAATCATCATCATTGTTGTTGTCGTCATCACTAATCTACTGCTGGACAAAGATGAAATCAAACTTTTTTTCTATTATTAAGTAAATTTCGCCAGGTAGCCATTTTCGACGGTGAGGCGTAATGTATTTTTTTTTTTTTTTTTTGATTTGTAAGATATCATGTCTCTTGACTTTCGTCCTATAAAAGTCAATATTGCAAACGAAATTGAAGAAATTATTGTTTCACTTCATCATGTCTTATCCAAGAGCCAACCTAGGGTGATGGCAATCGTCTTTTTCGTGCTATTGTACATCAACTTAGATGTTGTTAACAGTCCTTCCACACTGTTTTTTTGCAAAAGTTGAAAGCTATTTGCGTTTCAGTCAGAGTGGGGTTTAACTCTGAAGCAGCCAGTCTTATATATATATATATATATATATATATACAGAGAGAGAGAGAGAGAGAGAGGGAGAGAGAGAGAGAGAGAAAGAGATAGAGAGATAGAGTGGGAGAGAGACATACAGACGGACAGGCAGAATTATTAATATCAAACTATCGATGATCCATATAACAATGATGATGAGTACGATTACGAAAATCATTATGAAAATGATTATGACGAGGCTGTTAATATATACATGGATGGATGATGATGTTGATCCCAGAGCAGAAGATAATTATGATGATGATCTGGGTTGGAAAGGGTGGCTCTGGCAATCACCTCGTTGTGTGTGAGTGTGGTTTGGGGTGGGGGTATGTTGTAATGTCCACTCTCCTTATGCACAGACATCATTTTGAACTGCCTTGTTTGTGTACAAACAAACTAACCAAGTAGCAAAAAACTGTGAAGGAGGTACGTCTTTCTTTGCTTTTTTTTTTTTTTTTTTTTTGTCTTTTGACAACTTGTGGCCACAGTTCTCATCTCATCGGTCGAAGGAACAGGTCAAATGGATCGAGAAGCAATCGAATAAAACGGGAAGAGAGTCGAGCTGAATCTTTTATCTCCCAGGGTGTTTCAGTATTGGATGACTGCGTGGGGGATCACAGATCACACTTCCTAAATCGACCAAGCTTGGTCAAAAGTCGAACCAAACAAGGTATTATTATTATCATAATTATTATTATTAATATTATTATTATTATTATTATTATTATTATTATTATTATTATTATTATTATCAACAATCATATCGGGTGTTCATCAATGGAGTCTGTGATAGCAAGTCGCTTCAAATATCGAGCTATTTTTATTATTATTATTGAACAATCATAGCCATCAAAGATGGCCAAGTCCTTTTTATATGTACGTGTGTTTGTGTGTTTGTTTATGTTTGCCTTTTGTTTTTTTTTTGTTTATTTGTTTTTGTTTGTCCTATTGCTCCTGACCATACCGTTTTGTCTGCAGATTTTGCTTCAGTGCTCCGCTATGCCCCTTAAAGAAATGTTGGGTACGAAGTTGATATCAAGTGACAACAAGTCTTCTAAATTACACCGGTACCCCCAGCAGTATTCTTACTGATTTTGGTAAAGCTGTCGACTGTATGGTTTGAATCCTCCACATTCCAGTTTCCTTGCAGGGCTCTTCACGACTTTTCCAAACACGTCAGTAATGATGGGCGCAACCGTAACCCGTAGGCCTGACAGTTTAGATTTTTCTCAAGCTTTCTACTCTTCTTTAGATTTATTCATTTATTTACATTCATGATATTTCGATTGAACCTTCTTCAATGGCTTTGAATAGTCGACCTCTTTTTTCTTTCTTTTTGAACAACATTATCATTGATTTGTCGTATTCATGTGCATGTGTGTGTTGTGTGTTTACCTTAAACTCACAAAGTCAGATGTGCTTTTGTGTATCAATCTTCCATATAAAATGATGGATAGTATAAATCACGGAACACGAGAACTTTTCCTATCACAAATAAATACTTAAGTCAATTGAAACTCGATCAGCCCACCGAACTGTATTTAATCATTGAAAATGACATGTCTTTATTGGACGAAATTTCCCTACGTCCATTCTACCTACTTTCATACTCGGAGAAGAGCGTGCATTATTTGGTATAAACGTTCCTGCAGCATAATCGTCTTCAAAGGCTAAGTACTAATTGACCTAGATATTTGATTGACCCCCAAAATCATTAAAGAAATTCTCAGTGTTTACCGCTTCTATTGCTTTAAAAACTCTCTGAGGGGAAGGTCTTTGCAAAATGGCATAACAGAAAAAGAGTCAGCAAATAAAGGCTGCTTATGTCCACCTCACTAATACACTTGAGAAAGTCATTAATTCACTTCTCCCTGCGCACTGTCCCGTTGTCAGATACTTTGACTGGCGTGTCACGATAGTTGACAGAGAGAATAGATGAGTAAGCATCAGTCAAACCATTATTTCTTAAATAACTTACATGCCCCAACAGTAGCAGTATAAAGCTGTTATTCCCATTGTCAATTTTGGCAGGGGTCAATAATAAGATACAGACGTCTTTAGCAGAAAAACATAGATGATGAGCATCTACACTACTGCTGGGATATCCCCGAAAATGTCATTTCCTTGCTTTTTTAGTGTATGAGAAAGTCTTTCCAAAATACGCATACTTATCTGGTCGACCAGTTTGCTAATGTAATTATTTCGATCCCCACTGGGTATTTCGCAATTATTGCCTTGTGTTAGACAAGGTTTACTAAATGACCACATATTGCTGTACGAAGTTAATCAGAAAAGTATCGCACCATTTTGAATATCTCAGGAACCAGTTGCATGAGTTTAATGTAACTTACCACGTATATATGAACATATGCTTTCCCGTTGGGTTCTCCGTCACATGCCACTGAATGCGTGTATAGAGTGACTGTTGCCTTCATAATGACCGAACTTACCCATTCTTCACATCTCGTACAAGATATTGGGGCGGGGACACTCAGGTCTCTCAGCCTTCCTAGAGCCCAAATTTAGCTCCCTGCGACCTTTGGCCTTTCGCCGTTGCAAGTGAGTAAAGTTCAGACCATCCACACGATTAGGGAGAACGCAACTAGGCAGCAGCTTGCGATCCCGAAAGTAGACTTTGCAGACTGTTTTGAATAGTGGAAGAGACGCAGGGATGGGAATGTAAGATCCCTAGGAGAGTATTTCGAAGGAGTTGAGGTGCCATTGCGTCAGGATAATAATTCTTCGCTAATATTGAATTAAGGGATACTCTCCGGACATTATCATTGCAATTATCATAAATCTTTTATTATTTAATATCTAATGGCTATCGCAGGAGATACCCTGAAATCACCAACGCAGTCTGGAGTATTGTTGCAGATTACAGGAATACCGTTGAAACTTCCTCCTTGGATTTCCAGTCCTTTGCAAGGGTCTTCGGGATCTTTTGTTTTGTTTTTTTTTCTTTCTCTGGCAGTGTCATTATATTTATCCAACATCTCACTTTCATTTAGTTTCAACTTGTAAGTTACTCTGTCGGAACGACTATATCCACTATCTGACAGATGGTAGTGTCTGTGATTACGATGACTGCATCAGATATTCTTGCCTGGATAGCATGAAGAGTTTGACTTTGAAAATCTGAAGTATATTTTTACTATTCTGCGTGACGTCTTCTGGTTTATACTCATATAATTTGTTTGCATGGTAAAACCCTCCCGATTTGCACCGTTCCCAATGAATCATCATTTACTCTGTATCCCTTTTTGGTGAAACTTGTGCAATTTACTTACATTGTTTATTTATAATGCAGATCCATATCTGTCTCCGCACTGACGAGACTTGCTATTTTTTTCATCATCTTGTTGGATTTGTTTGACATACTTTGTTCCAATACATGTATGGAAGACCAGGGCTAATTGATTCATTTTCACTTAGATGGTTATGACTTCCTGAGGAATTAACTCATTAAAACTCAAATATGACCAAAACTTATCATGGAAAAGAGATTTCTTTTGGGTAGATTGTTCAAATTTATTATATCAGCATTTGAACATTTGGTAAAGAGAGAGTGTGCTGTGTGCCGACCAACCTCACCAGTTGGCAAAATTGGTTCAATCTGATAAGGCAACTTAGTTCTCTTGCTCGTAGGTACAGATGTGATTAATGTAGTGTTATAATTGAGAAATACATTTTTTTCAACTAGGCAAAAAATTCTTTTGAGTAAAACGTAGGATTTAATGAACATCTAGTCGGGCAAGGGGAATAAGATGAGAGTGAACTTCATATGCACTGTAATACGAAAAGAACACCGATGACTTGTTTGAAGTTTGTTTTCTTATTTTTTCGGCTCTTTGTTTTTCTTTTGCCTCAATTGTATACGAATACAGACAATCAAGTATTCCAGCTTACAATGTATCAACCAGCCCAAAACATATAGTTGTCTATACATTCTATTCCGAGGAAAACTTCTGACGGAAGCTGCCTGAAATGTAGTACATATACTGTTTATTGCAACTTCCCACTGCGCTATCATCAATGCATTATGAACTAGGCACTCGTTTGTCAAAGTTCAAAAGTTACATACTAAGGTGAAAAAGAAAACGTTTTTCATGCAAGACTTTCCGTCCTTACAACACATATGACTCAAAGTAGGGAAAAGAACGAAATCTCCCTGCTGAGAGTGAGGCTAACAGTGGCGCCATCAAGCGGTTGATACAAAATTCAACGCAAGTGATTCAACCTGCCCCTTACCTGTGCCCAGCTCACCCCGGTTTCCTCTATCATTAGCTCGACTACAGAGTGGTCCAGGACATCTATATATACTTTTTCAATCAATACCCTTATAGACAATACATGTTTCACTCGATTTCCATTACTTAGAAAAACTAATTGGTACGTCTCTTCTTACTCATTGTGAATTCGTGTTAAAGCATCTGGATGCATCCGCCGAATTGTATTCTGGGTCCGTTTTTTGTTTTTTTTGCTTTTTATAAATTCGAAATCTGCATCATTTCATCCAATACACCTCTGCCTTCAGGTTTCCTTACGCGTGGAAGAAAAAAGAATCCAGTGAGTTTGGATTAGGGGGACACCAGCATTCGATCCGGGAACTTGAAAATTGCTGACTCAATCATTGGCCCACGCTGATATCGTAATTATATGGTGCTTCACTTCGCTAAAGAAAAAAAAATGCCGGAAATCCTCCGCCCTCGTCTCGTACGGACGGTATGTCCGTGTCTTGTGGCTTGTTCAAATACTTTTAAGCATTAACAATTGTGTCGATGAGAACACGTCCAGCAACTTTGTCCCCCAAAATACCGCACCACACCACCAGTCTTACAGCGAATTGCATCTTTGACGGGCTTGTCCAGCTCGGACAAAAATCGTTTCAATAACGTAAATAGGAAAACCATCCTTCTTATTGCCAAGGTGAAATATAACTGCCGGGTGGGAAACATCTGCTCTTTTGAACAAAAGTAAACAGACTTTTTTAGACTAACCGCTTTACATAGCATACCGCGGTACAAAAGAGTGTAGTTCCCTATGACCTAGTATTGGGTCAGTAGTTGTCACCGAAAACTGGAATTCAGTTTAAGTTTCAGGAAATGAAAATAGAATGTGTCGCTTCTCTTAATGATAGTAATACCTAACACAGGCGATATATATATATATATATATATATATATATGAAGACAGATTTATAGCTCAGTAGAGTAACAACGAATCATTTGCCAGCAAATCATCTCATTTTATGCAATGAAACCCTAATTGGTCCCAATCAACTGGAAAGAAATGTACAGCTTTCCAGAGAACTGGGAAAATCGTGTAACATAAAAGTGACTGATGTGCCCATCATTATTAGCACGCTTGGAACACTCCTGGTGAGCATTGAGAATGAGGTGGGGAAAAACTGAAAATCTGAGGAAGAATGAAAACCATTTGGATATTTCACAAGCTTTTCGCTCTCTTTTTGTAACACTCCATAGTCCACTGGAACGGTGACTTCGACAATCTGACAGTATGTTTCTTTCTCCTGTTTACTTAGGATAAGTAAATATGGTTTCTTCATCTAGATTATTATTATCATTATTATTATTATTATTATTATTATTATTATTATTATTATTATTATTATTATTATTATTATTCGTAGTAGTAGTAGTAGTATCACTTGGATTTTAGGAAGAGAATGGGGTGGGGCTCCTACACTTACAGAAAATACGATACTTTCTCAAACATCCTTCTATATATATACTTTGATTGTGCTGGGTGTAATACATACGCAATCACATCGGCAAGAATTTTATAAAAATGTGTGCGATGCTATTTTCTTTATTTCATATATACTGAGCTTTCCAGGTACGCTGTCAGCAAGTTCATGGGTCCATCTTTTGAGCAATCATAGGGTTTCAACAACAATTGCTATTATTTTGGTCCTGAGTTGCCATAATCTACTGATTGTTGGGGTCTTTAAATTTTGAGAATTTCTCGTATCTCCTAACAGCAATGTTTTTATCTGCTGGGACAGTCACATCTAGAATATCTGGCCAGTTCGCGTTATAGTTCTATCAGTATGTATATGTGGCTCCCATCATCATCATCATAATAATAATAATAATGATGGTAGTAATAATAATATCAATATTTCAAGAATATAGATATGTTAATATTAGATGTCAAGTGAGTATAGTTAAAGATTGAATGACAGCAAGTCTCTAAAGATCTCCAGCACTTTACATATATTCGCAGACCCCAGCAACGCTGTATTCTGGACTGTATTAACTCTTCCACAAATTTCCAATTCTATTTAATTCCGATATTAGGGGTTAGGACAATTTAATTTTCCAAGTGCACCAAGTATTATAAAGCAAAACATTAGCTTTCATGTTTCACGCTTTTCGTGAATCTTGGCTGAGATCCAAGCATTTTTCGCCCCCTTTCATTTGCACTCATTTTTGTCTGCTGGCACCGCTATATCCACTATCTGGCAAGTCTTCCTTTCTTTGTTTACGATTATAAAAACTGGTCTTCTTCCCTGGATTTCAATCCCAGAGAGTTGTATTTCTTTTTTTAATTCTCTTTTACAGCCTTTAGTTTGTACTGATACTGTTCGTTGACACGGTTGAAGCCAAATCGTTTGGGCAGTCCCGAGTGTATGACTCTATCTATCTATTCCGTCATGCCTGTTGATTTTTTATCAGCTTTCGGTTCAGATTGCTGCATTCATCAATAATGAGGTTTACCTTCTTGTCTTATTCTTAATAGGAACAGCACTTGTTTTTTTCTGGGGTTTATTCGATGTTTGCTATGATGTACTACTTCTATGGTTGTTATTACTGGCGTTTCAATCCCAAAGTCAAAGAGAGAAGTTAATCAAAGTACCAAGAATACAATTTGTCTCTTTATTTCCACTTTTTTTCTTTGAATTGACTTTATTATTTGTATTAACTTGAAATTGTTCTTCAGATTATGAATCCGCAGGCGCTGTTAATCGCGCTGGCTGCGGTCACTGTCGTCGGGATTGATGCCCAGACGGTTGACCAAGACGTAGAAAACTGGATAAAAACCCTCTTCTTCCAGCCAAATACACTGAAAATGCGACGTGAGATCAGAGACACGACCAAGGAGAATCTAGAGAACTTCTTCCGGGCGATAAACATTCTTAAGAATGACAGGGTAGGCAAGAAATTACGAGACTTGGTCGTTGCTGTGCTGGTGATGGTGGTGATGAGGAATTGCAACTGAGACAACTTTTATTTTTCACTGGACCCGTTGGAATTATTCATGGTTGTACTGTGTGTGCGGTTGTGAGTGTGTGAGTGAGAGAGAGAGTGTGAGTGTGTGTATGTGTGTGTGTGTGTGTCTATCCGTGAGTGTGTGTATGCCTTTGTGTGTGAGATTGAGTATATATGTGTGCGTGTGTTTGCGTGTATGTGTGTTTGTGATTGATTTTGCACATCTGAGAGAAAAAACTTGCCTTTGCTTACAATGGGGGTCTAAACATCCGCTCCTTGGTCAGTAGTCCCCAAACTTTCACCCAAGCTCCCAGGTCAAATCCCTAGTATTCCCCTACACACACACACACACACACACACACACACACATACACACACACACATACATGCAAGGAAACACACACCTCATTCTAGGTATTAGGTGTACTGCAAATTTAAAAACAACTAACCCAACACTATAAACAAACGTGTTTATTTCCAATCAAACTCAACCTAATGAAGCAATTATTTTAGAAATACGGAAGAGTAAATGTACATCTCACCTGTGGCTACATTGTCTTCAATGGGATGGATCTGCTTGATGCAAGGAACTCAGTTTCTTTTCATCAGATCCAGTCACTAAGATTCAAGCAAACATTTGGACTTTTAACTTGCGTTTGGGGCCACGAAATAAAATCAAACCTTGCTCCTATGTGTTTGTTTACCATCTAATGCATGCATGCTATTTGAGTATTCACGACGTAGATCTTATCAAAAAAAAAATATCCTCTTGGTTCTGATGCTTCCCGCTGCTCCCTTCACCTTCTTGGATCTTTCCACTGACGATGATGATTATTGTCGTACCCAGTCCATAAATACGCGACATCTTTACTGAATATGACCTTCAGTTGCTAACAAAGAATACATTGCTTGCTGTCACTGTGATGGCCTCAATCTCCGTTGGTGATTAATGCGTACTCGCAGAAGGATTTACAACGAGAGGATCTCGACAGCATCACCTCTTCTTGCTTGACAAATACCGAGACAAATATAAACATAAACGACAACAAACCTACAGTCAGATTGTTTGCAATTGTGCCGATAAGTAGGAGAGATTGGGATCCATGCTTTCACGAGGAACATATGAATGAAATGCTGCAAACAATGACTTGTCTTATAATGCAAAACAGCATTAGTCATGGTAGAGGGCCCTTTAAGTTGGAATGGATAGCATTGGTGGTGGTGGTGGTGGTGGCAATGTGGCTAACGAGATGTTTTATGGTGGTGGTACTTATGAAGGTGGCTCCTGTTACAGCAGAATCGGCTTCGATTAAACATAGCAGTTATTTGATTCATAATTGCCCTATTTCCGGTATTGAAGACGCGATTTCTTTCCTAAAATAAGTCCTACAGGTCAAAGGTTACTTTTCATAAGCTAAGCCTAACCTAATTCTCCTTTTGAAACTAGGCAGTTCATAATTGGCATGCGGTCTTGAGACTAAAGTTTCTTCAACGCCAGGAAATACAGTAATTTACCTTTCATTGACAAAATATTGGAATGCATAATTCCTGATGATTCCAATGCTTACAATTTCAAAAGTTCCATGGCCAATGTGACCAAAACATTTGAAAACCATTAACCAGTAAACAATTGATGTTATTATTTATAAACTATTCGAAATTATTCCGTTTTTCAAATGGATTTTGGGATATTTTCTATTAAGCCTGAGTTTTGTGACGGACAGAATTTGTCTTTTATAAATATTTGATGCAAGTTCAAGTCCATTCCCAATTCACGCTACCTGCTATTGGTGATTGTGTTAAAACCAATGATAAGATGAAGAAATGAAGAGCCCACAATTATTCGTGAAAATACTTCATCCCAGTGTTCAAATAATACAAAAATACATAGACAAAAAAAAAGACGATAATGCGATCATACAATAATAACAAAGTTGAGCACATATCAATTAATATACTTATATAATACGCCACGTGTATGTCTATATTTCTGTCTGTAACATTTTTCAAGGGGACAAGTAACTATTTGGCAGAGTCCTTTACTTATGTATTGTTTTTTTTTTTTGCAAATGCCTAAAAATCTGAAATTCATGAAGATAAACAAAAATGCATATTAGTGTATTGTTTTCTATGCTCCTAAGTACAATGCAATTGCAAATTTATCTGAATACTGCAGTCATTTTTTGAGAGAAAGAGTGGCCTAGCGTAATAATGTGGATTTTATATATACTTGGTTTATAGATAGATAGATAGATAGATAGATAGATAGATAGATAGATAGATAGATTTTTAAAAGAGGATATATTAATATATGATAGGGATAAAAATAGAAACGTAGTGAGTATATAATAGCATATATCATAAAAGTTTAATATCTTTTATGTAAAGTATAAATAATGCTTACTAATATTAAACACTACAATAAGTTGTTTATTAGGCTTAATCTATGTAAGGCCTCAAGTATGGAACACTCGGTGACGACTGATTGCACCACTAATGATTTGCGAGATTAGCGTGCTAACTACTGTTCCATAATGATATCAGTTATAAGTAATAAAAAAAAATCTGAGCAACCCTGTGAGGTATTCTTTCCTAAAGGAGTCTACACTGACAAAAAAACTTGCAGCTTGAAAGTTATCTTGGCTGTCTCGGCCCGCAAGCTACTGAGGTGTTTGCAAGCTGATCTCAGCTTCAAAAACCAATCAGCGTAGGCGAGATAAGTGTCCTTCCTTGATCTTTACATACAAGGAGAAAGCCAACATTCGGTTTGTGCATGCTTTTCGTATTCCCCGAACTTTTGAATAGCATCTCGTTGGTATGAGGGTAGCTATAGTTATACGGAAAATAATTCAAACCGTTCCAATCTTTTTGCACTTGATATTATGATCCACATCGAGTTTACAACGGTACAATAAGCACCATGAGCTGTGAGAGGTAACATTGTTACTGAGAGATTTTCTGTCTGACTGTAACAAGCTGAAAAGAACTGAACATATGGTGTTTCTTTGGCTTAAATTATAACAACAAATCGTGATTATCGGTGAAGAAAAAATAAGAGTCGACCTGTACATGAAGCACGTAAAGCTAATGTATTCTTGGCCGAAAATCAAGGGTCGGTGCTATCCAAGAGTTAAAGGAATTCAAACAGTGTTCGCGAACCGAATGTACAACTAGTTTGCAGGTTCGTATCGTGAACAGTGTCTTTCATGGGCCAGTATACAGGCTTACAAGAAGGCATCTGCAAAGGAGATAGTAGAAACAAGGTTTTTACTTAATTGATTTTTCATGGTCAAATACCCTAACGTTCTGGGTAGCACCACGTACATTGTATTGACTTATATACGAGATTATACGGTATTTTATTCCGTCTGTCATTCTGTCTCTATCTCTATCTCTCTCTAAACATACATGCACACACACACTTACATATACTCACACACATACACACATACACGCCAGCTAAACTTGACTTTCCTAATTCTATTTATTTTTTCAACCTCTCTGGCCTAAAGTCATTAAGACCCAACAAATATGATGCCCTCTGCAGTCTACACACCATTCTTATGAACATTGCACACCAGGGACCCAACTTCTTGGGGTGGCACCGGATTTATTTGATTCTGTAAGTATATTATCCCTTCTTTAACCCTTTGAACACTGACTTGTTTTAGATCTCTAGTGCTTGAATTTTCAAAAGGGTTTGTTTTTTTTTAGATATGCGAGATTTTATTTAATGGTTAAAGAAAATTAATTTTTTTAAGAATTCATACTTTGAAGAAACCAAAATCATGATGGGATCTATTTGCACCGGTAGATATTTATTGTTTTACATGTCTATCTTTCGTGACACGTACGTCCCAATAGTCTTTCAATAATGATATATGGAGCATATATATCGGGATATATATGTCCCAGTAGTCTCGAAAGCTTTAGTCTTCCTCCTCCGTTCTTTAGTAGGTTTGAGAGGAAAAGATTTCTTCTAGTTATAGCTTTATGTCTACGTGTAATCTACATATTTACAAGAGAAAACAAAATCAAATTCTCGTCTGCTTTACACTTGACTTCAAACTGAGCACAACAAGTTATTTTGGCGCTGGAAAAAATCTAATTCAATCATTTTGGACAGTTTTAAAGAAACTTCTATTCTATGTTTCAATAATATTCATGTAGAATTATCCAGCTAAAAAATAGATATCACCTTAAAATGAATAAATGTACGGATATGAACATACATACAGGCCACACTCGATATAGCATAGTTCGTTATAGCGCGATTCACGATATAGAATGGGTGAAAGGTTGATCCCGAAAATCTTACCTATATCGCTAGCTCGTCCAGAAAGATTTTAAAAGAATTTAATCAAGTTTTTCATTTATATATCAATTCAAGCACCTGAAATGTTATTTTTATGCCATGAATTCATTTGAATATCGTAAATCAACAAAAGGTTTAATTTTTATCAACCTAGATCTGCAATACATTTTAAGTAAAGCTAAAAATACGTTATACAGTATCCTAGTTTATATTGCAGTTTCAAATGTTTTCATTTTAAAAGAATTGATTAAGCTGGCTAATTTCAGGAAAAGATTAAATTGATTTTAATTCTTGGGTAATTTTTCCTATGTTTATAAGACACCTTTCTGTTTTATCTATTTAAATGACATAAAATTAAAAATGTCTGGTTCTTACATGAAAAATATACTTCGGATAATTTTTTTTTTTTTTTTTTTGCGAATTATGATTTTCATTTTTTTTTAATCAGTCATCAAGAAATGGATGCTGGAAATTGGTTTTTGTTTTGTTTTTTGGTGTTTTTTTTTTTTGTTCTTTTTTTTTCAGTTTCAATTTAACTTGGCCTTTCTCGATTTTGGAAGTTTATACGATCGAGCAGGCGAATATTTCGGAATTTCATATGTAAAAACAATATGGGCACAATTTAACCATAAAATAGCCCCTTCAGGAATTGAAAAATCTACCATTAATTAACCAGGCCAATTTTAGGAAAAGATTAGATTGATTTAGGTTCTTAGGGAATTTTTCCTGTGTTAGCAAGGTACTTTTCGGTAGGTATAAACAATATGAACACAATTAGCCAGAAAATCTACACCTGAGAAATGAGAAAATCTGGCCAAATCAGCAAAATATTTGATTTCAATAAAGATTTTCGATGCTTATTTATATGAGGACGAATCATTCTAAAAATAGATTTTCATCCCAAATATTGGAAGAAAAATTTATTCAAATAATTCGTAACATTTTGATTATTTATCTATAATTAGATTGATTATTATTAGATTATTCATTATTACTTGTTGTCTATACATTGAGGTTTCCATTTATTTTTACATGTTTTATCAGATAAATCATTTGAGATATTAATTATGTTAACTTCGTTAAGAAAAGTGCTCCAGAATTGTCCGAACCGGGAGTCTTACTCTGGGAATTAAAAAAACAGGAAAATCATGTAAAAATATTTTTCTTCTCGGCTATTTTTTAATTCCATTCGATCAATCATAATTCAGACTTTTGATTTGGAAAAAATATAACTCAATAATTTTTCAGAAGATTTTTAATCATTTTTATCGATCACACTCAGAGCACTGGAGAAAAAAAAACGGCAAACATAATATCCCGAGGGATTTATCTGTTATATCTGTGAAAAAATCAATGAAAATGTCAACTTGTAAAACAAAATATATCATCAAAATAATAAGAGATGAGGTAGGAATCTTATTGAAAAAAATTCTTCTATTCCAATATTTGGCATAGAAATCAATTTTTTTTTTAAATTGTCCTTTACTAAATAAGTATGGAAAATTTTATAAAAATTGGATAATATTCTAGTTTTAACAGATTGTTTAATTTCTCAAATGTCGATTTTCCCGTTGAAAGTTCTGTTCATTCGAGATGGAGATTTTTTTCGGTTCCAATTGTTCATAATCAATTCATTTACTTATATGTTTTAGTTCTCTTACTAGATGCCAAGTCATTAGAAATATGTATTGAAAACCTTTCTTGTATATACTAGCTGAAAATACCCAACCTCTGGGCGGCAATCCCAAGCTCTATGGAGCCTATGGCCATAAAACATCAAATCATTACTCAACTCGCAGTTATACCACAGTAGGTTCTATAAAGCTGTTGATAACCGCCCAGATGGTGGTCTATTTTCAGTTAGTGTTAATAACAATTGAAGTTAAATCAGGTTCTGTATTTAACTATATAGTAAACACTTCTTACACTTATTCGATTTCAGTTCACTGTTTGATTTACTCCCAACAAGCTGAAATATGAAACTAAATTATAGAAAAAAATAATCGTTTTTTTTTACTTCAAGTTTTATTTACGGCAGATAAATTGAAAAGATGACGAAATTTAAATAAAAAAATCAAGATTGTGAAATGTTGCAACGTATTTGTAATCTATGAGTTTTACGGTATTAATTACAAAAAAATTTTTATTACTAAGTAAAATAACTTTTTTAAATTAGTAAATAGGATGTAGTAATTTCACAGTGAGCACCAGGAGAGATACATATATAGAGAAAAAAAATACTAGTAACGTAAGTATTCTTTAAAAAAGACCTGGATGGGTCCCGACCCTTACTTTGAGGAGCCGTGTGTCAAGTCATCGATGTAGATATGTAAATATTTTGTTTTCAGCCACTAAACTCAATGTAATTTGTATTATTGGAATTATTTTTGTTGTATTATTTAATTAAAAGAAGACGTCGAAGAATGCCTTTGTTTATTTGTTGAAGTATTACTCAGTTTTTATATGATTATCGAGATTTACCGTCTTTATTCTATTATTGCCTGCGCTTGAACATCGACCATACCCCTTCGGATATCGAGGCTTGCTTATATCATGGTGTGTGTGTGTGTGTGTGTGTGTGTCTATCTGTCTGTCTGTGTGTATGTGTGCGTGTGTGTGTGTGTGCACGTAATTGTGGGCTATTCATCCCACACAAACAAGTAACTTTATAATATTAAATGTTTAACACTTTAGGCACAAGCAGGATATTGATGGCAATAAATATAACTTTTTCAAAAATGCTGTGACAATAACATGACTTCCAAATCTATATTGATGGAGGTAAATATCGAAATATTTCAATTAAATAATAAATAAATCGAAAAACACATTCAAAAAATACAAGGATATATTTTTTTTTCAAATCTCTCTCGAGAATATCAAAATGATACTTCAAAAAAAGTATTTATCGAAACGAAAATTATGAAATGAAAGTGTTAAAACTTATTAAATTTTCATCAGGAATCAAAGATGAAAATATATATTTATCCATTGAGAGTCTGTAGCGTGCATTCAAGTACATTTTGCAGATTTTATTTGCTATATCAAAAAGATCCTTTTTTAAAGAATCTTTGAGTTGAGAACACTATCATAAACGAGAAACAGTTTAGAAAACAAAATAAATACCTTGAAATATTTCTAAATACTATGCATGATTAAAAAAACTGAAATTTTTAAAAAGTATTTTTCAAAATGATAATCTTGGAAAAGTAATTGTTTAAATGAAAAATATGAAATAGATATATACATATATCCTCTCAGACCTATATCATGTTGTACCATTAAATCTATAGATTTAATTAGAAAGTGGTCTACTCTAAAACTAAGTTAATTAGAATTGTCCCCATTTTTGCATCATCAAAAGAATAGAAAAATCAGTAAAACTTTGGAATATAAAAGTTATCTCCCCTGTTTCTCTCGGTAAGATAAGCGAAAATTCGGTAAAATTCAAAAATTTGATCCACTCAGATACACTATCGGGAAGTCACATAGTCTAAGACCATAGCATTGAAAATATACATATATATTAATTAATAAGCGAAAACATTATGACCTGCGAAATGTAGCAACAATGACAGGTATTGTTCTGTAAAAAAAATGTGAATGTCAGAGTCAAAGGTATTGAAACAAATAAGCCAGCCTTGATTACTTCATTTTGATGTGTTAAATACTGCAGTTCTGAGAAAGAAGAGAGATTTGTGACTTTTAAAAAAGCCACATTATTCTGCCCAGATGACTTGGTCAAAAGATATCCGTAACAACACGGCTGATGAGATGCTCACGTTCGTTTGTGGTAAGTACCTATCCATAGTGTTCCAAGGAGGAGAAATCACCAACCAACGACAAGGTGGCCGAAACTTATCAACATAAGAAGTAAACAAGGTGTTCTCTGCCAAGTATTAACCAATAGAAGGACTACTGTGATACAAACCGCTGATAGTTTTATTCAAGGAAGAGCCAGTTGATGCTTTGGACGACCTGTTGAATGACACTTGGTTATATCATTCGTGTGGAGGGTATTTTGTCGCATACCACCTATATCTATGGTGGCAGTGTCATCTTTCAGCAGGATAACGGCTCCCTGGTTCCTTGCTTCACTACATGAGCTGTACGAGATGGGTTTCAGAAACATGAAGAAGACTTCACTGTGTCACCCTAGCCACCAAAACTCCAAATTTCAATCACGTTGAGCATTTATGGGATGTGTCAGGCCAACAGGTTTGGTCTACTAAGCAACAGTTATAAGACATGCTGTTGTATCCTGGAACTAAATCTCAAAGTTTACACACAACGCTGGTCACTCGCTGCCGACGCATCCTTGAAATTTTTGTATAACCTGTACAATATCTTCAGAAATGGATGGAAATCTGCCTAATTCGTATCATCAGAACATTTAATAGAGTGTCCAATTCCCCACTTTAAATGTGCCAAGAAGAAATAGAAAATATGATCTGGATAGTGAGATTGGCATCCTAACAATATATTTCACTGCACATATTTCTTGAAGCCAACTTTATGATTCTTTTATAAGTCAGGTGGTACTTTTTTCTCAGCACTGTTCCTTTGCAATTAGTTAAAGCCTTTGAATGTTTGCTGGGTACCCGTGATTAAACCATAACTCAAGATTCCTGGTCTCTTAAAAAATTGTCGAAAGTCAAGATTTGAATTGAAATCAAGACTAACTCCTGACCAATTTAAATCAGTCAATTTTTCCTTTTCAATCATTCTTGTGTGCTTTTGAATGCATACGTGAGGGGTGGGGTTATGGTGCCGGGGCATACATTATCTTCAGACCAAACCCTAATTTTGTTGCACTGGGTAACACGTTTTGCAATTAAATCCCTTGGTGATCCATTGATTTCTTCATTCCAGTAATTTAAGCAGGAAAACAGTCCCACGACATAATGGATTCTTCAGCATGTAGAACTGTTGGTGTGGTGTTTTTTTCCCTTTACATTGTCAAATTCTTGTCTAGAACATTTGCCCAGAAGGATTGTGGGTTTTCCACTCATTCTCTGGAAAAGATTAGCTGATCCTTTTTTGTTCTCTTTTGAGCAATGAGATCATCCTTGGTTTTCTCTTGAAAGGGGAATGTCCTACCTTGGGTTAGGAAGGATTGAGGATTTACAATGTCATAAAATATGCTTCTCAGTGTGATTTAATTTGAAGATCTATTACCATAAAAACCGATAAGCACACATCCAAAAGTACGCTGGAGTGGTTGACAAGGAGTAAATACTACTTTAAACTGACCAGCCATGTGACCTGCTCCCAAGCCCATTGCAAATCTTTGGAGAAAGCAGAAATCTGGAGTCATTGATTTACCTGTACCATACGCTGCATGAATCCTACAAACATCCAAAAGCTTTAACGAATCGCAAAGTAACAATGCAAGAAACTTCCAACTAACTTGTGGAAGAAGCTACAAGAAACTCTTGATACCAGGCCTTATTTTCAAAGAGTGTGCAACGAAATACATCGGAATTGTGCCCATATCACTGTTCTGGTCATATTTTGAATTTTTTTCTCAGTAATTGCTACATGTAGGGTGAGAGTTTATGTTTTCAATAAATTACCTTTGACATCCAGTTAGATATAAGTAGAATTCCATATCATTTTTGAAAATATTGTACGGGTTATGCAAAAATTCAAGAGGGCCAAGAATCGGGACCTACGCAGTAGAACCCATGCCTGGTCGGGTAAGAGCACGTGGAGGACCAACACCTCATTAGGTAGGTGGTCATAATGTTTTGGCCCTTCAGCATATATGTGTGCGTGTGTGTTTATGTGTATGTGTATGTGTGCGTTTTTGTAGGCGTATGTATGTGTTCACATTCAACTCAATTATAGTATATATTCTGATGTGCTCACTTTTTTTTGTTGATTTTCTTTCCAGTTTCGAGAATGCTCTCAATCAGGCGGTACCGGGTGTTTACGTTCCTTTCTGGAACAACACTCTAGACAGCAGCATGCTAAACCCATCCAAATCATCATTGTTTACGTCGAACTTTGTGGGGAACGGGCGTGGACTTGTTACATCGGGTCCATTCCGTGGCTGGAACACACCTCATGGTCTCCTGCGCCGGAACATTGCCCGGGGTGGGTCACTGATGACGAGTCGAGACGAACGAAATGTCATGTCACGTTTCTACTTAGAAGACATTACTTACCCCAACGCACCGAACTGGACAAACGTAGAGCGGATGCACAACCGGGTGCACGTGTGGGTCGGCGGGCAGATGCAAAGAATCGAGTCGGCCTGCTATGACCCAATGTTCTGGATTCACCATGCTTACATTGACTGCTTGTGGGAGAATTTCCGTGAGAAACAGAAGGCGAATGGCATTGACCCAAGCAATGACTACCCGGAATTCACGTTCGGGAAGCAACGACACGCGCCGAACGCTCGGCTCGGCTTTGGTTGGTTTCTCATTCGAGACGCTCTCCATGAATATTTTGCAGAGAGTTTTTACCGCTGCGCAACGACTCCTTCCTGTTCGCGCCAGTACCCCAGTTGCGCTTCCGAATGGCTTGAGTGCGACTTCGAGCGAAATCAGTGCGTGACCCGACCTGTCGATTCAGCGGATAAAGACTAATAGCAAGTCTCTGTCACGCGATGCACGACTCTTTATTGTTTTTCACTCCGTCTTGCCTCCGTGATCGTATTATTATCATTATTATTATAATTATTATTATTATTATTATTATTATTATTATTATTAAAAATGATAATAGAGGAAGCCGTTTATTATAATCACGGATGATTTTATTAAACTGTTATTGTTATCAAAATCAGTCTGTCCTAGAGACTTTATTTAAAATTTTTAAATTGTTGATAACTTTATTATCATTGTTATCATTATAATTATTATCATTATTATTATCATTATTATTTGTTGATGTTGTTGATGTTGTTGTTGTTGTTGTTGTTGTTAGCTTTGATTTCAGTTTATGTAAGTCACCAGTCGGTTCTCAACCAGAGCTCCAAGCCTAGCAACCTTGTAAGTTATGACAGTCCAGGCTGATGAGTTTTCTACCATCTTCCCTTTTTACATACGATCTGTTTGTGTCATCTGTACGGTGTGATACTTTATGCATCGTCATAACTCTCCAAATTCACCGGTACATTGATTGGAGTTCATCCTTTGTCCATCCACGAAATGTTCCTGTGTAACTGACTATGGCTACTGCCAATGTGTTCATTCACTTTATCAAATTTCTGCTATTTAGTATAGTTTCCAATATTTTTCTAATTCCCCCAGGATATTCCTTTTTTTTTTTTATTCGTTTGTTCTTGTTCTATAGAGTCACATTCGAGAACCCACAGGTAACCGTATCCGTCTTGTGTGGTTAACGCCCTAATTTTTGTTGTCCGGTAGGTATATTTCTTCCTCTGTCATAAACCTTCTCCACACTTTACCAAAAGCGTGCATTCTCTTATTCCAATGTCGTCACTGTATTCTTAACGCTCCTGAACAATATCAAACCTCTTTATAAATAGCTTTATGTTATATTGTTATAATCTTTTCCCTTTGCTTTCGAGAATCGATATCCTTCGCTGTTTTTCAAGATTCTTTTTAGTGGTATTATAGACAGTACAAAGAGTAGTGATGACACATACACCTCCTCCCCCAAAAATTCTTTTTTTTTTTTTTTTAGTACTTACCTCTGCTAAGTTTTCTCCTCTGACTGTTAAGTTTTTTTTAATAGAATTTGCATGGAACTTTCTAGGTTTTCATAGAATTCGTTTTGAATCCCACCAGTGATCCACCAATCCTGAATATCTTTGGGTATTCGAGAATCCAGTCATGTGGGATCATGTCACATGCTTTCTTGTAATCGATATAATCTACTGCATTTTATTTCTATCTTCTTCCCCTATTTCTCTCGGGATCATCTAGTCAATGAAGAGTTGGATTTTTGCTCCTTCAGTTTCTTTTCTGCATCTGTCTTGCTCTTTTGGTCGGAGTTCCTTTCTGTCTACAGAAATATATTCTCTCTGCAATCTGTCCAGTCAGAATTTTTCACAACGGTTGTAGGTACGTGATTGGTCTATAGTTGCTCTCATGATCCCTTCTTTCCATGTCTTTTTTTTTTCCTTTTTGTTTTTTTGTTTTTTGTTATTTTTTTTTTTTGTTGGGGATTGTTCTACCACTGGTGTGGTTCTGTTCAATTCTATTGTCTTTTACTCAATATCTTTGAGTTCTGTTTTGATTTTATGTAACGATTTTAATTATTCGTTGTATCTCTTTTGACATTCCCATTTGTCATTTCAGTAGTTCTTTCTTCTGTTGTTTTGGAAAATACGGTTCTGTGTGTATCAGGTAATCTTTTGTCTATATCTGTTTAGTCGTGCTTCTTGGGCTAATTTTCTTTCGTATATTCCTTTCACTGTAACAGGTGTCTATTTTCATGGTAACTTGCACGTGTTTAGTGTATTGTTCGTGTTCTGTTGGTGTGCAATGTGTCTCTCTGGAGTGGTGAGATTTGTTGTTTCCGTTGGTTGGGGTTTCCTCTATGTCATAAAAATGGGGTCGTTGAGTTCATTTAGTTTGTTTATATAAAGGCGAGTGACATGATCAGTTGAATCTTTCACTTTTATCTAAATCCTCGTCCGTAAGGGATGATAATGTCTTCCTTTATTTTTGTATCGATTCTTCTAGGATCTGTATTGTTGTTGCTGTTGTTGTTGTTGTTGTTGTGTCAGGGTCCTGACGCCTTTTCTCGTCTTGTGTCAGTTTTTGCTCAAATTTGTTCCTACATCGTCGTTTATTATGCTAGTTGTGTCGGGGTATTCCTCTGGGGATAAGCCACGTTCTTTTTTTATATTCTTGCAGATTTCCCCCAATTCTATCTCTGATAGCGAGTTTTTTTTCAGAATTTGTTCGGCTTGGTCAGAGATGCCTCTACTATGGATTTTCCCCGACAAATTTTCAACATTTTTTCATTATTATTATTATTATTATTATTATTATTATTATTATTATTATTATTATATAATGAAGTTATTTATGATAATGTATCAAATGACTTAACAATTAATTTATTACAGTGTAAATTTATTACAATTAATGTGAATGTTTAATATTCTTTGCTTAATGTTATCAGCTGGTTTTGTCATCTAAAAGACCCTGCCCTTAAAAGTGACAACAATGATCGGCTTCCTCTGGATTATTATTATTATTATTATTATTATCATTATTATTATTATTATTATTTCAGCTTGTCTTATTTCATTTCCTTTGTCGTTCCAGACGATATCTTATTAGGGCAGAACTTTTCTTTAAGAATAGTTGATATTACTGAGATTAAAGTTTGACAGCACATCGAATCTTCCGTAAGAGTCATATTGTTTCAAACATTTTTCTTTTATACGTCCTTAATTCTCATATCAAGTTTTTTTTCTTCTTTATTGTCTACGTGATTCCGAAATAGATCTTTAGATACTTACTGAGGTTAGTTTACTCCTGAACAATGTCAAATAGAGGTTACAGAAATAGAAAGATTGTATTATGCTAATCTTACAAATGGGTCGTGCTTGTTTGTATACCGTGAAAATCAGCTTTCGAAGTATGGGTATTTGAATCAGGTTCGAATACCGATTTTTGGTACCAGTACCGATTTCTGGTACCAGTGCAAAATACGCAACACACTCAGCCACCAGACAAGTCCCCCAAAATAGATCTATATATCATGTTCTATTCCAGGAAGCGTCCGACGAATTATTTCTTTTTTTTCAAAAAAAGGCAACCAACAAGTGAACAAGGCTACGTATCCCAAATAAAATACATATTCAGAGACACCTTCTAATAGTTTTATGGTGGATCATGAAGAAATATTCACGAAACTGAGTCATTTTCTAATAATGCCTTTGAATCCGGGAGCATCGTTTTCTCCAAACCTAACCATGTGAAATGCACAGTAAATAGGCTTACAGACGCAAGCCCATACAAAAAGACTTGTTTGCAAACATTAAGACGGCCTGGTCTCTCTGAAAATAGCGGTAATTCGTTTTCATCTCTCTTAGCCGTGACATATTTACCATAGCAATGATTTTGTTTAGGGTAGCCTGTCACGGGGTTGAGCTGATTTTATTTTTCAACTGTTGACAGAAGTCAGTGTTCGAGACTAGTTTTTTTAATAAAAAAATAGAATACTGATATTGGGGAAAAAGTAGTATGAATGACTAATTCAAGTAATTACTAACGTAATCATCTATATTAGTCCATATGATACTGATACGTTCAAGTTAATCAAAACTACATAGGCTAAATTCATTATAGATGAAAAAATAAAATGCAATAACATTTTCAGTAAAGAAAATCACAACCCCTAGGTCGGACCTTTTTTCCCGAGAAAAACTTGAATAAATTATCCGATTCACAGCTCAACATACGTAAGAAAAAGTGTGAATGAAAATTCAGAGATATATTAAATGAGTTTTCACGCTTTATTAACGGTTGGAGAGAAAAAAAAAGAAATATAAGTGACTAAAATCAAATATTTACAAACATTAGAGAAATAAACTGTAAACTCCATATTTGAGGATTAATTTCATATTTATAAATGAATTGATTATTTCATTTAGTGAAAAATGTATATTTGTATCATTTATCCATACATAAAATAATCCCTGCATTTTTTTAAGGTTACTACGCTAGTTTATTGATATCTACTCTGCAAGGAAAAATTATTCACATAGCAGTTTTGTTGAAATAAATTGTTATGAAAATTCGAAGAAAATATTGAATTTAATTTTTGTTGTTTCAAAAGTTTCGATTCAGCCTATTCTTCATGTGCATGACTCCACATTAAATCCGAGCTAGTGTCATATTTGCTGCCGAGGGGGTGCAAATAGATGAAAACATGAATTTCTATGGGTGGAAGTGGCTACTTATACTTATTTCTTGCCCAAGGGCACATACTTGCAGAATAAGAAAATAAACTCAAATTGAATGAAGACAACAGTCTGAATTAAAAAAAGCGTGCAGTTCAAAGAGATTTGCATCTTCGAAGTATCATGGACTTTTTAGGTTCGAAGATACTATATTCTCATAGACAATTTCGTATTTAAAAAATGGAGATTCACCCTTGAGTTCCCGATCGACTAATTGGTTGTATCATTTATACTTACTTGCAAATGATGATAAGTTCATACTGACCACCGTTTCTAATCTTCTACAAAGATTGGACTTGGTCAAAGTCTACAATTTCGTTTTTGTTTTCGTATTTTTTTCCTTTTGTTAATCACCACTAGTGCAGTGACAAGTTCCGACGATGTTGCCAGGTGTACGGGAGTCTTATATTCACTATACTCTATGTATCACCCCCTGGCATAGACCATATCATTCATTCTAGACACTTGAAATTTCGCACACCTATCCACCTTCTTTTTTTTTTCAATTTCTCATCCTTTGGATAGGATTTTAGAGTGGGTTCAAAATGCAATATAAGTTTTTCCTAGATTGATCCCTTGGTTTATGTCCGACAGATTTCACGCTTGTTTCTTGAAAATTCAGACTCTTTTTGGTGATCACAAAAACATTCTATGTATCTGGATTTGGCACGGGGCAGCAGGAAACAGGGGGCAGGTTGCTATCGCACAAATAGTTAGTAGAACGGTAGGTACTTTTTTCTCTAAGCCGTAATTTTTGCTGTCTTCTATGAAAGTGAACAGGATGAGGGCACTGGGAAAATGCAGGTACAACATATCTATCGGATTCTGATTCAGAACATACTGTACATTGTAGAGAGTTGAAATCTTGCTACATGTAATGTGGAAATTTCAAAAGAATAAATTAGATATAGATCAAATTAAAATATGCTTGTGGGTCATCAATATTTGATTATTGAATAAGAATCAGAGAATATCATGTTAATACTACTGTACCTATGCCGTCAAAAATGACGCCATATATGAAATTATACTACATGATTTGAAATTATACTTTATTATATGAACATATCGGTATATTTTCCAAAACTATTTTTCTAACACACACACACACACACACACACACACACACACACACACACACTGCTTTTTTGGTTGAGCGACTCAGGCGCTAAAATAATCAGTGGGGATCGTTCATCGAGAGACAAGGAGGAAGGATGCTTGTTTATCTGTTGCGAACATGAATGCTGATGAAAAACAAGAGTGGATTTTGTATTGTTTACAAAGACAAGAGGGAGAATGACTGTTCATATCAAGAGTTGTGTATCTATCGAAATACAACTTTTCAAAACAAAATTTGAAATTAAACCTTTATATATATATATATATATATATATATATATATATATATATTTATGTGTGTGTGTGTGTGTGTGTGTGTGTGTGTGTGTTATTTATCTAGCAACTTATTCCACCTGTCAGGCCGAATATTGTCTAGTTATCCATAATTGTCATTCCATAGTTATCTCCCTTGCATCTATAAACTTTCTCACCAAAGTGATCACCCACTAAATCACCAAAAGATTAGATGAAAACGAACCACGGGAACAAGCTGGCTTCAAAAGGAGAGACAACCATTAACCACCTCCATTTGATAAAAGAAAAAAGCAGTATAATATAAAATGCCACTCACTTTAGCATTTGCTGACTTCAAAAAGACCTTCAATTCAGTTGGGATTCACAAGGTTATTGTAGCCATTATTAAAAAGGGCATAGACCCCGTATTTGTCAGAGCATTGAAGCATTTCTAACGACACATCAGTGGTAAACGTGGTATATTATCAAAATAAAATGAATTATTTGACTGAGTACGAGCTATAACATGAAATATCAAGAACGCCATTAAAATAGGATGTTTCCAGGTGTTTATTTTCTTTATTCACCTTCAAGATAGTGGTCGTTGTATAAAACACACCATCTAATAAGTCAACATTCATCTTGAATCGGAGATTTCCAATATTATTCAAAACATCAACATCAGAATATTCACTAAACTGACCTCTACACGTTTGTTAATCGAATATTGATTACTTGAAGACATTTCTTTTCTGGAATTATTATTGAGCTCTCTGCCTTTTTTTATATTGTTTGGTACATGATTGGGGGGGGGGTTGTTTTGGGTTTTTTTCAATTCATATGCAGCAAAAATATTACCTGAAAATAACTTTCGTCCATAAACTGATTTATCAAATCGAACATGAAAACCAACAAGACGTGTTCCATAGCTGATGTTTGATGTCGGATTCGTTGTTGCTGGAAGAAATTCCACATTAAATCAGATAATTTATTCCTTTATTCATTTTTAAAATGTTTGGTAGCATTGTGATACAGCCCTGATGGTTCTGCAAAGTTACGTCCCCTGCATCATACAAAATAGGGGGCAGAATTACCTTTGTTGAATAGTATGATAATTAGTTCTCGATTAAATAGGAGAAGATTATTTTTTCATTATCATAAAAAAAAATTTCATTTCCTGATTTAAAAAAAAATTAATCACAAATAAAAGCATACGAAATCTCTACTAGATCCTTTGTACATATCAAAATTATGACAAGTTTGCAAAGTTATGTCCCCTATATTGGAACATACCCTCAAGTTATCTCCCTTAATTCGCATGACTGATGTTTTTAGTAAAGAATGAGAAACAATTTTGTCCAGTAAAAATGTAACTTGATACATTATAAACGAGGAAAAAAAATAAATCATGTGATTTTATTTTTTGAAAGAATTGATGTTGACAGGATGAGTGGTCGAAGATGACATCAGGGCGTTTCCTGCAGGTGATCCAAACTGGGTGTCCAGTTCAGCATTATAGTCATATAGTTAGTGAAACCTTTATCAAAATTACTTGAAATGTTACAAATCATCCCGGATTTTTTACACGTTTATATCCTACACATTTAAGGGGTGTATTGAATCATTATCTCCGGCTGCAATACATCGTTTGGGAGAAGAAAGGGAATATAGCCACAGGCTTTCAAAAATATAAATATATAAGATAAAAAAAAAGGATGAAGAAGATTCCTCACTTGATACAATGAGTGTATCAATCTATTACTTGATAGTGAAAAACGTTCCGATTTTAATACAATGAATTAAATTAATTAAAATATCACTGAGGTTATACAATTTTAAGAAATACCATGACCTCCCCATTATCAAGAAAGTTATTTCTTCCAAAGGTACATTCTTATTTTTCCTATTGCCATTACACAACTGTATGGGTATGCATCAGCTAAAATCACTACACTCAACCATTTACAAAGGATATCTTTTATTTTTGTAAGAGCAATAAAAGAGTTAATTTGATTGTATTCAAAATGAGTTTATTGGCTTGGTCTGAATTGCATTTTTCGTAGTTATAGTATCGATATTTACTAAGCATATCGTAGAAAAACACAGGGAAAAAAGAGGGCATCAAATTGATATAGTAACGTCTACGAGACTAGGCTGCTAACCACTGTTCAGCGATAAGGCTATGGAAATCACAGCTGAACCATGGATGATCATCTTTTTCGAAATTATCAAGATTTCGCCAAAATAATCTTTAAAAATCCAAATCAATTAAAAAGATCTAGATCAACACCCGATATCTAGATAGTAATTTCTGATATCTGAACGAAGCCAAAAATATTTGAACCTAAGTGGAAATCAAAATTGGCTACACTTCTGTGCGTTATAGGACAATTTGGCGTGAGTGTTTAGGCGTCATCTGATCTTGCGTAAGTCCCTTTGGCGTTTGACGTTTTGGCGTCAAGGAAAAGTGTTAATTGATGATTCATCATTCAATGCCGAAACGTTAAAAGCTCGTAAATCAAACTTTATGGTAAAATATATAGTCTAAAAAATTAAATTTACTTTCATCTGTTAGTTTGTTTGGAATGAATTAAACAGTAAACTCAATGTTCAGGAGTTCATAAAGGAGTGGAAGGTTGGTGGAAGGTGGGTATTTGTTTTAAAGTGTTTGGGGCTTTTATCAACCTTTTCCAACTTTGATCTTACAGCAATTAGATTTACGGCAATTAGATTTACGGCAATTTATGTTTAGCGTCTTGGGGCGATAACGTTTTCAAGGGAGGTAACTCTTTCTCAATAAACTAAGAGAGATAACCACAACTGTAAAAAAAATACGTTGAATAATTTTTAAAAAAGCAATAAAAAAATATGAAGAGGAAAAAATTCCGGAAATTCGGCTTCCATGAATTATTTTCACACTTTTTTCTCTTTCTCGAAAGAAAACGTAAAATAGAAAAAAAATCCCTATTAAATAAAATTCATAATCATTCAACAGGGAAAAAAAGCATTTGAAATTTTATTACGCACTATTCTCATTCTTTTTGCCAATGGTCCGATGTATAATTTCCTTTCGTTTCAATCGTAGTTTTCAGGGGCATTCGTTCGATGCCAAAGTTAGTTTCTCTTCAACTGTATCTTGGAAAGGTTATCTCCCTTGATATATCTCCCTGAGAAGCTATTCTTCACAATTACCAAGTTTTCTGTTAAACCCATGGTATTCCTGCATCCCTGTTTTCGAACGTTACAATTTAATTCTGATAAGTAAGAGATGAGAGGGGGGAGAGGGGATGATGCGAGAGGGAGAGTTGTTTGTTTGCTTGATAAGAGGTAAGAAGAGAAAGTTGAGGAAGTACAGTTAAGTAATCTTCTGATAGGATGAGAAAGGAAGGTTTTATAAGAGAGTAGTGAAGGGAGATGGGAGAAACGAAGTCAGGTAATATGATAAGAATTACAAAGAGAAGGGGGAGTGGAAAAGGGGGTTTTAGGACAGAAACATGGGTGGGGAAGAAATGTTGTTTTATAAGAGGGTATGAAGGGATAAAGAACAAGTTAGGTAGTTTACTGAGGGAGGGGAGATTTCTACATATGTTTGTATAAAATATAGACGAGCAACAAAGATTGAAAAAGGAAAGAGCACATATTTTATTAAAGTATTATTAAATGTAAGTTCGTAACAAAAAGCGATCATAGAAATCTTTCAAATATTCATTGGCAAAAGTTAGGCTCACCAAAGGAAAGATTTAAAACGAAATCACATTCACAGAGGCGCAAAAGCAATAGCTTGAGGAGAGAAAAAAAATTATCCAAAAGAATTATCCAAAAGAATAATGCAATTGCGTTTTTAGTTTCCTTGTAAACTACATAGAATGAATTGACAGGATCAATTTTAATTGACAGAATGGTCCATTAAACTCGGATTCACAGTGTCCAACACTGAGAAAAGTGACTTTACATTTCCCAAAGGAACAAGCACGGTGGTTGCGGTTTTGACAAGAAATAATCTTCATTTCATTTCATGTAGCACAATTAGAAAATTCTGAATAATTGTGGCTCTAAAATGAAAGGCGATGTATCTTGAGATATTATGTTTGGCTTAAAATCAGGCCCCTTAGCTTACACACTGTACATCGATGCTCAAGCAGGCAAGTCTTCCACAAAATAAGATAACGAACATGTTGACTTGAGAAAAGGGAGAAGTAGCAGTCCTGTTGTACATTTGCATTCGAGAAAAATCCACTGAGCCCTGATTTCCAATATATATATATATATATATATATATATATATATATATATATATATATATATATATGTATATATATATATATATATATATATATATATATATATATATATATATATATATATAGCTGTTCCGACTATGTTAGATGAGCGGCAAATCTTTATCTATGTTGAACTGTACACCGGTTCCTGCGATAACAACGTCATTTGCTGCAAATGTAAAAAAAAGACAAATAAAGTTTATTACATTTAATCATAATTTAAGGATGATATTCCAAATGGTTAAAAATACGGGTGTAATGTTATGAGATTGGGCGTCTCAAGCGACAGACGACGAGGGACAGAATCTGTCGCTTGCTATTCGTACAAACAATGAGGGAAATCTTAACAGGTCCGAAAAACAATACGTCAAAAAAAGTGACGAAGTCCGTCGTATGAAGGTCAACTTGGGAACGATGATTCGGAAACCAATGGCAAACCTCCGCGAAAAACAAAACACGATGTCTGTGACCCATCAAAACAACAGCTTGTTAGAAGTCCACCACAAAAAAACGGTATGTATGAATATGTCAGAGATTCAGAGGAAAGGGCAGAACGGAAATGATGTGAGGAGATGAGCAAAATTTCGTCACACACGTTGCACCCTGTCTGCATGGCGGAGATTACGCTACATTCATGGACTGTTCTTAGAATTAAGTTGAAATATCCACGAGTCTTTCGTGACGTTACTTCTTTTCTATCTGGCTCGATTTCACCACTACACACCCAAACACGCACGCATGCACGCACGCACGCACGCACATATATATACATGTGCAGTTCCGTGGAGTAGAGCGAGGATACCAGCCTCCGGGTCTGAAGCTAACGTTTCGATCCTGCCTCGTGGTACTGGATAGGATAATGGATAGTCGACAGCCACACTGAAGAGTTGTAATACAACGAAACAGCTGTCTATGGATGACACAATATATTTATATATATATATATATATATATATATATATATATATATATATATATATATATATATATATATATGTGTGTGTGTGTGTGTGTGTGTGTGTGTGTGTGTATATATATATATATATATATATATATATATATATATAATTTGACTATACAATAGCAAATTCAGACTTCACCTCGTTACCTTCAGCAGAGAACTGTGTAACGATTCACAATCGATCAGAAAAAAATATGATCCCCTGTGGACTCACCAATAATTGGAATCGTATCAATTAGTCTTGCTCCATTCACTGCGACCAATTCAATATGCAATGGAGGTTTTACTGGTCGCTCCCAAAACTGCCCACTTTTCATAATCCAAAATCCGTCTTTTGTTGGTTCCAGGGCCATCCAAACTTGTCTCTGCTTTTGATAAAGGTTTACTTGATAACAAGGAATCCTGGGAATGTAAAAGAGTTATTATATTAGATAATCGTTCACGTTTGAGCACTAAAGTGTAGCAAGAGATTTGGGGGGCTTGGCCACTGGTGGGCTCCAACATTTTGTGAGATTTGTTATTGTGTAATGCCATCAGTAAGTGAACTACTGATTATTAAGCTTGTGGGGCCCTCTTCCATTTGGGACCAGGGGTGTATCCTTATAGCGTCCATCGCTTCCCTTGGGAAAGCCTCTGATTTTGTTGTTTGTTTTTTGTTCGTTTTTTTGTTTGTTTGTTTGTTTTTGGTGGGGGGGTGTTTTGTTTTGATTTTTTTTTCCTGCTGTGGATTGCCAACGATGCTCCAAAGAAGGAATACCTCTTCGGTTTGATTGGAATCTACAAGTTATCATTGTATCTACGTTAAGACATAACCAAAAAGATCGGTGAACTTGATCAACGTACGTGAAACTGGTGTAGTGTGGACTAATGTCTCTTCAGGAACAGTGCCCCTCGTAATAACACTGTATACGTGACTAAAGGGAACTACTTCGAAGAGGACGGCGAAAACTAAGTGTTAGAATGGTTGAGATTTTTCAACTTTCAGGTAGCACCTCGTATATATGTGTGTGCGTGTGTATGTATATATATACACACACACACACATATATATGTGTGGTGGGGGTGAATTCTACAGTAATTCAAACCTCTTCTTGGCAGTAGATAATCATAAGCCCGCTAAAGAAAAATTGAACAATGTAAATACCCGTAAAGGGGCTAAATCTATCTCAACGTACGGTCTTAGTACTCTGCACACAAAAATTCCTCATGAAGAACATATTAAAGAATCAAATAGAATAATAGACTCGGCATTTGCAGGAGGAAATAGTAAATATATTGGGTTCACAAACTCCAAAGATTCCTGGTGTACAACAAAAAAAAACTTACTTTACGTGTTCTACCTTTAAGGCGATTGTTAGTCGTCTCATTCAGGAATGTTACTTTAAAATAGATAATAGAATATTTAATCAGATCATAAGTATTCCAATGGGATTTGATCCACTTCCTTCTATGAAAATCTGTATTCACACACACACACACACATGTATATATATATACATATATATATATATATATATATATATATATATATATATATATATATATATATATATATATATATATGTGTGTGTGTGTGTGTGTGTGTGTCTGTGTCTGTGTGATCCTTGATTAGAACTAATATAAAGTGATCTCGTTCATTTTTAGGTTGTACCCGTTTTATTGACGACTAATGTCTTCGTAATGGAGGAAGAGCATATTTTTACGAGAGTATGGTAATAGAATAAATGAATTATGTGAAATAAAATAAATAAATTGATATCAATTTTAGGGGAATCGGGTAACATCCATTTTTATCGCGTATTAACTGCTAAAGACACGTTAATCATAGATTCTCAACTTGATCTAAAGCCTGACCTTCAGGTGAGGGGCGAAGGGTTGTTTTGAGGGTGAGATTTTGAGAAAAAATGTTCATCTTATAAGCTGTATGATACGTCATCACGCATACACACATACACACAAACACGTATATTTATATATATATATATATATATATATATATATATATATATATATATATATATGTGTGTGTGTGTGTGTGTGTGTGTGTGTGTGTGTGTGTGTGTGTGTGCGTGTGTGTGTGTATTACTTGGTAAACAACTGATGATCTCAACAAGAATTCAATTATAATACCATAATGTCAAATTCGGTGAGAGACATAAAAAAAAATGAAGCGCATTACATGAATTACATTAACAGATATTGGGAAATAACTGATTGAAATGGCGTACATTTCTAGAGAAAAAGGGGTTTTTTTTCTTAATATTTAGTGTTTGAAGCTGTGAAGTTTTATAGGCTATATATATATATATCACTCTCTCTCTCTCTCTCTCTCTCTCTCTATATATATATATATATATATATATATATATATATATATATATATAGGGGGTGCATTCTACTAAGAACATAATCTCTATAGTCCGCTTTAAAACTTATCCTTTTATTTCTATAGGGATGATTTTACTAACACTTGCACTGTGCAAGTTATCAAAATATTTACTAAACTTTTTTTCATGCAAAGGTTTATTAAACATATAACAGCATCTTATGCGCGCTGGTCCCTGTCAAGATCGACTATAGATACTACAAATTTTATATAGTTATCACTGCTAGGTGGTACTTAGTGCGGGGACATTAGCCCAAGGGCTCATCCCCAGACAATCAATTTTCCATGCTAAAGACAGGATATTCTTTCAAGATTAGTGATATAGTGAGAAATGGTGTGGATTCATACCTTTCCTAAGGGCATTGGTGTTAAGATGAAATCAAACAGCTTCAGTCGGAATTCGAAGTTGATTCTCCGATTCCAGTTCACGTTACACAAACCCAGCACCTTTGCATCTTATACATACACATAAAAATACGGTAATTATTTTTAAATCAATAAAACATCCTTTTGATTTCGAAACTAGGGGAAAATTCTTTCTATTTCTATCGATAACCAGCTGACTGAATTCAAAGGTTTATTACATTAAAAAATCCATGCGGAATTCAAATATCAGAAAATCGTATGATGAACAAACCTTGAGTTTCTCACTTGGAACTTGATGTAATAGGGATTTGAACCCTGGAACTTATATTCCAAAGTGTAGTTTCCCACCGGGCATTGGACGGCCTGAATGTCAACTACCCACCGACCATCGTAGGGTTCAGCTAAATCAATATCTCCTAAAACAAGAAAATTGAATTATATATTGTGTAACAAAGTTCGTTCGGTTTTCTATAACCAATTCAAGAGTATCTTTAATCTTACTTTTTGTTGCTTTCCATCAGTTGAATTATAGCTGTTGACTGACTGTTAAAATTACCTATACAACAGCCTTGCATGGGCAAGATGTCGCTTCGGGGTCCAACATTACACTGAGATGGTAATCGTCTGCTTAATATACTACTCAAGTCATTTCCGGCTCTAAGCGGCCAAATGTCCGCGCATATTCACGATATCACCAACCCAATTTTAAACCAATAGCGATTCATGAAACAGCGGGGCAGGATTAGACTTTGGTTGAGCCGAGTTTAGATTTCACCCAGTCATTTTCTTTCTTCCAATTTTCACAACTATCTTTCGGCGGTCAGTCAACTTCAAAAGTGAGCCATGACATTTCAGACTCTTGCTGGGTGATATCCACCCATTTCAAACTAACTCACTCCTTCGTCAGTCATCAACAAAGGAACCGCCATTACTATCCAAACCTTTTTGGTGCCTAGACCACATGTAAATAAATGTAACTTCAATGGTTTACTTACAGGAAAGAATTCACAGCCCTTCATATAGCCAAGAATTAAAACCAAAACCAACTCCTTAAATACTGCAAACCAAATCGATCAACAAGTGATTTCACAAGGATCTCAGCAGAGGCATGCAGCGAGCTCATCTCTGAACTCAGCTTTTCGTCACCTGTCTCAACATTTCTATCGCTCGATCCGTCACCTGCACAATCTCACTATTCAAAATGCACTCAAGGGAACTTTGACGACGACACACGAGCTCCAACAGAAAACTGATGAATATCGCTTGGTCCACACTAACTGACTGACGAATTCTCATACTCCAGAATAAAAACCACCTTAAAAAATTTACATTGACGCTTTCAAACAGCTAAAGACTTTCGAAAAATCTGTTTCAAACAGCTTTTCTGTATTTCAGAGTTCAAACTGAGAATATGTTTTTTTCTCACAGAAATGTACTATCGACTATCGACAAATATTGTTTCAAATATTTGTATATTTCGTCGTTGGTGTCTTTTCGCACCAATAAAATTTATTTTAATATTTTTTGAGTTTTGTTACTTCTTTCCACTTTTGATATCACGATATCAACAAATCAGCTTAGACTGCTGGATGAAGGAGTTAATAAGTTTATTACTACCTAAACGAACTGAAGTGTTGTATCACACACGCCATAACAAAGCCATCGAAACTGATTATTTGCGCTCTAAGCGGAATAACTATGATCAAAGAATTGTGCGACTTCATAGAAGATATCACCTAAGCTCAAGTTATTGCCATCAACAAATGACTCCTGCATCGTGTATGTAAGATATAAACTTCCAAGACAACATCGCAACATGACGGTTTGTGTAGTAATAATGAAAAGCGACTAAAATTAAGATGAAAGTAATACTAGTCAAAAACTGATGATGATTAAAATTGCTTCATCTAATAATAATGAAAATTCAAGCGGATATTACTTTTAATAATACTAATAGTGTTTGCTCGGTTTATGAAGTAAAAACAAGACGAATTTTCATTTGCGATATTGACTTTATTGAACAAAGTTTGCAAGAAGCATGGGACAACTCTGGTAATGAAGTAATGATACAATTTTTTTTAAAAATGATGATGATGATGATGATGGTGGTGGTGGTGGTGGTGGTGGTGGTGGTGGTGGTGGTGGTGATGATGATGATGATGATGATGATGATGATGATGATGATGATGATGATGATGATGGCGATGGCGGCCGAAAAATAACTTAAAATTTAACAACACTGTTTACCTTTGCTTTGGAACCCTGAAAAAGGAGATGAACGTAGATTAAAAGTTCCCCCTCGTTTTCGACCGCTAGAAGAGAAAGAAGAAAATTCCTTCATCCCGGTTTTGACCCCTAAAAGTAAAAATAGGTTCCCCGGGATTTTGATCTCTGAAACTGATAAAGAAATCCTTCCCACCGATATTGACACCTAAAAGTGAAAAAAAAAAAAAAAAATAGACACTCCTATTTTGACTCCTAGAAGTAAAACAAATTTTGATCCCATCTCAATTTGAGACCTGAAAGTGAAAGAATTCCACCTCTGTTTCGATTCATAGATTTTTTAAAAAATGGTTTCCCAGTCCAATTTTGACCCCCTAAACATCACAACAACCCCCGATATGATATGAAGGCCGGTGACGAAGTTCTGGTTTCTGTTGTATGTGTCAGCTTAGTGATCGTTGCAAGTCTACCAAAAGGATATCTATACCCTAATTCTACATCTTAGAGTGTACTTAATTAGCTGCTGAGTGCACACAGAAAGTTTTCCTAATGAAGAATTTTCCATACTCTTCTCTCATACTGGGAATCGAATCCAGGACCTTTTGTGTGTGAAGCAGACGTGCTAATCATTGCATTATCTGAGCGCATGCTGACGCTCAAAAGTGAAAAAAAAGTTATCTCGATTTTGACCCCTTAAATTGAAAAAGGTCCTCCGCGATTTTGATCCTTGAATAAAAATCACATCGAGATTTTAACCCCTAAGAGTGAAAAAAAAATAACCTTTCCCCGCGATTTTGACTCCTAAAAGTGAAGAAAAATATCTTCCCTCGATTTTGACCCCTGAAATTGAGGGAAAAATCCCCCCGGATTTCGAACCCTGAGATTGGGGGAAAAAATGTTCCTCAGATTTTGACACTTGAAAGTGAAAAGAAAAACTCCTCAAATTTGACCACTAAACGTTTTAAAGAAATACTCTAGATTTGGCCCCTAAAATTGCAATAAAAATCTCTTCAATTTTGCTCCGCAAAAGTGGAAGAGTGAAAAATGATTAACATGTAAATGAAAAAAACCTTCCAAATAATAGCATCGTCAGAATATGACAAATATGTAAAAAAAAAACTCTTCCAAAGAGTAAATATGGTTAAAATAAAATGTTTTTACATGATATCACAGCATTTTTCACTGGAAAGACAAACTGAAAATCCAGTTCAGTATTATAACGATGTTGTAAACAGAATCCACCCCCTCGAGAGAGAGAGAGAGAGAGAGAGAGAGAGAGAGAGAGAGAGAGAGAGAGAGAGAGAGAGAGAGAAAAAACTTGAAAAAGCAGATTTTTGGCATGCTCCAACCCTCCACATTTTAGAGTAACTTGAATCTTTAGCCACAGTCGCAATACATTATTTGCGAGAAGAATATTAATCTGATTTTCAAAATAAAAAGTTTGAATATTTTGAAATATTTTCCCCGGGATATTATCATGTAAACTTGGTAATTTTCACCGATAAATCCGTTTAGATGTAAGCAGCAGCTTGTATCTAACAACGTCATGTGACAACAAACCAATAAACAGGCGGCATAGGCACACAAAAAAGATACCTCTTCTATCTGTTTAGAGTAAAGATTTCGATCGTTGTCTGTTGCCTACATGATAATAAAATGGCGTATTATCGAATGAATATAGTAACTCTGAGTTATTTCCCTTAGATCTAAGATCATTCCATTAGAACTGTAAAATGGGTTGGACGAAATCACTCGATCATTTTCTTGCAAGTAAACTGATATTATTGTTTAGCTGGAATTGTTCGTCTCGTACAATAAAAATTACAAATCAGGTAATTATGAAATCAGCAGATTTTTTATATTAAAAGCATTATTCAAAATCTTCATGTTTTTGCAAAAAAAGACAGAATCATATCGCTGTTTACATACAAAATTTTTAAAAAAAGAAAGAGTGAGTCAGAGAAATAGAAAGATATTAACTTTAGCTTAGCCTTGTACAAGGTTGGGTGAAAGGAAATAGCAAATATCAGAATATTTCCTTATTCTTAATTCTATTTTTATTACTAATATCATGTAAATATATCTGTATTCATTGAATCTTGCTGAAAAAATATACCAGAATTATTCCATCAAAACATTTTGTCTCTTTACTTTTTTCTTTCCTGGGCAACGCTGGTCACCTCTTTTAATATATATATATATATATATATATATATATATATATATATATATATATATATATATATATATATATATATATATATATATGCATACATTCTTACCTGCGAGACACTCTGGACACAGATCAGTGATTAAAACAACAAAATCTCCTTTCATTGGGTCGTTACCCAATCCTGTTCCATTTCCAATAACCTAAAAAATAAATTCAAGACAACAATTATAAAAAAACAAATCAAGGACAAAATAGATTATAACAAACTATCTTAAACTCTCATTAGATTATAACGCACTTCATTAAAACCCAATGGATAAGTACTAATTGTACAGAGGCCAAACTTGTATCAAACTATATCAAAGCCCCGATAGAACATATCAAATTCAAACAAAGATCGATCAGAACACACTATATTGAGATGAAGGCTGATTAAAACAAACTACATTGAGGCCAAGATAAACTAGAACAAATTATCTTCAGGTTAAGATGAATTAGAACGAGCTATATTAAAGCAATTATCAAAATTAGATGCTAATATCATATAACCAAGGCCAAAATAGATGAGTAAAAATAATGTTATGGCAAAAATAGATTAGAAAAAACTATATGAAGCCCAGGATAGATATGAAAACACTATATTATGGCTAGAATAGATTAAAACAAATCATACTAAACCGAAGAGGAACTAAATCAAGCCATATTGAGGTCAAGATGTATTAGAACAAGTTATATTAAGGCTATTTCATTACCTTGTCCTACCTGAGCGTTGAAGTCTCCTATAATGATACTGAAATATTTTCTGGTTTCTTGAAGTATGGACTTCAAGTCATAGTTGTCTACTTCTCCCTTGGTTGACGGTAAAGTAGGAGCATAGACTTGAATGATGTTCAGTGTGTGCCTCTTTGAGAGTTGCAGGGTGACACTGGCTACGCAGCCTGAGAATCCCACTACGTTGTTTTCTAGTTTTTCAAGAATAAGAAAGCCGACCCTACTTTGTTTACCTTCCTCTTTTCCGTAGCGGTAAAGAAGGTATGAAATTTTGCAACAACAAACGGGTTCAAAATCATGAACACGTTCTTCAAGAAGAAGCCCAGTAGGGAATGGACTTGGAGTTGCCCCAATTACGAAACTAAAAACGAAACCGACTATAACCTATCAGACGAAAGCGATAACCTTTAAAATACCCAGGTCCTAAATCAAATCAATGTAGAGAGCAATTACAGAATAGTAAGATGCGAAATCCAAATTGATGCTGACAAAGTATGTAGAAAAATGTTCCACGTCCAACTACAACCACTAAACGTACAAAAAGAGCTCATCCGGTCCTTCAAGCTCTGAAAACTGAAAAGCAGGTATAAACTTCTCATCGAACTTGAAGAGACACAATATCATCAACGAGTTTAACAAAGAAATAACAACCAATGTAATAGAAGTCGCCAATATTTCAAAATCAAAGAGCCATCAGTTAACACTCTGGAAAAACCAAGAATCTCATGGGAAAAACGCAGAAATCTCAAATCATTGACAACAACGAGAGAAAAGACTTTAGAAACCAAACCGAATAAAACCATCTGAAAGGAACGAAGAGAAGACAAAAGAAGATACACAACAGAAGTCATCGAAATAATCCTCGATAAATCTATCAATAAAGGAAGAGTGTGATCGAAAACAATGGAGACAGGGACAGAATAGTCGAACGTCCCCGAGAATTCTACGAAAAAAGATTATACTTCCTAACAAGGAAAATGGTAAAATGAACAAAAAACTACGAGCAACCAGAAGATTTCAAAGATGTTACTCAGGGGAGTTAAAGCAAGCCATTAAACAATTAAGAGAAAAATAACCCATTAACATCATCATCGACCTACTTGAAAAGGTGATACGGTCATTACTTACCGTCCAATTCAACTTATGCCTCAAACAAAGTTTCAGAATATTGGAACACCGCAATTATAATGCTGTTATATAAAAACTACAGATCAACACTCCTACTCAAATGCATCTACAAACTTTTTACGAAAGTAATCACCAACCGAATCACTAAAGCACAAGACGTAAACTAACCTTGAGAACCTTCACGACCTTAGAAGAATGCTAGACAAACGGAATGACGAAAGCAAGAAAGTTGGTCTCCACATGAACTTCAGCAAAACAAATGTCATGTACGACAAACATGTTGAAAATAAAGACACTACGTGGATCCCCAGAGATCACATGCGAAACCCTGACCGACAACATATAAGATGGCATGACGAACTGAATAAGTCAAGAAAGTATTCGCTCACGACGCCCATGATAGAGAGGTCCTGCGAATCTTGTGGAAAAGTCTATGTTAAACGGACGCAATGGTTGATATAGCCTATTTTTATACAGGGATGGATCCGTCAATCATATGATGAGCAAATTCATCGTGAATTGTGCAAGCGACTCAAGTTTTGAATTTAACATTCTTCAGGAGTAAGTAATTGGAATGAATCTCCGAATCAAAGTCAGGAGACCAGTTCTACTCATCGTAAACAAAATGTTTGACACAGTGAATGCCACTATTCTATCAGATTACAGATTAAAACTCAACTTTGATTTTGACCCTAAAAAATAGAAGAGAAAAATGAAAGGTTTGGGATTGTTCAGAAAATATGCATACAAAGCTACACTCACTTATCTTTGAAAACAATACGAAATGCCTCAATGAAAATGTAAATAAGCAGCTGAAGCAGAAACGAAGTCTGATCATTAAGTTGTATATTTTCTGGTTTTGGTTTTGTTTTCTATACAAAGTAAATATTTAAGATTCAATAATAAAAAAAGATATATTGCGTTCAGTGGAAGTTCATTTAAATGTCTATATACTCTCCTGGTTTTAACCCCTAAAAGTGAAAAAAATCTTTCTCTCGATTTTGACCAATAAAAACAAAATAAAATATCCCTCGTGATTTTGATAACACCAGAAGTTAAAACGAAAAATGAAAGTTTAATAATTTAACACCTACAGTAAAAGGAAAATACTAAAAAATCAATGTCATCCGCCCTGAATATGAATATGTAAAATATCTTTCAAAGAATGTGGGATCGGAATAAGTATTCTAAGATGAAATCACGACATTCTCCAATTGAAACACAAACTCGGAGTCCAGTTCAGCATTATAGGCATATAGTGAATGGGATCCATAAATGATTAAGAGATATTATTCCGTTTTTGTTTCTTTGTTTTGTTTTGTTTTTTCAATTAGACTTTCGTATAATCTGATGACTGTCCAAATTATAATTCAAAAAGTTCTCAATGAATTTCTATGAAATTCTGTGGACTGATGGACAATAGGCGGCGAGTGACCTGATCAAATTCTGGACTGAATCCAAGCCCTTATAAGTCAAAACCAGAAAATATAACCAGTTTTCCTGTCCGCAAAGTACGTCTCAAAGTTCTCTATGAATTTCCATCAGATTTTTGAAGGGGTGTACAATATACTACGGAAGAATCAATTAGATTTTTGGAGCTGATCCATGTGCAATTACCTCCCCTATGTTTATATGTCCAAACTACATAATATCACCAAAATGTCAAGTTTGTGTACATGATATCTCCGAAATGATGAATGGATTTATGTGAATTTTTATGGGCGGATCGGAAATGGGATAAATAAGAGGTGGTAAAAATCGGGGACGGATCCAGGTATTTACACGCAGAGATGTTTTCCGTTTTTGAGTTGGCAGTGCTTTCTCTGTTGGAAGAAGATGCTTTATTAAATTTCTTAAATCTCAGTTGAGTTGGTCAAAGTGTTACCTGACATTAGGAGTTGCCCATTTTTTGAGTTCAGCTTGTGAAACGGCGATCTTTTGTAATTCTCCTATGATAATCGCAACTAATCTAGCTATATTATTATCTCGTTCGTGTATCTGTATTTTCACACCGTAGTGTCATGACTGGAGAATGAGTGACAGCAAGTCTTCATGGATTTCCAACACCTCTTTCAGCATTCACTGTGGCATGTACAGTCTCAAACCTTCTTTGATTCTCATGTATGTGGTTCGCTGAGTTTCTGCTGAAAATTTTCGTCAATTCTCATCTTGATGCTAGTGGGGGCATCAGTGCTTATCGGTACTTTTTTCATTTTTTTTGTGCAAATTAGATCATCCATTACTTTATTTTATTTGGTTTAGAATTGAGAGATAACGCTTGGAGGCCGACGTATTGACGGCACAAAGAATGGTATCGGCGATCTGAGTTCGAATTCCAATAAGTACAGTTTGTGTTCACCTCACATTATGTCCTTTGGCAAGGCATGTACACCCCTCTCCATACCGACACACATGGGTCAGCGTGTCAGGCTTTGGCCTATTACCCTCCATGTTTTATTACCTCGGGAAAGGCTTATGTCCAACAACGGACGATAGAAAGCGGACATATGGAATAAAAACAGAAATAATTGAAGTATTTAAGGTAAAGGTTTCCAATTCGTCGGCATCGAATCGTGATAAGCTAAAGGGATGGATCAAGTACATTTGTTTTAGAGGTTAATTCCCTCATGAGAGAAAGCTTCAATCAAAATTGCCATCCAAACTACCAACATAGGTCTCTTCTATCTTTCGGTCGGTCTGCCTGGCTATGTATGTATGCATGTTTGTATGTGTTTACCAATGGAACTAGAAGGCTGAAATTTTAAACATTAACTCCCTATGATAACAAGGGAGAACTTTGTTTTCGGAAAATCCCCTCCAAATAGGTATTTTAGATGTATGGGGGGGTGCAGTTTGCGATGTAAGTTTATACTGAATTGACTCCTAGCTTATGTTCAGGATCGGTAATCCTTATTTCAAGAGAATTCAAACCTTTTTTTTTTTTTAGTGATAATGAACCAATAAAAAGTGAGAGAAGAAATTTATTCAATGATCACCCCTTTCTCAATTGTTTCAATTGATCACCCCCAACATGATATGCTTCCAAGTAATATTAATCTCGTGACAGTGTCTGGAAGAAAGACAGAAATTGTCAGAAATATGAAATCAAAAGGAAAAGGTTTTAATGGAGAAAGAAGACAGAAAAGCAAAAATAATCAGATGGAAAAGAAGAGAGATAGTAAAAAAGAAAAGAAAGGAAGAAAGGGAGAATTATGAAAAAGAATGAATGAATAATGAGGAATGAATAAATCGAAGGGAGGAAAAGGAATTGAGAGGCAAAATTTTTTGCTGGTGAATGAAAGAAAGAAAGAATTACGCGAAAGAAAGAAAGAAAAGGTAAAAAGGGAGATGAATGAATAAAAAAAATGAACCTAAGACAAAACTGAATAAGAAGCAAAAAGAGCACGTAGTAAAGAATGAAAGAAAAGAAAGAAAGAAAGAAAGAAAGAAAGAAAGAAAGAGAGAAAAAAGAAAGTAAACTTTATCCCTTATTCAGGGACTGCTCAAGGCTTTCATGCGCCATTGGCCAGACTTGGAATTTGCGCTTCCGGTTTCATTCTAACGATTATTTTTCCAGTTACGATTGCGCCCCGAGGACTTCCGCACCCTGGGCGACCGCCTAAGTTCACCCAATGGACAGGCTGGTCAACAGGCTGTCATACTTCCTTCACCTTCCCGTTGTATCTGTTTGTTGGTGATTTTTTTTTTCGCCGTTTCATCTCCACCTCCTATCAATCTAATTTTCCCCTTCCCCACTAACATCCTGGGTGTTGCTCATTTTTTTTTTTTTTAGATAAAAAAAAACATCATCAACGAATATAGAAATTAATTATATGTTCGCTGTACTCACCAAAACAGAACCATATAAATTAATTAACCAGCATAGTTGACATTCTCGTCTCTGAGTTTCCATATTTAGTTTGCAACAAAACTTCTCTTTCTTCAACACACGCCCCACTGTCAAAAAAATACCCTCACATGCCTACACCTTAATTATTTGACAGTAAACAATCTCATTTCATCCGGTTCATTTTTTTTTCTCTCTAAGTCTTTCCGTTTTTCGCCGAGGAATGAGTCGTCAGTATTCGGCGGTTAACGGCTTGGTTTTTGGCTGATGACGTCAATGCTAACATCATCATCAACAAGGCCGACAGTGTATAAATCAATGATAAAAGCGACGGTGACAATAACGTTAAGAGAGCTAATGACAAAAATCACTTAGAGAGAAAGGGTGGATTAAAAGGGGAAAAGAAAAAGAAAGAGAGGTAGGAAGGAGGTAAGAAAGAAAGGAAAGAATGGATTAATTAATGAAAGGAAGAAAATAAGAAAAGAATACTAGAAAAGGGTACGGGAAAAGGGAGAAGAAGGAACGGAAAGAAAGAAAATTAAGACTAAAGTAGAAAGTAATCAAGAGAGCAAAACTAAGAGAAAAAGTAAGAATGGAAGAGAGAAAGCAATACTGGAAAGAAAAAAAAGGAAATGCGACTAAGAAAGACAAGAAAGAATAAGAAGAGAAAATGGATTCTGTTCAAAAGATACAACGATGTTTAGACAATTTTTGACGAAATTTGAAGGAAAGGAAGAAAAAGAGACAGAAAGAAAGGAATGAGGAACGAAAAAGAAAGAGACAAAAAATGAAAAGAGAAAACCAGACTAGTGAGAACAAAATATTTAAAAACAGAAAAGGGAGAAGAATTAACCGATCGGGAAAAAAATACAGGAAACGATGAAGAATAAACAAATCTGAAAATGAATTCCAGAAAACTCATTGATTTAGGAAGGAAATGGAAAGAGAAAGAAACGAACGATGGAAAGAAAAGAAAGGAAATTAAAGGAAGAAAAAAAAATTAGAGAGAAAGGAAAGTCAGAAGAGTGAAAGAATAAGAAAAATTGAAAAAAGACAACAGTGGATGTACAATGTACATTTCTGCAAATTATCACCATCAATTATATATATATATAGAGAGAGAGATTGATAGATAGATAGATAGAGGGAGAGAGAGAGAAAGAGGGGGAGAGAGAGAGAGAAAGGAGAGTGAAAGAGAAACTAAAGATCATTGAACTCTTTCCTTGTACGATTCTATGCTTTCAATAATGATTATCATCAATTTTGGATTCATGGGTTATAGACGTTTCCATACAGCAGTGTACATACAGACGAATGTCTAGATTCACCTCAAAATTTAAAAACTTCTTCATCTCGCAGCCCATTTGACCAGAAAATTTCATTGAAATCCATTGATGATTTTCCCAGATAAGACGTTAGTGGATACTAATCAGCTCTTAGAGACCAGCTGATGAAGGCTGAAGAACATATCGGCCTAACTGTTGAATCGAAAATAATAATGAAGATACCAGTTAAGAATTTTCAAGGCAAATCGGGCAAGTACAGAATTGTAGCAGAAGTCTACATCATTTCAAAGAATAATGTAAAAAAAACAAACATTTTATGCGAGGACATTTGCAAGAGAGAGAGAGAGAGAGAGAGAGAGCGAGAGAGAGCGAATTGTTATTGGTCCTTCGACCCTGTAGCGTATAAAACTCTTTTTGTTATAGAAAAGCCAGGTTTTGGTTGAACTGGGTTCCAATGGTGCAATTGCTGATCATGTTAATCATTTTTGGAAAATTATTAGATAAATATTAACTGGGATTTGAATTTCATCAAATCCGGAAAACTAAGACGAGAACAACACCAATTGTAATTGGAGCAATTGAAACCACTGAGACAGAATATTTACTTTGAAGAGATAGCGGGCAATGTATGCCCTCATCATCTCCAGACCTCTCTATCATGGCCGTCACAGAGCCAATACTTTCTAAACTTGTCTAGTTTGCCTGGCCTTCTTATATTGTGCCGGGCACAGTTTTGCATGTGTTTTCTTAGGATCTATGCTGTGAGTTGCGATGTCAAGCAGTTGTCCAACATTCTTGCAACATGACCAGCCCATTGCCATTCGTGCACTATAGAACGACAAAATACGACGTATTTTCAAACTGATCAATAGTTGTAAACAATTTTTTAGATATCTGCCAGATTTTAGTCGTAGCATCGCATCAGACAACAGCCTGAAAACGGAAAGGAACGAAAAATTGGGCAATTTGGGGGACCTCATTTGTGAGCTAAGTAAACCATGGAACATTGAGCTTAGGTTTACGCCCATAATTGTTAACGGTCTTGAAACCGTCCCCAAAACACCGGAATCGAGATTTGATGAGGTACAGATTCGAGATATAATTGAAACTGTCCAGACCACGTCAGAGCTGGGGTCAGTGAGACTACCGAGAAAGGTGCTAAAGATTTGGACATTTGGAACAGTGCCTAAAACATTACGGAGCTAAGGTTGGGAGTGCACATAATACGGCAGTGCTGGTATCTGCAAGGATACTCAGGAAGGTGCTGGAGATATCAAGAGACTGCTGTCACTCAATCTATAGAAATGACCACAAAACATTTGGTGTGAACGTGCAAAAATATGGACTAATAATAATAACTGGTGTGAGATTCCAAATAATAATAATAATAATAATAATAATAATAATAATAATCGGTTTGCTACTTAGTCACTCAATACAAATCGTCATGTAACCAACGTCCCTTGATAGTATATCGTGTTGGGGGTGATCAATCAAAAAATTGGAAGGGGTGATCAAGGGATTAGTTACTCGTCTAGTCTTTTGTTGAATCATTAAAAAGTCAGAATTTTCATTATCCAAGCTGACACAATCCTTCTTTGTAAATTGAGCGTTCCCTGAAAACCTTGGGGGGGGGGTTATAGAAACAAAGAATGTTTTACTTGATCAAATGAGGAGTATATGTTTGAATCTCCAGCCCTCAAACTCCATTGGTGCGACCAGTACACGTGATATATATATATATATATATATATATATATATATATATATATGCTCTTCCATGAGAATAGAGCACTCTGGTGGATGAGGAATTTCTGTGTAAATAAAACATATCGCTTAAATTCAGCCTTACTGTCCAGTTCCGTAGTTTAGAGGTAGGATATCGGCTTCTGGGTCTGAAGTGAAAGTTTCAATCCTGCCTCGCGGTACTGAAAGTCTATAGCAACACTGAAGATATGTAATACATCGAAACAGCTGTCCGTGGATGACACAATAATCAATGCTCCTCTATTTAGGGTTGAGCACTCTTTAAGTGAGTTAACTCATCCATTGTAAGCTTATGCAATGCTCTTCCATAGGAATAGAGCACTCTGGTGGATGAGGAATTTCTGTGCAAATAAAATATAGCGCTTAAATTCAGCCTTACTGATCGCCTAGTTCTGGGTCTGAAGTGAATGTTTCAATCCTGCCTCGCAGTACTGGATGGGATGATGGAAAGTCAATAGCCACATTGAAGAGCTGTCTGTGGATGACACAATATATATATATATATATATATATATATATATATATATATATATATATATATATATATGCACCAAACCAGACCAAGTTGAAAACTGGAGAAATCGTTTTTGTCAGTTTTGCTGGTGGTTTCTCACAAAAGCAAGTTGGCACAGAAAAAACATAAAAAAACAAACAAACAAGTGCGACAGTAGAATCAGTGATACACCGGGAATTGTGCAAACAACTTGGGGTTTGGCCATGATACGAGCTCAAACCAGAAGCTTTTTTCGAGTAAATAAAAAGAGCAAAATACTTCAAGAATGTGAGATCCGGGCCGCCCACTCTATTCAATTAAGACCAGATGTGGTTGTCATGGACAAAGAAAAAAATTCTGCCAGATAGTTGTCATCCGAATTTTTTTTTTTAAAATAAGAAAATTCTGAATCAGGAGCCTCATCACTGTTGCTTTTAATATACTGTTTCGGCCAATATGTTCTTCGTTCTTCCTCAAGGAATGGAGTCTAGGTCAGTACACGATCTTAGCCTGGATATAGAAAATAGTTTTGTATGTTTTTAATTCCTATTTCAAATATTCGGCTTCCAACATTCCTGCTTCATCTCAGAGTTTGTTTTTTTTTTTTTTCAAGTAGTTTTCGTATAAACGCTTCTGCCCATCACAAGGTATTGTTACTGAACCAATTGTGACACTAGTTACAGTTATTTTATTATCGTTGACACATAGTTTTAAGAGAAATTCCATTAAACCTATCGAGGCAACAATTTTAAGCATTCAAAATCCTGTTTTGTTTTGTTTACGTTTTTGGGGGTTTTTTTACGTTGGTTCAAAAACCGATCCCTGACAACGCTGGGAAATATGTAACTATTTTAGTTACAAAGTAGGCTACGATTTGTTGTCACTTGATTCCTGACGAAGACCACCAGTTAATCTCGCTATGACGATGCGCTGTACAAAACTTTATTGCAGTGTAAAATGAGTGCCCAAGAACCGATATTGAGGTTGAAGTACGAGGAAGTAAGACGCAACGAACTGAAACTAAATTCTTATTCCCAACAGAGAACCAAATCTTCGAAAGAAGGAGAGAAAGGGCGACAAAGTGACATTTGTGCTGACTATAGTATCAATAATGTTAATTAAGAAAGAAAGAAGGAAGAAAAGAAGGAAGGAAGAAAGGGGAAATGGAAAAGGAGGGAGAGGTAATGAAAATGTACGAACGAAGGAAGATAGAGAGAATAGGAGTTGAATAAAGAGAAAGAGAAAAGAACTATTGAGGAAAAAAGAAGGAAAGAAAATGTGATAGAGAATAAAATGAATGAAGGATTAGACAAGAGAATCTGAGAGAGAGAGAGAGAGAAACAAGATCAAGGAAAACTTAGCGTGAACATGAACAAATAATGAAAGATAATTACAAGAAGAGGTTAAAATGAAAGAAAGAAAGAAACAAACAAATAAACAAACAAACAAACAAAAAGAGGAGTAAGGAAAACAAAAAAGACGAAAAAATGAAGGAAAAAGAAAGAGAGGGAGAGAACCAAACGATCATATTAAAAATCATAAGAAAAAGAGACCAAGGAAATTGAGAAGGAGACACAGTGAAGTTAGAGGGAAGGAAAGCGAGAGGAAGCTGATAGGGAAAGGTTGAATGGTTGCAAGGGGAAAAGTAGCAAGAAAAGGAAGAAAGAATTAAAGAAAGAAAGAAAGAAAGAAAGAAAGAAAGAAAGACGGACATAAATTGTTAGAGAATGAAGAGATACAAAATATTTTCATGTGTTTGGAGTAGATAATACAAAGCACTCTGTTTGTGTTGATGAATTACTAGCGTTGTGTAGCTGTGGAGAGTCAAGACGGCAAAAAGCTGACGTCAGTCTACAGGAACACAATTGGATCTCCTCACGCATATGACAGATGTTCACTTCATTTCGACTGTAGCAGAGAAAGAATCTGCACAAGTAATTAGACTATAAATATTCATTCATATAGATGTTTTAGAAAGCGGAAATGTGTAAATTACTTACGAAAAAAAAAAACGCATACAACTCTATTATATGCAAGTCAATAATCAGTCTGTATGTATGTGTGTATATCTGTACTTATGTGGCACTTAGGAAGCTGAAATTTGGTATAGGGGTAGATCTTTCAAGGGGAGACGTTCATAGGCTATGTAACTCTTACTGTCTATACACACACACACACACACACACACACACATATATATATATATATATATATATATATATGTGTATATATATATATATATATATATATGTGTGTGCGTGTGATCAAATAGATATATTTTTCAAATTTTACCAAATTTTCGCTCTTTTTTATTTAAGGGAGGCCATTCTATGATTTATTTTATTTGTTTATTCACATTTAAACAAATCATGATTATTTTTTTTTAAGTGGGGAAAATGTCAATTTAGGTATACAAATAATCTGTAAAAGAATGATAAGAGTCTACTTGCTCCTATTTTCATGAATTATGGCGAAATTCCAAGAAGATAGTTATTAAGCTGTATTTCGGTACAGTGCAGGGGTATATTAGACCACATCTAAATGTACTGTGTAATTTACTGGTATCATGCTCTTAGATTTTAGTAAATACTAAGATCCGTATATAAAAATGTTAATTTCCATTTCAAATATATACGGTGGCCACAATGGAAATATCTAAACGCAAAATAAAACTTAACAGTCAAAAGTATGTTTGGCTTGGACTTTATTTTCGCCAACTAAAAGACAGGAATGGGTATAATAAAGATGTGAAGCATGTTTGTACTCTTATCAATCAAGAACTACGCATCACCAGGGAGAAACAAAGGCACGTTGAGAATCTGCAGGTTTCAATTTACAAACACCACACATTTTTTGCCAAATTTTACAAGAAATAAATCGCTGTCTCTGTCCGTCAAAAATGTTTTCAGTTTTGTTTTTTTGTTATTTTTATTTGGGATTTTCACCGACGAAACTATATCAATATTTTGAAACAGTATGATTCGGAAACCTTTGGTCCACAAATTTTAGATAATATAGCTTTAGCTAGTCCATCTCAATAAGATGTAGTTTCTAAGTCTTGATAAAACCTACTGAATAAATGGTAGCATCACCCATTTTTTCGAATCTCCACGCAGGTGAGTGGGTCAAATGCTGTTCGTAAATTTGTTTTTCTGCGCTGATTCTAGGGCATCCATTAAAAGATTCATTCAATAATTCAAAACCATGCGAGTTTCATGGTTACAGATACAATAGATGCAATTGTCTCATCTCTGATAGAGAATGTTCAAATTCTTTTTCTTTCAATTTTATGTACTTTCAATGTATTTGACCTACAAACCTTCCGGAAATTCGTGAAGAGAGATCCCTCTTTAATGTGTGAAAAGTGAAAAGAGAATTTTCCCCTCTTTTAAGGGGTCAAAATTGTACAGGAAATTCTTCCACTTCAAGGGATATTTTAAGTACTAATGCCAAAGATGAGCACATTGATTTTCATGTTTATGAAGGGGGTACGCGCCGGCCTGCATTGATCTGCCCCAACCGGTGGTGGTGAGCTCACCTCCCTTTTCAATATAATGGAATCTCTGTACAGTATCATTTTCTTTGCAGTGTTGTTAGATATAGAGTTTTCTCCTGGGAAAGCTAGTATATATAGATATAATGACTACAAATGTTTCTTTATATGTTTGTTTACCATTAGGTTTATAAGAGCTGGTCAAAGGAGTGCACTTCAGATGCTGCAAAATTGTCTATAAGGCTAGCTTGACCCCAAGTTTAACATAGGGTATGGAGGCATTGCTTTTCTAAGTGCTTACATGTCAATTCAGTGCCGAAATTACTATTTTTTCAAACAAATGAACTGAGGGTAACTTTTCTCCCCAAAATACCACTGAAAGTGAGCAATTGATTCAATTTGACCCTAAGACCAACTTTGGAGGAGCTACGCAAGTCTGTCCAAAAAATTGATACTATAGTAATATGAATGATTTTTTTCTCATTGGATAATCACTGACTTTGTATAGGTTTCCAGGATTTAAAAACAAAACTCTTATATTAATATGGTTCCCCAGGAGTATTGATCAAACACTACTTCCCCTTCAGCTATGATTTTGATATATGGTTTATGTCACATTTTATATAGTTCATTATTACATAGGATATTTATTATGATATATTGTATGTGAACGTTATTCAATACACATTTAATTTTTTGAAACACCGGGCTTACTTACCTGTGTACGTGTGTGTGTGTGTGTGTGTGTGTGTGTGTGTGTGGTGGAGCAAATAGGTATGCAACCCCTTTGAATTGATGCATTTCCGAGTGGTAGATCCACTTGGAAGGTACCATCCGATCAGCTGCAAAAAGTAAATGAACGCCCAGTTGACCTCTGAGAAAAACTCGTTCGAAGATTTTTAGCAGTCGTCATTCACCAGATTGTTACCAACGTATTTCGACAACACCAATTCAGGTTCCACCGTTGCTGACAAACTGTGTTATGTCCCAACTGAATTTTGCTAAAGATGACGAATATTTCGGCTGCATATTTTGATCCGGGAAAAGACAGGCACATCAAAGAATCCATTAAAAATCTCAAATGACAGTGGACTGGCTATGTTGCAAGAATGAAAGACAACCTATGGACATCATGACTCACAACATGGATCCCCAGAGATCACATGAGAAACTGAGGACGACAGAACACAAGATGGAGAGATAAACTAGACTAATTCAGAAAATACTGGATCTGCGACGCCCATGATAGAGAAGTGTGGCGAATCCTGGGCAAGGTCTGTGCTCAACGACGGACGTTAAAAGACTGATGATGATGATGATGATGATGATGATGATGATGATGATGATATTTTGGTCAGATAAGAGTAAAGTCGAGTTATTTGGTTTCAATTCTGTGCGTCATGTATGGGGCTGTTTTTCGCCCAAAGGCACGGGACACTTTCACAGCATTAAGTGGAAGATAGATACAGCTAAATACCGAACTATTTTGAACGAACACCTCTGGGGAGCTCGAAATAAAATGTGGTAGGATTTCCAACATTGCATGGGAGACTAAAAATCGTCTGAAGAGGGAACATTTATTTTCTTTGGTGATCAAGACGATCTCCGAATCTAAATCTCATTGAAAATTCGTGGTAAGAATTACAGAT
>OY735209.1:37170569-37195569 GCA_963457665.1 Thysanoteuthis rhombus | reverse complement strand
CACACACACACACACACACACATATATATATATATATATATATATATATATATATATATAGAGAGAGAGAGAGAGAGAGAGAGAGAGAAGAATAGACTGAAAAGGTTATACCGATAGATGGACAGAAAATCCAATGCATACAGATGTGTGGTGCGTGCTTTGGGGCAGCCATAGAAAAACTTTCGACCCCTCAAAATCTTCAAATGCCTGACCATTAGAAAGGTCAAGAAATGTCATAACCGAAAGGTCATGCCAACCAAAGAAGTGGTTGCATAGGAGTCTAGAACAGGATTTGGGATGGGGGTAAACACAATGGAAGAAGTCAGGTAGAACAGACAGGGAATTGGGAGGTATGGATCAAAATAATTTAACACAAACATTTTGACATTTACCACCAGGTCTGGTCTTCTAGCTACGATTGGGTGATACGTTTGAATCCTGAAGTCTCAGAGAATTTTGTATGTTTCATATTCTAAGACGGACTCTACGTTGGGCATACACCATTGGTTTATATGGTTGAAATTAAATTGCGTGCACAGTTCCCAGTGGATCGCCCTCCCTACCCAGTCATGTCTGTTTTTTGCATTCCCTCTAGGATAGTTTGTTACGCTCGTGTACTATGTTGTTGATTGTCTCATCTCTATCTCCACATAATATGCTCTTGCTGTTTGCCTGTGTCTAGTCTATCTTAGTTAACTCTTATGATGTTTTTTTCCGGGTCGTTACAAAGAGTAGTTCAGTTTATCTCTATTGGTTTCCTTTATGCAGCCATGTCCATGTCTTTGGGTCTGTCTTCTGAAATACCCGTGTAGGTTTTCTTCCCATTTTTGTATCCTTGTTTTTGCATTCCTGAGTTCTCTGACCTCTCTGTTTATTCCATTGCTGTCTCTGATTGATATTTCCATCCTGTCTTTTTAGCATAGTTTCGTAGTCCCATAATTGCAGAGTCAATTCAATCCTCGATGCTAACGAGTCCCTTTCTTCCTTCGTTTCTTTTTGCACGAAGACTATCGACACCGTCTCTCGCGTGCAATGCTTTATGCAATGCCATTACTTTTCTTGCTTTGTAGACCAAGTTTCTGCGTCCAGTTCAAGAAGGGACTGGAGTATCTGATAATGGAAACGATGCAGGTGTTAGTTCTTTTTATCAGGTTTCGGTTGCACATTTTGGTTTCCAGTAGTTTCCTTGTTCTTTCGAGCTATTCTTTGCCCATTTTTTTTTATTTTTAGTTTGATTGTGTCTGCTTCCAAAATACCAAGGCATTTATAGTTTGTTTTTTTTTCGGTGAGTCTTCTGGTTTCTTGATTTGGTAATTCAATTTCTACCATTATTTCTTTTTTCCTAGAGTATAATCAGCACTGTGCATTTCACGTGGCCAAAATCCATTCAAATGCCTTGACTGAAGATCCTGACTGTCTGTATCGAAATCTCCTGTTCTTTTCAGTTTTTAGAGAAGATTTTTTAAAATCTTCGATATGAAGTGATTCGGCTTTTCTTTCGAGTACGTAATATATGGTTCAGTGATATCATTCCCTATCACGAAGAGTATTTGGAAAAGTGAGTCTCCTTGGAAGATACCTCGACTTGTCGGCTTCCTTCTACGGTTAGTTTCATTTTCCAATTTTTCATTAGTTTCAGGGTGGAGTTTTGTACTTGTTTAGATATTTCCATCATCTCCAGGCATTCAATCATCCAGGGACATGGAATTATGTTGTTAATCTTCTTGATATCTATCTATGCGTCAGATTAGATTTTCGGGGGTTTTCTCTTTCGGCATCCTCCCTGTTCCTCAGGGAAGAGTTCCCGGCTTTCTAACGAGACTGGATTATCTGACGATGGAAACGAGACTGAATTATCTAAGGTGCAGGTATCTATTCTTTTTATGAGGTTTCGGTCGCAAACTTTGGATTCCAGTATTTTCCTCGTTCTCCCAAGCTATTCTTTGCCCATTTTTTTCTTTTGTTTGATTGTGTCTGCTTCTAAGATACCTAGGCATTTGTAGTTTGTTTTTTTCAGTGACTGTTCTGGTGTTCTGATTTGGTAATTCATCAGCTATCTGTGCAGTCAGGATTTTACACATCACATTCTATTGGTTCGTAGTTATTTATTACCCGACCTTTTCTTGCTGGATCAGGAATTTACGCTTCCTTAAGCACTTACTTAGGTGTCGTGCTAGTAACTCGTGTGTGGCTATGAATTTTTCAAACAAAAAGTGGATCGTTATTCAGTTTGATTAGCCGTTCTACCTTTTTGATGTGACCCAGCATTGTTTTGTGTCTGTAGCATAAGGTCCCTTCTTTTTTCATTCACCGGTCGACAGTATTTGCTCTCGTTATTTTGTAATGTTTTCTTTGGACACTATTGTAAGACTCAGTGTATATATTTCCCAAATCTGCCCTTCCTTTGCCGATATTGTTTGGTTTATTTCCTCTGCAGAGATTTTTCTCTTTGTGATACTTCATGCCTATTCATCTTCACATTTCTTATTATTTCTCTTTGTGATTTAACTTCTCTTTGAAGCTTTTCTATGAATTATCCAAGTCTCATCTCCTACTAAGCCTATATATCCTGATCTCTTTTTAGCCCCCTTCCCGATCTCCTAATTTCCATGTGACTCTTGCATGTATCAGATTGTTCAATGATATTATCTACTTGAATATATTTCAGAAACTTACCAACTTTCATTCTTTCCAGTTTTACTTTTTCCATTTAAGATTTCCTGATTGTGATTTTGCATTATCAGTGGGGGTGTTATGTGGCTACTTAAGACGCTGGTTTGTTTCCTATGATTTGGGCATAGAGATAATGAGAGTCTCTCGAAGCCTAATTACCCTCCAATGTGCTATCAGCACATTATTATTAGTATCATTATCATTATCATTATTATTATCATTAGTAGTAGTAGTAGTAGTAGTAGTAGTAGTAGTAGTAGTTTCATACCAGTTGCCTGGTGGTCACCGCTGGATACTGGGTGACAGCAAGTCCCCTCGAGTCTCCTGCTCTCTTCTTCACACTTTCACAATTTACAGCAGTGCAGTGGTTCACAGTTTTACTCCAGTTGCCCGGTGGCTATCGCTGTGGGCTGAGTGACAGTAAGTCTCCTTAGGTCTCCAGCCCTTCGCTCATATCTTTCTCACCTATAACAACCACGCTGCGGTTTGTACCGTCTCCACCATGCCTTTTTCTTGGTTGCTAGGCCATTATTTCCAGCTGAGGGTCGTAGGTCTTATATTTCTAGTACTCTCCTCAATATTCGTGCAGTTACCAGTAGTGCTGTGATCTGCATAATCTAAATCCTTCCTTCTAGCCCAAGATCCTCCAAAATTGCTTTCAGTTTATTTCGTACGGTTCCGGTTGCACTTCTATTACTGGTACTACCCTGACTTTCATGTTCCACACCTTCTTCAGATCCCTTGCCAGGGTCTGGTATTTTCATAGCTTTTCACTCCTTCCTATTTATTCTGTAATCCACAAGTCTCCCCATTATTATAATAATAATGATTATTATTATTATTATTATCATTATTATTATTGATATTATTATTATTGTCGATACCAACAACTTATGACGAGAGAAAGTTGAAGTGATGTACAAATTCTTCCCGTCCCCAGTCTTATTTGTTTTTTTAAAATGATTTTTAGTATACAACAGATGATAGTGCTCTACTCATTATACAGACAGTGCCTGTAAGCTCTATCTTCTGCTTTTCTTGATCATGCTGAGGGCTTCGACAATAACAGGGACAGTTTAAGTTTTTAAGTGCCACTTCTTCTGGGCACACTAATGTGAATTCTTCGGAAAGTTCTTTTCTGGTGGTTCTTGACTACTACGTCGGTTCTGTTCATTTTGATGGCCCTGTCAGAATTTACCACAAAGTCCCATAGTATCATGGCATTCTGTCCTTCGTTTAGTGGGTCTTGTTGGTGTTCATACCAGTTGTTTTCTGTTGGTTTCCGTAATGCTTGCAGACTCTCCGATGTAAATATTGACCCACTCTGTAAAGTCTGCACTTTTATTCTGCAAGTGTTGAAACAGAGCAGTCTGGCATGGGGAGGTGTATTGTTTCTATGTACAGATCATAGAAGCGGCATTTCGGGTCGGCACAGTATTTGAAAGTTTCGAGTCTCAAGCTTTGGTCTTGAGCAGCCAGTATGTATCCCTCTTATTCTGATTTCAATCCGCTGCCCTGGAACAACTGATTTTTTTTTTTATCCATATCGACGATTTTGCTTTGGAGAGCGTATTATTTGGGTAGAGGTTTCTGTCGCTATTTCACATCAAGCCATTTATTGCATCTTTTATTGCAGTTTGTATATCAAGTTCTATGGAGCTGGTTTTGAGTAGCCTACCTCTTTTGAACGTGGCCTTAACACACTTATCAAGGCCAGATTCAATTCCTATGCCTTCACTAAAGCTAATCAAAAATCCCTTTAGTTCATTGTCACCTTTGCCATATAGTTTCCGATGTTCTAGATGTTGTACAAGCATTCACATTGATATTTTTTTCTAATTATGTGTGCAGTAGAGGTAAGAGCTATTTTCTGAATTTCACGTATGCTCGACTTTCCAGGTGTCAGTAAGTTCACTGGTCCTTTTTTTATCATCATTATTATTATTATTATTATTATTATTATCATTAGGAATCTCACACCAGTTGCCTGGTGGTAACCGCTGGAGTTTGAGTGACAGCAAGTCTCCTCAAGTCTCCAGCCCTCCTCTCCTACTACTCATAGGTCGCAGTAATTCTACGATTTACAGTTTCACACCGGTTGCCCAGTGGTTATCGCTGAAGGCTGAGTGACAATAAGTCTCCTCAGGTCCTCAGCTAACGTCTCCTCCCTCTTTCGCATATCATGACAGAGCTACTATTCGTTGCAGTACTTATATCTCTAGCACCTTCCTCAGTATCCGTGCAGTTCCAAGTAGTGCTGTGGTCTGTACGGTCTCTATCCTCCCCCTAATCCCGATCTCCTCCAGTCTCTCCCTCAGCGTTTTGGGGACAGTTCCTAGTGCGCCCACTATGACCGGTACTACCCTGGTTTTCATGTTCCACATTTTCCTTAACTCCCTTGCTAAGTCCTGGTATTTTTCCCTTTTTTCACCCTCCTTCTTTTTTACTCTATGGTCTGCAGGTACAGCAACGTCTACTATTTGGCAGGCCTTCCTTTTTTTGTCTACTATTACTAAGTCCGGCCTTCTTGCCTGGATGAGGTGGTCAGTTTGGATGTCAAAGTCCCACAGTAGTTTGTGGTTGTCATTCTCCAAAACTGCCTCTGGCTTGTGCTGATACCACTTATTATTATTATTATTATTATTATTATTATTATTATTATTATTATTATTATTTCCTTTGCAGATCAGTACGTTTTTCATATCTTAATTTTGTTTCAGTACTGGTTGAGCGACTGCAAATCAAGACACGACATGGACTTCGAAGACAGTACTTTACCAGTATACGTGCCGTACCCAAAATAGACGACTTTTGCCGGATATGTTGGTCGTATTCTACTTGCAACTGGTCTAAGGAGCTTTTCAATCTCAAATGGATGGAACCAAGATCTCGAATAACAATTGGGATAATCCTAACCTTACTTGCGGACAGAACCCACAATCTCGTCAGTTACGTTCATAGCTTAGAATGTTTATCAATTCTTTCTATTTTTTCCTTGCAATGGTTTAGTCAGCTGGAATTGCTGCATCAATTATCAAAAAGTTCCCTTTGCTTGCGTACAAGAACAATAATCATTGAATAACCGTAGCCACCAAAGTTGGTGAAAAGTTACATCCTTTTTTATAAGTATGTGTATTTTTTTGTTTTTTTCCATGCTCCTAGCCATATTGTTTTGCCTAGAGACTTGCGATGAAGCTCTACGAGACAAGTGCACCAATGATAATAAGTACCATCATATGTTACAATGTGTTCAGTTCTCTGGCAGAATCTGGATATTTTTCGAGTTTTTTTTTTAAACCTCCTTTCAATTTTATTCTGTAGTCTTCTGGAAAAGTGATATCTACCGTATGACAAACTTTCTTCTCTTTTGTTGCAATGATTAAATCTGGCTTTTGGGTCTGGATTGGGCGATCAGTTTTTCAATTCTCTAAAGAAAAAAAAATTCAACTTATTCCCTTTGTCAAACATCAGTCTTTTGCACAGTTTACAATGGATCACCTATCCAACAAAATCTTTCCTCTTTTGTATTCCTTCTGAGCCAACTTGCCCCTTTCGCTTATTATATGACTGACAGTCTCATCTCTATTTCAGCATACTCTACAGTATTTTGTTGTGTCCTTTCTTTCTTTTCTGCATGTATATAAAAGTAGATGTCCATATGCCTGTATGTATGTTTCAGGTTGTAGGCTACAGTTTTTGTAACTGGGTATCTGAAATTTACTTTGAGTTACATCTTCTCGAGGCAAAAGACATAAGCTATACTAGGGTTTCTTAAACTGTATTCCGCATCCTATATTTTTGGTTCTGTGGTTAATTTTGAGGAGTAGACCGTTCACAGTTTCGACTGAAATTTCGTGGCACTGATGCATAAAATCAAAATGCGTCCGTCGCACCAGGCCCCAGATGTTGGTTTTCATTAAGAAAGCCATGCTTAATGTAGATTTAAGATTTTAAAATATTTTGCTCAATCCCAAGGGTTCAGTGAATGGGAAACGTTTCATGAATCTTTGACTTTGTTACTCTTTCTGATGTAAGTGGATCAAAATGGATCTCTAATGAATATTTCGGGTGTCAGGGAAGTTAATACTTACTCGCCGTGGGGTAATGGTTAAATAAATAGTTCGGTGGACCACCACTAGTGTCTCGTGAGTCCCATAACCACTGTGCACTCTCTACTGTAGCCTGGCCAGCGTGGCAAGTGATTATACTATAGGATAGTAGGCTCGATATCGCCCTCTCGGTTGGCGAAACGACACAGGTGTTGGAATCCCGTGAAAGCTTAGAAGTAAAGAACGACGTCTCATTTACAAGGATTATCGATTTAACAGCAAAATCAACTCAAATAGATATTCATTCTTCAAGTTCTGCTGTCGCTAGAAACTCAATACCGTTCTTGTGATATATATATATATATATATATATATATATATATATATATATATATGTTAGTCGGGTATATGCTGTAGGTTCCAACGTCAAAGACGAAACACACAAAAAAAATAAATGAAATAAACGCTGCGTCTTCGAGACCGAATATGACATTGCTTGTGGGCCAGTTACCCTCCTCGGCTTCCTGTGTCCAGACTGACGCATGAACGTTTTCATGGCAACGATGACGGCTCGTATTTCGCTATAACTCATTTCCTCTCTCTTTCCTACCTTCTGCAGTGACGAGACAGAAATGATTTGCTGATATTTACCGAACTAGGCCTCATACAGTGCAAGCCCAAAAAGAGGGAGGAAGAATGTGTTGCGTCAGTCCTTCAAGTGAGGAAGTTCATGCAGTGATAACATTAAAAAAGATGTTACTTCTATTGCAGTGATAACTTTAAAAAGATGTTACCTCTATTGCAAAACTGCCAAAAGAATCAACATACTCACTTATATCCTATGCATATATGAATTTAGTTGCCAGTAAGTACGCTTGTGTGCACACATGATCGATATAAAAGTAAAGGGATATTCAGTTTTTTTGTGATAATATTCGGATTTGAATGTGCCACGATACTTGAAGCAGTAAGACACTCTACCAATCTCCCCACGGTGACCAGATTTATAACCCGCATTTTTTTTTTTTTTTTTTTTTTTTTTTTTTTTTGCCAATGGAGCATTTTTGCGAAAAATTATTGTTATTATTTTCTCTTCTTTAAAGTACAAATATTTAAGGCAATACTCCGTCGAAGAAACCTTGCACATAGTCACCAGTTGAAACCATCGCCGAGTTTTGCTACGGAATATAAATGAATTATTTGTGAATAATTATCAAATTACAACTATGTACTCATTTATCTTTTGTAAAAAAAATAAAACAGTGTATTCACAAGAAAGCTGGAAGAGTCATCACTGGAGAATTAGTCATCTATTCAAGTTATGCTTCAAAGTAAAGTCCCAGAAGATTGGGTCACCGCAATCGTAATGCTCTTATACAATAAAGGAAATCTGCAAAAACTCAATAATTACTAGTCAAAAAGCCTATTCAACTTCATCCACAAACTCTTCACCAAAGTGATCATCAACCGAATCACCGAAACGCTGGATGAAAACCAACCACTGGAACAAGCTGGCATTAGAAAAAGCTACTCAACCATCGACCATCTCCTTCCAGTAACACGAGAGAATCATGGTTAACCACACATGGAGAGATCACAAGACATCACTGTATATTTGTGAAAAGACTGGAGTCTGCGATATCATAGAAACAAAAAAACTCACATGGTAATGAATTGGACATATACATGGTCAGATACTGGACATCACAACCCACAACCTGGATCTATAGAGACCATATGCGAAATTGTGGCCGATTGAAAGTAAAATGGCATGACGAGCTAGATAAATTAAGAAAGTACTGGCTCTGCGATACCCATGATAGAGAGGTCGTGCGAGTCATGGGGAAGATGTACGTCAAACGATAGACGCTGAAAGTCCGATGAAGATGATTTCTTTGATGACATGTGCAATGGATATTGCAAAATATTCTATGACCAATTCCATCCTATTAGTTTATTTTGATATCAAACACATGGGGAAGCTGTAATCAAAACACATCCAGTATTTCATTTTATATAACTGAAATGGAGAAACCGACTGAGCTGGTAAAGAGCTATGAAAAAGCGAACCGAAATGGGTTTTTTATTGTTTTCAGGCAACAATTTAATAGTCTGTGTCCACAATATTCAAGAATACTTTTAGTTTGCGGATCAAATTTGGATTTGAATTTGAAATTGAAAACATTCAGATCCAAATATCACATGCGGTTCAAAGACCTAAATACCAGTGGCGGACGGTTGTTTCTCTCACGGGTGTGTTCCTAGCTACGGGTGCATAAAAACGCAAAAATACTTTAGCATCTGTAAAAACCAATTGGAAGCAAAAATATTTTTTGGTGTAACGTAGGGAAGGTTGTCCTGATTGAAAATTGTAAAGTTTCATTCCTTTGTTTATTCGGTGTTATAAACAGCGTACAAATAAAAAGAAACAAGATAATTAATGAAAAGATTTTTAGTGGTACAAAACTTTAAAATTTCCTCAATCAGTGGATCGATAGTGAGACAAAAAGAAGTGAAAGAAAGTCTTCAATTTGTTTTTTAAAATAAATCCTTGAAAGTTTCTTTAGACTGGCGCTCTCATCAGAGGATGACCCGTCAGGATGTTTACAATACAGGTCGATTAAAACGACAAACACCTTATTCGAGACACGGGCAAACGTTTTAGTCTTTTCAAAGTATTTGTTGCCCGTTTAAAATAAAATTTTTCGAAGTTGTTCAAATTACTTTTGCACAGTATATCTAAAAATTTTCTGACGGATGATTCCTCAAGACCACCTTCCCTTTTTCGACAAAATCATAGTAGAAAAATGAATAAGCTGTCTTCGAATTAAGACTGAGTTACCATTCGATTTTTTTCTAAATTTGAGCACTTATGATATAAAGTTTCAAATGAATAATACAAAACCTTACTCAGGTGATGCTGATATGGTTCCACGGGTCAAATTACAATAGTTTGGGGAAGAATCCAAGATGAAAGAACCGTTTGTAGATGGACTTTTTCCTGTGAGTGCGAACGCAAACTATATATATGGAGAGAGAGAGACCGACAGACAGACAGAGAAAACTGAAGCTATGCAAAAAAAAAATGAAAAAAACATATCGTTCGAAAAAAATAAAAAAGAAGGGATGAATTCCCATTTTTTTCTTTTTTCAAATTAAACCCCCAAATATCATTTTTTTTTTTAAGCCAACTTGCCAAAGACCTACTCTGAGTCCCGTCAGTAACCCTAGAAAAATTTGGTGTCCATAGCTCTGACTGTTCTTTAGTCATGTGATGACAAACAGACGGACAGACATTTGGGTGATTATAGTTAGATAGTAAATGTTCAGGTTAGTGAGACAGCTTCCGGATATGGACTGAAAGGCCAATTTAGCATTGTTAAATTAACACTAACTAAAAACTTGGATATGGTAGGGATTGCAAAAACTAACTTACTAAAACCTGCTCTGGGATCCCATTAGTGACCACTGAAAACTGTCTCTTATCTTTTGATACCTTAAAACGAGAGGGGTTCTTCACCTTTTTTCCGCTTAAAAGGAGAATTCCTTTCACCTTAAATGTCCCTTCCATTTTTGGATAGTTCTCCAAAGTTTGCGATATGTGAAATAAATTGAGTGCCAGTTTCAGTCTCAGTCAGAGTTTGAACTCGATTCGATGAGTTCATTCTCTACCCTAACCATCGGTAATTCCTATGATATTTATAGTCAGATAGTAAATTATTAGATAAGCATGAATGCTACTAGACATGGACTGAGAGACCAATTTTCCATAATACTTACATTGTAAATCAAACCCCAACTAAAAGACTTGAAAAGTGTTGGAAACTTCCATTGCAAACTGAACCCCACCCAAAATCCATCTGGGGGAAAATTTTTCCAAAATGCCCGGTAAAAACCTGTTCCCGTGTTGCATCAATTACCACAGAATATTTGATATTCATAGCTCTTGGCGTTCTGAGTCTTGCTGAATTATAGTATGATGATAGTATAATTCATCAAGTATTTAGATAAGCGTGAACGCTATTGAACACAAACTGAGGAATAAATTAGCATCAATTTACATTGTAAATCGAAAACCCCACTAAAAGTGTTTCCCTTCATTTCAAACCCCTTGAAGGCGGGAAATGCTTCCCTACACTTTTTATCTCTTAAAAGGAGGGAAAGTTTCTCTTTACTTTTGGACCCCAAAGGGGAAAAAATGCTCTCATTCCTTAAAGGGCATAATGTTCCCTTCCATTTTTGACTTCATAAAGGGGAAAGATTTTGGCAAATTTTGATCCTCTGAAGAGGGGGAGCTGTAAAAAGTGAAAATAGTCAGAGCAAAATGTTTTAATAATGAACGTACGAAATTTTACAACTGGAATGCTGATAAACGTATTCATTTCTTTTTTTCTTATATTTGTCGCAAAAAAAAAATCTCACAAAATCTAGTAATGTATCCACTAGATTAGCAACTCTGTGGTGGAAGTGGGACAAACATATTACTTGTACTGGACATGTTCAAAGCTCGAAATGCATGTTAGCATATTTCGAGATATTTACGTGGTACACTTGGGAGACAGTTGTGGCACACTATCGTGTCGGAGCACACAGTTTGAGAACCACAGACCAACTGACTAGGCACCAGGCGGCACCGGCCAACAGACTGACTGGCCCACCAGGATTTCACCCGGTGTCTCGATGGCCTAATCCACCAATGATCCAGTTTGTAAACGGGAACTCATGTAAACAAATAATCTAGCCAATTTATCTAATTACTTGAGAACATTTACTTACGTAGTCAGCCATTTGTAGCTACTTCACATCTTGGACCAAGTCATGTTTCTTAGAGAACAAAAAATTGCATAGATTTGCTCGATTCAAGTAATGCTAAATGCCAGCTTTATAACTTAAATGATAGTTCAAAGATAATTTATTTCTTGAATTTGACAGCCAAATATCAACTGTGAAGCTGTTGATAGATAACTGGCGGCAGCACGTCTTCATAAGACATTCTGTTGTTCTTTTGTGCATTTCGATGCGGACTGTCACTTTCTTATCTTTTGCTCTTCCTAAACGACTTCCGTAATCTGTTTTGCTCCTTTCTTCCGTCCCTTCCGCTCATCCTTTTTCCACCTCTGTCTCTGTCTCTGTCTGACTCTCTGACTCACTCTCACTCTCTGTCTCTCTGTGTGACTCTCTGTCTGTCTCTTTCTTCTTGTATTCCTCTTTCTGTACACTTTTTCAACTTTAGCTAAATGTGTCTTGTATTTTCAACCATGAACAACTTGACCTGTTTACCAATGTGGAACGCAGATATACTGGAAATTACCAAGATAATATCTTACAACTATGAAAAATTTATGTTTATTTTTTCAGCCAACATGCGTTGAATTTCTCTTCCTTCCCCTCCTCCTCCTTCTTCTTCTTCTTTCACTTCCCTTGTTTTTTTCTTTTTCTTCTTCCGTTATCTTCTTCTTCTTCCGTTATCTTCTTCTTCTTCTTCTTCTTCTTCTTCTTCTTCTTCTTCTTCTTCTTCTTCTTCTTCTTCTTCTTCTAATTATTTTTCATTCGTCTCTATTTTCTCCAACTTTGCTTCTACTATCCATTTCTCTCCTTACTTTTTTCCTTCACGTTTCCTTCCTTTTGTGGATCTTTTTGAAGAAATTAATGCCACAAATAAAACGGGCGAAAGACAGATTATAAAGAGGTAGACTGGCATGCTTAGGGCGCCCATCGTAGAGAGGTGGTTAAAAAGTCCGTCTCTCAAGCCATTGTTAGCGGTTCGATCTTCGCAGCATGTCTCACTCGTGTAACCTTGTTCCAGACTAGGGTACACCCAGTAAACATCTATGATCTAACGATAGTGAATGCCTACTGGAAAGCTTTGGTTATCAAAACTATTTTCTAAAATATTGCTAGAGAGTTCGATATTCATTAAATGCACCGATATTTGGGTATTTTAGCTGTTGGTAACGTCACAAGAACTTTGGTTGGAAACCCAGTCTCTCGAGATATTGTTTGTAGGTCTGGTCCTCAAAGAGTGCTCCACTCATGAGGCCTTGTTCCAGGTTAGGTTCAACCTAGTACATACTAATTTGGGTGCGTATTGGGAAGTTATAATCTCACAAACATTGCTAGTGGATTCTTTATCTAAATAATGCTTTGCCCTGGCCCAGATAATACTCAGCTTGATAAATACCTACTTGGGGTGCCTCCAGTAGAATGATGATTAGGAGGCTAATCTCAGGAACCAATACAAGTTTTTCAATACCAAACTTCGATTATGACTTGAAATAAGAGAAAAACCGACTTCAAACCTCTTATCTTTAAATGATTTTGCAAACTTCTAAAAAATGACAGCTAGTCGGAAAGGTTCAAGATCTTTTATTTTTCCCAGCAAAATAACCTCTATGAGATCTTTGGTCACCCGAGTGGCATGAGGATATACAGTATCATAATGGAGAATGGCCTCTTTTCTGTTTACTAAAGGCGGGAGTTCTCTGTCCAAAACTGTTTTCAAACCTGTATCGCCTTCTTGGGTTAAATCCGACATGTCATAGCGTTCAACTTAATAGCGTCATTAACTCATGACATATAACATATTATCTTTTTTCTTTGTACAACAGGTTGATGTGATGACTGAATTGTGGAAGAAAAACAATGTGGGTGTTTTTCGGTGCAGATTAGAATTATTTTTAGCTGCTGTCGGACAAAATGTCTTCTTGAGAACGTGGTGTGTTTGAAATTCAAAGAAAGGCCGTCGGATTCTGTAGAGAAACGCGTCAGAGAATGACAAAAGCGTCTAGAGTGGATGTAATTCAAGTTAAACCTTTCCTGAATAGATGATTTTTTTTCTACTCACGATATATTTGATCTCCAAAGAAAATAAATGTCATATTACGGTCCTTGAATCCTAAAATGAAAAATTAAACGAACAAAAATATTTTTTTCTCTTCTGAGAATTTGTAATGACACTTGATTTTTGTAGTCACTTCGGGATTTTTGAAATTTCACTCTCCTTTTTATCTTAAACAATCGTAATCCATTGTAAATATTTTTAGAATATTTCCTTGATCTTTTTCGTTGCTTTTTATCGAAATGTTTTTAGCAAATTGATTAACCGTTCGTTAAGCTAAATTATCGAGAATAGGAATTTAGAAATAACTTCGGACGAGATCTGAATGCACATCCCATACGTCTGATAGTCATCTTTCATGGACAGATACTGTGAGCGTAGAATATATCTGATACATTTTAATAGGTTCATTCTAGCATCCTTATACAGTTTCAAAATTGACCTTATTTTGACCTAAGATTGAAAAATACAAATAGTGAAACGACATGGAAGATTCATGTAGAAAAACCAGGAAAACTTGGTCCGAAATCCTGTCAATTTTGAAGCAATTCAAGTATGGTGGATTGATTTTTCTTTTAAATTCATTTGGTTTTTTTACACTCACTGAAGTTGTACGAGGCTAGAAAGTATAAAGATATATATATATATATATATATATATATATATATATATATATAGAGAGAGAGAGAGAGAGAGAGAGAGGGGGATAGACCAATAGGTAGACACCAATAGATAGACAGAGAGAGGGAGGGAAAGAGACGAACAAATAAAGATAGATTCTTACCCGTACACACATGCCGCAGACCAGGGATCCAAAAAACTGGGGCTTGTTCAGTGCAGCTGTCCCCCTGATCCCTGAGTTGTAAATAAAAGGAGGTAAAGATGGAGGTCCATACTGACATAGAGCACCCCGTGAACTTCCATAGTAAGTACCCTGAAAATTAAAACAAGCCGAATGTAAATAAAATAATGGCTTCAATTTCTTTCTATTCATAAAAACTTTTTTTTATTAAATCTTTGTCAAAATACGAATCATTCCAGTACAACTTCTCACACATTTCGAAATGCAACTGAAAATAAACAGTGCAGCCTTCGCTATTTGTTTCTCCGTCTATAACAGTGGACTCTTTAGCTTGAAGGTATCAATTTTTAAAAAATTATCTCCTATCCACCATTTGAAACAATGAACTCTTCAACTTGAACGAGTCAAGTCACTTTTTGATAAAACCTCAGATTTATTGCATCCTAATCCATCGTATATTTTTCAAACGCTGACACCAAGAAAGTAAGTTCTTTTTTTAAGCTCAACCTTTTCTGCAACTATGTATTTAGATATTTGTTTTAAAATAGCCTCATCTGAGACACAAAATCTGAAAAAATGATGACTTCAAATTCGCATCCAATTAGAGTGAGATTTTGATTCAGATCATCCAAGGGAGACAATGTTTTTTTGTGTCCCACGTACCTTCCACGGCCTATTAATGTAAAAGACTTCGCGGACTATCATCTTCGTTCAGTTTTCTTTTCCCCTACATTACGGTATATAATGGAATTTTCCAACATCTTGCGCACATTTCGCTTATTTATGCACGCATTCATACACACACACACGTATACAAACCAATGCTTTAGTTTCTTTACTCATTACATACATCTTAGTGACGTATCAATATTGTGCACATTTCCACAATAAACTAATAGTAATAGTTCTCTAAGAAGTAAACTCATCTTTAAAAGCGTATTACTATTTTCTTTAATAAAAACTACAAACGTATCATTCTATTTCATGCTCATCTCAATAATACATTCTTCCTATTCAAATCATTATTCCTTATATTGTATCTACATGTACATTGATATCTGCATCATTTCCAATGTATATACAAACTTTACTTGTTTAATGATTTTGTTTCGATTTTCTATCTTGACGATTTTAGTGAGAGAAAGAAACACGGAACATCCCTCGCTCTCATATAGACTCTCTCTCTCTCTCTCTCTCACTCACTCTCTCTCTCTCTCTCTCTCTCTCTCTCTCTCTCTCTCTCTCTCTCTCTCTCTCTCTCAGCCAATCGGTAGTCACTAGCATTAAAAGCCATGCTGTGTTTGTATGTAAACATGGGTTTTCTGATACAGACAGCCATAGTAAATCTTTTCGTTTCTAATCATAACTGAGAAATTAGTCAAATGCGAACTTAATCTACCATTAGGCTGTGCAGTAATATCAGGACTTTGATATATATCATACAAGATTAATTTAATCCCACTCTGTTTATCACATTTCATTTTCAAATCATTTTTCATTTTTTGAATTATATCATGTGTGTTTAACTAAAAATACCCATACGTTTTAATCATATTCTTTCTGTTTTCAAATAGAATATTCCTAAGCTTTTAGACTGATATTACACATAATAAATTACATATGAAAAAGCCACGTACAATAATAACAAATTTAAAAGACAAAGACAGTTATTCGCAATTGGCTGTTTGGATTTTTTTAAAATTATATCTTACGTCTAGACATCACGTAAATCTCTTTTTCAAAACAAAAATTTCTAAATTTTTGCGCTTGTTGTGTGTAATAACTGGCTGTTCCAAGGGAGATGTTTTCATTTCATGGGTTCTCATCATCTTTACAGATATGCCATTTCAGTTCAAGCGCCTTCAATATCCAGTGAGAATATCATTTGCTATGACAATCAACAAATCTCAGGGACGGTCTCCCAAGGTTGCGGGGGTTGACCTGACATGTTTATGCTTCTCTCATGACCAGCTCTGTGTTGCTTGCTCGTATGTTGGGTCAAGCAGAAAACATTTCATCATGGCAACAAATCACAAAACAAGAGACGTTGTGTACCCAAAAGTTTGTGGTGACCCAAATTATCAGAAAAAAATAAATAACTGAAATAAATGAATCACTAAAATACAATTTTCAACCCCGCGTATCAAGTAATGTGGGGTGAATAAAAATAACCATGATAGACGCAGACGATTGGATAAAATTGGACTTGACGAATGAGAATCCAAAAATGCTGTTACGTGAACATCACAGGATTTGAATCTTCTTTTTTTTTCATTCAGACCCTCACGCATAACATGCATTCTCAATTGCTTCTCTCGTCTGAGCCATGTATGCCCATACACACAAGTACAAAGACATTTATCTTCCCAAGGAAGAATTCACATATGAACACAATTATTTTTCCTTGTCATTGAATGAATAAAAGTTCGTATTTCTTGACGTTTGTCTTTTTCCTTTCGTTCGTCATTGCAGTGTTGTGCCATTACTTTCATAAAAGAAACATATTTATCTGTATAGCAGATCAACGAAGTCTCGTATTTCCTACTCGGGATGAGACTAGGCTGTGACTATATGGAATCAGATCAAGCAAAAGTATTATCCTTTCTTAAACCGATCCTGAACTTATGGTAGCCTTATGGCTTGCTGAAAAAAATGACCAAATACCCACCATTATCCATCAACAAAGAGACACCTTAGTGAAAAGAATATTAGTGACTATTCACAATATTATACACATACGCCATAAGCTCTTGCTGATTGAAGCAAATTTAAGATATATATATATATATATATATATATATATATATAGAGAGAGAGAGAGAGAGAGAGAGAGAGAGAGAGATTGATAAATTCCACAATAAGGATTGAATAAATTTAAGAAAAGTGTAAAAAAGGAATACCAAACATTTCAGTTATGTTTTTTTGGTATAGTCTTTTTTTTAGCCTTAACTGGTTTCAGTTTTGTACATGTCTTCAGAAGGCTCATGTGATTCTGTTTTTTACACTTTTCTTAAAATACATACATGCATACATACATGCATACATACATACATACATACACACATATATATATATATAGTAGAATGTGGATTCGCTGCACAAACTGGCTCATGTTTTGCCCTCTCTGGGCCTCATCAGAGAGGGCAAAAACATGAGCTAGTTTGTATAGCGAATCCACATTCGACTATTTATTTCCAGCTCAACTTTAAAACAACTTAACTTCCGTAGTAAAAAGTTGTATATATCGAGCACTCTATGAAATAAATCCATCACAAATCAGAAGTTGCTTTACATTATTAATATATTGTTATATTATGTCATACACCTTATCTGTACAATATATATATATATATATATATATATATTGGTGAAATTTTCTGCACTTAATAAGCTGAGCATGAGTTTGCTTTCCTTATTTTCTTATGCTTTTGATTATCACAATACGAGGCCACAAGATGCTTACAATATTCAGTTCTCCTGGGGGGGCAACTAACTACTGATCAGTTTTCATTTTGGTTAATTTAGGTGATCAGAGGGCCACGTGGTGCTATTGGTATGATTTGACCGCAAACTGGTATTTATTTAGATCAGTACTAGGGCCCCCCGAGAAGTATTTTGGAAGGCTGGGGGTCATGCAGTTTTCCCTCACTCCCTCACACACACAAGCAAAAATCCTCATTCTTTAGCCACTCTGTTTTTATCTGCTAAAACCCTTATATTCGCTTGCTAATGAATGATAGTCAACCTATTTTCAATGGATGTCTTATCGACTCATATTTTAATAAACAGCTCTATCCAAGAACAAACAAAAAAAAACACTGCCCCTCCCTTAGATTTTTGGGCTTCGGTGTGACGCACCAGCAGCGCCTCCTCTCGAAGCCCCTGCTTAGTACGACACAATAGTGAAGGACCTTACGAATTGTATACTATTACTTTCTTCAGTTTCAATTTTTGACTTAGTAGTGTTTTTATTCCGATATACGAGGTTTATTTGAATCCATATATTCTATTCTGATCATTCAATATTCGCTGACATTACGTATGCGTGATATCTTCTGACTAAAATATTTTATTTGGTGTTTCAAAAAAAAAAATGAAATAGATTTCATATTTTGGGGCAAAGACGAATCGGAAAAATTCACACAGACAGCAGTTCATTTGTTCAGTATTTTTTGGTCAATACTTCATTTCAACTCTCATTTATATAGCAAAAATGTTGCTTTGTTGTCAACAGCTTCTGTTGGCGCCAATACTTCGTCTGCTCAAACTTCTGAAGACAGAGAACGAATGAAAAATAGGTAAAATTACTAAAAGACATCCAAATTTTTTATCAAGTATAAACTGAGGGTACTATGCTGACAAACCGTGCGAAAGTGTAGTCGAAATAACCATAAAAATGACGAAAGAAGAAACAAGCAACATTCTCTCAATTGTTTTCTGTGGCAGAATTTCTAAGGTGGGAGCCGGAAGCCGGGTTATGACGTCAGCATTTTGCCATTCTATTGCTAAATGTAAATAACCTTCGCTATTAAATGCTGTATCTTGTTTTTCACATGTACTATAAGATTTCCATTCGAATAAAAACCAACTTTGAAAAATCATAAAGAATGTGTCAAAAATTGTTTCTTTTTGAATATATATATATATATATATATATATATATATATATATATATATATATATATATATATATATATATATATATATATATATATATATATATATATATATATATATATATATATATATATATATATATATATATATATATATATATATATATATATATATATATATATATATATATATATATATATATATATATATATATATATATATATATATATATAAAAAAGGTTCGGGCATTATTTGGTCCGACAGAATGAATTACCTAATATTGTATAGAAATTTATATGAAACGATTTCCCGTCGTTACACGGTTAATATATCATTCAATCTAAACAACGTGAATAGAATAAACAGTTGAAGAAAATGGGGCTGCTGCAGGAATCGAACCTGCCACCGATACGTAACCGCTTCGACGGTGTGATGTTCTATTCAAAGGTCAAATAGCTGCAATCAATCCCAAAATAGCGTTGTAAACGTCAAAAACCCTCAGAATAAACGTCAAATAGTGGAGAGAATGTTGAAACATCGGACAAATCGTTCGAAACGAGATGGTGCAAAATCAGAATGATTGCAAAGATGGTTTATATCAATAACGGTACGTGACAATTACGGTTCGAGTCTTTGGCGAGGTCCTGTTTTATCATAGCTTGTACGCATTGAGAGTCTGTACCAGTAGTCTCCAAAGTTTGTTTTGTTTTTTTCCACTGGAAATCAGGTGACACTAGATTTCCTCAATGTCGTAAATGGTTTTAGTACTGTTGTCAGTTGTGTGGATATTTGAGATTCTCACTTAGATTTTTGCAATATTTTTTTTCAATGATGATTGGTGAAACTGTCAGCTTCACACAATATCCCGTTCTTTGGCAAGTTTCAGATATTTTCGAATTCTTCCAATTTTACTGTGGTCTACTGGGACAGCAAGATTCACTAATTGAAAAAAAATCTATTTACCTTCGTTCACAATTACTTAATCCAGTCTCCTGGTTTGGATTGGGTGATCTGTTTGAATTTCGAAATCCTGTAGAATTTTGGGTTTTATCATTCTCTTGGATAACTTCTGCTTTGTATACGTTCGTTTGAATAAAATGGTCAAATCCTAATCATTTGCACCAATAGATTGTCGTTTCCAGCCACCCATGCCCGTCTTTGTAGTTCCTCTGAATCAATTAGCTGTATTTGCCTATCATAGGACGGTTTCATCTTTGGTTTTTACACAGATGACATTTACAATTCTGATATGTCTTGTCTACATTATTCTTAATATAGATTGTTCCTATCATGACTATTACTATTATCATTATTTAAGACGCGACAAAAAAGAGCATAGGATTGTACCTAATTAGTAGAGGTAGTGATGGAGTTGTGAATGGCCTATAAGTTATCAGCGCTGGAAATCTAATCGACAGACCGGATTTAAATTACGGCTGAGACGGTATTCTTTAACTTCGCAATGATGCCCTTGGAAAAAAGCATGAATACATCTTTTCTCCCTTAAGCTATGGGTAAATAGCAGCGCAGACTGTGCCCCTAAGCCTTGGTTTGCAAACAATCGACGGACAACTCTGAATTCAAACAGTAACGCGTTGTGGAGAGCAAAGAGCGGGGCGTGAAACGCAGAGCAATCTAATCATCGATTGCATCTCGCTCCGTCTCTGGCCGTCCCGACAATGTCTTGCCTTTGGATCCAGACAGACAGAGACCAGAAAGTGTGGCGGGCAACGTGCTCAACTCTTCCTAAAGCGCGAGTCATGTCTTCAGAGGCTGTTTACTCAGAACAGAAGCCATAGTCATCCCCGACTACGAAGGACGAACATAATCATCAATTACAGTGATATTGCAGTTTATGCTGTTAGAATTTATTTGCTTCTTAACGAGGGCAAAAGTTTCGATGTGGTGCCCCACACATTTGTTTGTGGGTAGAGACAAAAATTGCCAACCTCTCTCGAACAGTGACGCCTATGCTTCAGGATCACCCACGATTTTTTTTTTTTTTTTTTGCGAAGAGGAGGTGCTGCCCTGGCGTTTGAAACTCATGGAACTAAGCACATCTACTTCATTTCGCACCCAGTTCTACCAGAGGGCAAGATAGAGCTAGTCCCAGCCAAACTCTTACATACTAATTTCATTAGTACTCAAGAGACGAGAGGAGAACGCAATCGTGGTGATGATAAATTTAGAACTGCCATTTAATATCATTATTGTCCCTGCTCATGATTTCTTTTTATGAATTCATCGCGTCAGTATCATGTGGTCGATCTTGCTGGGGATCAAGCGACACCAAATCTTTTCAAATTCTCTCTTTATTTCTCAGTTTAGAAAGAGATTTGTTAAATTCTTTGAAAAAATTAGTTTAGTTTTACCTAAGGACAATTGAAGGAACTTCAATTGAGTTGCATCGACTTTCAAAATGATTGTCCTTCGAAATATTTGCTTTTATCTGGGTTCGAACACTGGACGACACAAAATATCCATTTAACGATGAATTTCGAATAGTGATCATTTGACTGTGCATATATTTGGCCACAGCTCCGGCTTGTGTTCCTTGATGACCTACAGAAGAGACATGGTCGTTACTGACCGACTTTTAGCTAAAATATTAAGCAAAATTGAAGAATGAGGACAGTTAATTAGTTATTTAGTATCATCAAAAAAGCAAACCACCCATCAAGTATTATAGACAACGTATGTTCACAATATCGAGAAAAATCCAAATTAGAAGCATGAAATCAGCGTCTGACCGACCAAGCGAAACAAATTCTGGAAAGATACTGGTTATTAGAGAGAGACAGAGAGCTGCAGGAAATCTGCAAAAATATGAAGAAAGAGACTCAGCTTCAAATTTTGATCACCAAGAAGCATAAGATATAATCCCACGTAGCTGGATTCTCGGGATATTCAAGATTAACGAATCAGTGGTAAAATTCATAACCTTGACAAGCTATAGGAAAAAAACTTATCAGGAGTAAGTATAAAAAAAGGGGATTTTTTCGATGGGACTCTTTGCCCACTGTCTGCACTAATATTTGAAGTGACTGTGATATCACGAAACAGAATATCCCAAAACGGAATCATCAAAAACCACAAAGGTTACCAATTCTCCAGAAAAAAAGAGAAAGGTCAATCACCTCATGTACATGGATGATATAAAGCTATTTGTAATGAACAGAGAAGAGCTCAAAATGCAGTTCAATAAAGTTAAAGAATAAGTCAAAGAAATAGGTTGTCAGAAGATTTATCAGCATAGAAGACTGTGTCTAAACGGCCTAAATGAGACTGGTAATGTACGTGTGAGCATGTAGGGAATTCATTATGAGAGACACTTGAAGCAGTGCAACAAGCAACAAAAAGGTAGCAAATGAGCGGGTTGCAAAAAAGGCAACGAAGAAGGGAAAATTGGAACAGAAAGAACTACACGGGGATTCAAAAGACGGGTTGAAAATTGCAGACAAGCGATCATGCAGATAGCTATACAAAGGACGCCTGAAGATAACAGAACCCAGAAAAACAGCAATTGCCACCTATGTGAAAAAAAGATGATACTGTAAACTACAAAACCAGTGAATGTAACAAACTAACCCTGAAGGATAACAGAAGCTGACACGACAGGGTAGGAACTATTATACACAAGGAACTAGGCAAACGACTAGGATTCGACTATATGAACGAATGGTGGCCACACAAACCAGAGACTATCCTGGAAAAAGGCAACCACAAATTACTCAAGTTGACTGCGACATCCAAACTGACCACCGTCAAACAAGAAAATCGGATCTCGTAATCGTAAACGAAGGAAAGAGAACCTACAAAAAAGTAGACGTGACTGTGCCTATGGACCACTCAGTGAATATGAAAGAGAGTAGGAAGCTGGGAAAATATCAGGATTTGGTCCAGGAGCTGAGAAAATTCTGGAACATGAAGACAATATTGGAAGAACTGGAGATGAGGACTGATTGATACTATGCAGATAACAGCACTACTTGGGTCTGCACGAATACTAAGAACTATTGGGAATATGAGACTTACGACCTCCATTCGTCAGCAATGGCTCAAGTGCTAGAATCAAGAAGGCGTGGGAAAGTACAGCAGGTGAAGGTGGGTACGGTACAAAGCACAGTGCTACTGTGATATGTGAGGACATCAAGAGTAGGGTACGAGACCCAACCTTAAGCAATGACTACCTGCTGTGCAGTGTGGAAATGCTTTTAGGAGGGCTGGATACTTGGGAAGATTTGCAACCCCGTGATCATCACAGATATTTGGTGTGATAAATTCAGTAATAATGATGTACGTGGGAGTTCTCGAATATTAAGCGATAAAACTGAAAGAAATGAAAGAGAAAATGAAAGGAGAATACCTTAGAAGTATAAGGGAAATATTAGAGACCAAACAAAATAGCAGGAACCTGGTACAAGGAATGAATACACGGGTAGTATCAGTAATAAGATACACAGGGCCATTCCTTGGATAGGCAAAGGAAAAACTCAAATCAATCGACCGGTGAACGAGAAAGCTTACGACGATGAACAAAGTTCTACACACCAGACATGACACAGATAGACTGTATAAAAAGAGGAAAAAATGCGGTAGAGGGTCCATCAGCATAGACGACTGTGTCCAAAAGGCCAAAACAGGACTAGAAAAGTATGTACAAGCAAATAGTGAAGATATTATGCAGAGCGCCCGAAGCAGTGCAAGGAACAACCAGGAAAGTAGCAAGCGAAGGACCAGCACAGCAAACAAGGAAAGAAAAATGGGAATGGGAAAAAACTGGACGGAGAATTTAAAAGACAGACGCAGGATGTGGCAGACAAGAAATCATGGACATGGCTACGAAAAGGAAACCTGAAGAGAGAAACAGAATCGCTAATCATGGCAGCCCAAAACAAATGCATCACAACAAACTATAACAGAACAAAAATCGACAGAACCCAAAGAAACAGCAAATGAGAGCATAAGCCACGAAACTTATGAATGTAGTCAAATAGCCCAGAAAGAGTACAAAAACAGACACGATAGGGTAGCAACGGTGATCCACTGGGAACTGAGCAAACGAATGGGATTTAACTATGCGGATAAGAGTTATCAGCACAGACCGGGGAGAGTCCTGGAAAATGGAAGCCATAAATTTCTCTGGGACTTTGACATCCAAACGGACGACCGTTCAAAGCGAGACGACCGCACCTGGTAATCGCAGAAGAGGGAAGGATAACCTACCAAATAATAGATGTAGCGTAGCGTGGAGGCGGTACAAACCACAGAGCTGCTGTGATAGGCAAGGACGATAATAGTGGAGGGCTAGAGACTTGAGCAGACACTGTCATTCAGCTTTCAGTAATAGCCACCGTGCAACTGGTGTGGAACTGAATTCTACAGCACTACTGCGTATTGTGAGAATGTGAAGATGAGGGCCGGAGAATTGAGGAGACTTGTTGTTACTTATTCTCCAGCAGTAATCACCGGACAACAGGTGCAAAAATGCAAACAATAATAATAATAACGTTGAGGGCATAGATCAAGCGTAAATACATTATACAGCCATCAGATGTTTTTTCAAGTTGCAGCATCAGTACACCTACGACGGTTACCTATTTTTATGCTGTTCAAAAAAATCTCCGAAACGTTGAATTTCAATCTTAAAAGTATGATAATAATTTTTCTCTTTTTTCATTCTTTCTTATTTTTACAACGCCTGAAAAATCTCTAACGGTCTCCAGTCTGTTTGTTTGTATTGATCTGCTAGGATTTTGCCTAACTTCAATATACGTATAATCTAGCTTCTCAAACATTAAGAAAAAAAATCAAACGTGTAAAACTCACCAAGCAACCATTGTGCCAATAAATAACAAGTCCGGTTAAAAAAAACAAAAAACTCTGCAAGAGTCTAGGATATAAAACGGGTCCGTGTATTGAATGAGTCGAGTCTCAGAATGTCAAAATAAGGAGATTCTAAGAATGTACTTACATCACCTCTGTAGGTTCGGTTGTAAAGTTGCATTATTGGCCAAAATT
>OY735209.1:37095569-37165569 GCA_963457665.1 Thysanoteuthis rhombus | reverse complement strand
ATTCACTTGACAAGCACGCTCAGCGTTAAAGAAAGACGAGAGCAAGAAGTAGCGTTTCCAGTCAACCAACCAACGGAACTCAAGGTTCAGTTTTGTAAATGTGCAGAGGCAGCCGTATATTCAAATCACTGATGATATTATAAAACGGTTATTCTTATCAGAATCAGTTTCATCCAAATAATCCATTCAAAATGAAATTAGAAAATTCATATTGATTTTTTATTAATGTCGTATTAATGTAAATTCATAACCATGAATGTAAATCGTTGCAATTGTTATATTCTTTTCTTAATAATATCAGACAGCCTCCCCTGTAGTAAATAAACATTCTGATAAGTAATAATAATTTTCAGGTGAGGTGGGCCTTTTTTTTTGCACATCGGTAAGGTGGAGATTCTGACGAATAAAACCTTTATTATGACTGTCCTTTCAAAACAAAAATGGTACTTATGACTGGACTAGTTCTTATTGTCTTTCCAAATCCCAGCTTGACACATACCTTATTTTTATCTGTATGTTTGATTATCTCGGATGATTACTCATGCTAGGGAACTAATTATTGTAATTATTGCCCGCTTGTGTTGAAATCCAGACTCTCTAGAATGGGGTATCACTGAACAAACAGGTTTTGTTGATGCTATAAGATTTCTTCACTACCGTATATTTAAGTAAGCATATATTTACAGCACAGAAACAAGCGAAAGTATAAGTAATAATAGGTCGATAAGTAAGTAGATGGATGTACGATTAGTCATGGTTATTTAGTAAACGTAGCTTAGTTTGGCACAGGGCCACTTCTTTAGGAGAGCTCTGAAGATCAAATTTACGGAACGCAAATTGACCCACGAAATAAGTTTGCTAACTATCGGGCGTCCAATGCACAATGAAATATATGTACCAGTATTTTGAACACACACAAACACACACACACACACACACACACACACACACACACACACACACAGAGGAAAGCAGGAAAGAAAGAAGGAAGGAATAAGGGAAGAAAGTACTGAGTGACGTAATTGCTAGCAGTGAAATGACGGATAGGATTCAATTTTTATGTTTTCTTCCTTAAGAAAGACATGAATCCACTTTTCTTAGTATTATATCCCACTGATAGCTCAAAGAAATGCCTCGTTGCTGACAGTGTACGATGGTTAACAGAGGAGAGAGCGAGTAAGAATTGGGGTAAACCACCTCTCCAGACAAAAAACTGTTACCTCTATTGTCTAATTACCGTCTCTCTCTCTCTCTCTCTCTCTCTCTCTCTCTATATATATATATATATATATATATATATATATATATATATATATATATATATATATATATATACATATATATATATATACAAGTAGAGAGAGAGAGAGAGAGAGAGAGATACATAATTAAACATCAGCATTGACAATGGCTATGGAGAGCTTTGTCATAATCCCTTACGACGATACAAGAAGCTTTTACAAATAAAACTTTCGACAGTAGCTCTGTTTAGAAGGCATCAACGTTTATAAAAAGCCCTGAGAATTGCGCTCATTCAGGTTGTTTGTCTACACTTGTCTTGACTAAAACATGGCTACTGAACAGAAAAAAAAGTGGCATCGGTTAATTAAACAACAGAAAGACTTTCCAAGTTTAGTACAAAAACTCTATGTATACATGTGTGGCGATTTGCTCGCTTCAGCCAAATTGTCGCTCTTCTTAAAAGGAACTCCTAAGATTACTTTTTATAGGTGCCATATAAACAAGATAAAGTGTACGCTACAGCTCGCCTTTTTGTACTTCTTGCACTCATTGATTCAACCAGTTCACGAATTTCCATCACTCTTTTATATGTGTGTAGTAGAGTTAGTGGCAAGTTCTGTTTGAAACAGACTTCTTTTACGGACCAGAATTTCCTGATACTGGCGCGGTTACTCTCCTTGTTTTAGACAGTTCTCGAAAAGAGATAACAACGATAAGTAATAAGCGAGAAAAACAATCGAAAGTGTGAACTGTTTTAGGCGATCAACAAAAAAAGGTAACAGTTTTTGACCTCTCACATTTTAGATTCGCATTTGGAAAATTTCTTGGAGTAATGAGTAGAGAACAGCAAAAAGAGATTTCATCGAGATATGAAGGATACACACACACACACACACACACACACACACACACACACACATATATATATATATATATATAAATCACTTGAGATTCATCAATGACTTCTGATGACGTCAGCAGCATTGGAAGAATTACAAAGCTTATTGAATCTAATTAGTGAAAGTTTAAAAATAGGCTTAAAGATGAAAGGAACAAAGACAAAAGTAATGTTCAACGATAAGTCCCCAAAAAGATCAGTGGAGAATTTCTAAAAGCCAAGCGATGACAACGGAGCGAAAGGCTAACCGTTGTTAATGAGACAGACCAAGCATTTGAGAAAGACCATATACAAAATGAAAGGATGAGACCAAAAGCCTTACAGGTAATTCATGGTCGAGGCTAGCGCAACCACGATCGTCAAGGAAGGGAATCGGTTAACTTTTTGCAACATCTGTTGTCATTTCTTGCTCAGTACCCAGCTCATCCCCATTTTTATTGCAAAATAAATTGTATGATATCCTTCACCCTAGTCTTCTCTCCGGCCCATGTTGATCTTTTATGACATAGAGTTAATCCCTACCATTGCTCTTTCCATTGCTCACACTGCGATTCTAAGTTGGTTCTGGGTTTGTTTTGACATTTGCCATGTTTTGCATCTGTACGTCTTAGCTGGTGATATGCGTTCATTGTGCACTTCAATATGTCTCTATTCATACCTAATGATTTCCAGCCGATTGTTATGCGTCTTCTTATTTTGCTTCCATGATTTTTCTTTATGACTATATTACCAGCCTTATCTCTACAAAAACTTCGACTTCTATTCTTATGATCGTCTGGGGGACCCATCTGTTTTTATACTTATTGATCTCTCATTACTTTAGTTCTGTTCATATATAAGCCTAATTTTTTATTCTCCCCTATTTAGATCCATCGATATGTTTTGTAATTCTTCCAATGCTTGGCGTCATAAGAACGTCATCACGAATTTCACAGGGTTTACATGTTCTCCGTCTATGTTCATTACCATTCCCTCCCAGTCAGTTTTCTCAAAGACGCTTTCAAGGCTCGCTATAAATAGTTCAAGTGGTATTGTATCCCCTTGTCTCACTCCTTTTTCTATATGTATATTTGTTGGTATCTTTATGTAGTCTGATTATTACAACGCCATTTTCTTAAATGTTCCTGATGACTTATGTGTAATTCTCGTTAACAACTTGCTCATAAATTGAATTGAATGATGCTGTACGTTCTACCGAATGGAATGCTTTTTCATAATCTGCAAAGGCAAAACAAAGTGGTTTGTTGTATTCTGATGTCTTTTTGATTAATTGATTTATTATATGCAGATGGTCTATTGTTGAATAACTTATTCTGAAGCCTATTTGCTCATTTGGTTGATTTTCGTCTAAAGTGCCTCTATTTGTGGGTATTTTTGTGAATAGTTTATACCTGTTAAGTAATTGTGTAACAGAGTGATAGATTCAAACGTTGGTATTGTCTCATTTCTTGTGAAGTGGAGTCACCATTTTCCGACAGGAATTTTGCTGTACTTTTATTTCAAGTATGCGCTGAGTGAATAGCTGTGCTAGTCTTCCGTGAAAGATTTATTCTGCATCTTCTGGGAGATTCGTCATTATGCCATTCTCGCCTATAGCTTTTCTGAGTTTTACTTTTCGTAAAGCAAACACTACTTTGTCTTCTGATATGTCTGGGATATCACTCGTACTTATCGACTTATCAGTTTGTGATACTTCTATTTTCGGAGCGTACCCACATTCATAATATTCTTCAGTTGATCTTGACAGCTTGTCCCTACATTTTGCCTTGTCTATGCTTTGGTACATCTGTTGCTTACCGACATTATCTTGCGGGCGTATTTCAACTCTTTTCCTCTTTCCGATAGCTTCTACAATCCCGTTCATATTTTTCTTCCTTGTTTTCTATCGTTCTTTTGTTTATTAATTTGTTAAGTTCTTCTCTTTTGGTTTCGTCCTCTCTAGAATTGATCTCCATATTTATCTTTTTTTTTTCATCATTAGTTTTAATGTCTCTTTCGAGTATTTCCGCATGTTATTGTTTACGTTTATATAGCCTGCCATCTCTGCTGCTTTCTTAATTATATTTGTAAGGCTATTACTCTTTCCCTCTATCTTGTAAAGAAGGAAAATATGAAAGGAGGCTGTATTGATCATGACTTTGCGTCGTAAACAGCTGAAAACAAGTGTTTACAATCTTGATCAGAAAAACAATTTCATCAATTTCGCTGATGTAACATTCCATGACTAATCGATTTTATTAAAATAAATTGCATTCAAATGATTTTTGTCAGCCATTTTCATCTCGAAAGTTATTTGCTATTCTTTCGAATCAGACGAACACAATCATCAAACAAAGTTGCAATGCATTCCGTTCGGCTTTTGCGCCATTATTTTTTTTAAGATTTTAACAGCATTTTCAATTTTGCTACATGATTAAAATTAAAAACGTCGGAGCATTTTTATAAACTATTTTCCATAATTACAGCAGATAATTTTCTCATTGTCTGACGTGAAATGGAGACACGCCATCTTGAACTATTTGGGTCAAGTGACCCAAATATTCACGGTTCATTTTTTTTTTTTTTTGTCAAAGAGAAATTCTGTATCTATACGTAAAGGTTGTTGATCCTGTCAAAACTTTTCAAAACGGTATATTTAGATGCTGTACTTTTTAAGCGATTTTACAAAAACAATTATGTGACACGCTCACACTGACATGACATTTTAATAGAAGCAGGTGGGATAGAAAATTGGGATCAACAAGTGCAGATTACAGCCGACTGTTGGTATTCACTTTGTACCTATACCCTTGGGTAATACATGAATAAACCCCAAAGTGTGTTTTCTTTCCTTGGCGCCCTTTCCCCAAGCTATGGATAAATAGTACGGTAGACTAGGTTTCTAATCAGTCTAGGTGTGGAACTCCTTCCAATAGATCAGGTCAAGAATTACTCCTTCATGCTGGTACCATGTAACCCAGTACGACCTGTCGCATATTACTTAAAAAGGAGATGAGCACCACCGAAAAATTCCCATTGTCCTGATAAAGGCCATGAAGTACTCAATCAATGGTACTCGATGATCTACAAGGTCATGGATTCAAGTAGAAGTGGATAGATTATCGGTGATGCTATTTACAAGTCGTGGTCAAAGAAACTTTCATTAAGCGTACATAATCTGAAATCTGATAGGAATGCAAACTCCAAAGGAGTATAGACGATAGTTGAAATTGACTGGTTGGGAACACAAAAATTCTGCAAACGATTTGGTTTCGATCGTTTTAAAAAGAAAAGTGCGCAAACCAGAAGCTGTCTTCAGGAATAGGAAAAGTAAAATATTTGGGAACCTTACAATTCAGCTGGGTCACGCCCATCAAAATCTAATTCCGTATCAAAACTTAATTGTTTCAATAACAAAGTCTTTAAATAGATGTAGATATTCCAAAAAAGAAAAAAAATCCCCCTCGATTTTGACCCTTAAAAGAGAAAAAGAAGTTCTTCTTAAATTTTGACTCCTGAAAGAGAAAAATGAATTCCAACACCTAAAAGTAATGAAAATCCTCTCTCCACAACCACTCCCCAATTTTGACCCCTAATAGTCAGAGAAATCTTACCCCTCGATTTTTATCCCTAAAAGTGAAAAGAAGTTCCCCTTAGATTTTGGACCTTGATAATGAATTCGATTTTGACCCGTGAGGGTAGAATAAAATTCACTTTAATTTTGACCCCTGAAAGTGAAAAAAAAAAAATTATCCCTCGATTTTGACCACTAAAATTGAAAAAGAATCTTGCCCTTGATTTTGATCCCAAAAGTTAAAAGAAATTCGTTGTATCCCAACCCCTAAAATTGGAAAAAAATATTCCCTTTCGATTTCCATACCTTAAGGTAAAAAATGAAAGTTAAAAAAGTGAAAAGAAAAATCCCCTCGATTTGACCCTTAAAAATAAAAATGAAAATAAAATTCCCGTCTCGATTTTGTCTAGAAAAAGGATTTTGATCCCTAGGAGCAGCAAAATATTACCTCTCAATCTTTCCACCCTTGAAAGAAGAAAAAATCATCCCCTTGATTTTGACCCCTGAAAGTTAAAAAAGAATCTCCTCTCAATTTGGACTCATGTAAGTAAAAAAGACTTTCTCCTTGGGTTTGAAGTGAAAGTGAAAAAGAATCCCTTGTATTTCAACCCCTAAAAATGGAAAAAAAAAAGTACCTCTCAGTTTTGACACCTAAAAGTAAAAATCTTTCCTCCGATTTTGACTCCTAAAATTTGAAGAAAATTCTCTGATTCCAACCCGTAAAAGTAGGGGGAAAATCTTATCTCGATTTTGACACCACAAAGTGAAAAAAAATTCCCCCATCAATTTTGACCCCTAAAAGTAGAAGAAAGATATCCCTTGGGTTTCGACCGCTAAAAGTGGAGAAAAAAAAATCTTTCCCCCGATTTTGACTACAAAAATTTGAAAAATCTTTTTATTTCGACCCTAAAAGTAGGGAAAAATCTTCCCTTCGATTTCGATCCTTCAAAGTGAAGAAAAATCTCCATCCTCAACTTTGACCTATAGAAGTAAAAAAAGAAAATCTTTTCAATTGTGACCCCTAGAAGTGAAAGAAAAAAACCTTTGACTTTAAAAAAGAAAATAATCTTTCCCTTGATCATGACCGCCTGAGAGCAAAAAAAAGAATTCCTCTGGATTTCGACCCCTGAATGTAAAAATAGAAAATACCCGTCGATTTTGACATCTAAGAGGGAAAAATTCCCTCTGATAAAAAGGAAAAGAAAAAAAAAGAAAGAAAAAAAACCCATCTCCGATTTCGACCTCTAGAAAAAAAGAGAAAAAGGGAAATTTCCTAGATTTTGAGAAAGTGAAAAATGAAAGTTCTTTATTGATTTCGATCCCCATAAGTGAAAAATAGAAGCTCCCTCGATGTGATCAACAAAACCTCTGATCCCTAAATTTCGTGTTTTACAAAAATAACCTTAACCGTACTACATCAAAACATGAACTAATCATAACACCTCTATTCAAGTAACCATGTATAAACAATAAAGATTGCGATATGAGATGTGATAAAAAAAATGTTTTTTCTTCATTCTGATTAAAGAACGCAATATATGTTACATTTTATCACCGAGGATTGATTTGAGAAAAAGAACAACAGATATTCTTTTATTTCGTCAACAAAAGGTATTGTTTTATCGTTGATGAATTATCATGTAAATAGACCTGAATTCAGACCCCCAAAAACAAACTTCGGGAGTGGTTTTCAAGATTGTTTTATATATATATATATATATATATATATATAACACTTCCAGGGGATCAAATCCGTATCCACGAAAGGTTTCTTGAATTTATATCAAATAGTTTCTGTGTTATGCAAATACTGACAGACAGACAGATAGACAGACAGACAGAAGGACATTTGGCGAATTATTATAAGTTGTTTTGTTGTTATTATTATTATCATTATTATTATCATTATTATTATTATTATCATTATTGAATATAAGTTTGGAAAAGTGTTCCACACGAGCAAGATGATGGCATGTATAACATATATGAATATGGATGTATCGTGACAGTTTAGGTTCGATTTTTTATATTAGCTTTTTAGATTTTGAAAAATCGTAATTCAGACACAGGATTAAAATGTAATTATTCGCAAAAATTGAAGATCGAAAATATGAGGGACGTAACTCTTGAGAAAATGTGAGAAATTTCTAAAATGACGTTATATCATAACGACGTTAATGAAACGACATTAACCGAGGAGTTCATTATATATATATATATATATATATATATATATATATATATAAGATAACAAAATACATGTACGACTTAAGCCAAATATTGAAATCATAGCTGTGAGGAAGGTGGTGTTTGACCAACACAGGCGGAGTGTCATACTAATATAATTGTTTTGTTTTTAAGATCCCTGAAACGGTTACACGATAAACAACTTATGATCCCAACAAGAGGAAATCTACACATTGTACCATTACAACAAAGTATATGTAATCCAGGGGGGAAAGCACTAGAGAAAATTACATAAATTGCATTGACAGATATTGGGAAATAAGTGACTCAAGTAACGCGAACAAATTTTTCAAAAAATGTTGTTTTAACGTTCAGTGTTTAAAGCTGTAAAGCTTTCTAGAATATATATATATATATATATATATATATATATATATATATATATATATATATATATATGTGTGTGTGTGTGTGTGTGTGTGTGTGTGTGTGTGTGTGTACATATATATAATGCACATTGCGTTTTATGTAAGTGGATAATCTTTATTTAAGCCGTGATCATTATTTCTACAATTAGTAATAATAGTAGAAATGAATTAATGTGACTTTATGGGTGGTAGTAGTAGTAGTAGTAGTAGTAGTAGGTTCTGAGAGGGAGAGAACTTCACTGCAGGGCATGGAAGGTGGGTGCGGGGTTGCCGAATGCTGAGTTTCTCTGTACTTAAAAAGTCAGGATCACTATTACCAATCAATATTGCTGATGTTTACTTGCCGACCAAGATTAACCTCATTTTCCTTCTCCCGCCCTCTTTCTCTCTCTCGCCCCACTTTCACCTCACTGTCTCCAACTAAAAAAAAATCTCTCTCTCTCTCTCTCTCTCTCTCTCTCTCTCTCTCTACCCCTCCCTGCACTTGTATGCTGAACTCCCCCACCCCTGACCGCATATATGCGCTATTGATATCGTCATGTTACCAAATGCATTCCTTTCTTTTTTTTTTATCCCGTGGTTTTGACTTGTTTTCAATCATGTTTCTTCTCTCTTTATTCCTTGCTCTCTCGGTCTCTGTCTCTGTCTCTCTCTCTCTCTCTCTCTCTTTCTCCATCTTCACGATTGATGTTACCCACATTACTCTTTCACGGTATTTACTTATCTTACGGTGTTTACTTATCTTGGTCTAGCATGACACAAGGTCAAACAGAAGAAGGAGGGGAAGGAGCAAGGCGAGAAAGATTCCTCCAAGTGGATATAACCTGCCTACCCACCTCCCTTTTAAGGTCACCATTACGGCATTTATGGCTTTTATCTGGGCTTGAACACAGTGGTGGGAAATACGTAACAATTTCTGGCACCAGACACGATGTTATTTTCTTCATTTCATGCTCTGTCTACCCTTTCTTTTTTTTTCTCTGTTCTGTCTCCGGATTCTTTCTTCTTTTTTTTTTATTGGTACTTTTTTTTATCTAGCGTTTTCTCCTTTGTTTATGGTCTTCTTTACCTCGACATTTACAGTTCTGTCAAAATTTTTGAGCACTTTCTTCAAAATTGGCTTATTTTATTCTAAAACCCTAATTAAATTACAAAGATGTAAACAGTGATATACTTTCTCATGCATTTTCTATTCTGCATTCATTTTAGTATTCGATAGAGAAAGAATTCAAACTATTGTTGACCCCATGAGTCCTCAGGGTGTACTCAAGCAAACTTGACCTCATCCTGCCACCAGGATAGCGGCTGACCTCAGGTGATCTGGCATGCCCTTCTAAGACTTCCAGTTCCCTATCGTGTGTCCATTTAACCTCAGTTATTGTAATAGGCCGCAAATCAAAACACGTTACTCTTGTAGTTGTTATTATCGTTCGTGCTTGTCCAATATTGTCATCATAGGATCTGGTGAATATTTGAGCCCAAGGGGAAAGGGGCCAAGTGGATGTCTGTTAACTTGCAATTGAATTGCAAAAAAAAAAAAGTAGGAATATCAATGAGATGTGGATTTAACATTGAGAAGGGACTGAAAAATGGTGACCTTTGGTTTTCTTAGCTTACCGGAAAATGTGGACAAAAGCGTGCTCCAACTCAGAGACAAGACAGAACGTGGATTGTGCTTGACTCGACAAATCTATGGAAGTCCTGCGGTGTGTAGTGTAATCTCAGTGTTGTAAGAACAAGGCTTTATCAGCTTGTTATTCGTGTCTGCTGACCTATTTTACATGACTTCCCGTTTACTCTTTCTGCCTTCATTACTTTCATCAAAGAAATATTTGTTTGTCTCTATGCGTTTGTTTGTCTGTCTATGATTCACACGTCCACGAAAATAATCATCTAGTGATCAGATGATTTACTTTCTTGAATGCCTTCATTGTCCTGACAAAAAGACCGAATTTCGATGGACCTATAACCCCATTGTCGTTCCCAAAATAACTATGTTCAACAGAGAAATTGAGCAAAAACATGATTTCACAAAGAGGGGAAATAAACGTAGTAGAATTTGAAAGTACTTCATCAAATTTTGAGATAATATTTCTTCAAGTAATACACATAAAGTCGTTATTATAACAACGGATAATGTTATCAAATGGCCATTGTTATCGAAATCAGTCGGTCCAATACATTTTATCTAAAATGACTTGAAAGTTACACTGAATATTCATATTAATCACATTAATTTTCTATATAAAAAATTGTTTATAACGATTAATTTGAAAATATAACCATTTGCATTCAGCATTCAGGTTTTTCGTTTCGCTTATTATTTGAAGTTTTAATTTTTTATATGCTAGTATTTTCTTTGGGTGCAAATACTTTCAAATGTGTTGAGACTTTAACAGTGTTCATCACATTATTATTTGCCCATGAAGAAAATCGTTATTGAGTGATAAGAATGGGAAAAGTATTGAGGCCAATAATTCAGGATCTGGACTGGACGATCCTCGAAAAGACAGAAAAAAGATGGAATCAATGGCATGGACTTTTTACTAACTTCCTTAAACACATTGGACAAGGGGGTGGACTAGATATTTTCGTAAGCTACGTGTACCTTGATGTTTACGAATTGATCAGTGACATTTTAATTACGATAGGGCTACAGCTATAGTGCGTTCATGCACCAGAGAAGCTAGTTATACGACAGGCACGTCCTGGCGGCTTAAACTGAATAGACCCAAGAAACTTCGGATCAATACCTATAAGCATTGCACATACTGGCAAAGGACTGGAATTTTAAACCAGTAACTGCTCTGATGTACAGAGGAAGCTATTAGAAACCCCATCATCTCGGGGTTACTAATCCCTATTGTTAGACAGAGACGGCACGTAAATAAAACTCTTATCCTGGCAGACGCCAGGAATCAAGCACGAAGCGTGGAAATGGCTACCCGGATCGCCCAAGGCTATAATGCTTAATCCAAATGATATCAAGGAGCGGTTTCGTCATTTTCAGAATCTTTGGCAAATTAGCCTCTCCTGAGATTTAAAAACAAAACAAAAGGAGGACCCCCCTTACATTGATGGCGATCAGGTTTCTTCAATAGAAGTACCTTTTTTGCATTGGTAGAAGACACCTAAAAAAACGTGCCAAAACTCGAGAGGCTAGATCGTCATATTTGCGAGAGGGGAGGACATTTCACCAAGGTGTGTAGATCTAAATCACATATGAAGGTTTCTGCTGCCTTGCCCTTTCATGGCTACTATTACAAAAAAGTATCAGATGGTTGGGAAAGTTACTCTAAATTGCTGCATAAACAGGGGAAAACTCAACACCCTGGTTGATTCTGGAAGTAGTCATTATTTAATTTGCTCTAGTTTAGCCCAAGCTAAGGGACTAGATGTTCAGCCACCGAGTGCGACCGCCGGCGCGGCTCCTCCAGACCTTGCAGAGAGTAAGGGACTGCGTAGTGGATATCACCGAACGTAAACAAACGTGCGAAAAGTTTTTAATACCCTCGACGGTGCTGACGTGATCCTGAGGCAAAACTTTCTTGAATTGCACAAAATGTTGAGATTCAGTATGACAGTGACAGGCGTACTGAATAGTAAGATGATCTTTCATCCTTCCCTATTCGAGAACTATCGCTTGACTGTAGGCCGATTGGTGTGAAATCCAGAAGGTACCCGAAGGAAGAAGAGGAATTCATGAAAAAAAAGAAAAAAGAAAAAAATCTACTGGAGTCAGGAATCATCTAAACGAGTTGAACTCATCGCAAGGGTTGGTAATGACCTACGGGAAACAATAGGAAAGATTAGTCTTGGATTACTTGCTGATTATAAATTGTTCTACCCCCAGAGACGCATATCTTTTACCGATTTCAATGATGATCGAGTGCCGAAGAATCTTATATGAAATAATCGAAGTGGAAGTTCTTGGATGAGTGTTTACTTACATAGGTGACGTGACAATTCGCATTACTTGTCTAGATTCAAAAAAGTTGCTTCCAAGTATAGGCTTACCTTCAATGAAAACAATGTGTTCACCGGGTAATTCATATCAAATATCCAGTGTGATGAGTGTAGAGTTTCGAGTACTCAAAATGACTAAATCCATTGTTGGTGCATGGAGCTCTCTGCCTATCACTACGATATCAGAAATCATTCCGGCGACAAGAATGCAGGTCCATTTACGTTAACAGGGGAACAGAGCGTTTTTATCATTGATAAAGATCTAAGGAATTTACATGATAATCACTGCCATCTTGGGGTATTCAGAAAGATGCATTTTATTCAGATCATACGGAAGAAATTGATAAAATGACAGAAAGCTGTAATGTGTGAGCCAAGAAGGCGAGGCAAGCTTATTGGAACAACTCTACCCTTAGAAAGACTAAACATAGATCATAAGGGACCACTTCTTCCTTATCAAGGAAGAAACAAGTATATGTTGACAATTATCGGCGAGAATAGTCACTTCTTATTTTTGAAGGTTGGGCTTGCTTTACCGAAGAACGAAAATCCTGTTTGTCCTGAAAAGAAGGGTATACAACCAATGCATCCTCTCGGTAGTCACCTACGGAGCTGAAACATGGAACTTGACTGAAAGACTGGCTCGCAACGAGCACATGAGATAATCATGCTCAACCTCAGATGGAGAGATCACAGGACAGCACAGTACATCAGAGAGAAAACAGGAATCTGAGACATCATAGAATCCATTAAAAAATTCAAATGGCAATGGGCTAGTCATTTTGCAAGAATGACAGACGATTGATGGACATCACGACTCACAACATTTGCAAAACCGAGGCTGGCAGAATGCTAGATGAAGAGACGAACTAGACGAATTCAGAAAGTATCGACTCCGTGATGCCTACGATGAAGTGATGTGGCGAATCCTCAGGAAGGTCTATGTCCAACGACGGATGTTAAAATGATGATGATGATGATGATGATGAAGATGATTTCCTTTTTATGTTTTCAGGTAGGAACATGCCCTCTACCAGGCCAATCCTGATTATGTGTTTCTCAGATTACTTAATTTGAAAGAAAGCACTGTTTCCAATCGTCAATTGGTTCTGAATGGTGGATAGATAGTGGGAGTGGCTGCGCCCTCACCCGGAACTTCGTATGAGCTGGAGGGGATCGAATTGGTAACGGGTGGCTCAGGGCTCGGTCTAGAAGCGGAGGTTTTGATGGTACCGAGGGATGAATTGGCTGTATCAGGTGACTCCTCAGTCATCCTGGAAGTGTTTCTCCAGACTAGATTTCAACAGTCAACTGATCTCGGGGGATCCATGACGTGAGTCGTGATGTCCATCGGTTGTCTGCCATTCTTGCAACATGGCCAGCCCACCGCCATTTGAGCTTTTTAATGGATTATATGATGTCCCTGACTCTTGTCTTTTCTCGGATGTACTGTGCTGTCTTGTGGTCTCTCCATGTGGGGCCAAACATTATTCTTTCATGTGCACGTTGCATGGTTCTCAATTTACGAGTATTGCGGATATGAAAAGAGGAACGTTACCATTTGCATTTTGCGCTCAGATTGTTCGCAACACTCATTGTTCAAAGTTTGAATTACTCATTAGCTGGTATTTTCTTTAAGTGCAAATAACTCTAAATGCGTTGAGACTCTAGCTGTCCCCATCAGAACATCTTTGCTTATTGTTATTTGGCGGTTATAATCTAGAAGATCCCACCCAGAATGATAACAATGACCGGCTTCTCCCGAATAAAGAAATGTTGTACAACTCCATGTAAGGCCTGACTGAGTGTGGTCTTTTCGAAAGCGTCGCAGAAAGTGTCGTAAAGAGAAATTATAACTGACAATTACAAGACGTATAAAGAAAGATCGTTAAATGCTTTATGAGTGGAAGCAACTGTTCTCTTCAGCGGATTACGTCTACGTGTATTAAGTATTCAGTAGCTTTGTTTTGCAGTGCACGGGAAACATTTTTTTTCTCGGACAGAAGTCACGTGGTTCCTGTGGACTCTTTATCTGAAGTATTCTTGTTATCGATTCAGCAATTCGTTGTTATCAATATTTTATTTTGTGGTAAAGCACAAGAAGAGATGAGAGGCTGTTCAGTAGCACAGCGTGGACGGTGTCAATCTCAGTAGAGATAGTAGCCATCTAGTTATGGATAGATAAGCCTGCAGATGCACTTAACAAAGTCTATATGCACGTGTGGATATTGGGGAGTGGTGCATACATCCTAGCATGTGTATATATATATATATATATATATATATATATATATATGTGCGTGTGTGTGTGCATGCATCTATGGGTGGGTCCGTGTGTATGGTTTATGTGCACGAATCTGTATGCGTATGTGTACGGGTGTTTGAGGGCATGAAAGTGTATCTCCCTCTCTCTCTCTCTCTTTAATATACATCTCTCTCTCTCACTTTCTCTCTCTCTCTTCATGTATGTGTGCGTAAGAATATTTGTTAATGTGTATTTGCATGTATGTGCATAAGTATGTTTGAAATGTATGTTGGTATATATATGTGCGTGCTTATATTCATTTATATCCCAAGTTTTGTCTTGCACAAGGCACACTAATGGTGCTGCCTTCGAAGATTAAATTCAACCATAACCGAAGGTCTCCGAAACTCACTTGATAATGAACGCTCCAGAAGCCGATCCTGGCCCAAGGCGATAATCATGGGGGCATCTAATGAGAGTTGAGGTTGCAGCAGTATGTGAAAATGGCTTGTATATGGCATCACTGTATGGCAGGCGCCCTAAGTGGGGATGTATGTATGTATGTGTATGTGTGTTAGCCCGTGCATGCACACACACATGAGTCCGTGTACATGCATGTAAGTGTGATGAAACACGGCACATCTAACAAAGGAAAAGGGTGCCATTAGTTTCGGCGGGAAGTTGTCGTGGGGTCTTGTAGCCAAACGCAGTCTCCCTTACGAAGACTTTTGATTCACCTAGCCAACCAGCGCACAGCTTGAAAGTAGCCCTCTTTTCTCATTGGTTGATCCTTGAAATGAAGACACACTGTGCAACAGCGACTGGGAAATTTGAATCGTATGGAGAAAGTTAGGAGAAAGACACCAAAGGGGACTGATATCTCCCTTGCCAGCATTCGGCTTGTAAAGGTGACGGGAAATTAGACGAATCAGCTAGCAGGTTAATGTGCAGGTGTGATAGAAAACAGAATGACCGACTGGGAACGATATTAGGCTTTTAGATATTCGATGCGAATCCCTGGAGTTTGTTGTAGAAATCCTCCTTTCAATGTTTCTACTTCTGTCAAGTTTGAAAACTTCCTTTGTTCACTTCCAAATCTGAGTCCGGGTGTTGTTTTTACATGTTATTTTCATCTCTTTTGGAAACTGTATCTTGTGACTTCAACGAGCTGTTTAATTTACAATGACTCTTCCTCAAATTTCTAAGTCACATGCAAATACGTTTTCAACGTGGTTGTACTACATGAGTTGGTTTCACGACAGTTGAAATACGTATAAGAATATGTAAATGAATATGTCTAGCATATTAAATGCCCGATATGTTACGAGTTGAAAAACAAGAGGAAAAAAAGAGTTACGCCTACTGGTGTTATTCAGACATTGATCTAAAAATCCGAGTGTTCGTTTGGTTGGATAGTACCATTTTTCTTACTGTCTTAAGGATATGATTTGCGCTTTAAAGCATTTTTCGTTTACGACTTTTTAATTTTTAAACTTTTCATTTCCCCATCACGTAGCGAGCTCCACTTTCCAAAATACCTCCTTTATGACTTCTTATTTCGAATAGATTAAAGGTTTCATCTGGAAGAAGACGAGATTCCAGCTCTTTTTAGTTGAGTATTTTTCCTCCGGCGTACATTCTAGGACTATAAACATGTATTCGCTTGTTTGATTAGACTTGATTTCTCTTCGATTTCAACCATAGTTTTCCCCAAGACTTGATGGGTTTTTTTTTTATCTGCAGTTATTGGTAGTATCACACAGCACTGGAAATATTCTTTCTCTTCATCATCATCGTCCAGAGGCTATGGTCACAGTGTTTCCGAGAATAATTCGGGTAACACTCACATAACCTTTCCTCACTGCATGACGCATCTTGAAGATGTCCGGACGTCTTGTGAAAAATGGGATAACTACCTATAGCCTGGAAATCGCTATCGCACAATTATACTCTGTCATAGGGCCACTAGTGTCAAGGCTAGCAATGTATTTAACAGCTTTTGTATAGATAATACTGTCTGGGCGATAAGATACTTATTGGAGGATTGGACGATTCAGTATTCACTTACGCCCGCTCTTCTCCATCAATCATCGTAACGTGCCAGTGACTGAACATTTTCCGAGGATATCTGGCGGGGGGGGGGTAGATTCATGCATATCCCAAGGGTATTAATGCAAAATGAATATCAGCAACCTCAGCCGAAATGCGAACTCTGTTCGCTGTTATTACAGTAGGATGATGAAACTAGGGGTTCCGTGAAATCTCTGATGATTTCAGTAATTTCATGAAAACCCCATCTTGATTACGGATCTCATGGAATTCCTAAAATCTTCGGGCATCTCATAAATGCACCGAATATAATGACGTGACTTCATGAATGATTACGTGTTCAACAGATTACAAAATTTTGTGGAGTGAAATTTATTCAAACCGCTAACAATAATACCGATGTAATAAAACAGCAACAATGGTGTGAACACGCAACGAAACATTATTATTATTATTATTATTATTATTATTATTATTATTATTATTATTATTATTATTATTATTATTATTATTATTATTATACTAAACTAGCGCAATGCCCGTCCAAAAAGGTGTAAGTTTGGGAGATACACGTACGAACACCTCTGCCCGTGTGCATAGACGCCTGCATTGGCGTATAGTGATATACATGCATACGTCATATCAGTGCATATATGCATGCAGTTCACATAAGCGTGTCAACTTATACATTATTTATCAAAGCAGGCATACACATTTATATTACACATTACTGTGTACCTGGATGCACTCTACACTAGAAATGAGCGGGGATTTAAGGACTGTCAGAAACCAACTTCCAAACGCAACTGAAAAACATCCATACAAACTTAAAACAGAAAATCAGGAACATGAACTGATAAGTACATACTTACAGAAACATGAACTGGTAAACATGAACGCATGCAGAGCCATGAACTGATGAACACATACACATACAAAAATAGGTTGATAAACACGTACACAAGAATGAACTTATAAACACATACACACGGACAAGCATCGGCTGATAAACACATGATGAACAGATATACACGCACTGAAACGTAAACTGATGAACATAAACGTGAACCGATCAACACATTCATACAACTAAACACACCTAAACATGAACTCATAAACATTTATTCGAACTCAAACTGTTGAACACAAACATAAACTGATAGATGAACATGAGTCGATAAATATAAACAAAAACTTATAAACACGTACACGCACACGCAAAAACCGATCAAAATATAAGATAAACACACAAAAAGTCACCAATTGATAAACACAAACCTGATGTCATTAGCACAAATATAAACTGATATACATACATAAATATGAACCAATAACCTCCAACACACAAAGATAAACAGATAAACACATACTGACATCATAGTGATGAGTAAATAAGCACAAAAAACATAAACTGATAAACACAGGAACAGAAACGAATGAATACAAACATGATGAACGCATGCAAACATTAGACCTAAACGGATAGATATAAACATGAACTCATAGACACATAAACAAACGAAGATAATCTGGTAAAGTGGCATACAAACTATTAAACACATACGCACACATGCATAAACCGATAAACACATACACACACGCACATAAACACAAACTAATGAATACACACAAACGTAAACAAATAAACACATACGCTCACAAATTAAACTGAAAATTGCACACGAACATGAACTGAAAAACATATGCACACGCAAACACTGATAATAACTGAAATAAACTTACAACGGTTACACAAACAAACTAATAAACATCACACAGAAACATAAACTTACATACACACGAATATAACCTTATAAACACACTAACATGAACTAATAAACATACACAATCATGATACACCGATAAATGCAAACTTGAACTTATGAAAACATACACATAGACAGGCACCAGCTTATAAACACATGATGAACATATTCACGCACAGATATGCACACACGCAGAAACGTAAGCAGATGAACACAAACATAAACCAATAAACGTGTACACACGAACAGAAACTGATAAATGTATTCCCACTAACAGAAGCTTAAAAACACACGCACAAATAAAAAATGATAAATAGAAACATAAGCTGAAAAACGTACACACACACCATCATGAACTTGTAACCAAATACACACACAAAAATAATCTAAAGAACATGATATAACAAACACGTACACTAACATAAACAGATAAAGACAAATTTAAATTGAATAATTCATTTGCCCAAAAACCTAAACTGATAAATACTTATGCAAATACTGATGAACACGAACAAAAAGTCATGAACACAAACATGATAAGCTGATAAACACAGACACACGAAGCGATAAACCCATACACTCAAGAATAAAATGATAAACGCCCACACAAGCATAGACTGATAAAAACACACACAAATATAGATTGATAAACACAAACATAAGCACAAACACACAGTCATACTCTGGTAAACATGAACGCATGGAGATGATTTGATGAACACATGCACAAAGCATGAACTGATAAACACAAACATAGGCTGATAAACACTTCTGCACAGAAATCTTGCCCGATAAAGACACATACGGGCATAAACTGATAAACACAAGCATAAACACATGCATACACAAATATGGACTGATAAACACACAACTAATGAACAAATAAACTCAAAAGCATAAACTTATAAATATAAATATAAACTGATAAACACATACACACAGAAACATGAACTGATAAATAAGTACACACAAAATATAAACCAATGAATACATACACACAAAAACATAAACTGATGAACACATACTCATAAGCTGATAAACACATACACTGATAAACACATACGCACAAAAACATAAACTGATTAACATATACACATAAAAACACGAAATGATAAAAAAGTATACACAAAATATAAACTAATAAACACATACACACAAAAACATAAACTGATAAACAAGTACACACAAAATATAAGCGAACAAACACATTCGCACAAAAATATAAACACATAAATATGAACATAAACTGATAAACACTTGCAAACATTGATAAACGCATACACGCAAAAGCATAAAATTATGAATACAAACATGAACTGAAGAACACATACGAACATACAAACATAAACTGATAAACACGTACACACAAAAACATAAACTGATAAACATTACATACGAAAACATAAACTGATAAATACATACTGATAAAAACATAAACTGATGAACACGTATACACAAAAACATAAACTGATAAACATTACACATAAAAACATAAACTGATAAACATTACACATAAAAACATAAACTGATGAGCACATAACTGGCGAACACATACGGACACAAGCTGATAAACACATACACATAAAAACATACACTGATAAACACATGCTTACACACGAACTGATAAACACCCTCACAGACACAATCTAACAAACAGAAACCTATACTAATGTACTAATAATACATACCCACACAAGCATGAACTAATAAATACTTTACACGCATGTAAACATTTGTCGATAAATCAATACGTTCGTAGCATACTAATGAAAAAAACATTTATTTTACATAACAAATATCTATTTTTATCTATCGATATAAAAGCCATGGATGTAAATTAGTATATTTGATTGTATATTTATTAGGTCTTATATCATGTCCGATTATAGCCTAAAAGTTATAATGGAGTGTCCCTTGTGAAATAGATTAACAAAGCTAAAAACAGAAGCAATTAAAAGGTCGTAATAAAATCTTGTGACGTAACTATGAAGAATACGTCACGGAATATCTGGGCGATTGGAAATATAAGAGAAGAAAAATGAGCGAGAACTACTTATTCGAAAATTCCAAATTTGTCAAATTGTCAATTTGATATTTTTTCTCCCTAGTCATTCTAATCAAATGATATCCATTTTTTTTTGTTGTGAAATAAGTAATGTTTTTCATAATACAAGTTTTTTTTCCCATAACTTTTCTTTATACAACACGATATAAGTGGTGATTTCTCTTACATAAGACTTGAAAAAGATTGAATTGAGTCGAGACATGAAAAAATAAATAAATTAGGATACTTGAATTATTCAAAATGAATCACCAAATAAATAATCTTTGTGTTCCTTAGTGTTGATCCATACAAAAATAAACTCGTCATTTTTTTTTCACGCGTACGTGCTATATAAATAACAAGTACGGAACGTTATTCGGAGGCGAATCAAAATTCAGTTAATAGTTGTGTCAGGCAACGGACTTATTGATCCACCCTCGTAAATTGATAAACACTGGCACAAACAAACTCTCGCACATACATACATAAATACACACGTATATAAACATATGCACTCATAAATAAGTTCATAAACATACTCATATATAAGACACAAAATCAGACTACACACGCATACTTACTGATTCAAGAACACAGACATACGCTCATAGACATGCATTCTACAGAACAAGAATAGCAGTGACCTAGAAAATTCTTTGCTTTTTTTGTGTCTTTATCTCTTGGAGGGTTTTTTTTTCCGCATTTTATTCCAGGAATTCCAGACAAATAAACACTATTCCTTTTTCTTTCTTTTATTTTTATTCTACCATTCTTCTCCCTCTTCCCCTGATTCCAATCGATTCCTATCATTTTTTTCTCTTGATTTCAATTCTACTTTCTTTCTTTCAAACAATTTCCATCTTTTTTTTTCTCACTTGGCTTCTTCATTATCGTCGTCTTTTTCTTTTTTTTTTTCTTTTGCTGGTTCTTAAACTTCTCTCTGTCCTCCTCTTGTCTCTTCTCATCTCGTCAGATTTCTCTTCTTCTTCTTCTTCTTCTTCTTCTTCTTCTTCTTCTTCTTCTTCTTCTTCTTCTTCTTCTTCTTCTTCTTCTTCCCAACACTATTCCCCCCTTTCTCTCTTACTATTGTCTTCCATCCCTTCTCTCCTACATCATTCTCTTGCTCCGCCAACCCCATCTTCGGATTTACCCCTCTCTCACTTCTACCACGCCCCAACCCTATTTTCTTATTTGTCCATATTATTATATTATTTTCTCATATTCTTTCCCAATGTGTTTTTCTCGTTCTTGCTCTCCCTTTATTGTTATTTATGTTGTTATCGTCTCCTCACCCTTCTTCTTCTTCTTCTTCTTCTTCTTCTTCTTCTTCTTCTTCTTCTTCTTCTTCTTCTTCTTCTTCTTCTTCAACCACTTTTTACTTCCTCTGACCTTTTGCCATCGTCATTTCTCTTCTGTTATTTTTCCTAATTCCTTTTCTTCTTTTTTGCTTCCCACAAACTTTTTTGCATTGTTCTTAACCTTCTTCGTTTTGTTTTTTCTTTTATTCTCTTTCCTTTTCTTTTTCTTTTATTTTCTTTTTTTCCTTTTCCAGTTTTATTCAGCCTATTTTTTTGTTTCTTGTTTGTTTTTTTTGTTTGTTTTTTTTTCACTTTTTCTCATTCTCACAACCCCTTATTTTCCCACCCCTGGTTCCCTGTTGCTCACACTTTCGATGAAGCAACAAACAAGTTGATGACACAACGCGCGAGGCAAAGGGCGGAAACCTCCCATCAGAGTAGATTGATCAGTGACAAAATAACATCAAAACGGCCTGGCAGAAACTCACAAAACTTCTATCAAAAGATGTTTACGTGTCCTCTCTCTTCTCTCTCTCTCTCTTTCTCCCCTCTCTTTCCCCATCTCTCTATCCCTCTTCCCCTTCCCAATATTCTCGCTCCCTCTTTCCGATCTATCTACCTATCTATATCTATCAATCTATCTATCTCTCTCTTTCTATATATATATGTTTCTGTTCATATCACTCTATCAATTTCAATCTCATTATTATCTATCAAAATCTATTATTTCCCCGTTCCACGTCGCTCTCAGTCAGTTCAAAACAATCTCAATTCCTCCATTTTTTTTTTTGTCAGTTAAAGTATATTAGTCTGTGCATATCTATGTAACTATATCTCTGTATTATTAGTTTGACGCGTCCGTCTGTCAGTCAATCGATCTATTTTTGTTTGTATCTATCGCTACTTGCTCGGCTCTATACATTTACTTTCAATCTAAATACTATTCATATCTATCTTAGCCTTTTCGTATCGATCGATCGGTCGGACTGACATATTTTGTATTTCTCACTCAGAGAGATATACCTCAGTCTGTAATCCACAGTCCGTAATTTAAGAATTCGTCAGGTCAGTAAATCTGCAATATTCACATTGCATATATATAAATATATATATATATATATATATATATATATATATATATATATATATATATGTATATATATATATATATATATATATGTATATATATATATATATATATATATATATATATATATATATATATATATATAACTAGAGCTTGAGCATACCTCTATATCTACCACAGTTTTATAATATCGCATTCTATTCATATCTACCTCTGTAGATTTCTTGGTACCTGGGATAGTTGCAAATTTTGCTCTGGTGCTTGTGATCGATGATCATACCCAAGCAAAAAACCTTGATTACAAATGCCGATTTTCAAGGGCAGCTAGTTAATTTCTCAAATTCCATGACCGGAAAAAAACAATCTTCTGGCTACAAAACAATAAGAGCAACCGTAAAGTAGAATCTACAATAATGTATAGTGTATAAAATGTGATACTATAATGTACGCATCAGGTTCTTCAAGAATCTAATAAATGCCATTATGTATAAGTGGGCTATAAAGAGGAAATAAATGTGATAGTAACCAAAGAAACACCAATGAAATGAGGGAAATAGATTTCAATGATAGGAAGAGCGTATTCATGATGTCATCTCAGGTTCTATGTTCTCAGTTTGTTGCCTTATTGGAAAAAAAAGTCACTCATTTCTGCGATTCCTTATATAAAGGGATACATATTCCGGTTTCAACACCTTTTTTCACGTGGAGTAGGTCTTATATCGATGTTAGTTGCTCAGATCTCTGACAATATTTCCTCTAACACCTACCTTACACTAATCTTATCTGCCTCGAAGACCATTACTGCTGTATTGAGTTCGATTCTAACTTGAGGTCATACACCTTTATCCTCGTGCAAGGCTCAGCTAAACTTACAGTATAATGACCAGCCTTTTGTCTCCTCACTGGTGCTTGATAGAAGCCAAGACAGCGAAATGCTGATTTTCTAGGCATGCTGGTCTTCCCCACTCAGAAAATTCACATGCTAATCATGAAGGATATTAACTTGTATTGTATGTTGAATAACAAGTTGGTCTCACTAACTATTCCCACTAAGCTTTGTACCAAAGCAACCTTGGTAAATGGTGTATGTGTATGCGTATGCATGTATGTATATGAAAGAGAGAGAAAGAGAGAAGGGAGGACGTATGCTTGTGTCTGTTCTTGTATGTATATGCATATTTCAAGCTTAAATATATCTATACACAAATCGACAGGAATAGATACATGCATAAGTATGCATAAGCAAACGTTTGCACGCGCACTTTAGAGATATTGGAATAAATACGAATCAGCTATTTCCCCCATTTCTCCCCTTCTCTCTCTCTCTCTCTCTCTCTCTTTCTCTCTCTTTCTTTCTCTCCCCCCTTCTCTCTCTCTATTTCACGCTCACATACAAACGCACACTCATTGATGTTTAATCAGCTTAGCCTTACCTGATCTAAAGATACATGAGAAAGGGGATCCTCTTCGATCTCAAACCTTAGTCATTTGTCACTCATGCCCCAACTAGCTCTCCCAAGCAGCACCTCATATTGCACTTGGAGGGGCAGGGTCAGATGTATTATCTGATGCCTGAGGAAACAATTTCAGAAACTTTCTTGCGTGCTGAGCATTATACTGTTGTGCATAACGCCCCACACTGAATAAACAGACCCCCTGCTACATATCACTAGAATGGGGCAGCGATTAAATATAAAGAGAAAGGATTGAATTCAGTATTTTAGCAATGAACTGCGAGACAAGCTTGTTGGTCATCACTACACGCGTATATATTATTAGCTAGGCTCTCCGGTGTTGCTCGAATGGGTGAGGAGCTCTAAATCTGATAGCACTGGAAAGCAAATCATATTTTATAGAGATTTTATAAAATCAAATGAGGGCGCGTTTGCACCCCATCAACGGTTGGGCCAGTACCCATTGCCGGACAGACCTGCGTAGGCCAGCGCACCACCTTAGATAGATCTGCATATCCCCTCCTAAAACATTTAGAATGATTTTTTTCTCAAAAATAAGAGTTCATTTGATAATTTTTGTTTTTAGTTGTGTCTATGTTTCATTTATGCTTTTTGGTTCGGATATGGTTAAGTCGATAGGGTTTCTGTCTATCTGTCCGGTTAGGGTTAGATTCCTTAAGAAGAAAATACTGCCAAGCTGGCACAAGCATAGAGAGGAAGAGAAATCCACATCCATGGTCACCTATGACGAATGGAAATTCAAATCGCAGTTTAGCATTATCGCTACATTGTAAATCGAACCCCCTCTTATGAAACCTTTAAATATTTCTTTCTCAAACCAGACAAATTTCTAGAGGGTTTGAAGGTCTGATAAATTGGAAGCATTTAAAATTAAAAAGGAAAAAAGTTAAATTTCTCAATCGGATTTCGAATTCGGTCAGCCGATTGTATTTCTTTTGTTTCAACCTTAAAATGTGAGCCGTAGGTAAACTTTGATTTCGGATACGCCATTGTAAGCGATGAGAGTAATAGAAACCCTCATTTGCAGTTTTGAAATGGCTAATGAGGAAAGAGGGTCCAGTTTAGCATTATATAAATAAAGTTTTCCCCCTAATCCTGAAAATGTTTGTCAAAAGTAACAAATTTCTGGAAGGTTTGGGGGTCAAATAGTCTGAAAGCATATATAATTGAAAGGAAAAGAATAAACTTTCTCCGTAGGAATGTGAGCTTGGCCTGCCAATTCTACTTTCCGAAGATCTACCCACTCGGCTATTTGACAACCATGAATTTGAAGGCTATGAATTATTGGCCCATCGGAATTTTTTAAAAAGCTCTGACTATCTCTCCATATCGACATGTATGTAGGTTCGAATGAATGGCGAAAAATCCTTTCCCAGATGATGCTGATTCAAGATATATATATAGTTTCATTTTATGAATCTAATCTGAATAGTTTTTGAGAAAATCCTAGGTGGAAAAACGCAGAGAAAAAATATTTTTCTACTGACTTTTCCCGTGAGTGCGAACGCCGATCCCATAGAAATAGACAGTATTTTTTGCAGAATTCGACTTCAAGATGTGTGTTGTAGGTTACATTGGACCTGCTGATGGCTTTGTTTCCACTGTGATGTGTTGTTTTCAACACCACGAACTTAGTTTAGTACATCATAATCTAGATGAGATAAAACTTATGCGAAATCAGTCAACAAACAGAAAATCTGCTGCTCAAATAACCATATGTATTACGATACAATAATTCATTCATCGAATGAATTTCAACTTTCTTTCTCTGCTCCTTTTCTCTTATTGTGCATTCCTTATAATTCTTTCCGTTTTTTTTTCTTTCGACTCTCATTTGTTTTTGTTTTCTATTCCTCTTTCTCTTCATTTCTTCTTTCTTCTTTGATTGAGTTCAATTTTTTCATTCAGAGAACTTAAAAGAGTCTTGTCATCTGCAATCATCTCTTCATCCAAGTAGCAACTTACATTCCCTTCTGATCTCTTGTTTTCATCTCCATCCCAGCATAATACACATACACATTATTATTATTATTATTATTGTTGTTGTTGTTATTATTATCATCATCATCTCTGTTCTGTTTGTGTGTGTGTGTGTTGCTGTTTATGCGTTGTATTTTCTTTTCTGGGACAGGTTTGTGAGTGTGTGTGTGTGTATATGTATTGTACTTTACACTAGTATACAACAGATGATAATAATGCTCTTCTCAATATACAGACAGTGCCCCTGTAAGCACCATCATCTGGATTTCTCTGGGAGAATGGTCTCCACAGAATTTTCCTTGATCATCCCTAGCACCCGATAATAATGGAGACAGTTTATGTTTTCAAGTGCCACATCTTCTGTGTCTCGATTTCAAGACCCTTGTACCTGTCTAGTTTCACAAGTTCCTTTACTGCTTTATATCGATCAGGAGACACACTCAAGTCAATTGAAAGGTAAGTTCTTTTATGGTGATCTGTGATTACTATGTTGGGTCTATTTACTTTGATGATCCACTCAGTATTTATTACCAAGTCCCATAGTATCGTGGCATTTTGTCCTCCAGTTACTGGCTCTGATTGATGTTCATACCAATTGTTTTCTATTGGCATTCCGTGATGCTTGCAGATTTTCCAATGTAGATATTGTCCCACTTTGTCTTGTCTGGACTTATAACAGAGCAGCCAGACACGCGGCGGTCTATTGTTTCTGCACGTAGGTCACAGAAGCGACGTATTGGGTCGGCGCCATTTCTCGTGATATTTGCTCGAAAGTTTCGATTGGACAAGTTTTGGTTTGGGGCAACCAGTAGAAGTCCCTGTTCCCGCTTTCAATTCATTGCTCTGCAGCCATTAGTGGGTGTTTTTCTTGTCTACATCAGCGTCTTTGCCCTTCAATCTGTTCATGACCCTGCTCCTTTACATGTTGCCTCGTCATTTTCACATCTATATTCAGTGAATACTCTTCACTATCCACGTTTATATCTAGTTCTCTTGCAAACTTTTCACTCTCTTTTACAATTGAATGTAGCTTTCTCGTGTTTAAATGTTCGCTGACTAGTTTTAATATCCAGTCCTGAATGATTTTGAGGTACTGGTGTAATCCTATTGTTGTTGCTTTGAATGTCCGTTCTAGTTCTAGCCATTTCCCAATCAGTTACTCCTTGGCAAATTGAGCTTTAAGGTAGTGCTTTCTGTGGTACGCTATAAGTTTCCTTATTTTTGTGTTAATATTTCTAATTTCATCTAGATTCCAATTAATTATATCAAAATTATGTGATATAACAGGGATAGCTGGAGTATTGATGGCTTTTATCCTATTTTTTTCTAAATTCTGCTCAGTTTTCTGTACTGTACGCACTCTTCTGAAGCACTCTCTCCTTACTTTTTCTTTCATGTTGGCATGTTGAATTACCCTCCCTTCATTAATCCCTAAATATTAGTATGCCTTTTTCTTGTCCTAGTTTTTTTTTTATAACTGTTTCAATATCTAGTTCTACGAGTTGGTTTTCACCAGCCAACCTCTTTTGAACATAGCTGTTAGCACACTAATCTAGGCTAAAAACTGATATTTTCAACATTATTTTAAAACACCTTCAGGTTCCTTGTCATCTAATATCAGATGATGCATGTGAAATTGATGGTTGATTATATCGTCTCATTTTGTATCCTTATCCAGATTTGTTTTGTACAATGGATAGAGGAATTAGTGAGATACAGAGAAGTATTGGGTAGAATGAATCCCCTTGGAGTATGTCACAGTTTATGCTGATATTCTTTAACGTTACGATCCCATTTGAATGAAAAAGAAAAAAGTCAGGTCCGATCTTCACGCTTGCATAGGGTGGTCAGTTTGGATGTCAAAGTCCCCGAGTAATTAATGGCTTCCATCCTCCAGGGATGTCTCCAGTCTATGATGGTACCATTTGTTTGCTTAGCTCCCAGTGTATCATTGTTGGTACCGTGCCGTGTCTGTTTTTATACTCCTTCTGGGCTAGTTGACTATATTCACTAGTTATTGCTTTACGGTCTCATTCTTTTATCCGCGAAGGCAGCATTTGCTCTTTGTTCGGGTTCGGTCAATTTTTGATTTGTCTAGCAATATCCATGACTAGAGAGTCAATGACATTCTGTATGTCTTTTGAATTATCTGTATAGTTTTTTCTGTTCCCATTTTTCTTTTTTTTTTTTTGTTTACTATGCTGCTCCTTCGTTTGCTATTTTGTTGTTCGTTGCACTGCTTCAGGTGCTCTTTATAATGTCGTCACTTTTTGCTTGCACATACTTTTTTAGCCCTGTTTTGGCCTTTTGGACAGTCTCTCGTGCTGATGAGTCCTCAACCACCTCCTTACCTCGTGGCGTACAGTTTATCTGTGGGATTTAAGGCTTTGTGCATCGTCATAACCTTCCTTGTTCGCCAGTCCATTAATTGGAGTTTTCCCATTATCGATCCAAGAAACGGTTCTGTGTATCTCACTACTGATATCTTTATCTGCTATTTAGTTTGATTTCCTATATTTTCCTTATCCTCCTAAGGTATTCTCTTCTCATTTTCTCTTTTATTTCTTCCCATTTTATCGTGTCATATTCGAGGACTCCAAGTATCAGTCATGTGCGGTCAATGATCTGATTTTTTTGCTGTCAGGAAATTCGATTCCTTTCGCTGCTGCAAGCCTTCCTTTGTGCATTATTATCAGTAGTAGTATTGTTGTTGTTGCGGTGGTGGTGGTGGTGGTGGTTGTGGTCCTGTGGTCATCTCTGGAGACTGAGTGACAATAATTCCACTTCAGTTCCCAGCTCTCCCTTCAACAATGCTGTGGTTTGCACTTTCCCTCCGGATGTCTGGTTGTCATAGCTAAATGCTGAGTGACAATATCTTCTGTCCAACACACAGCGTCTCACCCTCACTCACTTTTATTTCATGTATTTTCCAATACTCTCCCCTTTTGCATGCTTCCATCAGAGGCCTGGAGGTTATCCCTGACGATTAAAAGTCTATTCAAATCTCCGGCACCATTTTTAGTATCCTGGCAGACGATGTGATCTTAACAAACTCATCGAATTCCCAATTCCTCTAATATCAATCCTAGAGTTTTCGGTGTTCCAAGTAAACCTCCTGATATAGGCTAATAACAACCTTTATGTTCCATATTTTAAGCTCCTGTGCAAGGTATTGGTATTTTTCAATTTTTAAGGTTGAGTGGAATTTTCCTTCAACAATACGTAGTTGAGCAATAAACCGGTTGGTACTTCGTCTACTGCTCACCCTACCTCACTAGCTGACTGTTGCCTAAGAGAGTTCTCCAACTGCTACAACAATCCAAATCTTTCACCTGCTGACACTGTCATCATAGCCTCAGCCTTTGTAGAATTAACCTATGGGAAGAGAGCGCTCGCTTTAGGCTGCCCAATGATTGGCCAAGGGGACCATGGCAATTTGTAAGGGATCCTGTGATTGGCCAACCGATCCCACATATAAATCCCACCGAAACTGATGACCTACATTTTAAGGTTCAAACAACCACACGTGTGCGCAACTCAATTTCTGCTTAGACGAACTTTTGTTTATATAATTATTTGACTATGTATTTCACTGCAAGCATTCAACTTTCAGGATTAGACTGATAGATCTGATTGGTCACTCAATAGAAACTGCCACGTGACCAATGTCTTTTGACAGCATGCAGCATTGCTGGTGATCAATTGAATACTTGAGAAAAGAGGTGATCAACGAATGAAAATACAATTTAGTTTCTGGTTTATGAGCTTCGGAGAGAAATTATTCATGAGGTTTTCCTTATATGTATATAGAAACAAGACATCAGATTTCATCGGGAAAAAGCTAATTATCAAATTTTACTTTATGAATTCTTTGTTATACAGGAACAAGAGTTATACCCATTAACAAGTGAATATTCTGTTAATTTAAAGACCCAAGATGAACCATCACAATAATTTTTTTCGGGGGGGGGGATAAGTAACACAAGGTATTGTGGATCTCATTTATGTGACAGTTATGTACGTTGCTTCATCGTAATAAATCTTCGTGAAGACAATTCGAATTTTGATTAATTATTTTGACTAGTTTTTTTCTTCATCTTAATTTGTACCGCATCAACGAGTAAACAGAGCAATCGGAATTATGATCCAAGTCAAAATCATAAAAAGCAAATAAAAATTAAGATGAAAGGTAAAAACTAGTCAAAATTTATAGCAAAAATATCGTGTCACAAAAAAGTAAAATTTCAAATTGATTAAACAAATTGCATTTGTTCATGTTTGAAGGACTGGTGACGTATCGGTGACATCATTTAGGTTAGAATTTTCACGTTTTGAAGCATTTACTTTATTAGTAAATGTTTAAATTTTCATCTCACTGGCTCCATTGATGATACATGTGCGCGTGATATAGAAAGGACATCAGATCATTATTGTGGCACACGATTGTCATCATTATCATCTTGAATTTTCAAAAACTAATACAAGGAAAACACGCTCCGGAATCCCATAAGTAAGCACAAAAGATTTGGTGGTCATAGCGCTGACTGTTTTTCAGTTATGCGATGACAGACAGACGGACATACGTTTGGCAGATTTTAAAAAGAAATCAAAGGAAAAATCACTCTAGGATGATAAGCTTTCAGGAGATCAAGCTCAACCTTCAAGAACAATAAAATTCCATTAGTTTTAAAAATAATGGTCTATAACCAATGCACCCCCCCGATAGTCACCTATGGAGCTGCAACATGGAACCTAACTAAAAGATTCGCCCCCAAGCTAGGAACCACGCAAGGTGCACACGAAAAAAAAATCATGCTCAGCATCACATGGAGAGAAAATAAGACAGCACAATATATTACAGAAGAGTCGGGGATATCAAAGAATCAATCAGAAAACTCAAATGGTAACGGGCTGGTCATACTGCAAGAATGTCACGTTCCTAGAGATCATGTGCGGAACTGAGGTCAGCAAAATATAATATGGTGCGACGAAACAGACAAGTTTAGAATATAAGGGCTTGCAAATCTAGTCTATGCCTAACGACGGATGCTAAAATGATGATGATGATGATGATGATGATGATGATGATGATGATGATGATGATGATGATGATGATGATGATGATGATGATCCCGGGAGGCATTTAGATAAAATATCAAGTGTTCTAACTGATAAAAAAGGCAAGGGTTATTCACCCCAACAAGGAATTTCTCTTTTGATCATGCATCCTTACGCTACCATTCACACATTCCCCTTTAAACTCCCGAAGATTGACTGAGATAGAAACATAGCGTTTTAGTTCATGTCAACAACAATGAGGATATTTAGTTCCCAAACACGGCCGCAACGCCCATACTTCCTCATTTTTCTTCATGAATCGCTGTTTGTCAGAGAAGGGGGGGGGGGTTAAAAGGAAAACAGTTCTAAATACTGACAATATTCAATGATTTGATACTGAACAACTCGGACCACCAGATCACGCTTGAATTATTCGGGAAATAATTACTTCTCTTTTCAATCTTTTTCGGTGAAATTACAATCTCTAGAAGGGAAGCGGAATTCGAGAGCAAGAGATAAGAGACAAACAATCAAGGACATGTGATAACACTTCTTTTCAAAAATTTGCAGTACATCCTTTTTTCTTGAATCCTGCGTCCAATTCAATGAGCTATTGATGTTCACACTGTTACAGCTGATAGGATTGATGCCGTAATAATGATAATAATGATCGTGATATTCACACTGTCACAATTGAAAGAAAAAAAACGATGCAATAATAGTAATAATAATACATTGGCCTATAATTTTCAATTCATTTACGCGTGTTTTATTGATGCTAATTTTGTTTTGAAATTGCTTTTTATTATTATTCTGGATTTCTCTCTTATTGAGACACACTCTCTTCCTCGCTGGACTGCTATAGCTCAGCTTCCCCTCTCCCCTCTCCCAATGAGAGAGAAAGATGAAGCTGTTAACTCTTTGACTGTCTAATGATTCAGTAAATCCTATTCGAGTATCCACGGACCCCCAAAGTATTGGAGACCAAGCGATATCTGGGAGTGGCTTCTGCTACCATTCTCAAGAAACTAAATAATGAGTTTTTATTGAGGTCATCTTACGTGAGAAAGACAGCAGGGGTCCTCAAACACAAGACCTCTATCGGCTCTCAAAGCCGCCTCGGCAGCGTCGTGTTCTTGGCTAATTATGTAGACACTTCTCACATACACACAATCATTTCACCACTCGCACAGATTCGTAGTGTAACATACACACATATATATATATACGTACATACATATACATATAGATAAATTCATATAAACATATATATATATATATATATATATATATATATATATATATGTACTCGCGCTACCAATGACCTTTTTTCTCGTCTCTTGACCTTAGAACACCCATACACGCGTGCGCGCGCACACACACACACACACACACATACACACACACATACAGACAGACATAATGATTCTCTCATCTTATCACCTATTGGTTCCCTGGCGGTCACTTAGATTATTCACCCTGGGAAAGTGCATACATACTCACACGTATCAATACATCTTATTACATGTGTGTATGTGTGTTTGTGTGTGTTCGGACACATACAGACACACTTCCAATGACCTGCTTATCTCCAAACACACATATACTCACCTCTCTTCCATATACTTACACGCAAAGAAAAGTTATGATTATCCTTGATGACTTTCTTTTTTTTCAAAGGAAAGCATTACTTGAAGGAATTTCTAATTTCGCCCCCTCTTCACGCCGTAATATCATGGCACTTATTCAAATTTTGATCTCCCCCACCTCAGTCTGTTTTTCCTCCTTCCGTTATCTGTTTCTCCCCCCCCTTTCCCTTATTCTTTTTCCCCTTTTCACTCCTCTTCGTTATTTCTTTTCTTATTCCCTTCTTCATTATCCTTACTCTCCTCTTCCCCTGAAATCCAGCCCCCTTCTTCTTTCTCACCCTACATCATTTTCTTCCTTTCTCTCTTTATTCTCTTCTGCTTGCTCCTCTCCTGTCCCTTATTCTCATCTCCTTCCCCTTTATCCTCACCAGCCCTTCTTATCGTGGTGCGATTTTTTCTCTTCTCTGCCCCTTCCTTTTATTTCCATCTTCTTTTCAGCCTCCTCTCGACGTTGTCACATATCACAGCAGTGCTATGGTTAGAACAGTCTCGACTATATTTTTTTATCCAAGCTGTTACGTCATTATTGCTGGCGACTGTAAGTTTTAAGTCTCCAAATTCAAATACTCTCCTCAGTATTCGTGCAGACTCAAATAGTGCTGTGATCGGCATAGTCTCTATCCTTCCTCTTATATCCAGCTCAACCAATCTGTAATGTCTTTGGGACAGTTCTCAGTACGCCAATTATTATTGGCATTAATCTGGCCTTCATGTTCCACACCTTTCTTGGCTCCCAGTGGAGGTACTGATATTTTCTCAGCTTTCTCACGTTCTATTCATATTCAGTCACGTCTATTATTTGGCAGTCTCTTATTCTCTTGCACTTGACTACCAGGTTCGGTTCTCTTGCTTTGGCTGGGTGGTCGATTTAGATTTCCATGTCCCACAGTAATTTGTGGCTTTCACTTTCCAGGAGAGTCTTTGGTTTGCACTGGTGCATAGTTCCCAGTTTATAACAGCTGTGTTCCCGCCGTGCCTGTTCTTGCACTCTGTCACTTCGTTCGCTGGTTATTTGGTTTACAGTCTCATCCCTTTTCTCGCATAGGTGGCATTTGCTGTTTCTCTAGGCTCTGTCGGCCTTCGCTTTGCAATAGTAAAGTACTGATGCTTTTATTTTGGGCTGTCAGGATGAGGAATTCTGTTTACATTCGTTCTCTTTGTAGCCATGTCCATGATTGCTTATCTAAGAAATTTTCTGTTTGTTTTTCAGATGCTTAGTGTAGCCTTTTCTATTCTTATGATCCTCCTTGTTATCTACTTTGTGACTCCACACACTTTTCCATTTTATTTCCATTTGGGCAATTTAGACAATCTTCTATGCTGATGAGTCCTTTATCGCCTTCTTTCCTCTTCACATACAATCACTTGGGTGTAAAGCCTTGTGCATCGTTATAAATGTTCTACCGCACCGGTCCATTAATTGGAGTGCATCCTTTGTCCACTACAGAAGTTTTATGAATCTTACTACCTATACAGCACATGTATTCGTTCATTTTATCGAATTTCTGATATCTAGCTTAGTCTCTAATATCTTTCTTGTTCTTCTAATGTATTTAATTTTCTGTTCCGTTTCTCCAGTTTTAACGAGTCAGAGATATTTTTATCAGTCCTGTTGTTGTCTAGTACATAGACTCCTTCTGCCGCTGTAAGCCTTCCCAGCATGCATTTTTCAGTCACGAATCCCATCCCAATGTCATCACTGTATTCTTTAACTTTGTTAAACAGAATTTCGAGTTCTTTTCTGTTCTTTGCAAATAACTTTGTGTCGTCAATGTACATTTGGTGGTTGACTTTTTGGAGAATCAGTATCCTTTTTCTTCACGATTCTGTAGAAAACTTACGCAGAAATGAAATATATCAGGTCTATAATTCTAAGTGTTTTGAAATTAAAAATCTTAGATGGTGAAATTCAGTCCTGTTTTGCTGTTGGTATCATTATGCCGTAAAAGGCAATTTACATGTTCAGTTGAGTCTTTTACTTTTCTTCAATTCTTGTCCCTAAGGCTTTTCTCTTCTTCTTCTTCTTCTTCTTCTTCTTCTTCTTCTTCTTCTTCTTCTTCTTCTTCTTCTTCTTCTTCTTCTTCTTCTTCTTCTTCTAATTGTTATTATTATTATTATTATTTGCATTTTCACACCAGTTGCCTGTCGGTCACAGCTGGAGGCTGAGTGACAGTAAGTCTCCTAAGGTCTCCAGCTCTCCTCTCTACATTCTCTCCGTCGACAGCAGTGCTGTAGTTTACACTTTCACACCAGTTGGCTGTGTTTGTTGTTTTGTGAGGGGTTGAGGTTTTTCCCATTTCCCCTTCTTTTCTCCCTGTTAGGCCACTGCTAAAAGCTGAGGGTGGTAGACTTCATATTTCTTGCATTCTCCTCAGTATTCGTGCAGTCCCCAGCAGTGCTGTGGTCTTTATAGTCTCGATCCTTCCTTTTATCCCTAGTTCTTCCAATCTCACCTTCAGTGTCTTTGGCACAGGTATATTGAGAAACTAAGTCACCGGTTCCCTTTTTTGAGTAATCCAAGGGCTCCCAAAACTAGGTATGATTTTGGTCCCAAAGAGCTAATTTCAACTAATTTCTATTTGAAAATCTGCTGTAGAATTCATCAGCTGGGGGCGTCATATCTATTAAGAGAGACTTTTTTTCCTTAAAATCTTTCTCTGCAATGTCTGGCCCATTCGTGTTTATTGTTCTGTTGGTATATGTAGTAAAGTCTCTATATAAATTTACAAATTTTGTTTCAGTGACTGGTTCAGGCCGATGTTCGTGCCAGTACTTAGCATATGGGGCGTTGTAGCGCGTATAGATGTTCCAGTCTAGATACTGTCCAATTCTATCGTGTCTATCTGATATTTATTTGCTGCAAGGACTGAACATGCCACTACTACGTGATCAATTGTTCCGATCTTGTTACAGAATAGACTTAGGGTCAATTATTATTATTATTATTATTATTATTATTATTATTATTATTATTATTATTATTATTATTATTATTATTATTATTATTATTATTACTACTACTACTACTACTACTACTAATAATAATAATAATAATACTAGCTGGAGATCTGGAAAACTACGTTAAGTTTTGATAGAAAGTAATAAAAAATTAATGTGAAGATATACAGTGCGAATAAAAAGCAGAAATGATTATTTATAATATTTCATCTACTAGAAACTAAAATAATGATGACTTGGGTTATTCATCGATTTTATCGTATAGCAAAATAGTTTAAAATTTGATACTTTCAGATAATATGAATACTAAAAACAAAATTGAACCCACAATCGGAATAAATACAGTGAATTTTTAAAAAAAAATTTTAAACTGAATAATGATTTCGATGTCGTCAGTTTTTGTCTTTTTTTAATCGTCGTTCTTGCTAAGAAGCTTCACAATCCCCTAATGATGTTAGATAAACTAAATGAAACAAACAAGAAAGTTGGCCTCCACGTGAACTTCAGCAAGACAAATGTCATGCACAACAAACATGTTGGGAACAAAGACATAACGATCAAAATCGAAAACGCAGAGCTGGAGAAAGTAAACCACTACATCTACCAAGGACAGCGAGTCTCCGTTAAGTCATCAAAAGGAGAATTGCACTATGTTGAGAAGCTTTCGATTGAGCAAGTTCGGCTTTTAAGAACAAGAAAATCCCACAAGTCCTAAAAAGAAAGGTATACAACCAATGTATCTTACTGATGGTCTCATATGGAGCTGAAACGTGGAACCTAACCAAAAGATAAACCCTCAAAGTGACAACCATGCAACGTGCAAATGAGAGAATCATACTCGGCCACACATGGAGAGCTCACAAGACGGCACAGTATATTAGAGAAAAAACTATTACAAAACTCAAGTGGCAATGGGCTGGACATGTTACAAAAAAAAAAAACTAGCAGATTATCGCTTGACATCACAACTCACAACGTGGATCCCCAGAGATAAGGTGCGAGGTTTTGGCCAACAGAAAGTGAGATGGCGTGAGAGAGTACTGGCTCTATGATGCCCATGATAGAGATGTCTGGCGAATCTTGGGGAAGGTCTATGTCCAACGACGGATGCTAACAGACCGATGATGATGATGATGATGATGATGATGATGATGATGATGATGATGATGATGATGATGATGATGAATTTCGACTGGTGGCAAACTTCTGAAAAGAAGAACTATCGCATTTCCTTGATTTATCAAGTGATTTCTTGATGAGTGAATTTATCAAATGGTAACTCTAAATGGGAGAAATATATAAGATAAAATAGTAGCACCTAATGGGCGAATCTTTCTCAAATGGAAATGTTCAATGAGTAAAATTCAAGTTTTTTTCTTCCTCTTAATTTTTCTTTATTCTTAGAGGCGTCTTTGCCTCTCTGTGAGAGGCTCGGCCTTACCTCCCCTCGGTCGGTGAGTAGGCCTGTCGCCATATTGTTTTTCAGTAACTTTTTTTTAAAAGTCAGATTTGCTTTGAACTTGGTAGAATGTTGTCTCTTGATGAGAAACTTCTAACCTAGAAAAATATTCTACACACGGTCAAGTGATCTAGTTAAAAAAGGCGTTTAAACTTTGTTTTTAAATCGATTCTTCTCAGTTTTGGGAGGCCAGAATCATACCGAAATTTGATTGAAAGGTGTTTCTCATCTAGAATTATCTCTTACTCAGGGTCACGTGATCAAGCGATGTGTTTAAATTTTACAGTGGACACATTGAATGTTCGGTTCTTGTTTTTATATAGTCATATTTCTTTCTCGGCATGCATAGATTAAAAAATGCGTTCAAAATCAGAAATCCAATCTGGTAGAAATTTGTAAAATTTCTAAAAAAAAGACAAAAAAAAAACTGGAAGTGTTTATTGGGTGAAATGTGTCAGAACTAATAATGCTTAATGGATGAAATTTGTAGAAATTTTAACGCTTAACGGATGAGATTACGTTAAATGGTAATGCCTGAGGGTTGAATTTAACATCCGCATGGAATTAAATTGTTGCTTCCTCGAAATTTAAAAAAAATAATTTGATAAATAGAAAAGGAATCGTCCAAGAAAAAAATAAAATGAAAATCATCATCGTATCAAAATTTGAATAACGAAACCCTTATTCAAATAAAAAAACCCAGAGCTATATAAAAACTTCTCCAATATAGGTACGTGGATTTTGATCAGCACCATTATTCAAAAAGTTGATTTTCAGAAAAATCAACCGATATCTAAAATAGCGGCTTTTATTCTCAACCATTGAGAGAGTGAATCTTTGAAAAGGGTGAACAAATAACTAAAAGCACTCGGTCAGATACTTTCGAACAGTTCTTAGACACACGATCCAACGAACTACATTGATTCGTCAAGAAAAGAGAACGTTAATAAACGTCTGTGGCCAGTGATCAAACAGGGGAGTGCTTTAGGCTATCACTTCTTTTGAGAACCAGTATTAAGGAAAAGAGACAGAGATGCAAAACCTGAATTTTTGTAAAAACTCACTCTCACCTATTTTTTTTTATTTTTTATTTTTTTTATAACTTCCCCGGCAGCTGCTGTGGTCGGACATGTCTGTCGCATATCGGCCTCATCAGCCATCAGCAGGCAAGCAACGGAAGTCAGACGCCTGAGATTAAATCAGTTGTGAAGCCAAAGACAACAATAACAGCAACGACAACACACACACGCACACACACGCATATATATATATATATATATATATATATATATATATATATATAGTTTTGTAAACTTCAAATATTGTCATGCTGAAAAATAACTTCTTTAATCAACTTTTATATATAGCTATAACTGCATAATAATTCTGTTCTTTTTGAAGTTTAAAATCTTCATTTGGTATTATTTACTATTAAAAATCTCAAATGGTGGTGGGCTGGCCATGTTGCAAGAATGGAGGACAACCGATGGACATCATGACTCATGACATGGATCCCCTGAGATCATATGCGCAACTGAGGCTGGCAGAATATTAGATGGAAGGACGAGCTAGACAAGTTCAGAAAGTACTGGCTCCTCGACGCTAACGATAGAGAAGTGTGGCGAATCCTGAGGAAGGTCTATGTCCAACGATGGTCGTTAGAAGACTGATGATGACGATGTTGATGATGATGGTGACGATGATATCAATATGGACTTAGGTTTAAGTAAAATTATTCCAGTGTATTTATTTTATGTGCGTTACTGATAAACCAGTTCAAGTTGAATTGGGATTCTAATTTATCTTAATATGAAATTAATAAGATTTTAATTAGTAATTTGTATCTCTCAGAATACGACTATTCCATGGTTTTATAGAACGGGGAAAATAATTACCACTGCCGGTAGTGAAATATTTTACGTAGAAATGATTATGAACCTTTCTGATGAATCCGTTATAACACGGTGAATGATATTTACTGTGTAACGATGGGAGATCATTTCAATTAGAGTTCTTTTGTAATAAAACTCAGTTTATAATTTTTCTGTCGGAGTACATATCCGTTTCTTAATAACACACACACACACGTACACACATATACGTATATATATCCAGGAAAATACAGCTATTCAATAGCCTACATTCAAAATGACTGAATACTTCAAGACAGACCATATATATATGTGTGTGTGTGTGTGTTTCTCTGTCTCTCTGTCTCCGTCTCTGTCTCTCTGTCTCTCTGTCCGTCTGTCTGTCTGTCTCTCTCTCTCTCTCTCTGTACGTGTATATCAAATGTGTATCAATATTTTCAATGATTCGTTACAGATTGTACATTCTGTTTCACTAGAAAAAGATTTTCAAATGGACAGTTGAGAGATATTTTCTTGTACCTTATATACCCATTCGGAATTTCCAACAATGTCAACCAATTTGGGGGACTGGCCCACACTCACTGGTCAGCCCAGCTTGGCTGCAAGGTGGTCAGCTGTGGGATTTTAAAAGTGTTGGTCGAAGCAAGGTCAGATATTTCAAGGTTATCCGATACTGATTATGTTCTAATTCGTCTGTTTTTCAATTCAATTCAGTTTGGTTCATTTTACTTCGAGATTTTTCAAAGTTATTTGTTTTCTTTTCATTTTTTTTTAAATCTTACAACTATCAATTTCTACTTTCATTAAATCGTTTAAACCCCTCTACTGATGGTATTGGGCACTTTTTGAACTAAGATGTACCCAATACATTGATATTTATACAAATGCTCGTTGTATGTTTTATTTTTGTTCTTTTTCATATATATATATATATATATATATATATATATATATATATAGAGAGAGAGAGAGAGAGAGAGAGAGAGAGAGATTTACCACTCACTGAACTGAGGTAGGCTTGAAAAGTTTCTTCTTATCCGGAACGAAATGGTTTTAGGGAGTGATATATGACGTGGGTTTCGTATTTCTCATGTTTGGTATACTGTATTCATGTGGTTGTTGTAAAAATAGGAGTATCATGAAACGAAGTATTCTATTTTTTTAAAAATGGCAGATCAGAGAGTTGGTTGCATGTGACCGAAAAAATGGGGGGGGACGTCACTGTAGTCTGAGAGTTTTAGTGATGCGAGTATTGAGTTTAATTCAATTTTACTTTCAACTTTTTTTTTCAAATGAATTTAAACAAAAAAATCAATTGAAGGACAGGAAGCATTGAGATACTATATTGAAAACCTTTTCTTAGTTTTCTGAGTTTTTTAAATGAGTTTTCTCTGACAAATTCCCATCTTAAAACACTGCTTTCTTTACAAATAGTCAATGTGCACTCCTACTGATGATTTTCACAAAATTATTATGACCAAAAAATTTTCAACTGATTACCCCCGGAGATATACCCACCCCGGATATAACATATATCATTTCATTAATCATACATACATACATACATACATCATCATCATCATCATCATCATCATCATGAGTCTTTATTATTCGTGGTTGGGCATAGACCTTTCCCCGGATTCACCACAATTCTCGATCATGGATGTTGCAGAGCCAGTATTTTCTGTATTTTGTCGGCCTCGGTTTCGCATGTGATCTCTTGGGATCCATGTTGTGAGTCATGATGTCCATCGGTGGTCTGTCATTCTTGCAACATGGCCTGCCCATTGCCATATGAGTTTTCTAATAGATTGTTTGATGTCTCTGACTCTCGTTTTCTTCCTTATATACTGTGTTGTCTTGTGATCTCTCCATGTGAGGTCTGTGAATCTGTCTCTTGGTTAATTTCCATGTTTCTGCTCCACAAGTGACTATCGGGAGGATGCATTGGTTGTATACTCTTCTTTTCAGGATAATTGGGATCGACTTGTTTTTGAAGGTTGAGCTTGCCCTGCCAAAGGCTCGCCATCCTAGGGTGATGCTTCGCTTGATCTCTTCCTCACGTATTATTATTATTATTATTATTATTATTATTATCATTATTATTATTATTATTATTGTTTCTCACACCTGTTGCCTGGTGGTCACAGCCGGAGACTGAGTGACAGCAAGTCTCCACAGGTCTCCAGTCCTCCTATCCAGTCTCATAGTCCACAGGAGTGCTGTGGTTTACAGTTTCACACCGGTTGCCCGGTAGATATCGCTGAAGGCCAAGTGACAGTGAGCCTCCTCAGGTCTTCAGCCCTCCCCTCATATTTCCCTCACCTATTACAGTAAAGCTGTAGTTCGTACGTCAACCACCATTTTATGGTATGCTGTATTGTTTGTTCTCTTTTGGGTTTGTTTTTGTTTTGTTTTTGTTTTTTAGGGGGGGTCCCTCCTCTTCTCTCTGTTGGGCTAAGAGCTGGGATCGGAGATCTCATATTTCTAGCACTTTCTTCAGTATTCGTGCAGTGCTGTGTTTTGTATAGTCTCGATCCTTTCTTTCATTCCTAGTTCTTCCAATCTCGCTTTCAGTGTCTTTGATACTGTTCCGGGTGCACTTATTATTACTGGTACTCTCTTGACTTACTCCTTCCACACTGTCTTCAGCTATCTTGCAAGGTCCTGGTATTTTCCCAGCTTTTCACTCTCTTTCCTATTTACTGTGTGATCTGCAGGTACGGTAACGTCTATCATTTGGTAGGTTCTCCTCTTCTTGTCCACGATTACTTGGTCAGGTCTTCTTGCTTGGATGGAGTGCTCAGTTTCAATGTTAAAATCCAAAAGTAATTTGTGATTTCCATTCTCTATGGCTGACTCGTGTTTGTGCTGGTACCACTTTTCTACATGGTTAAATGCCATTCGCTTGCTCAGTTCTCATTGTATTACTGTTGCTACTCTATTGTGTATACTCTTTCTTGCCTAGTTCGCTAGTTATGTGGTTTATGGTCTCATCTCTTTCCCCACACCGGTGGCATTTACTGTTTGTGTGTGTTCTGCCGATCTTACTTTGATATATTTTGTCCTTGTGCACTTGTTTTAGGCTGCTATGATGAGAGATTCTGTTTCTCTTTTCAGGTTTCCTTCTTTTTTATTGTTATTATTATTATTATTATTATTATTATTATTATTATTATTATTATTATTATTATTATCGCTGTTGTTGTTTTTATCATTAAGAAATGGATATATGTTCCAACATGATATCTATGAATGTGTTATTATTTGAAACTCTATTTGAAATGATCCCTCGTTGTTGCACGGATAATGAGTCACTCGGCCTAGACAGTGTAAATGGAATAAACTCTCAAATAAAAATCTGGCTGTGGAGGGAAATTAACCATTTACGCTGTCTAGGCCGAATGACTCATTCTCTGTTTGGCAACAGGAAGTCATTTCAGATAAAGATTCAAATGATATGACACATTCATATATATTTATATGCGTAAGTTTGTGAGCCTCACTACCACCCAGGCATTAATGACCATAAAAAGCTGTTAAAAACTGCCAACAAAAACTGTCCCCATAGTTTTCTTCAGTTTTCAAGTGGCCCCAGCTGGCTGGCTGGCTGGCTGGCTAGCTGGCTGGTTGGTTGATTATGTATGTTTGTACCACATGTCCAGGCCACACCAAAGGAGCTGGAAGCCTAAAAAAATCAAACATTCATACCACTCATCCCAAAAATAGTTTTTTAGCGGAGGGAAGGTTCTATTTACAATGTAAGTTTATGCTATGATTTATTCATAAATGTATTCAATAGAAAAACTGACTCTGTTAGCCACTGCCTTCTACCATCCTCAAACATTGCTGCAGCTCAACCAAATTTATCATTAATTTGACATGCATTCTCAGTGGATCAAAGGGTATGTTTCAAAGTTAAATGTTTTGAGAAAGTTTTAGAGGGAAGGTTCAACTAACAATATAACTATAATGCCAAATTGAATTCTTACTTTCCATTCAATATACATACATATATATATATATATATATACATATATATATATATATATATATATATATATATATATATATATATATGCATATTAGCTGAAAAACACAAAAAAAGAGGGTTTCAGCAAGCATACGTACAGAACTTCTGTAATTCAACCATTGCTCAACTTAACGACAGGTTTCTACCGTTTCTTTCTAACTAGTCGTTTTTCTTTCTTCTTTTACTGTCTCACAAAGGGCGACAGAAAAGTCTGTACTACATTTGTATGTGCCATTCAAATTCTCTGTATAATTATAATTCCATACACCTGCTGCTGCAAAAACTATTGCAGTAGCACAACCAAAGCTTTTATCAGAAGAGGACCCTCAGGTGAGGCTCAAAATGCAGTGTCAGTCTGATCTTGTAGCCTCTTCATATATTTCCTCTTGTATTCACATACAGTCATGTTCCCAAAAGGAAACATGAATTCAATGATATGAGATTTGAATTAAGTGACCAAATGATGATTTTAAAAAATTTTTCCATCAATTTGCCAAAAGGGGAATTTTATTTCATTGAAATTTAAATACATTACTGGCTAAAATTGGAAAGCAAAATTCACTGGAAAAATGAACATTGAATTGGCAGATTTTACAAAGAATAAATTGATAGAAATACAAACTCCAAATCATTAAAAATAAGAAAAGTTAATCTGTGAAAATGAGTCCATGATGGAAAAACTAACTGGTCCTAAATCAGGGAACTATAAAAACTAACTTTGGGAGAAAAGAAAGATTTAATCTTTGAGAATAGGAAATTCAAGGGAGCTAATTAATCTTGATTGTTTCTGATGAAGTTTGGTCTCTTGTTTCTGCCATTTTTTTTCACTTAAGTATCAACATATTTTGAAATGAAAAGAGGAGGAAATATTTGTCCATCCTTTTAGACTTTTTCTTGTTGTTTAAAGTTGTTCAAAGTATCAATATATACTAGAATAAAAGGAAAGTAAGTTTCAGAACTAATACAAAAGCAAGAACCCCACAAAGAATATATTTGCAAAAAGAAAAATAAATTTTTAAATTGAGAAAATTAACTAGGAAATAGAAATAAAAATCAAGACTAAATCAGAAAAAAAAAATAATATGAATGGGGAAAATGTAAAGATCAATTCATCAAAAAAAAACTGAATTGCAAATAAACTAAAAAGAAACTAATTTAGCCAAAAAAGAGTTAATGTTAATTGCACAGAAAACCAAATGCTGAATTTGTAAGGTAAAGATTAAATCATTAAAACATGTAAATACCAATTACTCTTTAAATGAATACTAAATCAGGAAAAACGGTAACAGAGTTATCAAAAATATACAGATTGAAAGGAGAAATACATTCAAATCAGGAAGAGTCAAATTGTCTCTGGTCAATTAGTAAAGTCAGCATTACTGAAAGAAAAGGGCTGTTATATACATATATATATATATATATATATATATATATATATATATATATATATATATATATATATATATATATATATACATATACATATACATATATATATATATATATGATGTAAATGTATTGCTGATGTTTGCACTATTGGAGAGCATTAAGTATGATTTTACAATAGAAATTAATTAAAAATTGTGAAGAAAGGGATTGTCAGAAAGTAAGTCGAGCATTACTGACTGAATAGGCCACCTTTTGTATAATGTAAATGCATTACCAATGATTCTATCAGAAGAATACATTACAAATGATAGCATTATAGAACTGCTATGAAAATCAGGAATGAAGATATTGTGAGTGAACAGGATTTAATGTAAGTATGACTGACAAAATATGGTCTATTACATGAATTCATTGCCAATGATTCTATCATAAAAATACTTTGTAAATGATTAAAATAAAAGAAAATTGAAAATAGAAATTATTGCAAATGTTGCTGAGAGAATAGGGATATTTCATATATACAATATGAATGCATTCCTAATGATTTTTCAACAGAAAAGCATTGTAACTTATTTTACAAAAGAGTCGAGTCTGGTTAGTCACTCAATACAAACTGTCATGAGACCAATGTCTCTTGACAGCATGCCGTGTTTGGAGTGATCAATTAGAAAATTGGAAAAAGATGTCATCAATGAATAATTATTCCTCTCACCTTTTGTTGTCCAAATTTTCAAAAATGAGCATGAAGTCTCTGGACCCAAACTAAAGGGACAATTTGAAATGAACTTACATTGTAAATTGAACCCTCCTCTGAAAACTTACGGGGATGGGGGTTGAAAAAAAAAACAAAAGAGCATTCTTCTAGACTTGAAAAAGAATAAATGCTGAAATATCCAATCTTCAGGCTCTCTTGGTGCAGCCTGTAAGCATGTTACATAGGTAGCAAGCCAGCAAGACCAGCTCAAAACCTGAAGAAACCTATATTGGCACTTTCAGTGATAGTATAGGTCGACAGTTTCTAATACATTGGAAATCAGGGAAAAGGTATTGTCAGTGGTCAGGAAGTAATGTAAACAATACTAACAGAATAGAACTATTAGATATATTGCATAAATGCCTTGCTAATCATTTCACTGAAAGACTGCATTGTTAATGGTTTTACTATAGGAATTCATTGCAAATGATTATACAAAATAAAATGCATTGAAATCAGGATAAAAGGGATTGTCTGTGGTCAGGAAGTAATGAAAACATTACTGACAAAATAGAGTTATACGTATTATCAGAAACTATCCACCAAAACTATCAGCATAGGTTTCCTCAGTTTTTAAAATGGTCTGGCTGGCTAGCTGGCTGGTCTGCTGGCTGGCTATGTATCTTTAATGCATAACGCCACACCAGCGGAGCCCTTTGAAATAGGTTTTCCATGCAGGGGTTCAATTCGCATTGTAAGTTTACGCTAAATTGATCACTTAGTTTGTGTCAAGCAGTATTCAAGTTTGTTTTTTTAACGATTCAGACTTCTTCAGTCATCACTGCCCAACAAAATGCAAGAGAAGTAACTTATTCATTGATCAGCCCTTTTTCCATTTCTTTAATTGATCAACCCAACACAGTGCTGCCAGAAGTCATTGGTCATGTGACAGTTCTTAGTGAGTGACTAATCAGACCTGTTATTACTTATATTTAAGAAAGAAACAAAACATAGAGTCAATGTAGTAGTAGTAATAGTTGTAGTAACAATAATAATAATAATGATGTTTTGAGATGTATCATTCATTATCAGAATCATAATAATAATATTTCTGATCAATATCATCATCGGTATATCTACTTTATAATTATTTTTGTATTTGTATGGCATGAACAAAATGGACAAAAATTTTCAGCATGAAATCAACACCGGAGAAATTTTAAAATCTAGCCAATATCAACATATGATTCAATTCCAATAAGATTTTCGATACTTATTTATTAATTGTTGAAACTTTTTTTTAGTATTTCCTATTCAAAATTTCAGAGAAGAACAATTTTTTCCATATGATTCCTACCCTGCCTTTTAATAATTTCATGATTCATTTTATTGACATATTTATGCTTCCATTGATTTTTACACATTTTACTAACAAGATATTAATCATGTTTACCTTTTTTAGAAAAGTATTTCAGAACTACTTGAAAGGAACTCTTACATTTAGAAAACAGGAAAATTTAAGTTATATATGTTTCTTCTTGGCAAGTTTTATTTCATCAATTATAATTTAGGCTTTTGATCAAAGAATAAATGATTTTTCCACTCAATATTTTAAAAAAAAGATTTTTCATCATTTTTATTGGTTATTTCAATCAATCCAACATTTTTTAAAAGTATATTTTCACTCTTTTTACAAGGTGCTTTGACTGGTACTTGTGTAAAAAAATATTAAAATGAGGATGAATAATTAGATATAGGAAAATGATTAAAAAGATGTTTTCAGGGTTTATTTTCCATAATTTCCAATATTTTTTCTGGGTTTTTTTTCAACTATTTCAAATTATGGGAGGTTACAATTAGATGCAGATGACAATGCATGATTTTTACACAGTACATCAGCGGTGCATTTCGATGTTTAACATTCGGATTATGTCCTCCAGGACTTCCTCAGATATTACTCTGCCTATCAACATTCGATTATCAAAATTGAACTTAACCTTTGAAGGATGATGATTGATAGTGTTAAAAATTAATTTTTCAGTTTTTTAAAGCAGAATGAAGGGCATTTTTAGCACAGTTTGATTGAACTTAAGTATTTCTATTCAAGAAGGCTTTGGGTTTGGCCTCGATTACTAGTTCTATCCTTTTGAAGCTGACATTGAACGTGCTCTGACTTGGGTGTTCTTTCTTGCCAAGAGTGAATAGGTCAGTGTCATGAATGATGTCCCTTGTAGTGTCCCATTTAGCTGTAGCGTCATATTCTGGCAGGTCCTTTAGACCTTGGCTTTTGGAGGACACTGACATCTATGCACAGTTAATTGCAGCATCACTGAAGGGTCACAACTCCACCAAATGACCAGCGGGTAGGCAGCAGGATCACTAGGTATCCAGTAACTGATGCATAAGTATTTGTAATAAGTGCATCAATGATCCCGCGGCCCAAAGGCGCACAACTCTCCCGGCGGAGTGATTGCCTTTGTAGGGATGTCTCATGAATTTATTTAAAGAACTCAAGTTATTCTGAATCTGGTCTAGTGGCACGTTATCAACTCTTTCCAGGGCTGTCAATAAAATACCTGGAATAGTTCTCTCTCTCTCTCTCTCTCTCTCTCTCTCTCTCTCTCTGGTCCTATGCATACAAAATACCATAGATGTACGAAAATAAATTGTCTTTTGATATTCATTCATAATTTTGCAATCGTTATGTACACACATATATACATATAGGTATAATCACATCATGGTGCATTCAACACAAGCAGAAAATGAGAGGTCGTGTACGGGTTGTGGAAAGCTTAAACTGACATTTGTGGTCAACCTTTCTCCGTATGTGACCTAGTCTCTCTGATGTAGATGAATTGGAAATTATTAGGTGCTGGTCGAACATATCAAGGTTTACTTGGTCAGCACTCATGGCCCCAGAGGTCAACCCTTTTCCATATATAGTCTAGTCTCTCTGATGCAGGCAAATTGGCAGTTATAAGATGCTGGTAGAATATATCAAGGTTCGTTTGGTCGGCACTCATCGCCTTGGGGTCAACCCTTTTCCTTATATGGTCTAATCTCTCTGATGTGGGCAAATTGGTAGTTATAAGGTGCTGGTAGAATATATCAAGGTTCGTTTGGTCAGCACATTACCTTTGGGTCAACCCTTTCCCTTTTACAGTCTAGTCTCTCTGATGCAGGCAGATTGGCAGTTGTAAGATGCTGGTAGAACATATCAAGGTTTACTTGGTCGGCACTCATCGCAGGAAAGGTCAACTTTTTCCTTATATGGTCTAGTCTCTCTGATGTAGACAAGTTGGTAGTTATAAGGAGCTTGTCAATCATATCAAGGTTTACTTGGTCGGCGCTCATGGCTTCAGGGGTTGAAGTATGTAATACGCCGTTTGAGAAGACAACTATTCGTATCTTTTCTGATTCTTGGTGTCTCTTATTTACCGGAAGATAGGGGGGGGGTATGTCTAAACCTCAGTCCCATTATTTGACTGTATTGTTTGCAAAAAGTTGTTTTGGATTATTTTGCATTTACTGCAATCGTATATATTGTTCATTCATGAATCTCTGACGTAAATTACATTCCTTGCCTCAAACGATTAGTCATTGTCGCATATCACGATCTGTAACAAACATTGACCCACTTCACTATCACAACGTATTACTTCGGTTTCATCGGCCGATGACCTAATGTCTGTAGTTATTGTCTTTGTCTGACTGAAGGGGGTTAGTTAAAGGGCGGTGAGGCCGGGTGCCAAGCTCCATAACTTAATGTGGGGCCGACCTTCTGACTCGGAGCGGTGTATGATGCGTGATTGTAAGGAACGGTCTGTATAGCAGTCTGCACTCTGGCAACTTCTAGCGATGAGGACACTGAGATCAGGGCGAGTATGGTGCCAGCAGTGAGACCTGGGGGCCTCCATAACACACTGCGTTGTTATTTACATCAGTAGAGGATATTTATAGCATTAAGATCATGTTTCCCGTTGATCTTCCCAGTGCCTCGGTGTCGAAGGCAAGTTGGCCATGACTTGCTCTCCGCACCCACTAGCGTTGAAATCAGCGAGGAGAAATACTTTGATCAATCCTTGAAGTTACCCATAGAACCGATGCCTCACTTCCTCTCACTGGGGGCCTAAAAATTGAGGGTGTTGACAGGACCTGCAGCGGTGTCGAGAGGGATTGATGCTCGGTGTCTACCCAAGGAGTTAGACAAATATCCAAGTACGAATTCTAATCAGAACCGTACTGCTCAAGCTGCTGCTAATGTCAATGAAGCTTTTGACGTGAATGCTACTACAGTTCGAACTGTTCAGCGTTGGTTCAATAGATTGAGATTATTGATGGGAAAAGTGGATGCCAATGAAAATAAAATGTACAGGAGGCCCGAATCTTGAAGGATTATCGAAAGCTGTGACCAACAGCCCATAAGCAGCGGTTCAAGCTCTGACTAGAGACTTAAGGACTTTAAACTTATTAAGTCATCTCAGGAAGAGTTTAAAAGTAGGGAAAATGAGTCCCCAATAAGCTGGATGAAACACCTCATGACAATATCTGACCCCATATCTCTCACTGAACTCTATCTAACTTTGGAGAATTGGAATGATAAATCTTACAGCGTCTTCCATATTCATCTGAGATTTCTCTTACTGATTGCAAGCATTTTGAGCTTCAGATTCATGATAACGGTTTAATCGTAGGGAAGTCATAATTTGTGCTTTTACTTTAAGAACTAAAGCTAAACAGCTTTATAGAGATGGTATATAATTATTCGATAATCGTTTGGAAAAAGCTTATTGCTTCAAATGGGTTTTATTTTGGTTAAATATCCAGTGTATTTTATATCATCTTACTATCAAAGAAATGACGTTATACGTAATACCAAATAACACTATAGTTATTGCATTCCACGTTTGTGACTTTTGAGAAAATTTTTACGTAGCAACCAAATCTCAAAAAGAGATCTCAGCCTACTTGGTCAGTGAGACACTCGCGTATTCCTCAATGGAACCAGAGGGACAATGTTCGAGCCCAGTTAAAAGTTAAAATCCCCACTGTTGATTTTTTTAATGGTAGGCAGACCCTTCCCACTCAAAAAACTTACGTAACACATTTTCCTCCTCCCATTTCCTTGACCCCACCATATTTTCCAGTTTTCTTACTAACCTACGCTTAGTAAGTGCCGTGGAACCCACATACTACTTCACAGGAGACATTTCCTGGGATTGTGAGTAGTTCTCAAGAAATCGGAAGACTTGTAATCTTCTCCAAATGCTATAAACTATATTGGAGTACTGAGTCTGACTGAAGAATGACAGAGATGTTATCGGTAGAAATATTGAAGGAGATGGTTTTTAAAAACCTGAAGAGAGAAACAGAATCGTTCATCATGACAGCCACAGACAAATGCATCAGGATAAAATATATAAAGCCAAAAATCGACACAACCCAAACAAACAGCGAATGCCGCCTATGTGGAGAAAAGGATGAGACCGTAAACCACATGATCAGTGAATGTAGCCAACTGGCCCAGAGAGAGTGTAAAAATAGACACGACAGAGTAGCAACGGTGAGACACTAGGAACTGAGCAAACGCATGGGTTTCAATCATGCAAAGAAGTGGTATCGGTGCAAATCGAAGACAACCTTGGAAAATGGAAGCCATAAATTACTCTGGGACTTTGACATCAGAACTGACCACCTCATTCACGTGAAAAGACAGGATTTGGTAATTGTGGACAAGGGAAGAACATGCCAAATAACAGACGTGGCCGTGAAAAACTAGAGAAATACAAGGACGTGGCAAGGAAACTGAAAAAGGCATGGAATATGAAAGTCAGGGTAGTACCAGTAATAGTACATGAACTCGGAACCATACCAAAGACACTGAAAACAACATTAGAAGAACTGGGAATAAGAGGAAGGGTTGATACTTTATATGCCACAGCACTACTGAGGACTGCACGGATACTGAGGAGAGTACAGGGAGGTGGGAATTCTTGAGAATAGGTTATGGACATTTGGAAGCTTGGTAATGGTTTAGTGTTAACTAATTTTGGTATTTAGTGAGTTGGAGCCAAGTCTACCACTTTTAGTGATTCAGCTTGTGGGATATAGGTTAGAGTTATGTATGATCGAGTATCAGTTGAAAAATGTCTGTTCTATATCCTTAATGGTCATTGTCAGAGAAATCAGAGAGTTTTGAGTCGTACAAGTAAAATGGACCACACATCTATGTCTATAGGTTGTGATTTGGGTGACTGGGTGAAGTTCCTTATGTTTGATATACATAAAAAGGGAAGTTAGGTATGGACAGGGTAAGGTAAGTTTGTAACATTAATTATATGTTAGCACGGAGATTGTATAAGGGGGTAAGAGAGTATGCATATCAAGGGGTGTCTGGGCCTGGGCAGAAGGGTAGTATGGGTGCAGGTATGAAGATAGCAAGTTGATAAGCATAGAGTAATTAGGAATGAGAGGATTATGGGGTTAGAGATCGGTTTGGTTAGGGTTGCGGAGTTTAGCATAAAGTCCTTTTGGGAACAAAGTTTCAAGTTTATCAATCCACATATCATCATGTACTTCAAGAATTTTAGTCGTGTCGGAAGGTGTACTCTTTTCTATTTTTCCAATGATGGTGAATCTTGCGTCTGTGCCGGAATTGTATCCAGGGATGCTGAAGTGTAATATATATATATATATACCGGTCTTGATCACAACTCGAACCCCGTACGACATAAAGCGGTGTCAAGGGCATTTCATCTGCGTTTGTCGAGTCAGAAATGATCTTCCGAAATTTGAATGATCAGCAAGCTTGTATTAGCTGTAAACCCACGGAAACAGTATATCACACGAGGTTGGCTCAATGTGGAGATACCACACACACGAGCCTGTGGGCTGGGGCAGCTCAAAAATTTCCCATAATCCTCACAGCTATTGTCGCAAGGACATAAGACCACTGGTCTTGAGGTCTCAGGACGAATCCTGAACCTCCAGGACTCGCCTTCACTGAGCTGTACCACGCACCATGAGTTAAAATCCCATTGACTATGGCACCACATGTGAGTACGTCTAGTCAGAAATAACTTCCAAAATTCGGATGACCTGCAAACTAATCTTGCTGACCGTTTTAAGTGGATTTGATCCTAATCGGACCTCCCACTATTGATGGTCAGATATAAAACTTGAATGTTGTTTAAAAAATAAATAAAAAGAAGAAAATAATTCAAAAGTGGATACAGATTTGCGTTGTATAGCAATGATCTGTAAGCTGATCTTACTGACCTTTGTTAGTGGATTCAACTCTCTGATACCAAACTATGTTCAGTAATCATACGAAGAAAGACCAGGATGCACGTCGTAAAACAATGTTCAGCAAGCTAAACTTGCCAGCCGTTGTTAGTGGTTTCGATCCTCATTAGATCTCCCTGGACAGATGGTATGATACTAACTCATGATAAACTGATATCTACTCCAATAATTAACAATGAGATTTTCTTGGGCCACTGTCCGTTACACTCGACTCTTCCACTCTGGACTCCGGGGTAAAAATCTTGCTGATGAAAATATCTCCTTAACATCATTTCAAACTATGCACTCTCCCCGATAAATGAACTGAGTATTTCTTTTAAAAAATCTTTTTTTTAAAAAACATCCCTATCCAAGTATATCAGTGATTTTTCTTTATACTGTGATTAACGCTTAAATCATACAGAGAAAAAAAGGAAGTATCTCAGAATGCACGTTGCATAGCAATGATCAGCTATTGGTTTGTTAGTAGGTTCGATCCTCATTAGATCTAACACTGTTGATTTCTCATGCTAGAAGACTGCTAAAAATAATATGGATCAAGACGCACTGTGCATAGTCATGATCGGCAAGCTTATCTCGCTGGTGGTTGTTATTGGGTTCGATCATCATCGATGGTCTGGTGTCAATTCATGCCAAGCTATCGGCTCCAATAACAAACCGTGTGATTTTTCAAGTTCGCTGTCCGTAACACCGAATTCTTTCATTCAGGTGTTGAAATTTTGCTTCTAAAAAAAAAATCCAACCTAACATTTCAGACTATGAACTCTACCAATGAAACGAAATTACTACTTTTTTCCTACAAAAAAAAAGTTTCGTATGAATTCAAGTGTATCCATGATAATTTTTTCATGGGTATTTGACGTTAATAATTATGGATATAAATCATTTTTGCTATAAGTATCAATATTATTAACAGTAGTAGTAGTAATAATAGTAGTAGTAGTAGTAGTAGTAAATTTCTCCTCTCCGTTCTTAGCAAGTAGTAGTAGTAGTAGTAGTAGTAGTAGTAGTAGTAGTAGTAGTAGTAGTAGTAGTAGACTTTAATTAGTAGTAGTAGTGGTCGTAAATTTCTCCTTTCCGTTCTTTGCCAGTAGTAGTAATGGTGGTGGTAGTGGTAGTTGTGGTGGTGGTGGTAGTAGTAGTAGTAGTAGTAATTGATATCATCATCATCGTCAGTATTTTTAGTTCCTCTCAACTTATCCCACAAGCATTCATAAAAGCCAGTAGTAGTAGTAATGGTAGTGGTAGAAGTAGTAGTACGAGTAGTGAAAATATTATCGTGATCCTTATTGATTTTATTGTTGTTTCTCTTGTTATTGGTGCATGTAAACTGTAAACATTGCTGCTCATGTCCGTGGGGTGGGGAAATGTTGGAGTGGGTCAGGTTGTTGTTTTTGTCTGTGGCGCTTTTCTTTTTTTCCAGTTTTCTTTTTCTTTTTTTTTTCTACTTTGCTCTCTCTCTCTCTCTCTCTCTCTCTCTCTCTCTCTCTCTCTCATTTCGTTCGATTTGTTTTTGTTGTTGCTGGTGTCGGTGGTCGGTGGGTCGGGGCACGCTTTTCGACGTAAATACTGTGTTGCCAATTGCAATTGGCTAGAACGATTATGTCTATCAAGGCCTGCGAGTGAAGTGTGGGGTGGTAGTGGTGGTGATGGTGTTGGGGGAGACGGAGCCGGAGAGAAAGAAAGAGAAAAACAATCAACAGGGAGGGAGGGAGGGAATAAAATTAATGAGGAGGAAAAGAGCAGAATTAAAGGGAGAAGGAAGAGGAGAGATACTGAACAAAGATCGAGGGAGAAGAAAATGACAAAGAATGAATAAGTGAAAAGGAAAAAACGAGAGGGGAGAAGGAGGAAGTTGAGGAAGTCACTAAAAAGAAAGAAAGAAATTGATAAGAATTAAAGTAAAGAAAAACAGAAATAATAAGTGATAGACAAGGAAAATACAAGAAAGAAGAAGAAGAAACCAAAAAGAAAGAAACTGAGAAGAAAGAGATTGAGAATGAATGAAAGAGGGGAGTATTGAAAGAATGAATAAACCAAAGAAAAACGTAATAAAAAAAATCAAAGAATTAGCGAGAAAATATTAGGTTGGTACAAAAATGATTGCGTTTTGTTTTGTTTGTTTGTTTTTTTCTGTTATTTTGAACTTCGATGCTTATTTTGAAATAAAGCATTATTCAACCATGCTCACAGAATGAAACATTTTAAAGTGTGAAATTTGATCTATTTACTCAAGCTGAACGTTTTCTCTTCACTGTTTATTCTGGTTTATTTGGGGCCGTCGAATCAAAGATGGAAAAAGCAAATTCGGGCAATTTTGTTGTTCGAAATTGGACCTAAAGTAGCAGAAAATGATAATATGCAATATCAACCAAGTATTAAGCCAGAGAACCGTGAACGAACGTACTGCTCAATATTGGTTCCCAAAAATTCAAAACGGAATCGTGAGCTTTGGAAACTTGGACGTCCTTCTGTGATTGACGATATCCAATTGAGGGCCATCATCGAGGCGAACCCACGCAAAACAACTCTAGAAGTTGCAATGGAAGTAAACTTTGACCATTCAACAGTTGTTTTATATTTGTACCAGATTGGAAAAACATAAAAAGCTCAACGGGTTGCGTGAGTGACTCTGAACGAAAAGGAAAATAAAATTTGCGTGTCGCGCGAATGACCGTGCAGAAATTGAACGACATAGGCTACGAAACTCTATCTCACCAATCCTACTCGCCAGGCCTCTCTCCAACCGACTTTTTTTTCGAAGCATTTCAACCACTTCTTGCAAGGGATGGTCTCCAACGGCCAAGCAGGTGCTCAAGATACCTTCGAAGAATTCATTGGTTCCCTGACCCCAGAATAATATGCTTCCGGAATAAATGGGCTTGTTTTTAGTTGGCAAAGATGTGCAGATTCTAACTGTTCCTTTATGATAAGCTGAGATATGCTGTTTTGAAGTTAGTGGTGAAAAAACGCAATTATTTTTGCACTGACTTAATAGAGGAAATAAATTATCAATGAAGAAGAGAAGGACGAAAGAGAGAAGAAAGAAAGGGGGAAGAATGAAAAAAGAAAGAAACAGGTAACAGGGGAAAGAATTATGTAAAATGGAAGACACTTGGGAGAGCACGTTGCCAACATAATGCATTTTATGAAGTACGTAAGTGTAATCAGGTACATTAATGACAGGCCTATTGTATTGATAAATCCTGCTGATACCAACTCGGACTAATGTAGGTAAACATTACTTATAATGCGTATCCAGTGTTGGTGACTTGTCAACAATGAATTAAGTAAAAAATGTAGATCTAGCAAGAAGCGAATCAGTGCCTTGACTTCATTGAATAATGTTGACTAGCAAAGGTTAAGTTTCTTCTCTCTTTCCTTTTTTTTTAACGCTGTTTATCGACTGTGCTATGATAAAGAATGAAAGAGGGGCACACAGATAACACAATCCAGTAAAGAAATGAAAAATGATTATAAAACTAAAAGAAAAAAAAGAAAAAGAAAACAAGAAGAAGAATAGAAAAATGATTGAGAGGAGAAAATTAAGAAAGAAATGTGAGAGAGTGGGAGAAGATATGAAGGCTAGAGCGAAAAGGCAGAGTAGAGAGAGTACAAATCTGAAGAAGAAGAAGAAGAAGAAGAAGAAGAAGAAGAAGAAGAAGAACAAGAAGAAGAACAACAAGAAGAAGAAGAAGAAGAAGAAGAAGAAGAACAAGAACAAGAACAAGAACAAGAAGAACAAGAAGAAGAACAAGAAGAAGAAGAAGAAGAAGAAGAAGGGGGAAAAAGAAGAAGAGGGGGAGGAGAAGAAGAAGAAGAAGCGGAGGAGGAGGAAGAAGAAGAAGACGAAGGGGAGGAGGAAAGGGGAGGAGAAGAAGCTATTAGTTGAAAAAGGACATTGAATTGGCGGTGGGTTGAGAGAAAATAACAGGGATGAAATAAGAAAATAACGATCCTGAAGGGAGAAGAAGTTAGAACGAATAGGAAGAGGGGAAAGAAAGAGATTATATACTGGATAATAAGAAAAGAAAGAAAGTGAAAAAAAAAAAAAAGAAAACGAGAAAAGATTAAGAAACATAATGGGTGGGGGGGCAGACGGAGTTAAGAAAAAGTTACAAAACAAAAGATATAGATGTGAGAATAACTCTACAGTCGGAAGAAAGAGAGGACAAATGGATTTTCTTGTCTGAGAGAGAGGGAGAGACAGACAGACAGACAGACGGACAGACAGACAGACAGAGAGACGGACAGACTGACGGATACAGAGTGGGAGACATAGAGGAGGTGGAGCGGTATGAAGACATAATACGTTTCTACGTGAAAGAATGTGAAAAGGAGGGGGGCGTTTGTGAATGATTGAGAGAGTAGATGGAAGAGAAAGAGAAAAAAAAAGAGAGAAAGGAAGAAAGTGAGTGAGGTGCGTGTGTGCGTGATAGAGAGGGAGAGAAGGAGTTTGTTGGATAGAGAGAATAAAAGAGAGAGCCAAGAACTAATAAAGGAGAAAAGTAGATGTTGTCAACCATGTGAGGGAGCTAATGAAATCTGAAAAAAGGACAAAAGAAGAAATTTTAAAAAATGAAGGAAGCTGAACAAAACACTAGGAAAGAAACAAAGAAAGAAAGAAAGATAGAAAGTAAAGATCGAAGACAGAAAGAAAAACGGAAAGAAAAAAAGGAATTATAGAAAAAAGGGTAGAAAAATAACAATATGACAGGAAAAGAGATCGACCAAAGAAGAAGAAAGAAAAAAGAAAGAAAAAAGAAAGAAAAAAGAAAGAAAAAAGAAAGAAAGAAAGAAAAAAGAAAGGAAGGAAGAAAGAAAGGAAGAAAGAAAGAAAGGAAGGAAGAAAGAAAGAACTAGAGAAAGAAACAAAAACAAATGAAAACTAAATAAACCAAACAGAAGAGAGAAAAAAAAATAAACTAATTGAAACGCATAAAAACAAAATCAAAACAACAGAGGAAGAAATCGAAAGAGAAAAAAAAGTGTGAAAGAAAAGAAGGAAAAAAAGAAATAATCGATGAGAGACAGAGAAAGAGAGGGGGAGATACAGAGAGAGACAGACATACAAACAGGCAGACAGAGAGAGGGAGGGGAGACGTTGTTCCTTGTGTGAATGTCTCCTTTTGTCCCCGTGACCTGAAAACTGTTTGATCTCCTCTAACTTCCGATTGGCTAAACTGACTGATGACAGTTTTTTCTGCTTGACCGGACGTTCTATTTTTGGAGTAAAATGAAGCAACAATCTACGTGGTTAAAGGGCGGGGTTGAGAGGGTTCAGGATCGTGTCGACATTTGCCTTGCCTTCTTGGGACATTCTGTAGGTGTGGGTGTGCGCGCGTTCGCAGGTTGGTATAGAGGGCGAGGTTGATTCCTAAATAAATACGCATTCGAACCATGTACGTATTGGAGATTTTACAAGTACACAAAAGTAGTGATGCTGAGTGAGATGACTTTTTTTGCTTGTTTTTTTTTTAAATTTCTGAATCTGGAAATTATTCCAGAATTCGAAAAATACAGCCAAGAGACATCTAAATCAGTAACACTGGACTCCTACATTTGGGAACTAAAACAAAAAAAAAAAAACATCTAAATTGACAACACTGTAAAGTAATATTACAGTGTGAGAAGTTTGTTTTTTAGTTTTCTAACGAAGGTCGGTGGATTACCAGAAAATCAGCATCCGAAAATCGTGACCGTCTCTGAAACTTGAATACCAACTAAAGGTACCATGGGCAATCAAACATGTCTGCACGTATTTGATATGGATTTATTACTCTTCAGATGAAGAATTTGATAGGAATAAGAATACAAAACTCCAATATATGATTCCCCCCTCCCCAGATAGTATCGTATTAAAAATCCTTACTTGTACTTGAACTTGAAGACCGACAAAGGCTGCTGACAATATTTGTGTGTGTGTGTGTGTGCGCGCGTTCTTGTGTGTTTAGATGAACAAACAGATAGGTAGATCGATAGATAGATGAGCTAACATGTATGGATCGCCATGAAAAATAAGATCGATTGATAGATAGATAGATAGATAGATAGATTAACGTGAGTACAATAAGTTCAGTCTTTACGGGATTCCCAACTATGATGACCCTGTGCCAAACGAAACCCAGTTCACAAAAAATGTCGTTGTGCGCCTGTCTTATAGAAATTATGGGCAAGACAGTTTCACCAACCGTTGAAACTCCAGTGAGTTTGATCCTGTGCCGAATTAGGCCGAGCTCAGTAAACATCAATGCAATATCAATAAGATAGAGATTGTGTGTGTGTGTGTGTGTGTGTGTGTGTGTGTGTGTGTGTGTGTGTGTGAGTGTGTGTGTGTGTGTGTGTGTATGTGTGTGTATGTATGTGTGTGTATGTGTGTGTATGTATGTGTGTATGTATGTGTATGTATGTATGTATGTATGTGTGTGTGTATGTGTATGTGCGTGTGTGCATGTGTGCGTGTGTGTGATCATGAATGTGATACGTACCTTGAGATTGAGGGTGTTGATCTAGAGTTGAGTTAGTGCGGAGGTGTCTGTAAAGAAAACGTGTTGTTCGCTACGTGTGCATGTGCGTGTAAATAGCCGTGGGTGTATTTTCTTTTGTGTGTGTGTGTGTGTGTGTGCGTTCCTTGTCACCAATAATCAATAGGATAATCGAGCACAAACGACGAAAGTAACTCCAACTACTGATACATAATCTGTCAGGTAACAAAGACCGCCATTTAACTAGCAAGAAAATGTAGCGGTTTACAAAAAAAACAAAAAAACAGCCCTAGATAGCCACAAGGGTGCAATACCAAGCGAACTTGCTGACGATAACATATGAATTAGCTAGCTGACCCTCACTCGTCATGAAGTGACTCCCTTCCGGAAGCTTACTTAGTCGACAGTGAGACACAATTGAGGGAACTCCTTGTTGTGTAACCGTCACATTCACAACGACCGAGCGAGTCATTTTTCACGCTTTGTTCAGGGTTATTGTTTGTTTTTGTTTTTTTTTGTCAAAACAGCGCATCGAGTCTGTCACTTCCACCCAACTAGCTACAGTCCAAATTTGGCTTCCCACCACTTATGGGGGTTTTTTGTGGGGGTGGTGGGTTGCTGTTGGAAGCGGGGATATTTCAAACTGTGTACTGTGTTTCAAGGAAGAAGCGACGAGGCAGCTGATGACAATCCTGCAAGAGGAATTTGTAGATTGTTTAGAAAAGTGGAAATGACTCTGGAAAAAGTAAAAAAATCAAAGTGGTCGAACCCTAGTCGCCCACACGGCATAACAGGTGGACGCATCTGTACTCATTCTAGACTAGTTCACTACATTCAATGGTTATGTGGTTTACAGTCTTATCCTGCTTTCCACATTAGCGGTATTTTTACTGTTTTTCTGGGATCTGTCGATCTTAGCCGTGACATACTTTGACCTGATGCATTTGTTTTGGGTCGCCATGATGAGGGATTGTGTTTCTCTCTTCAGGTGTCCTTTCCGTAACCATGTTTATGACCATTCGTCTGCAATATTTTCTATATCTCTTTTGAATTCTTCGTGTCACCGTATCTATTCCCATTTCTTTTCCTTGTTGTCTTCTTTGTTACTCTTTCGTTTGCAACTTTTTTGTGGTTTACTTCACTTCTCCGAGCAGTTTTCATCTATTCTGGTTGCTTGCCATCACTTTTCTAATCCTGCTTTGTCCATTTGGCGGATGAGTCCTCAGTCACTTTCTTTCCTATTCACATGCAGTTTATCTGTGTCATCTCTTGGGTGTAGAGTCTTGTGCATCGTCATAAGCCCTAATTCGCTGCTCACTTGACTGGAGTTCATTATTTGACTACCCAAGAAATATTCATTGTATGTTACCACCGATACTGCCAATGTGTTCCTTTAATCGAATTTCTGCAATTCGGCTAAGTCTCTAATAATTTTCTCATTCTTCCAGGGTATTCCTTTTTTATTTTCTATTTCATTTGAGATGCCCCTACGTATTTAAATCGGTCCTGTATGGTTAGTACTCTTATGTTTTGCAGTCCGGTAAGTTGATCCCTTCTGCCGTCACATGTCTCCCCCTATTCATTACCATTGATGCGCATTTTTTCTGTTCTGAATTACATTACAATGTCGTCTCTGTACTCTTTAGTTTTGCTGAACAGCATTTGCAGTTCTTTCCTGTTCTTCACAAACAGTATCACGTAATTCATGTACGTGAAGTAACTGACCTTTCCCTTTATTCTGGAGAATTGGTATCCTTGGCTGTTTTTCAAGATTCTGTTTAGTAGCATCTTGATTAGTACAAGTGGTAGTGGGGACATGGAGTCCACGTGGAAAATACCCCTTTCTATTCTTACCTCTGCTAACTTCTTCTGAAGCTGAAAAGTGCACTTTTTAGTTTTTCATTGAGTTGGGTATGAATCTCGTCACTTGATATCCTGAGGGTCCAGGGACTCGAATATCCAGCTACGTGGGATCATGACGCATGCTTTTTTTTTTTTTTTTTTTTTTTTGTAATCTATCCCTCCCATTGAAACATCTTTTTTTATACTCTTTACTGCTTTTAGAAAGATCCGATCAATATAGAGCAAACTGATCATTCCTTTGGCCCCTTTCCTTCATCCTTTCCGTTAAAAGTCACCCTCTTTCCATGGAAATACATATTCTTTCTACTATCTGTCCAGTTGAGAGGAAATTATTGTCCAACTCCAACAGAATGAACTTTATTATCGCGGTCAGTCAGATCTGATATTCAAGACGTGTGAATTTCTGAATTGATAACAGAGAGAGTGTAAAAAAAAAAAGAAAAGATTCCAAGACGTCATGTTGTGTCAACTTGTGTTTCCGAGTTCTCTGAATTTTTTTTTTCTTGTAACCATATAATTTCTGTTATGAAAAATATCATCTTTATATAATAACAATGCATGGATATTATCTATTTTTCTTTTCGGGGAAAATTACCTTGCTACAAAGGATGTCATTGTAACAGTTAATATAATAATTGAGCCATTAAACAACGGTAGTTCCTGTAAACAAAAGTTTACTGGAACCACAATAAAGGAGTTGAAATGAGACACGTAGTTTTGGAAATATATTGCATGGAGAAATGAATTCTGTTTTGAATGTTTTGAATTCTTTTAATGAAGCAATGGACAAGGTTTAATACACTAAGTTTTCTGCAGAGATAGATAGATGGATAAATAGATTGATAGATATGACTGTGGTTATAAGAGAAGAAAGATCAGAAAGATTTGCATTCTTCGTTATATATGTATATATTAACTTAGGATGATTCGGTATCAGATCATATATACTGAGAGGTATGATAAAGATCAAAACTAACAACCGGTAAGATTAGCTTCTGATCATTGCCATAGGATGTGCGTTTGGATCTGTTTTATTGTTTTGTTTTGTTTTTTCGTATTATTTATTAACAAAACAGTTTTATATCAGAACACCAATAGTAGTAGATCCAATGAGGATCGAACCCACAGACAACGGCACCAGGTTTAACTTACTGATCATTGCTATATGATGTGTGTCTTTCTAGGTTTTTTTCAAATTTTTATTTTACTATGATTCAGCATAGTATAATACCATACAATAGTTGGAGATGTAATGAGCACTGAACGCACTAATAACGGCTAGCAATAATAGCTTGCTGATAATTCCTGTAGGACGTGCGTCCGGAGATAGTTTTCTTTTTTCTTCTTTTCAATCCCAGTGAAAAAAGAATCACAGATATATTTGGATTGGAATGGGTTTGTTTGTTTTTTTTTTTGGGGGGGGGATACTGAACTATTTTTCGGGAAGATACCATAGTTTGAAATGGTACGTAGAAAATCACACTGTTCATTATCAGCAGGTAGATTTGCAATAGTTTTTGTTACAGTAATATCTTTGTTGATGCTATTAATATAATCATTGTTGATGCTATCATTCTCGCTACAACTACTACAACTACTACTACCATCACCACCACCACCACTACTACTACTACTACTACTACTACTACTATTCTTGTTGTTATTGTTAATTAAATGAATTAAATTGAAAACGAAATGCGCACAACCCTGTGAATTCTATTGGCGGAGCAAACCAGATAATATTGAAAATCAGGATATATTGTTGAAGCAAGGTTATGAAAAAAAAAAAAAAGAAAATAGACCATTCCTGTAAACGAACTGTTACAAATTAACAAACTGTTTCTATTTGATGACGTCATTAAGAGATCAGCCAATCGTGAACCTGAGAGCGCAAGGCTATCAAAACATAATAAAAACGACAGAGAGGACTGCGTCAGTTTGAACAAACAAGCAACAGCTGGAGCAAGCCGTTCTCGTTAATAGCACATTATTTGCATTGATGTTTACATTGTTAATGTTTGGCTACCGCATGCCACCCGGGTTTACCATCGATTATAATGGTGAAAGTCTTCTCTAAGAGTGGCTTGTCTGTCTGAAGACTGGAATCTATGCTTCCCTGAACTATTTGGAGTGGTATCCTCATCTTTGTTGTATTGGTCGCTTCGGATCGCCGATGAGATCTCCAACCTTCATGGTTGTACAGAGCTCAGAAATCAAGGAAGGGAAGGTGAGAGCTGCAAATAGAAAAGATTGAAAAATAAAAGGAATGAACGAGAATGGGGGGGCAGTATAAGTAAAAGGACGGGGTGAGCTAGGGAGCAAGGAAGATGAAGAGAAAGATGGACAGAAAAAGAGAAAGTAAGATGAAAGAACGAAACGATGAAAGGGACGAGGAATACGATGATAGAAAGGAAGAAAGACAAAAGATCGAAGCAATGAAGGGAAGGAGAAAGAAAGAAAGAAAGAAAGAAAGAAAGAAAGAAAGAAAGGAAGAAAGAAAGAAAGAAAGAAAGGAAAGTAAAAAAGAGAGAAAGAAAGAAAGAAGGGGAAAATGAAAGAACAAAACAATGAAGGGAATGAGGAATACGAAGAAAGAAAGAAACAAACGATAAAACAAAGAAAGAAAGAAACAAAGAAACAAAGAAATAAGGGGAAAATGAAAGAACGAAACGATAAAGGCAAGAAGGAATACAAAGAAAATAGATGAATGAGAATGAAAGAAAGGAAGGAAGGGAAGATAAAAAAAAGAGAGGATAGGAAAAAGGGATAAAATGATGAATCAGAAAGTAGGGACGAAAGGAAATAAGAAAGACAGAAAAGATAATCAAACAACAAAGAGAGGAAGAAGGAATGAAAGGATGAGGGAAAGAGAGAGAGAAAGGAAAAAAGAAAGAAAAAATAAAAGAACGAAACGATGAAAGGAAGAAGAAATACAAAGAAAGAAAGAAAGGAAGGAATGAATGGAAGAAAGAAAGCAAGAATAGATAAAAGAACGTAACGATGTCAGGCAGAAGGAATACAAAGAAAGAAAGAGAGATGAAAGAATGAAACAACAAAAGTGAGAAGGAATACAACGAAAGAAAGTAAGAAAAGATAAAAGGATGAAACGAGGAAGGGAGGACGAGATACAAAGGAAATAAATAAATAAATAAATAAATAAGAGATAAAGAAAAGAAGGGAAGGTAAAAGAACTAAAAGAGAATGCAAAGATGGGATAAGATGATGAATAAGAGAGAAAGAAAAAGATGAACGAACGAAACGAGGAGTGAAAGAAAGAAAGAAAGGAAAAAGAATAGAACGAATGAAACGAGGAGAGGAAAAAAGGGATGAAAAGATAAGTAAGAAAGAAAAAAAAGGAGAAGATGAAAGACCGAAAAGCGTGCGGAAAGAAGGAATCAAAGTGCTGATGAGTCTATTTCTTTGAAACTCAGCATTCGAAAACCCGGCTTTCACCTGTATTTCAATATCAACCACTGTCACCAGCGAGAAATACTCAACCATCGCACCCAGCAAGCTTATCGTTATATCTTTTAGATACTGATATTTGAAGCTCAACATGGAAAACGGAATCGACAAAAATATAAAATATAAAAAAAACATGAATTCACCTCTCCCAGCGTTCTATCTCCCTGCAAGATGTATTGACTGAAATATCTTGGCTTCAGCGTGCTAGAATGGTTGATTGGGGGGAGAGTGGTTGAGTTAGCACCTGGTAAAACCATTCACCCACAACAATCTTACCGTTTAGTAGTATCAATAAAGAAGCTGTTACTCTTCTTGTCAACTTTGACAAAAGAAAAAACAATCAAATCAATATTGTAGAATATATTCTGATATTAAAGTATTTTTTCCCCAGGCCAAAGATGTTTCTTTGCATCAATTTAATGTTTAATTGTCTAACAGGGAGGGGATATCGATAAAAGAGACACTTTTTCCCAACGATATTATATACTACACCTGACGAAGTCCGAAACGTTGTGCCAGCAACAAAGATTGGAATGAGACATCAGATTTTCCGAACAAAAGTCGGTTTAATATTTATTATTTACAAATCTCAATGCCAAATGGTAGTGAATATGGTGTTGGAGGAAGATTGTGTTCAGCCAATATTGCCTGTAGGGAAGATTTAATAGGTGGTATATTAGACAGGATTTATTAAACAATTACGTCAAAACCTTCGTCGATTCAGAAGGTTACATGCATAATGAGATCACAAATACTAAATAAATATATAGGAAGCAAGCAGATGCCAAGATTTCCGTAATTCATTCGGCTTGTGAACAGATAGGGCCGCTGCTCGGCACATACGTGTGCGCAGGGCATCACGTGCCTCAGGGGCACTAGAGCAATGTAATAAATATGTATCTTTTTTTTTTTCTTTTTTTTAAATCATGACGCATAATTACAATGGGCACCATTAGACAACTTTACGCAAGGTTATACAAGATTTACATAACTTCTCGGAGTATTAACAGGAATTTTGGTGAACCTAACCCTTTCGTTGCTTTGCCCTCGGTCTATTATGGAACCGAAAAACCTTGCTTCCTTTTTTTTCTCCTGATCTTTAAACTACTCTGGGAAAAGGTTGGTTGGTTTGTTGGTAACCATTGGCGTATGCTGTCACTTTTGCAGGGGGCGATGATGGGGACAGAAGGATATATTCGGAATATATTTTAGCGGCAACCCTGTTACATGATATCGTCATCGAGTATTTTATTAAAATGTAGTATTACTTTTCACTGAGAAATAAATACGACTTCTTTTGCCAACCTCTGTTATGATCCAACTTTTAAACCCTTCGCCTTCGGTGACAAGGTCTGATCAGGGAAGGGGGCTGTTTGCACACACCCCGTGTTGGTAACCAATGTACTAAGAATCGTTTCCCTTGTTAAATGTATATAAAATTTATATATTCCTATTGGGACACATGAGTCGTCTCCAGTCTATTATCCCTTATGCACTTACGTTATGAGACCGACAACTTCCCTCCTTTGCCTCACTTTGCATTTGGGTTCTTCAATCTGAATTTAACAATGTATTATCATACATAATCATACATATATTTGTTTTATTATAGTAAAGGGTATTGATCAAAGTGCAAGATCTGGTTGATGGGTAATGATTTGATTATATATATGCAAAAGCATAGAGGCATGTCATATTATGTATGATAACGTAACTTTCCTATAGTGAGTGAGTGAGTACATTCATTTCTTTTAAGGTCAAGTTGGGGCATGGAGTAAAATAGATTGGGAACCACAGGTTCAGACAAACTTTAACATGAAGGTTTAGACATTCTGGATTAAGAAAACGTGAACAACAAGGTCCGTGGATGTAGGACGATGTTGATCATTTTCACGAAAACAGTTCAGACCACTTTTTTCTCATATTCGAAATGCAAAATATTACTCAATCATTCTCTTCTGTACCCCAGATATAAGCCATAAAGAGCGGACGTTAATTATTTTGCGGATTGTCTGTTTGGAACCAAGACCAGACGTCAAAGAATACTTCCTTGGGTATGTGTATGTCTTGGGAACAATTGGCCTGTCTTATGTCGTTTTTGAAGGCTTCTTTCAATTTGAGCCAGCTTTGTCTTTGAAAATTGTTGAGGACAGGCTTATGAGCGCTGTTTAATCATTGTGGAGCACATGCAATGGATTTTGTTGTGACTGATGCTGCTAAGTCATCCCAAGATGTAATTAGCTATTTCTGCTATTTAGAGAAGTCCTTTTCCTTTCTTTCCAGTGATGGACCATTTTGACCAAGCTGAAATCCTGGAGTGATATTATATGGGGAGGTGGACTTAGGAATGCTGCAGCAGTCAGAAAACAAGTCAATGAAGTCAGAGAAGCTCTCATGGAGGCTTGACAAGCTTTAAGTGTGAGTGATCCAGTTGCTAAAGTAGAGACTCAAGTCCTTGCAAAAGATGGCCACACTCAGATTCTTGATATGCTCTGTTGTATAGTGACGGTCTTACCGTAAACCTGATGAACTAGCTGTTCCAGTCAAGTACAATAGAGATTGACATTGCCGGTAAGCTCATTGGGACTGCCAAAACCTCCTTCTCTAAATAAAGGCACTGGGTTCGCTGAGGCTGTGTCAATTGCCAGACGAGCCCTTCACTGATGACATCAAAAGGCTTGAGATGATGTCCCTTCCGGTAGCGTTGTAGACGCTGCATTGTTGTCACTACAACAGAGGTATGAGACAATGAGTCAGGTCAAGGACATCTTGAGTGCTGCTTGAGTTCAGCAAAGTCCAGGTCATCTTTAAGGAGGACTGAAGTTCAGAAAACACTGGCTGCAAAGAGAAGAGCTGATGCCGATGGATCTGAGATGATACAGTTAACGATAAACCTGCGATAACTATCACCACTGCCAACTGCCCTTGGAGATACTGGCATTCCTGTAGGAGAACCAACTTAAAGACCTCTACCCAGACATCTGGATTGTTCTGAAGGTTGTATTAACTCTCCTAGTTACAGTTAACTTGAACTCGTTAAAATATACCTGCACGCCTCAATGGCACACAGACATTTAAATGGTCTCGTTGTCATCAGCGTCAATGGAGGATTCACTTAAGGGCCACCATATGATGATGTAATTAACAATTTTGCAACCAAGGAAATATAGACGTGTACTTCTGAAATCTGTACCCAATGAATGAAAGCTTTTCCATTTTCGGTTCTAAATACCCAGGGCGTATGGTTCTTTCCTGGGGAAATTCCTCTGCTACATGGATTACTGGAAGCAGATCTATTTTGTATGAACTGAATAAGAACTGGGTCGTTTGCATGAGTAGTGATAACAACCATGGCTACACAAAAAGAGAAAAGAGCAACACCTTCAAAATCTAAAACTGCAGCAATAGAAAAAAAACGATGATGGCCTAACACCAAAGATGTTGCGAAAAACCCTGAAACAAAACAGGAAAGACTCAGATTTCGCTGACTACCACTTTGGCTGACATTTCCTTTGTCTTCAGTAGCAGCCAGTTTAAGTGATGATTTACATTTCTTTTCCCGATGCTAAACTGGATTTGCCAAATTTGTTTACTGGGACTCTATTCACTGAGTGTTGTTAAAGGCTGAGGCTGTTGAAGGACACGACTGCGAGTTATTTCTGTATTATAACGCTTTGTTGTGTTTCTTTTATTGTATAGCACATTGTTGAGAAAAGCGCTGTGCACTTTTTATTTTGGCTTTTATCATTATTTTTAACCAAGTGAGAATTAAGGCTCCAATTTCTGGGCTCAACGGCACTTTGTTTGATGAACAGCTCAGTGAATAGCAAGGTGGGGTCAGCCTGCTAGAGAAGCTCTGCTGAGCCTACCACAACAGCTGAAATACCTGTATATTTGAACATCTCTATCTTTGTAAAGTTTTCATTTTATGATGTATTTTTCTTTGGTTTATTTTATTGAATTATTATTCTCTTTGCAGTTTATATATATATATATATATATATATATATATATATATATATATATATATATATATATATATATATCTTCAATTTAAAGATCTGTGTGTGGGGAGGGAAGCACCATCTAGCAGTTATGCTCAGGGCACCCAAATATCAAACAACGACCCTAATTACAGTATCAATAATTCGATAAAATTGATTATTTACCACTTACATAGGTTCTACAAAAAAAATTATCTGAAATATCAATATCTTACTATTAGGAAAACTAACAATAGTCACGGTCCTAATTCAGCACTGATTCCATTAGAACCTGATATACGTAGGCAAGGTTTCGGCTATTCTTATGGCTGCCACTGACTTTACTGCTACTCTACCATTCCCTCACTTTGTGTTGATAATTTTTGTACATTAACAAACCAAATATTAACCTTTCTATATTATGACAGGTATACGTTCTAAAAGTGTTATATGAAAACAAAATAATTTTGCAAACAATTTTAATAGGAATTCTATGGATAGGATGTGACTTGACATTGAGCTTGACAACCATCAATTGATTTTGATTGATGAGGAAACGTTGTGTGCATTAATAAGGAAGGAGATTATGTTGAAAAATAGATAACCAGCGTTCTCCTGCATGGAAACCTGGAATGATTGGATGAAAAGAAAAAAAAAACATTGACCGTGGTCTTTGATGATATACGCGTTTTCATTTTCCGGACCAAAATCATATCTTCCAAAAAAAACATATGTATCTCAAGCCGACTATTTACCCAGCCCCGATCTTTACCAGTACTTCCCCCCCCACACACACACATACACAAAACCCCCTTGCCTCCAAGTCGTTGCATCAATTTATTGAGCTCTCAATAATTGCCTGTGACTTACCGGTGAGACTCGGCCTTGAAATACGAACAACTTTCGGTTGCCTGCCAGCAATAGCCTCCCCTCATCAACCCACCAACGCATATTTGCACTCCTACCCCTCTCCCACCCGTATCGACCACCAAATTCTTTCCTCTTACCGTCCTTCTTTCACCCTTCAAGCTCCTCCCCCACCACCACCACCACCAACAACACCGTCACCATCGTTTTGCTATTGTTGTTTATATCAAGTTGCCTCGTGGTGAGATACAGAGTCGGTGGGGGAGGGGGGGAGGTTGTTGTCGGAGATAAGTGGGCCAGGAGTGGGTGCGTCTATGAGAGACAGGGTGCAGCTTGCTGCAAAGGGGGGGAGGGGTAAGGAATTCGAAGTAGGTAGGGGAATAGGAGTTGAAAGGATATTGCACAGTGTTGAAGCGGGGGAGGGCGATTTTCTTTGAGAGGAGATTGGTTTTGGGGGTATAGTAATCGGAGACATCGATTCCTTTAAATTGACATCCTTCGTAGTCAACAACAGGCAGAAAAACCAAGAAGGACAGTGAGTCCAAAAGTCACAGGGAGATTTTCTTTCTTTTTTTAAATCTTACTCGAGATATCGTGGGTAGGTGGAAAACGAAAGTGACGTTTTTTCATCCATTTAAATTCACTTCCGGCTTGTAATGTACGACAAAACAACTCCATGTCTCATTAATCGTATATTCCG
>OY735209.1:37010569-37090569 GCA_963457665.1 Thysanoteuthis rhombus | reverse complement strand
GTTTAATCTGTTTGTACTTGAAAATCTTGGGCAGCCAATTTATGCATTCGTTTTTTCCCCATTGGAAAACTGAACTTTGCTCACAGTCAGGAAACTCGGCTCTTTTTCACTTGTCAAGAGAAAAAAAGTGATGCACTAATAATGGTTTTGTAGGACTAAGTAGCAACACCAGGAACAACAAAATAGTATAGAAATCTCGAGACACGTACAACAGTCGACACATGGATTATTTTGAAACGAGATCAACGCCTGATGAATCGCAGTAGCTTATCTTGCAGGACATTAGATTGACTAAAGATAATTTTTTTCAGCCCAATACATACCCAGAATTTAAATATCCAACAAAATTGAAATGATGATCAATTTTTTTTTTTTTTTGAGTTTCGGTGTTTAGTCATTAATGAATAATACGTGAAAGTATTTAGTATCGGGACGTTTGGATGACCCCAATATATATCGTTTTTTGTTTTTTGTTTTTTTCTCGACGTAGGAAACAAAAGATTACAATATTTTTCAATGAAAAAAATCCTTTTATCTCAACACCATCCTCAATGTACTTCATCCTCCCAACATTTAGAGGTTAGATTTAAGCTTTTTACAACTTTTTTGCAAGGGTCTGTAATGATTGAAATATGCTTTTTTTTTCTATAATTTATACTCCACTTTGTAGAGTGAAACTTGAAATATATTTGAAGAATTTTGAGTGGCGTTTTCTGGTCAAGTTATAATCAACTAACTTCTTAAAAAAGCATTTTTGTCAAAAAGTTAGTGATGAATTTTATTTTATATTTTTTATCCATTTTTTTAATCAAATATTCAACTCAATAAGATACTAAGCGCAGAACAGAATCCGTCAGCAAAGCGAAAATCTTCTTGAGAGAAAACAAAAAAATAGCAATGGAAAGTTTAAACAAAGATTTATTCAAAACTAAACCATCATGTATTAAGTCTGTATTATCGTGAAATGCATTGGAACAATTTGAATCGTATTGTCAGTAATTTTTGCTTTTGAAAACGAAATGCAGCCAAATAGTCCGAGCAGAAAATTTTTTTGTCAAAATGACCTCAGTTGACCTGTCCAGGAGAAATGTCCTCGATTCTTTGTTGATACAGTTATCACTAAAAAAGCAATATTGAAAATGAATAGTTTGTGAATTAAGCACCAAACTTGCATATATTAACTAATTAGGCTCTGAAGCTTATAAACGCAGATAAGGTCATTTCCAATTAAAAGTCCATTTGAGAAAAAATTCACCCGATGATTAGCCTCTGACAGAAACATTAGTGTATCGTGTGACAAGTTCTGATTAAGTTTAGAGGTATTGAACGGTGCACTTTACTAACTTTGGTTGACCTGTCTTACCCCGCTGCTACCACTCCATTAGATTAACTTTATTAAATAGAATACTTCAAAGAGAGGTATTCTGATGCCGACATTTTTGAAGTGCCTAAATACTTTTCAATTTTTCGATTTGTCGGGGAACATCAAAGAAAAGCGAGTGGAAGATTTTTTTCTTGATTATTACGAAGTCAGCATTTATGAAAATTTCTGGATTATCTATGTAACAAAAGAAATTGAATTTCCTCTTTCTTTATTTTTGAAAAATGTTTGTTTTAAAATTGGGGAAAAATTAATCTGATTACCCAGAGAAATAAAGGCGAATGCTTTTTATCGTTTTTAACTTTTTCTAACTTCAGCAGTTGGAGAAGAATATTCAATATTCAGATAGCATCGTATTGCAAAAATATCTTTAAAATTTCTATGGATCGCACTAGTGTCAAAGTTCTATTGTTGCATCGCATGAAAAAGCTTTGATTTTGTTTGACATAGTTATTTTTCATCCAGCATATTGGTAGATCTGTCCTTCCGTCGTCATAGAGAGTCTAAACGATCACCGTTCACTATCTTATGATCAGATTTCCACTGTTGAAATACCCGGAATCTGGAAGAAAATATGTCGGGTAGAAATCGGTTGCTAATGACAGCAGCTGAGATCCAGGTAGAATTAAATTTCATTCTGTTTTCTTCTCTTTCTTTCACGTTTGAATGCAAGTGTTTGTGAGCATGTGCGAGCGCGTGCGCGCGTGTATGTGCAATTTGGAGACAATGTATTAACCGTTCGACATACCTTGAGCACATGATCAACTTATTAGGTAAACACATTACATACGAATCATTTTTTCATTAACATTCTTCCTGCATATTTACCGAATTAATTCAAGTGTAATGCGAGACATTTCATACCAGAATCAAAAGTCAAATTTGAAGGTGAGCATTATTCATGATAGAATTAGCTTGGTGCAAAAAGGTTCCCAGCGCTATATTTTGAACAGTATCAGATATAGTATTTCTCTTAGCCTAAGGGAAATTCAGAGGCTAAAAAAAAATAGGTTTTTGACCTAATGGAAAAGAATTTCGGTCAGACTTCAAATCTGTCTTTCTCTTCTTTCTGGACACAGAACAATGCCATAACCATGATATAATAACAGACGATGAAAAAATTGATTTATTACAAGAACAAAAACTGAAAAAAGATCGAAATTAGATCCAGGACAGTCTTTAACATCTCAATCTAAACGAAACTTAGAAAGGAAAAAGTTCTTCTACGTGTTTGGTTGGATATAAAAGGAATTATTTGTGACGAATTGACAAACTGTTACTGCACAAAGCTACAGTTAGCAACTGGCTCGTTTGAATGGTGAATTGAAATCGAAAAGACGTGTTTCTGCGCAAGAACGTCAACCGGTGATTTTGCAGTATAAGAATGTCCATTTACACCTTGCAAATGCAGTGCAATAAACATAGAGCTGGGATGGGAAGTTCTTCCACATACGACGTATCCTCCAGAGCTGTCATCTTATCACTTGTTTAGCTCAATTCAACACATCTTGTTTGGTCAGTGTTTCCAAGAAGGTGAAAGAAATCATCAAATCAAAACTGGAGCCATCCTTTTATTATACAAAACACAACCTTACTGGAATATGGCTCAAAACCAGAGAAAGCCATGACTGAATAATGATACTATGTATTCATATAAATGTAAGATTTTGTCAAAAAATACAAGAAACACTTATGGTTAGGCACTCAATAGAAACCGACATGCCAGCAACGTCTTTTGGCAGTATGTCATGTTTGAGGTGATCAATTAAAAAATTGGAAAAAGGGTGATCAATGAATAACTTACTTGCCTTGCCTTTTGTTCAGGAGTGATCGCTAAAGAAAGTCTGGGTTTTCAAAAAGAAGTGTGAATGCTGCTGGACAGAAACTAAGGGATCTGTTTAGCATACATGTACATTGTAAATTGAACCCCCAACTAAAAACTTGTTCTGAGTGGGGATTTTGAAAAAAGTAAAACAATTGATATTGAGTAAACGTTCACATTTTCAGCCGGTAGCTTCATTGGTGCAGCCCATGTGCGTGATAGATACATAACCAGTCAGCCAGACCAACATGAAAACTGAAGAAACCTTTGTTGACTGTTTTGGTCGAAGGTTTTTAATATTTGTCTCATTCATCAGCAAAATAGATTTTACATACAATGACATCAGTTTTATGCGGGGGTCGCTATCATGAACGACCAACCCACACATGTCTGCCTTTGCTTGATTAAAACGACTTTCACCGTTACATTCTATGATTTTCATTATCTAGCCCTGCCCCCTATCTATTGTATTCTACCAGAGAGGGGAGAGTGTGATCCCTTCTTCCTCTAAACCATTGACAGAGAGCATCACTGGGGTGGCGGGGGGCTCCAATTGAAAGAAGCTTCGTATACGAGCCTAACAGAATAAACATCAGTCAGGCCAGTGTGGATCTCAATTCTGAACAGATTTCTTTGCTCAACAAGGAAAGGATTGGGGAGCCACCTCCACGTCTGTTATATGGAATCCCCTATGTCTCACACGATGTTCTGAGTATTGGCAAAATTTGGTCTCACCAATATAATTGCAATCATCTTTTATTCTGTTAGAAACTATCAACTAAAACAGTTTTTTCAGATAACCCAGGTAGGCTACATATCAATCAATCCATGTATGTGTCGCGCGTAAAAGTTGCATCAGTGGAGCTAGAGGGCTGAAAATATAAACATTCAAAAACTTTATTTTGTTATTTTGTATTTTGAAAATTCATCCCCACGAAAGATAAGTTTTTACGCGGGGCTAGTATACAATGTGATTTTATGCTAAATTGGTTTGTCAGTTTGTGGTCGGCAGCGTTCACGCTTGTTTTGTTAAAAATCGAACTTTTTAGTGATGCAACAAAAGGCGTGAGGAATAGCTTATTCACTGATCACTCCTTTTTCGATTTTTTAATTGATCATCCCTAAGAATGCATGCTGCCAAAAGACGTTGGTAATGTGATGGTTTCGATGGAGTGACTAACCAGACCTGTTTTCCTTCCTTTTTTTTTTTCTTTTCGATTTCGACTCCAGCTCAAGTGTTTACAAAGAATATGAATAACAATACCAGTCAAGTCTTCTGGTGTATCCTTTCTTAAGAGGGTTTTTTTGTTTTTTGTTTCTTTGTTCTTTCGTCGGAGCTTTTCCTTGATATCAAACCCGACAAACCTTCCATTCGTATGTAAACATATTCATTCTAAAATCGGGAATAACATCGGACACGCAGACGCGGAACTAAAAGAAGACAAATTATAGGAAGGCTGCATACATAAAGAAGTAAGCTGTCTTACCGTTTCTCTCTCGTGTCATTGAGCCAAAACTAATCTGAGATCAGTACACACACACACACACACACACACACATATATATATATATATATAGAGAGAGAGAGGGGGGTTACAGAGACCAGAGAGAGACATAAGCACTCCCAAAAATTCAGAACCATGCAACATGCACCTGAAAGAATTTTGCTCAACCTCAAAATGGAACACAATACATCTGGGAGAAGACAGGAGTCAGGAACATCATAGAATCCATTAAAAAACTCAAATGGCGGTGGGCTAGCCATGTTGCAAGAATAGCAGACAATCGATGGACCTCGCAACTCGCAACATGGATCCCCAGAGATCACATGCGTAACTGAAGCCGGCAGAGTATTAAATCGAGAGACGAGCTAGAAAAATTCAGAAAGTACTGGCTCCGTGACGCCCACTATAGACAAGTGTGTCAGATCCTAGAGAAGGTCAATGTCCAACGACGGACGTTAAAAGACTGATTATGATGTTGAAAAACAAGGACATAGGCCAATCAAATTTGGCATGTGTGCGTAGACAGAGACGAAGGTTTTGAAATGAAAAACAAATGGACCCTTGCTCTGTGTCCACACACACTTCTTACTTAGAAATGTTTATATACCATTTTTGAGGGGGTCAAATTTGAAGGGAGCCCCACTCCCTTTCATGGTCCAAAAGTGAAGGCATCTTTTTCTTCCCAGTAAAGGATCAAGAGTGACGGGAGACTTTTTGCGGTTTTAAGGTATCAAAAGTGAAAGGAGTTTTTTTGTCTCCCTTTTTAGGAAAGAAGGTAGACCTGTGAGGTATCAAAATTAGACCGCTGACTGTTTTCAAACTGTGGAGGAAGACCTTTTTTCTCCAGTTTCAAAGGACTCAAAAGTGTAGGTTGACTTTTCTCTCCTTGAAGGGGGCAAAAGTAAATGGAGATTTTCCCTCCAAAATTGACGCTGAATTTTTGCCGCTTTTATTATGTAGAAAGTGAAAGGAGACTTTTTCCCCCTATTTTTTAAAGGCTCAAAAGTGAAGAGAGACTTTCCAGGGAACGATAGTAATGCTTTCTGCAGTACATATCTCTGTGGGGGTGTGTGCTGTGAACAAAATTGTTTCTGTGAGAAACAAAGGTCATCTCACATGCACGGTCTCTTCTGAATAAATTCATCAAAGACATCGTTTTGGGTAAATTAAGAATTCTGTTGATTAAATAGACTTTTCTTGTAAATGCTCGTGGGTGACTTCTTGAAGTGTGTCTATGTGGCCTGTTTGTATTGTCTCAGTCTCTTTCTTCCTCTTTCCCATAGTTAGGGGTCATTAACTTCAGAAAAAATATCTTTTGGCTCCCTTCCCTTGTATCCCTATTTCAACTGCTGAAATCTTGACACTTTTAAATCCTTAATTTCAATTGGCCAAATCTAGACATATGACCAAACTTTTCTGTTATAATTAAATGGAGTCCATACATTCGAGAACCCTTGATAAATTGCGCCAACCACGGGAGCAAGCAGGCTTTAGAAGGATCTACTCGACCATGGACTACCTGCATTCGATAAATCAGCTGAAAGAAAAAAGCAGCAGAAAATAAGCCACCACTATCCAATTATCGACTCTGAAAAGGCCTTCAACTTGGTGAAAATCGTTAAGGTCGTGGAGGACATCACACTTCAGGTGGTAGATCTAGTATACATCAGAGTGCTGCAACACGTATCGTCAGGAATCAAAATAGATGGCGAATATCTTGACAACCTCAGATTTGCAGACGACATTGCACTTTTTGTAGAAAACCCCCACGACCTCCAAATAATGTTAGATGAACTAAATGAAGAGAGCAGAAAAGCCGACCTACACATGAACTTCAGCAAGGCGAAGATCATGTACAACAACGAACTTGGAAATAAGAACACTAACATCAAAATCGAGGACAGAACAGGAAAAAGTAGATCACTACATCTACCTAAGGCAACGAATCTCCATGAAACCCTCAACAGAAGATATCAAGCGAAGAATTACCCTGGGATGGCAAAAGTTTCGCAGAGCGAGCACAATCTTCAAAAGCAAATGGATCCCATTAATCCTAAAAAGGAGGGTGTACAACCAATGCATCCTCCTTATGGTCACTTATGGAGCTGAAACATGGAACCTAACAAAGAGACACACTCGCCCCCTCATTTTTTCTGGCCTTTTCGGCATGGATTAAAGTGTAGTATCTATTCCCAGGCAGAGACCAAGGTGCTGGTGCGGACACTTGCCTGTTGAATGGGCCGCAGATTGTGTTGTCATCAATGACCGAGTGTGCCGGTGCAATGCGTTAGCCAATGACGTTACACTGAGGTTGCACATTGCTACGCGCATTGGAAGCCTTTGGACTCGTCCTTGGGCTCTCCTGCTCTTACTTGGCCCAGCTCAAGGGGATCAGTTGCCCCGGGACTGCACTGTCCTATTGCACCGAAAGGGGCAGGTCGTGACTGCAGCTGCTTTAATCGTGTCGGTTAGAGCTATTTTTGATAGGTTGCTCCTTTTCCCCACGTAAATCCCTGACCATGTGTCGCATTTTGTTTTGGTGGGAGAGTAAATAAAGAGATGCTTGACCTCATAAGGAGAGACCGCAAGACAGCACAATACATCAGGGAGAAGAAAGGAGTCAGACACGCCATAGAATCCATTAAAAAACTCAATGGGCTGACCATGTTGCAAGAATGGCAGACAACTGATGAACATCACGACTCATGACATGGATCCCCCGAGATCACATGCGAAACCGTAGCTGGCAGAGAACTAAAAGTAGAGACGAGCTAGACAAATTCAGAAAATACTGGCTCCACGACGCCCACGATAAAGAAGCGTGGCGAATCCTGGAATAGGTCTATGTCCAACGACGGACGTTAATTGACTGATGATGATGATATATATATATATATATATATATATATATATATATATATATATATATATATATTGTGTGTGTGTGTGTGTGTGTGTGTGTGTGTGTGTCTGTGTCTGTGTGTAATACTTTCCAATGGGCACATATATTCTACACTGATTGATTTTAAGGCAAAATGCCGATCATTACGTAAATAATCATTTCTTGTAAATACTATGCTAGTGAATGTATAACAGATAATGAACACAAAGTTTTTGTTTAGATGTTGATACAGGTTTGGGAACAAGGCTTGGTACCGAATCACAGATTCTTTCAACATGGAAAGAATTACGATGGGCTTTTGCTATCATTGATAATGATGATGGAGATGTTTATTTGTTACAGTTAAACAGGCTTCATTCTGTCTCCCCATCTGCGACATTCCTTTTCGAAAAAAACAACAACAAACAAACAAACAAACAAAAACTACTAATTACAAAACATGTTCTCCACAAAGGGAATGCGAGGAGCACTGGAAATACTCCCGAGAGATCAAAGGGTCAGCGTTTTCCCAAAATTTGGAAACAACAGATTGAAAAAAAAGAGACGATTAATGTTCTCAAAGCATGTTTGTATCTTTCGATGCATTTTCCATTTGAAAACATCCCTCTCTCACTCTCTCTCTCTCTCTCCCTCTCTCTCTGTCTCTCTCTTCTTTAAACTTTCTTATTAATTTGATTCAATTTGGTAGGGAAGGGTTGGAGAGAAATGCAAATCTGAAATAATGACATTTCTTGAACGTAGACAACCATCCAATTAAATTAACAGAACAAATAAACAAGTTATTTTCTTCTTAAAGGAAACGCTGAACAACATCAATTATTTTCGCAATAATAATCAACGTGGGAGGAATTATTGTAATAATTATTATCAATATCAGTAAACTGAGAGATGAAAGGGCTGAGACTGCACTGTGTTAGTAGTGGTCTCAATGGTGTTATAGATAGCACCACAGTAGTAGTAGTAGTAGTAGTTGTTGTATTGTTTTGATCGAAGGTTTATTACAGTTGTTGTTGTTATTGTTATTGTTGTTGTTGTTGTTGTTGTTATTATTATTATTATTATTATTATTATTATTATTATTATTATTATTATTATTATTATTATTATTTTTTGCTAACTTTATTTGATATCCTATTGTTATTGCTTTCCAATAACAAAATAATGATTGTGAAAATTCCCGATCTAAACATTACAATATCTTTTTAATTTTTTTTGACAACCATGCAACGTGCACATGGAAAAATTATGCTGGGCCTCACGTGGAGAGACCACAAGACAGCACAGTACATCTGGGAAAAGACAAGAGTAAGAGAAGAGACATCATAGGATCCATTAAAGAACTTAAATGGCAGTGGGCTGGCCATGTTGCAAGAATGGCGGACAACCGATGGACATCGCAACTCATGACGTGGGTCCCCCGAGATCACATGCAAAACCGAGGCCAGCAGAATATTAGATGGAGGGACGAGCTAGACAAATTCAGAAAGTACTGGCTGTGCGACGCCCATGATAGAGATGTGTGGCAAATCCTGGGGAAGGTGTACGTCCAACGACGAACGTTGAAAGACCGATGATGATAGCTCAGTAGCAAAACAAAAATGGCATAGCGAATCTGAGAGGATGCGGTGGCCGAATGACTGCAGATTTGTATTCCACTTAATCACCAACGCTTCCGTTACCGAAATTGTTAAGGCAATGTTCATTGAAGACAGTTTCCCAAACAGTGGGATTCCATGTTTCATCATCGGCTACTTCTTTATTTTCGATTTCGCGCTATTTGCTCAGTGGATTGAATAGTATATTGATCAAGAGATTGTTATAAAAAAAAGAGCTATAATGAAAAAGATTAAATATAGGAAATATAGTAATGATAGTACAAACGCCTCAATCATTATTTGCAATTTCACACCATATTATTAATAATAATAATAATCTAATTACAATTCATCTAAAGTTCCTCTGTCCGTATGTGACGGCGTACTGCAACAATCCCATGAATTTCTTTTGTGTGTACGGATATGACACAAGGAAAGGTTCTTAGCAATTATTTTTTTCAAAGACACTCCCACAAAATATGTCCTGGGGGTCGATTTATAATGTGAATCCACGTTTAAAATGGACACAAATTTTTTTTTCGATTGAAAAAAAATATCAATGATATGGCAAAAATGAGGAAATTAATCTGTCACTTCGAGAGTCTTTGGAATGGAATGAGAGTGACAAATCTAATCTAAGTAAAGCTTAATTAAATTTTAATGATGAATTATCTGATTTGGGAAAAAAACTTATTTTGCTCACTTTGTAGCCATTGTCATATTTTCAATTCTTGCATTCAACTGCACAAATGTTTTGGCTGCTTGCATCGTCCAGCCTTATATAGGCAGCCGTCGCTGGAAATTTCGAACTGGATCGTTTCATTCAGTCCACGAAGGTATATTGTTTTAATTCCGTGCCGAGAGAGAGGAGGAATATCTCGTATCGGGATGACTGGGTAAATGTATAACGGCGTTGATTAAATGCATCTTGTAATCTGTCTAGTGGTTACGAGTTCAATCGCTGGGTCAAGCTGTGCTCAAAACATATATGCATTTTCAGTGGAAGAAGCAGAAAAGCGATACCTCAAGGACAAATTGGCTAGGAAGAATTTACCGATACGAGATATCCCGGCACTGACAACAGGAAAAGAACAATCTAACCCCGTAGATTGAATAAAGGGTTTATTTTTTTTTTTTAATCCCAGATAGTTACCGAGCACGGAAGACTTTTGAACATGACCAGAGGATACATCGATCGAAACGTTGTGACGAGAACAGCCAAGATGAGGACACTATTTCAGATAAGTTAGTGCCTAAGGAGGTAACATTTCCAAAGTTAATTCCTTGTTTAGACTTGATATAATGACTTCGCTTTGAGGCATGTAATGTTTCCTACGCGAATTAATAAACATTGCATACGCTGATAATTGAGGTAGGATTATCTCGGGTCTAGACAGAGCTTACGGAAATTAACAATGCGACCTTTTTTTAACAGAACGAAATCTTTATCAATCAATAGATTTAATACAGGTTTCCCCAGCTACCCGAAAGTAGAGTGTGCTATGAAACCTTCTGTATGCCAAAATGGTGTAAAGCGGAGGAGAAATTACCATTAATTTCTAATCTACGGTTATTCACAATAAGAAGAGAGAATTAGGAATAGAAAAAGTCCATCTATAATGGACAATGGAGTCATGCAACTTAAAACTAAAATAAAAATTTATCATGATGGACGAGTCAGCAAAGTCCATCGTACTGCTCTGCATCTGTTTGACTGACGGGCACCGGAAAGAAAATTACAGACAAAATAACTTTAACTTGGGTAGTATCCTGATTTTAGAATACAGCGCAAACACAGTACTCATTTCTCACAACAGCACAACATCCACGCCAGATCCTCCTTTATGTATATCCAAGATTGGGGACTTCACACAGTCACGCAGATCCCTACTTATAGTAACCTATTTATGGTATTTCATTTGTACAACTTGAAGCTATCTGACTTTTCAGAACATCTACATCGATCATTAAGGGTACGGAACATTTCCCAAACGATATTCGATCAAACATAACAAAGACACCCTTACCCCACTATATGGATTAACACTAGAGATAGACTCATATCCAACTTACTAAGTACCCAAATAGTGTACTTCTTCTGACCAACACAACCAATAAAATACCCATAACTACTGCTACTATAGAATATCCAAACATACCACCACAGACTTCTCCGCAGATAGAATGCTGTCCAGACTCACCATTAGGACCCACAAAGAATCTTTCTTGATTTCCATATTTGCTTTTAAAGCAAAACATCTGGTGCTAAATTAGTTTTCTACGGAATCTTTTTTAACCACGCGCATGCCACTGGAGATGAGAATCCCTCCCGAGACATGTATAGCATACTGATCAATTAATTAATTTGTTAATTAATTAACAAATAATGCTTCCATATACTTTACTCCTGAATCAGTCCCATTCCCTATTATTCTCTCATGTATATATGTATCAAGAAATATATATATATATATATATAAATATATATATATATATATGATTATTGTGTCATCCACAGACAGCTGTTCCGGTGTATTACATCTCTTCAGTGTGGCTATAGACTTTCCATGATCCCATCCAGTACCGAAAAGCAGAATTGAAACCTTCATTTCAGACCCGTAGGCCGATATCCTACTACGGAACTGGACAAGCGGTAAGGCTGAATTTGAGCGATATATTTAAATTACGCAGAAATCCCTCATCCACCAGAGTGCTCAATTCCCATAGAAGAGCATTGCATAAGCTTAGAGTGGATAAGTTACCTCACTTAAAGAGTGCTCAACCCTGACAGAATGACAACGAATTTCGTCACATTATATTGAAACTCTTACTTGAAATGATCTCCCGTCGTTACACGGCTAATGTATCACTTAGCGTAGACAATGTAAATAGAATGGACAATTAAGAAAAGGCAGCCCCATTTTCTATATGATTTAATACAGTACTCGGACAAATCTTCGAGAATACGTCTAGAGGGTGTCAAAAGTAGCTTTTTGTCCTAACTGCATCACTCCAACAGTCAAGCATGGAGGTAGATCTATGATGATTTGGGCGTGGCAATATCATGGTATTTTCTTGGTCCCGCAGTAGCACTGCAAGACAGGGTGAACTCCCAAGACTATCTGTCAATTTTGGCTGACCCGTTGCACCCTACGATGCAAAAACTCTCTCCTAATTGTGGTACCGTCTGTCAGGACTATGATGCACTCATTCATGCCTCTACAAACTGGTTTGAAATGCTTGAAATTGAACTTTGATTGTTGGATCATCAGATCTTAATATGATTGATCATTTGTGGTGCAAACTGGAGCAGCAAGTAAGGAACCGATTCCCTCCACCATATACATTGAGCTTATCCCCAAATTTTGCGACGCTGAAAACTTTTTCCTTGTCTGTCTTGTCAATCATTTTGATTTTGCATACAGAAGAGGAAAATGAAACTTAACACAAATTGTTCTAGGAAGCAACCAGAGAGCTCTTCCACTGCTGACGTCATTGTCATTAATCTTACTTGCATCGGGATTCACTGAAAATTTCATGGATTGACTATAGAATTTATTATGTTACATTAGCCCATGACCTATCCTTAAAAATCAATTCATATTCTCAGAGAACTTTCCGAGATATTGTGTTGTATGTGCATCGATCCTCCACAAAATTCAATCAGACTTCTGTAGCTCATTCCCCAACCTTCCATTCAAATTCATCAATAACCTTTAGAGAAATTGTGTTTAACTACATTGGTAGAGGAGATAGTTGTACATGGATCAACCCTAAAATTTAATCAATTATTCTAAAGACCATCACTCCTTATCCTTTCACCAAATTTCATTTTAATTTATCGGGAACCTTTGGAGATATGCTGTGAACACACACACACAATCACAAAGACAGTCACGAGTCAATACCTACACATCTTTGATAATTTCATCCTTTTAAATAGGTTTTAATGACGGTTGAATAGCGTCATGGAAACATACAATCAGGGAGACAGATTAAGACTGCTAATTTGAAAATTGGTCGTTGGACTTTGAGTCTTCGATATCCTTCAGTGCATTGATTGATTTGGAAGAATGATCTCTTCACTGAGAACATTCCATTGGAGTGGAAGAGAAATTCTTTCTCAGCTCAGTGAATGTCTGTACCTGGAATTTTTTACTATGTCCTGGACACGAAAGGCAATGACAGTTTTAGTGTAAGGTTTGAATGCTGTTTTAAATACGGTAGACCTCCAACATGTCATCATGGTTACGGTGGAATTCTAACGTCTCTAGATTGATTATACGTGACCTCTCTGAGTACAACAAGTATAATTTTGAGGATAATCTTGGTAGCTGATTTTTGGACTATTTCTAATGTGGAGTTGATGATAACTACGGACACTGCGGGTCATTTTCTGGAAATTTTAACAAGGCACAAGAACAATCTCTCAAGATCGCTGGTCTTTGCTCAACTGCTCCGTGCTTCTCCCGTAGACAGCTCTGTATTGATTGTTCTAGGGCTGGATCTCCAATCAACTTCCTCATTTTGGCACTCAATGAGAGAAACGCATGTAGTGTATCAAGAAGCCCTGTCAAACTGAAGGACATCATTTGTAGTTTTTTGTGCATCGGAATCTTCCTTCCGTAGCTGCAACTTTTTCATGTATACATAGTGATTGTAATCGTATTTATTCATTTGCTGTGTTTCGCAAAGAAATACATCAAAGAAAATATTTCTCCTGTTTGGATATATCCTAAGTTATTTTACCCCCGGGCAACATCGGGTAACTTGGCCAGTATATGTATGTACGTATATATATATATATATATATATATATATATATATATATATATATATATGGAGACAGAGACAGAGACACACAGACACAGACACACACACACACATAGAGGAAGAGAAAAAGACTATCGGACTAAACTCATAGCACGAAAAGGTCGAGAATATTTAAGCAGAAAGTATGAGCAAGAAACAATTTTTCAGTGTCATTTGTAGTAGACTCTAGCGAAGTTTGTTTCATGTCAGTCACCGAGGATTTCAAGCTACAGACTTATTGATCCACCTTCGTACACGGTTCCAGAGATAGATAAATGAAAAGAGATAGTTGGGTAGAAGGTTCCTGTTCTTAGCGATCGGAATAATAAGGGGGCTCCTGAGTATCCTCCGTCTGAGGCTTTCTAGTACTAACGCTGTCGTTTTTTATGATATCGAAACCTTCCCCGTATATTTCATTGAGCTTCTACGGTGGTTCGTATCAAGCTTCTAAGATGATTCGCGGAGAGGGAAGAAATTGAATGTAAAATCATCGCACTCATTCTTCTGAAGCACACTAGCAGATATCCACATCATAGAACAAACCAAAACCTTTTAGTCGTATTTTTTGTGCATCGATCCATAATAAGAAAAAACAACAATCAAATAATGGGTATTGGTCATTTCCTCGAACGTTGTATTGCCTATACCCAAATCAGCCAATAGCATTTTCGTCATGTTGACGCTTCGTGGACAACCTTTTTAATGAAATGATGTCTTGCCCATTTGGCTCTTTGCCGACAGCCGTTTCGTCGAACACATTTTTGTAACATTTAGACGTTAAAAAACGGGAAAAAAATGAAATTTCCAAAAGATTTTTTTGTATTTTTACTTGAATAACAATATTGGACGAACAGCATGATTAAACACATATACTATAAAATGAAGTTTTGGTTGGAGAAATAATCCAGCTGACATCAATACTCTATTTCAAGAACGTTATTATAATTGAAAAAAAAAGGTTTTTTTTAGTTTTGGAGAGGTTGTGCAAGAATGCCAAATTCCAGTTGAACGAAACAAAAAACAAATTTTACGGACATCTTCCGGATCTTTTCTTCTTGCAAAAGGTCATTAGCGTGAACTTATCTCTTTTTTCAGAAGAAACTCAGCGATACATCCTTTGACGAAACGACCGGGCATAAATTATGTAATAAGTAATACCCTATTGCTTTTTTAAGTAGTTTGTATCAATGAAGGTCATTTAGTTTACTGTATGGAGATTGTCGATTGTTAAGGGGCTTTTTCTGAAGCAAGCCCAGAAAAAAGAGCGAGATAAGGTGATGCCAGATCATCTGAGCTCTTCACAACCTACCTTTAGATGATCTTCAAAAACCTTGACTAGAAACATAAAGGAATCAGAATGAATACCTAAGTAACCGCAGATTTGCCGAAGACATCGTCCTCTTTGCTAAAACCTTCAAGATCTCCAAATAAAGCTAGGCGAACTAAATGAAGCAAGCAAAAAATTAGCCCCCACATGAACTTCAATAAAACTAAGGTACAATAATCATGTTGGGGACAAAGACTTTACTATCGAACCAGAAAACGCAGAGCTCGAGAAAGTAGACCACGATATCTACCAAGGACGACGAGTGTCCATGAAGTCATCAAGAGAATGAAATAAAGCAAATCATACCAGATTGGAAAGCTATCGGTTGAGCAAGCTCGACTTTCAAAAATACAAAAATCCCAATAGTACTTAAAAGAAGTCACCTATGGAGCTGAAAGATGGAACCTAACCAGATTGACCCTCAAACTAAGAACCATATAACGTGCACAGTATATAAGAGAAAAACATGGGTCCAAGATATCATAAAAAACAGTTTTTAAAAAAAACTCAAATAGAAATGGATTGGATATGGTGCAAGAATGGAAGACAACTGCTGGACATCACGAATCCCGAGAGATCATATACAAAATTGTGGCCTAGACAAAGTTAGATGACGTGACAAGCTAGATTCATAAAGTACTGACTCCGTGATGTCCATGATATAGAGGTCTGGTGAATCTTGGTGAAGGTACATGTCCAACGACGGATGCTAAAAGGCCGATTATGAATGAAGATTATGACGCTGGCAATTTATCAGAGCCCTGAAGAAGAAGAAACATAAGATCCTTAGACATGTTCCTTAGAGACTCGTTAAACGTCTGAAATGAGTCTGCATGGAACAATATTGGCAATTGAAATGAAGCTGCAATTAACAATTAGTATCTTTAATTAAATCTTTCTGGAACTTTGTTATCAGAGAATGGACAGGAAAGAATTAATAAAAAAAAGATCTTGTTTCATTATTCATATTATTGTTATTGTTCTCTTTTCATTTCTTCCTTTCTTCCTTTCTTTTTTCTTTTATTATATTTACCATCCTCTTCCTCTTCTCTCTTCCCCTTCTTTTTTTTTTCATTTTTTACCTTTTCCTTTCATTCTTAAGCTTTCATCCTCGTTTTTTACGTTTTCTTCTTGTTTTTTTTTTTACCTTTTTCTTTTTATCTTTCATTTTGTTTTCGTTAACGTCCTCTTTGTGTAGAGAAATAGGTAATTGGTATACTTGAATTGATGGGCTGCTTGCATCGAGAATGAGCAAGTTAAATCTTGGCGCTGGATTGGATTCGAACACCGACCAGTGGAGCCGGTTGGAACAACCTTAATTACAAAACAGACATGACCCGCCTTCACTTGCCATGCTAAGGAGATTAGATTTAGTAAACTTCGTTTAGTACGGTACCAGGCTCTATGGGATGAAATAGATATAAAAAGATTGTGTCACGCCAATTTTCTAAGTGTAGAGGATCTATCAGTTTGGAAAAACGGCATTTGAAATCTTGGATTTTAATTGGATTCGAGCAGCGACCACTAGTCCAAACACAACTACCTTATACCGCCTTATAACTACACCCAGGTTACTAGGTTTAGTTTAGAACGCCACAAGATCAAATGGGAGGGGAATGGCGGTAAGGATACTATGTTTCTTTTATGTTATGCTAATCATCCAAGTTGGGGGACTCTGCCTGTCTTGAAGATCAGCATTCAGAATCCTGATTCGAACAGTGCTTACTGGTTCCGGTTGGAAGCACGCAAGTACCTCAACCACACAACAAGACTTATCTCGCTTTTTTATGACTCATTTTTTTAAAAAGAAATTGTTCATATAGTTAAGGAAAGCTTTATATGAAAAGGCTCAACAAAGTAATACACGAACAGTCGTTATAAATCTGCCAGCGGAATAAAGCTGCTTATCCACTCTGTTGTTCCGTATATATTTTACCATTAACTGATTTAAGGTCACATCAACGGCAATACTTATTGCAAACAACGGATAAGTTTTTTTGTTTTGAATACGCGTCAAATGTATTGTTATCCAGAACAGTTATGTAAAGTTCCTGGTACGCTTTGTGCATTCTCGTGGTTTGCTATGTACATATATTATTGAATTTGAACAAATAAGCTTTTAAGTTAGACACGTGGTTGAGACAAAATAAGCTTTGCTCAGTTTGACAAATGGTCACGACTGTGAGGCATCAGATGAGAACTGTGTTCGCTGCAACAGCGAAGAGACAGCAAGATTAGCTTGTTATCTATCACTTAATGGCAGTAGAGATTGAATGAATTACTATTATCCTAATTTGTACCGTAATTATCTATAATGGACTTGAAGATACTTCAAGAATAGTGAATCATCTTTATTTATCTTCTATACTACGAAAAATAAGTCTGATATAGCTGTCAGCGTACGTGTGTGTGTGGAGGGGGGTGCCATATTTGGTAGCAAATAAAACGCACTTGAAAAATAGGTGAAAAAAATACCCCACGGTCTGCTTCTTTTCCCTTGTCTTCTTTTTCTTCCTTTTGGTTCGTTGTCATCGTGTTCTGTACCCCCTCCAAGTTTTTTTTCTGTATCATATTGCATAACAATGTATTACAATCTTGGCAAAGTATGTACTCCACTATAGTATTTCTGAGGATTTCGTCCGATACAATTTTTTTTTCTTTTTTTAAATACAAGGAAAGATAGTTAATTTTTTTCTCAGTTTTCTTGATCGATACCAATTTTCAAGGTCACATTTGAAGTGGGGTTATATTCTTTGACGTAACGCTTGTTTGGCTGAGTTTGTTCTCTAGAGGCATCCATAAAGTACCCCCGCTCCGATGATCTTTTGTTTCCTTCGCTTGCAGTTTGCAACTATGTCCCTACGTTTATTCCATACTCCTCCTTACCTATTCTCATTTTCCCTTTTATTTATTCCTTGCTCAGTTCTCTCCTCCTCCGACCTTCTTTTCACCTTCATCATTTCCTCCTTTTATTTTCAATACTTCTTCACCTCATCCTTTCCTCTTTCTGTATTCAACCATTGGAGACTACGCTCCGTATCCTTGTTTACATTTCAAACGATGAAATCTGTTGTCATCCAATGTTGTCAATACAAAACTTTAATCAGAGCACTTGACAAATGATAAGACTGATGACTGTTTATTAATTATGTAAGAAGAAGAAGAAGAAGAAGAAGAAGAAGAAGAAGAAGAAGAAGAAGAAGAAGAAGAAGAAGAAGAAGAAGAAGAAGAAGAAGAAGAAGAAGAAGAAGAAATAAAGCAAAGGTTGGCAAGCTTTCGGTTGAGCAAGCTCGACTTTCAAGAACACAAAAATCTCACTAGTCCTAAACAGAAAGGTATACAACCATTGTATCCTACCGATAGTCACCTATGGAGCTGAAATATGGAACCTTACCAGAATGACCCATAAACTGATATCCATTAGAGAATCATGCTCAACCTCACATGGAGAGATCATAAGACATCACAGTGTATTAGAGAAAAGGCAGGGGAACGGGATATCATAGAAACAGTTAGAAAACTCAAATAGCAATGGGCTGGATATGTTGCAAGAATGGCAGACAACAACTGGACATCACGACTCACTACGTGAATTATGGTCGACAGAAAGTAAAATGGCGTGACGAGCTAGATGAATTCAGAAAGTGCTGGCTTTGCGATGCCCATGATGAAGAGGTCTGGCGAATCTTGAGAAAAGTTCATGTCCAACGACGGACGCAAAAAGGATGAAGATGAAGATACATCAAAAAAATCTGCTGATCCTCTCCATTTCACTACTCAAATCCATTGATAGGAAGGTGTATATGGAAGATACGAAAAAAAAGTTTTCCTAACGGAACTTGCATACAAATATCATTCCACGGCTATCCGTGGAAACAGATCAAATAACTGGTATTTTAATTACTTCATTAACAATTCAAGATATGTACGCCTGACGGACTCCATGAAATTGACTCGTCGGCTCTTCATGGTCAATGACAGAGATAGGTTTCAGGAATACTTAGGTATACGGTGAAGCTTGGTTAACAAATTGTTACCTTTCCTATTCTAAAAATGGTCGCCGTCCCAGCAGCAGAATATAGAGTGAGAATTTTGGGGATTGGTATTTTTAGGCTTATGTTTACGGTTATTGTTCGTATTTCTATTGTTAGGGTTAGTATTTTTAGGGTTAGTGTTAGTAATGGAACACGCCACTCTAAAACGGGAAAGATAACAATTGCCACTTTGTTTGGAACAATGCGGTAATGTCCCCATTAGAAAAAATTGAACATACGAAAACCCTTGAAATTGAGAAGAGGGTGTACGCGTGCCCCAACCCTCGTGTAACACCCATTTCCACCCCCTGTTCATGAGTGAGTAAAAGCAATGTGCATCAGAAGAAGGAGGAAAATGAAGAGATAGTCTGTAAACATGATATTGGTGCATACGTGTCCGTATGTATGGGGGAGGGGGCATGTGCGCGAGCAAGCAGGTGAATTGTATTTTAGAAAACAGGGAAAAACAAATTTACATGATGTAATATGTTTCTGCGTCTTCGTTGCTTTAAAAAAATATTGGTGACGTCATGAAAAGATTCATCGTCGCAAGGAATTGCTTAGGGATATTTTGTAACCTGTTGACATTTCAAATTCAATCTCCTGCCAATTTATGAAAAATCCATAATGTAAAAATGTTATTTAAAGAGTGAATGTATTGCCTACAAATCTGCGTATTACAATAATTCTGATATCATATTCACACACACACACACACACACACACACACATATATATATATATAGAGAGAGAGAGAGAGAGGGGGGGAAGAGATAGATAAATGGAGTTAGATATAATGGAGCATAGGAAGATTGAGCTGCGCCAATATTTTAAATGGTGATTGCCAACGTGCTTGAAAATCAGATTACAAAGTTCTGGTTTTTACTTGAGCTATTAGATAAAGAATAACAAACATTAAATTGGTCAAGTGCGTAGCGGGGAAGAGGAAAAATACTCCACAGAAAGTCGAAAATGTCTTGGACGTGCCTGTGTAGAGGACATCTAATAAGCGAAATCGATTAATCTCTCTTCATCGCTACCTAGAAGAACTGCCTCATTAGACAAAATGCTGAAAAACAGCAAATGTCACCTTCGTGGAGAAAAAGACAGGTCTGTTAAAAAAACCCGTTTGTGATTGCATTAAATAAGCTCAGAAGGAATGCAAAAATTGGCATAACAGAGTACGAACGGGGATACACAGGGAATAGTTCAAATGACTTTGGTTCGATCGTGCAAAAAGTTGAATAAACACAAACCAGAAGCTACCTTAAACAATAAAATAAAGTAAAATACTTCCCGACTTTGAGATCAAGATTAATTCAAGCAATGCCGGGTTGTTGTGAAGAGAAGAAGAAAAATCAGACTACAAAGTTAAACTGAAAGAGAGTGAAAAGCTGGGAAAATATCTGGGCCTTCAAAAATAGAAAGAATTGTGGATTACGAAAGTGACTGCGATACCCATCATTGTTAGTGTGCTTGAATCGGTCTCCCAAAAAGCATTGAAAACATATTGGAAGAATTGGAAACCAGACGAACGACGGCATTACTTACTCAAATCAGTTAGAATAGTGAAGAGAGTGATGGTGTGTTGAGGGGACTGATGGTGTGTTGAGGGGCTGTAATTGGATTTCCAGTGATGCCACCGGGTACAACTGGTGTGAAAAGAATCAACGGGTACGTCGAAGAAAAATAAGTAGAAGTAGAAGGATAATCCCCCACCCCCACCCACACACACACACACACCGACGAGCAAAGAGAGAAGAATCTGTAGTCCACTTGGCTGGTTGGTCGGGATGTCCATTTGTGGGGCTACGGTGATTCGACAGTATTTATGAAGTAAGCTTATTTTTGGCACAAGATCACATACATGGGTCATCAGTGATAATCGAACTCCTTACTCAGTAGTTATGATCTGTGTGACCATCTTGATGTGACATTTATATCGTTATTTATGATGCTTAGCATTTTTGGTACAAGACCCCAAGCATTGAGCAACCAATGAAGATCTAAGTCTCAACTTAGAAGTGATGTACGGCTAGCTTGATAACCAATTTAGTTTGGCACAAGGCTACAAGCATGGGGTACCCAACGAGTATCGAACCCACTACTCAGTGGTAATGATCATTGTAATCTGCTTGCTAAACATTACCCCATGATGTAGTAGGTACATAATCATTTGCAATGCTTACGAGCCCCCTAGCTTGGGGCCCCCATGGAGGATTGAACTCCCTACTCAGTAGAAATGATCTGAGCGACCAACTTGCTAGCCCCTGCAGAATTTATTTACTAAATTTAGTCTAGTTTAGCACAGAGCCACAAGTATTGGGAATCCATTGAGAATCGAACTCATTATACAGTAGTAACGGTCAGTGTGACTAGCTTGTTGGAGGTGCCCTATGTAACATCAGTGGTGTATGAACAATGTATTGAGAAGGCTTTCTATTAATTTGTTTGGGTACCCAGTCAACGACACATGGACTGACCAAACGTCCAAATATGATATTCACATGTCCTTGATTGAAGTGACCAGCATGAATAAACCTTAATTGCATCACCTTTACGAAGTGAAGCGAGAAGTGGACGAGAGAGGCGTTTGTTTACTTGGATGTTCAAGGTCGGTCTTCCTCTTCATTTCTTCTTCTTTCTTTCTTTTTTTTCTTTTTTTTTTTTCTTTTCAGCGAATGTCAATTTTGATGAAAAGATAACCCCTAGGCTTGCAATGATTAACTAAGTTGTTGATTTCTTATCTACAGTATTAGCAGTTGAAAAGTCCCACTCACCAACGGCTGGCACGACCTTGTCTTTCTTGTCAATTAACTGTAATACAAACCATTGCACTTTCTCGTCAGTGCATTAAAAAAAATAGTCACGAAGTAAAAAAGATGTCGATGGCAAATAGTGAAAGAAGACAAATCGTAAACGATTCTGTCTGCTCGCTTAGACAACGGTACGAATGTTAACCCTTTTACTGATAGATTTTTCTTCCAATCATCATCATCATGATCATCATCCTCATCAGTCTCTTAACGTCCGTTGTTGAACATGGACCTTCCCCAGGATTCGCCACACTTCTCTATCGTGGGCGTCACGGAACCAGTACTTTCTGAATTCGTCTAGCTCGTCTCTACATCTAGTACTCTGCCGGCCTCAGTTGCACATGTGATCTCTAAGGGTCCATGACGTGAGTCGTGATGTCCACCGGTTGTCTGTCATTCTCACGACAAGGCCAGCCCATTGCCATTTGAGTTTTGTTACAGTTGTACAGTACCATCAATATTAATACAGGTATTACTTGAGACGGGCAGTGCGTCTAGGTATGATGCAGTGCTGACTAAACATTCTGTTTTAGCTGGACTTCACCCCGAGAGTTCATTTAAATAACAATGATTGGAAACCACAATAATGTTGCTCTAGCGGTAGGCCGATAGTGAAAGAAATGTTTTTCAACCAATAAAAGGGCTATGTTTCCATCTCAATTCCGGATGTTTTTTCCTTTTTCTTTTTTTTTTCTTTTTTTTTTCAAACGAAAAGAAACAAAAAAACCCACTTCGGTTGGTACATCCTCCAGCCTTCCTTACATGAATGCTTTTTTGCGCTTATTCCTTCTTTTTTTTTTTTTTTTTTTTGCTTGTAACCCAGTCTCGTGTCATGGTTTATATCCTGTTTTAAAGGACTTTATTTGTCTTTATATTATTTATCTTTTCTTTTTGTCTTATTTTTTTTCAATCGCCATTCATTCTTGTTGGGTACCAATTCCGTACTAAATTCAAAACCTCTGACTACAATGCACCATTGGAGTCACGTACAAATAAATGGAATCAGACTCCTAGTATTAGATAGATAGATACAGGGGAATCAGAAATCATAAGCGTGAATGCAGTCAGGCACAAAACAAGGGACCAATTTAGCATAATACTTATATTTTAAATCGAACACCCACTTAAAACTTTCGATGTGTTAGAATTTTCAGAACTTGAAAAAAATTTGTTCGGTGGTCCCATTGGTACATCAACTGATGGGGATATATCATGCATTATAAGTTATGCGCTGTCAGACAATTGGAAAATTGAATATATTTTTAGTATGAGTGTAGCTAGACACAAAATCGGTGATCAATTTAGCATAAGCTTAAATAGTAAATACCCCTCACGCAAACACTGCACTAATACTCTTCAAAATGTTGAAAAAACTGATCTGTGTTCCCCAGGAAATGGAAACGGAAAAGTTTAGTGAATGGATTATTTTTCTTTCCGTTACTTGTTTCGAGAGACTGTTTTCTCTCGTTGACAAACGTCAAATGGGATTTTTTGTGAATCACAAGGTTTGGAGATGAGGGGGATAATGAGATCGTTTTATTGTCCTTAATTTCTTATCTTTGACTTGCGAAAAAGGAGATATCTTCATTTCAAAGTACAAATCATTTGTGTACGGGAAATGAGAACAAGAAGGGCTTTGTGTGTTCATGCATTTGAATCTAGTAACTGTGTAATTGAGGAAAATCCTATGTGCATAACGTAGCATATGAAAGCGTGCATTGTGGGTGTGTTGTTGAAGTGCCAAGTGTATCTACATTGGTATATGCTGTGTGAAAAAGTGTGTGGGTGATTCAAAATTTTAGAAAAAGTGTAGGTAGTGTAATTCTTTCATTTATTTAAATGTGTAGGTTTTTTATTTTTTGTACTAGCCTATTGGAGTACAAAATATGTTTGCGTTGGTATTTTGCAGTGTGAATATGTATGAAGGTAATACAAGATCTTAAAAGAATGTTGGTAATGTAATTTATATCTAAATCTTAAGATGTGTTGGTTTTTATGTTTTGATTCATGCGCTAACCTGATCGTTAGGAGAATATGTCTGCATTGGTATTTTGCGGTGTGAATATTTGTGTGGGTAATCCAAGTTTTAAGAGGCATGTAGGTAAGATATTTTGATTTAAAGGTGTGTTGGTTATATATACTTTGATTTTTGATTAAATTGCCTCTATCAGATGGCGTATGTATTCAGTGTATTATGTGGTAAGATTGTTTTGTATTGATATTATCCTTTCGGTGTATTTAGATGTATTGTAGAAACCAGGACGTATTTTATTGTATTGTTTGTGGCAATACGTGTTGCTTCTGTGATCTGACACGTCGTTTCTTGATGGGCGGGTTTTAGCATCTTGTTTCCTGCGAGGAGATCAAGTGTATGGTCTGTTTCGTAGCAGTGATATACCAAGGTTTTTTCATAGTCATCTTTTATAAGAGCGCGCTAGTGTTCATATTTCTCCTCTTGATGTTTCTTGAGGTTTCCCCGATATAAATTTTGGGGCAATTCTTACGCAGTACTACGTAGATGCCCATTTTGGATGTTGAGTTGTTAAATGGTTTTCTAACTATGTAACAAATGAGTTTTGGATGCTTTTCTTACGACCAGTTGGTTTAGGGGCTTTACTGTTTTGTTTTACTGTTGAGTTTCTTGGGAGGAGAATGCATCTATCAATTTAGTTGGTATTGGCTTTTTCTAGTGTGATTTTTTAGTGTGGTGGGTTCTTCATGCTTTTCTTCTTGCGTTTTGAGTGGATGTTCCTGGGTATTAAAGGTTTTTGAAAGTTTGTTTCATGTATTTTTCTTCTTCCCTTATGAATTATGGGCTGCTTGATTATGTTTGATTCTGTTCTGGTATTATGGTGTAAGTAAAAGTTAGGGTGATCGTTTTTGTTGTCCTTTTTGCGGTATACGTTTAGTTGAAGGTTTGTCCCTATTTTGTGAATTAGAAGAGACAGGTGCTGTTTGATTCTGTTTCGTATGTAGAATCTATTGTAGGTTCGACTTTGTTGAGCCCATCTACTAGGATGAGCAGATCTATGTTGTTTGGGTAAATGCAGTGGGCATCATCTACGTATCTGAGATATATGCCTTGTTTTGATTGATTCCAATAATTCTAGGAGAAGGCATGTTAGTAACCCACCGAGTGGTGAACCCATAGGTAAGCCAGATTTTTGTTAGTAAAACTCATTATTGGATTCGAAATCGCATTGGTTTGTAAACAGTTTGCATATTTTGATGATTATACACTACATACATGCATACAATTTTCCTCAAAACAACACTAGCTTCACCTGCATACGCACAAACACAAACCCCCTTTCAATTCCCATACACAAATGATTTGCACTTTGACATGGAGACGTTTTCTCCTTTTTCGCTAGTAAAAGATAAGAAATTTAGAACTATAATGCTATCGAATCCTCCTCCCTCCTTCATCCTTGCTACTCGAAAAATGTTATCATTTTTCCCATTTGACATTTGACAACGAGAGAAAACAGTCTCTCAAATCATTCAATGGAAAGAAATACGAGCCAGTTTCCAAACTTTCACGTTTCGATATATATATATGTATATATATAACACTATCGAGTGAAGTGATTTACAAAGGTATTCATATGAAAACTCCTAGCTCAATAGATATAGCAACATGAAAAAACTACGAGAAGGAGAGGGAGAAAGAGAGACCTGGCAAAAAACGCGATTAATCCGTTTTGAAAGAAATTGAAAAGATCGAGAAGTAGGGCGCTGATATTACATATATATATGTATATATATATAGTCTTTTGATTGAAGTGGAAAATGGAAATACAATAGCAAGAAAAAAAAAACTATTCGCTTTCAAGATACATTTCATTTTCAACGTTCGTAATATCCAATATATTATTGAATTTATTTAAATGATACTTTTGAAAAAAAGTAAGAATCAATTCCCCGCTTTTTTTCTAAAGAGTGAACTTCATTTCAAACAATGTTTGATGTTGTAATTGGTCTTTCTTTCTTTTTATCTTAACTCCCTTTGCGTTTCAAAACCTTCTTTTCTAAATCTAAAAATCAAATGTTCAATTTGCGTCTCAGATTTGATTACTGACTACAGACGAAGTTTCAACTTATTTAACTGACGAATTACAAGGCTCAAAAACAAGGCTGTTCACATGACATGGTTGCACGAAGCTTTCAAAATCAGAAACGAGCTTTCTAACCATTGTACTATGGTTGGCATTGAAATTGACAGCTAACAGCTTAGTAAATAACGGTTTCCTCATTACCTGTTCTCCAATAGAAAAAAAAATTCGTGAGCTGGAATGGCGTAAGCCGAAGAAGCAATTATGATTTATTTTTACGGAGGAAATTTTAAGCGTTACAAGACCCCGAAGCTGGTGATGATAGAATCTTAGGCTGGATTCTTGGAGGTTCATATAGAGGTAGATACAGGACACTGAAGTGTTGGAGAGAGAGAGAGAGACAGACAGACAGACAGAGACAGAGAGAAGGAGGAGATGTTGGCACGCTGCCGTTATAACAGCTCACTGCAAAACAAACGCCAAACATTTTTTCCGCTTTTCGCCTTTCTTAACGTAAAACCGGAAGAGTGAGGTAAAGCAGGGGATACAAAACTTGAAAATATTCGGATGTGCTATTGAGATGGAACTAAGAAAAGACCCGAATTAGCCCGCAGGGTGTGTTTTCTAATTATTACACAATCAAAATAACAGTACGCAGAAAATATTAAAACGTAACTCACTCTGGCACAGAGCCTCAATTTGAGGAACTCTCAGCGAGAATCGAACTCATTAACAATTGTTTACTTGACGCGTACGTAACATAAATAGATAGATAAATGTAGGAAGTGCGAGGTTGCAAGATAGCTATCGTCATGAAAAGTTGAATCTGCAAACTGAGTTTGAATCCAAGCTGAGGCTTCTTACATTCTAACTAATCAGCCTTCAAAAAAGTCTGTTATTGGACAAGGGCCTTCCCCCAAGACCCTTTTTTTTTGTTCCTGAGCGTTGCAGTACCAAAACATTTCGAAAATATCCAGATCAACACGCCACCGATTGGATCTTTTTGTTCTTGAAGACTGAACTGATTCAGCCGAAAGTTTGCCAGCTTTGGATGATCCTTTCTTTGATTACTTATTCTTTTGTTGATTCCATTATGTGCTAATGGTCACTCAGCACTAATGGCCTTTGGAAAAATATGAATTTGCATCCCTGTATTCCGTCTTGTCAAAAATATTCTACTATGGTTGGTAAAGAAAAGAGTGATTGGGTCTATTTTTATTACCGTATACGTTTCAAGTAATCTGTTTGTCTCTCTATCTTTTCTTCCTTTCTATCAGGCTTCGTACGCATCTCTTCATTCAGTGGTCATCAGAGTGAAAGATATCGACCCTTTGCAGTGGATGAGACCATCCAAGGGGTCAATAAATGTCGTGGGCTCAAAAAGGGGTCGATAAACACCGGAAGGAGTCTACTAGGCTTTTGAAGTAAAAAAATAAAATAAAAATGACATTATGATGAATAAAGAATACAGAAAAACTTGCAGATACACATTCCTGATTAAATATACCTAGCATATACCTGTAAAAAACTGGGTTATCTACGTAAGGAAAGGCGTTAAGGCGTTAAGTTATTATATTAAATAATGTATTTTCAATGATTCAAGTATTCTAATTTCAATTTTTTTGAGGTCACATTGAAGTCACGTACTAATTTACATACTTTGCTTTTAAATGATAAAATGAAAATATTCAACATTGGTGATCCATCATAACCTTTAGGTTATAAAAGGACTTTAACCCAACGGACAACCATCATACAATCAAAAATTCTTATTTACATATTTAGCTTTCATATGCTATTATTTATTGTCCATTTATATCATATTCAGTAAAATGAAAAGAGATGATATAACACTAAATAAAAGGTGTGAGGCTAGTTTTTATTAAACAAAAAATACAAAATAAATACCCTTTTGGTTGGGTTTCAAATAAATGTCATATACCGATTTATTTCATAGGTTGATATTCGGTGTGGCTCAAAAATACGTACACACTTGTCAATGTTTTATAAAAAGTTGGTTTTCTCCTAAAGCAAACATACCAGGATTTTATCATTTCTAGTGGGGTATTATACAATCAACACGGATATTGGCTTCAATCACACCCAAATGGGTTGATTCTTGTTTAACCTGATCAAAACGTTAAATTTATATATTCTGATTCTCCTCGGCAAACTTCATTGTGTTCAGATGAAATTGAAATCTAGATTTCGGTCAGATGACATCCAACGGTGTTAGCGTCATCATGAAGAATCGTACAAGGAAAATGTTTGGTATCAATAGATAAGCATGATTATAAAAACGTCATGGTTTGGAGGCTATATGAGGTCTAATGGTGCTGGTGAGCTGGATTATATCGACGGTATCATGAATGCTAAAGGTTAATTTGATATGCTGTAAGAAAACATGTTGTCTTCACTAACTTTTTTCGTGTATGGTGTACTCATTTTTTGACAGCTACGTATTCATATTGTTGGTTACAGAGTCCCAACGCTGTAGAGTATGGTCATAAATAATAAATAATGATATCCGTTCTAATTGTATGATGCTCCAGCAGGATTGATGAAATCCCAGTGCGTTTGCTTTAGAAGAAAATGATTTTTTAGGAAAAAAAATCCATAGGGCCGTACTTATCTATGTGTATTTATATACAATAGATTTGGTAGGTTTTCGGAAGATTTGGTATTTTTAGCCTTTGGTATATTGTTACATTTGATAAGCTTCTTTAAGGTGGCCCCTGCTTAGGGGTCAATGAGCGATCAATAATTTGAGGTCTATGGTCTAAAATGTTATGCGACCGCTGTATTAATGACTACTTGGGGTTGTTTTTTTGGGGGTGGGCCGGGGGTCGCAGCTTAATTTCTATCCGTGCATCAATATGGTTATTCTGTTTTGGTCTTTCCTTCTCTCCACCTCCTCTTATCTCTCTATCCCAATCCATCAATCTATTTATCTGTCAATCTATTCAGCTATCTATCAATATGTCTATCAATATGGTTACTTTTCAGGCGTGGTTCTTATCAGTTATTCTCTCCTCTCTCCCCCCCCACTCTCTCTCTCTATCTATCTATCTATCTATCTATCTATCTATCTATCTATCTGTCAATATCATAGTTCTCGTCAAGCCTCCCTCTTCCTATCTTTCTTTTCTGCTATCAGTCTCTATGTACGTCAGTCTATCTCTCGCACTTGGTTCCGTTCTATCCTCTCTCTCTCTCTCTCTGTCTCAACCCCATTCCCTCCCTCTCTCTCTCTCTCTCTCTCTATATATATATATATATATATATATTTGTCTGTCTGTCAAGTTATTCATATCTTCGCATTTTTCTTTCTGCTAATAGTTTGTTTTCATGCTATCCTCTAAACAATATTTTAAAACACTTATCTTGTTTTCACATTCGATAGCAAGCTCCACATTGTAAAGGAATGGAGAAATCGAATGCGTATAAATCCTAGTAAACACCCGATTTGCTCAAAACAACGTTGATTCAAGTCCAAGGCGAGGCACTGATTCCTTGTTTTTGTCATTTGATGTCTCAGGCACTCAGATCTTACTCGAGATTGTTTTTCTAGAGAAGTTGGATGCAAATGTCAGAGGTTACTACCTTTGTACTTCGGTAAAACCTTTTGCCAATTAGAACCAGAATAGAAACAACTTTCCATGATACAAAAATAACAAAAGAATAGATGGACGTCAACTTACTGGGTTTGATAGTCGTTATGTAAAGATTGGCGTCAGTGGTCGATGTCCAAGGTAGAAAGCCAGGATTTAGAAAGCTTATTTTCAAGGCAGACAGTTCCTCCTTACTTAGAAGATTAGTGGAACACGAAAACCCTTTTCCAGTTTTTGTTTGGCCTTGTCCACAAGCTTACGCAGACACACACGCGTCCTACTATAATAGTTACCGATATGTTTTTATCTATTTGTTTTCTGTCACGCTGAAAGAAACCTATGTATAAAATGGAGCAGACCTTAGCAGCTTGATAACATATCAATAGACCAAGGGTATACTGGGGATATGGGGTTGAAATTCTAAGCATTATAATTCAGATTGTATACTTTGGGGAATGGGAAAGAGTAAAACGGCGTATGGTCAGGATCAGAATTTGAAAAACGAAAACAAACAAAAAATATAACTGTCGTAATTCTTTACGACACAGGTACACTATAATTGATTAATAATGTATAAAAAGAAATACACCAACTATAAAAATGAAATGTATTAGACAAAACCATTTCAGTACTCAACAAAGACTCGCCTCTAATGATTTGTTAAACTATCCATTTCGTAAATGACTTCATTTCAATGGAAAATTGTTAGAACATACGAATATTGAATGGGGAAGACTTGCCAATTTGCTTTGAGAATGAGAATGTCAATTCATGGATTTAAACACTGAGCACATTTAGTGTAAGTGTTTATATGTGTGCGTGTGTGTCAGTGTGTGTGTGTGTGTGTGTGTGTGTGTGTGTGTGAATGTGTGGGTTTGTATGAGTGTGAGTTATGTGTGCTTGTGTGAATACTTGTGTGTTTGTGTCAGCTTTGATTTACTTGAACTTACATCTCCAATTGGATTTTAAATCACTTGACCGGACTCGCACACCATTCGTCTTGAATAAATTAATATTTTTGCGTGTGTGTAGGAAGCACATACACCGCTTTCTTCTATATCATCTCTGCAAAAATCAGTTTTGTCTGAATTATTTTCGTCTAATATCATCATCATCAGTCTTTTATCATCCGTCCTTGGACATAGACCTTCCCCAGGATTAACGACACCTCTCTATCATGGGCGATGCAGAGCCTGTACTTTTTGAATTTGTCTGGTTCGTCTCTCCATCTTGTATTCTGCTGGCCTTGGCTGCGCATGTGATCTCGGTGGATCCATGTTGTAAGTCGTAATGTCGATCGGTTATTTGCCATTCTTGCAACATGACCTGCCCATTGCCATTTGAGTTTTCTATGATGCCTCTGACTTCTGTTTTCTCCCTGATATGCTATGCTGTCTTCTAATCTCTCCATGTGAGGCTGAGCATGATTCTTTCATTTGCGTGTTGCTTGCTTCTCAGTTTGCGGTCAGTCTCTTGGTTAGGTTCCATTTCTTAGCTCTATAGGTGATTATCGGGAGGATGCATTGGTTGTATGTATCTTCATTTCAAGATTAATGAAATCTCATTTTTGAAGGTCAAGTTTGTTCTGCCGGAAGCTTGCAATCCTTGAGTGATTCTTCGTTTGATTTGTCTTTTTTAGGATTTCATGGAGATTCGTTGTCCTAAATAGATGTAGTGTTCTACTTTCTCTAGTTATGCATCTTCGACAGTTGTGTTCTTATTTCCGACGCGGTTGTTGCACATAACCTTCGTTTTTCTAAAGTTCGTGACTAGGCCGTCTTTCTTCCTTTCTTCGTTTACTTCATCTAGCATTAGCCAGAGGTCGTATAAGTTGCTCAGATATTTGCCGTCTATTATGATTTCTCTGTTCTCCCAATGTGAGTTCTGAAGGTCATCTCGAGCCTGGCTGTGGAGAGTTTTGGGGAGCTGGTATCACTTTGTCTTACCCATTTTTTGTAGCTGGAAGGGCTCAGAGTCTTTATGTTGCCTGATGAAGGAATCGCTGTTACTGTATATATATGCTGCAATATTCTGACGTATACAGGGTCTACACCTTTTTAAGTGATAGCCTTTATGACAATGGGAATTTTCACTGAGTCGAAAGCTTTCTTGAAGTCTATAAATGCCACAGCGAGTGGCATTTTGTATTCTGCTGCTTTTTCTTTCAGCTGATATATTGAATGGAGATACTCTGGTCTAAATGCACATGAATCTAAAATGACTATTTGTCTCGATGAACTTTAGTATGATTCTACCCAAGTATACAGGCGTGCTCGTCACAAATTTCTTGAAATCATATACCAAGGGCCTCCTTAATTATTTCTTTGTTGAGGGGTCATTTCTCTAATCAGTCAGCATGATTTTTATTGGTTAGGGGATGCAGGCCTCGATTTTTCCGATAAAGTGGCTCTTAGACCTATCAAGATTTGGTGTCGCTAGTATTGGTCAACTCCAGATAAACAAACATCCCGCAGTCAGAAAGGAAAAGGGTGCTCGTTTATTTTCAGAATTAACCCACATCAGCGACACCAAATCAGAGAATCATACGATAGTTTATTTACACAAAAGTCATTTTAGATCAAAGTTCATTCAGACCAGAATGATCCTCCTCCCCGTTGCAACCAGTAAGAGGCATGGTACCTAAGCGAAAAGATTGACTCTAAACTGAGAACCATGAGAGAATCATGCTCAACCTCTTTCATGGAGAAATCATAAAACAGCACCCAGTTTATTAGAGAAAAGGTAGGAGTTCCATATATCATAAAAACCATTAGAAAACTCAAATAGCAATAGGCTGGACATGTTGCTAGAATGCTAGACATCACGGATTACAACATGGATCCCAGGGATCATATGCGAAATTGTGGCCGGCAGAAAGTGAGATGACGTAACGAGCTCCGAGATGCCCATGATAGAGAGGTCCGGTCAATCTTGCAGGAAGTCTATTCCTGATGATAGACGCAAAAAGGCAAATGATGGTGATGATGGTGATGATCATAATGATATTAGGCGTAAGTCATTTAGACAGAACAGATTCTTGCTAAAGTGATAGAGACGAATCTACCTGAGACCGCACAAAGGGGATGCCTTTATGTATGGTTGGTGTTAGTGTCTTTGTTTATTTATGCGATTCACATATACGTGTGTTGGGGGTGTCTTGACGTATACCTAAATTTGGTGTGTGTGTCTGGGGGGGGAGATTGTGTTCAAGTTTGTAGGTGCGTACTTGCATGAGCGCAGCTGGGGGTGTCCTTGCGTGCGTGTGGATATGTATGTATTTAAGCATGTAAGGATGTAGGTATACCACCTTGTTAATAATCATTTACAGGCGTAGTTTTTGACTTTCTGATATTTAATGATCAATCTTAGGGGATTTGACCTCATCCCATCTAAAAGCCCAGTGGAGTTTTTCTCTGAGTGAACTGCCCGACGCTTGCTCTTTCAGAGGGAACGAATCAAAAATACATAACAAATATCAGATAAGTTCACGTTCATTCCTCTCTTTCTTCTTCTTTTCTCTCGCTTTTTTCCCCCTTCTCTCTTTCTTTGTTCTATCACTGTCACCGTTTCTTTCACTCTGTCTACCCCTCTCTTTCTTTTATTTTCTGTCCTTTTCTCTTATATCTCTTTTTTTTTTTCGATCTCACTGTTTCTATCTCTCTGTCAATCTTTCTCACCATCTTTCTCTCTCCCTCTCCCTTTCTTTTTCTCTCTCTGTCTTATATCTCTGTTCTCGGCCTTTTTGCTAGTTCTTTTAGATCTTTTATCAGTCTTTCTTCATTACCCCCCTTCTCTCTCCCTCTCTCTCTCTCTCTCTCTCTCTCTCTATATATATATATATATATATATATATATATATATATATGACTCAGTTGTTTAATTATCATTATATTTAACGCTCCCTTATTCAGGGTTGAGCACTCTTTGAGTAAGGTAACTTGTTCAGTATAAGCTCTCTCTCTCTCTCTCTCTCTCTCTCTCTCTCTCTCTATATATATATATATATATATATATATATATATATATATATATAAATGAAGCTTTGATATTTACACGGGTTAAAAGCACCAGGAGTCACGAATACGAAAGTCCGTGAATATTTTTTGCTGACCCCTATCTCACTGAATGTTTTCGGTCCCCAAAACGTATAAATATTGTTCCATAAACAATGAACAAACATTTCACATTCCAAAATTGTTCATGTCCTAATGAATTAACGAATAAAGTACAGCATGCTGTAGAAATTTCAATTCTAGAATTCGATTTTATTTTTTCTGGTGACAGATCAATTATGGCGCAGTTGATATTTTTCAGTCAATAATTCAAAACCAGTTCAAATCTTCCCAGAAATCCTCTATGAATACACAAAGATATTTTTTCGGTAAATTTTAGGGTATTTGACCGTATATTTCGTTATACCAGTACGTTTTAAGATACCATTAAAACAATGTGTAGTAGATGCTAGATAAACGTCTATACAGATTAATTAACAAAAACTATGAATTTCATCAAATTACACTGCAGTGATTATTATCAATTTTCTTCCTTTTTTTCTACTATTTACAGACATCTTAATATTTTTGTTGCTTTTTCTTTCAAAGAAGATAATTGTCTGAGAAAATTTCATCTATCAGAAAATGAATAGATGAATTTTGTTTACAGTTCAGTGAATCTGAAAAACAGTTATAAGTCTAAAATACCGTTTGACTAACTTGAGTAAACATTGGACCGATTTAAGTTTTCAAATGGGTTTATATTGTCTGTATAAATGAACTGATAACACAGATATTGTTACGATGCCTTTTTTTATTTCGTAAACTATTTACGATCTGTTTATACCGCAAATTGCATAATCTGAGATGCTGTTTTTCGCAGTACGACGCGAAATACTACCAAATTTCCCATTGAATAATTCAAGATTGAACTGCAAATTGTTGAGACAGCAAATAGTATCCCAGGAATATCAAGGGATAACCACACACACACACACACACACACACACACACACACACACGCACATACATACATACACACACACACACATATATATATATATATATATATATATATATATATATATATATATATAGTCTAGAAATATTTACAACTTTAAACACCAAACAATAAAGATCTTCTTCCATGGGTTTTTGTGTCACTTCAGTCTCCTATTTCCCAATATCAGTCAATGCAATTTATATAATTTTCTTCAGTGTTTTTTCCCAGTTTCACAGATATTCTGTTATTATGGTACAATGTATAAATTGTCTGTTATTGTCTCAGTTGCTTACCATGTAACCTTATATATATATATATATATATATATATATATATATATATATATATATATATATATACCAGGCTGGGACAATAAGTCTGTAGCCTGGAAGAGTTATTAGCTGAATTTTGATTTGAAATTTCCTTCGTATGTTGTTCGAGCGATGAAATTATTATTCACGACCGAAATACGTGAAACAACAAATTGTGTTGAATAATAAATGTATGTTGTTCAGTATGATTCTTTAGCCCATTGGTCTGTCAACTTGACCCAGCATTCCCCTGTCTCGCCAGATATTTCACACATCTCTCAGAATCCATTCACCAAAACTTTCTTTCTTTTTTTTTCAAAAAAGCCATTTCACGCCTCAATTCTTCGAAACTTTTTATTAGAACCTCCAATACCTCCAGTGCCAGTACCAAGTTTTTTAGAAAGCATCAGATCTTTTCTTTTATTGGAACTATATCTATGAAAACACCCTCAGAAACGGAAGTTGAAATTATATATCTTCTTTAGTCAAGAACTGATCTCTGATATGATCTGAAACTGATCATCCATCATTTAATCTGATGATTTGATGATATTTGTACACTTTTCTGCTTACGTGGGATGCATATAATTGGCAGGCATTGAAGATGTTAATTTCGAGGATCTGGGAACGCAGAAAAAAACTTCCCCCATATATACTTATGACAGTTTCTTTTTCTGTTTCACGCCATTTCGACTTATGGAATGGTCCGTAGAAGGACTCTACTTTCGGATGGCGGGGTAAGCCCATACTTTTGACAACTGGCGTTCAGCTGCAGACAATTTTATGTTGCTTATTACACAACCTAGCTCCTGCAAAATGTAAGGTTCAAGGAAATAAAGTCAAGCTGAGAAAAATGTGTGAAAAGAAAGAATGCTGTCTTTTTAAGAAGTGCTTTAAGTTGTCAATGAGAATAAGTATTTCCATTATGTCACACATTTTGAATAGAATAAAAAAGGATGAAAATGTGCATCGTACTTGTACAGTTGGAGGAAAAAAAGTGGTAATAGTAGTAGTAGTAATATCAGGGAAATATAAAACAGAAAAAAGGAATGAGGTGAGAGAAGAAAAGCGGGCTGAAAAAGAGAGTTCTTTAGGGTGTTACCCTTAGCATAAAATTGGCAGACATAGTAAGTTATTTTGAGGGTCTGAGAACTCTAAATGATACCCCTCTCTCTCCCTCTCTCTCTCTCTCTCTCTCTCTCTCTCTCTCTCTATATATATATATATATATATATATATATATATATATATATATAATCTCCATTTCCCTGCTGGTCAAGCGACAAAGATCCATCCTACATAGTATATGAGAATAGGGAAATGACAATAGAAAATATTCCTTCAAAATTCAAAATTGAAGATTAGGTATCAAATAGCTGACCAAGCAAAGTATACGTCGAAAAATCAGGATATGAATGTTAATAAGGGGATGATCAGAGGGGGGGGGGCACTGTGTTAATCTTTTTCCTCAACTCATGTAGGAGTTTGGGATACTAACTAGTACAGTAGCTTAGATGAAATTTCAAACCGAATGGTTCAAAACATATATATTAGTTGAAATTTCAGTCAGAATCACTCAAAATGTGAAAGAAAATGTATGAAAAATTGCATACTGGTAGATTAGTTTATGCTCTACGATAAAAGATCACGACAATCATGATCTGACTAAAATTGTGGCCGCCACATTGATTTTTATATAGCCAATACGAAGAAAACAAGAATGGAAATATGAATTGATTTAAATTGCGCCCAGAATCGTTCAAAATGTGAAAGGAAAAAGTGTGAAAATTGGCGAACTTGTACGTTTATCGATGTTCTTTCATATAAGAACGCGACATACACCATCAGACGAAACATGTGACCGTCATCATAATCTCAAATCTGGCAGACATAAAAAATAGAAAAAATTCGCCCTATTTATGAGTTGAAATTTCAAACAAATTGTTTTAAATGTGAAAAAAATGGTGAATGAGCAAAAGCAAATCTACCAGAATGCAAGTTTTCCACTTCTTTTTTACATTCTGAACAATACTTCCTGAAGTTTCAATTAATCTATATTGCGAATTTTTGTTGCGTCCATTTTGAAATAGAAGTGGCTGCGATTTCGTTTAGATCATTCGTATTTTTCTTAAATGGAGGATCATCAGATTGTCTGGCAGTATGCGATTTTTTTTACTCTTCAAGAGTTGAAATTTCAATTAATGTATATTGCAAATTACATTTTTTATGTTGCTCATTTTGGGATCATAATGGCGGCTTCAATTTTTCTCCGAACATGTGTGCTTTGTTTTTAAAACTCTGATTGAAATTTCAAGTATTCTATTGTACTGTGCGATTTGTGGTTTTTCTTTCAATGTGGCAAATTATCAGTCAAGATAATGGACACAGTTTAGGTCAGATCTCATATACCTTGTTTTTCATATAACAGAACATTAAAAATCATCTACCAGCATACCGAAAATTTCTGTTGGAAATCACAATTAATCTGTATTGCAAATTTTGTTTTTTTTCTATATCGGTCATTTTGAAATTAAGAAGACGGTTGCAATTTCTGTCAGATCGGGCGTGTTCTGTTTTTATATGGGAGAACATAATAGAAATTTACTAGTATGCAAGTTTTTACCATTTTCCCACACTCTAAATAACTTAGCTGAAATTTCATCTAATAGATATGTCAATTTTTTTTTTCATGGCAGACGTTTGAAATCATGATGACAGCGGCATTTTTAGTCAGATGGGGTATTTTTTGTTTTTACATGAAAGAATGATGACAAATCTTTGCGAGTTTTCACACTTTTTTTTCACATTTTGGACAATTCTGGTTGTAATTTCAATTACTCTATATTGCTATATTTTTTATGGTGGTTATGTTAAAATCAAGGTGCTTGTTGTACTGTTGGTCTGATCATGTATGTATTGTTTTTAAAATAAAAGAATTCACCGATATCCGAGGTTTCCATAATTTTTTTCACATTTTAAACAATTCGCCTTGAAATTTCACCTTAGTTATTGTACTAGTAACTAAGATCACATTCATACAGTATCCACTGGATCATCTCTGATTCCACGGATATATGACCGGAACAGCCTTGTTAACATTTATATTCTGATTCTATGTAAGATCACCTATCTTTTGATGGATAATTTGTTTGGTTAGCAATTTGATAACCCCAAAACCCTTATCTGGAGGACTAACACGAAGGAGGAAGTGCATTGATGAATGAATAAATAAATTTATGCTTAACCTTTCGAAACAAACGGGAACTCACTAAGAGTGATCAAGACGTTGCTTCTTCCATTACTTCGTCCATCTCTGTCTGTCTGTCTCTGTCTCTGTCTGTCGGTCTGTCTGTCTGTCTGTCTGTCTGTCTCTTTCTCTCTCTCTCTCTCTCTCTGCCATTTAAACTTAACTCTACTGATCTTCTTCTTTTCTTTTCTCCTTTCAACTTTTTCTTCTGCAGCTTCACTGACCAAACTTGAGTTCCTTTAATGCCCAAATGCAGGCAGTAAATATCTTGAGGCATTTCTAATGATCAACCTTCTGAGAACTAATCAACTTTTATTATCTGCAAATTACTCTCAGCGTTTGTCTTTGATGTGTGGCATCAAAATGACCGTTTTCTTCTCTTTTTTTGTTGTTGCTTTTATCCCTTCCCCTTTCTGTACAATCCATCACGAAAATCCAAAAGAAGAATCTATCAACATAACCCCCATTTTATAGAATAAGACACCAGTTCACCTCTCGTGTGGCTCTTCGAGGTAAAAAAATGCTTAGGCTGCATCATTGATAACCGCTGACCAAGTGAATTCCTTCCTAGTACAATAGAATCAGGGGGAGATTTTTAACAAATTTGTGTAACGATGGAAATCAGTTTACATTAAGAGAAAATGGTATAAAAGAAAAATGTCAATAGTCATCCAAAATCTAAGGAAAGATTTGCAAGAAAAACGACCAAGCGGGAATTGGATGCCAGCGAGCAATCTAAAGAAATCTGATGAAAGAGCTGTAGGTGATGTCAGTGAGCAGAGGGCGGGGGAGAACTGTCATGGGGTCTGTGGCTCTACAGGTTGGTAACCACTTGATTAGATGTTGAAAGGGGCTCCTCAAAGGACCTATCCCTGGGCTCCTAATTCTTCTGTTACACCTCGTATTGAGCGTTTGTATATTATCTTAGATATGTATATCTCTCCTGCATTCTGAACTCAACCCCTATCATCTCCACTATTAGGCTAATAATGCTCGATCGTTTTTCTCATAAACGGATTTAAGAGCATCTCATGTTTTAGTTAGAGCTATAACCTATCTATATAACGAGTCTTCTTGAAAGTTTGTTCAAAGTCCATGCATTAAATTCTGACTAATTTTACGGGATTTCCCAGTATTTATTCATTTACTCATAATCCCAGTTTGTACAAAATAACTCAAAATCGCTTTTTACTGTTAAGTTTCATTGTAATAATTCAGCATATTGTAATACCACAGCATATTTGTTGTAATACCTCAGCATATTTTTGTAAAAATTCAGCATATTCTTGTTATACTTCGGCATATACATATATGTTTATGGCAAGGTTGATCGGTCACCCTACAGCCTATAGAAAGTAGCACCCATTAATAATATCATATTTTTCGAAGAAAATACAAAGAAGAAAAGAAAGATTGTTCTTGAATATAGAAACACAGAAACTTAGGTTTTCAGACATGTCTACCAATTGATACTGATTAAGCTCACTTTAAAGTGGCAAAAAGCTAATTTGAATGGAGTTAGGACAGAAACATTGTGTCGTGCCAATCTTGGATTTGTCATACGTCTGTATCCCACAAGACATGTCCTCCATTTAGTTATCGAAATCTCCCGGTAAAGAATTTTTAAGATTCTTCAAGTGTGTAAACTTTCAGTTTGTATTATTTTCTCCACGGCAAAAAAAAACAACCCAAAAAGCAAAAACAAACAAGAAATTGAAAGAGAGTGAGAGAGAGGGCGTAGAGAGAGCAGATGACGCCTGCACAGTATTATCAGACCAGTTGTTTTGGGGTTATCATGTAGTGGCATGTACCGCTTTTTCTTGTTCTCCAGACACGAGCATAACTTTCTTTTCTTATTGTTATTACAGTCATAAATGTTATGTTGAAAGTGTAGCGGTATTGTTGGTCATGTTATGGTTTATCTAAATCTATCTGACTCCATAGTTAAAACTCGACCCACGTCCAAATAATATGTTGATAAGTTTTGTTTTGTGTAATATCAGCGATAATAGTCTCTAACTTTACGTTGTGATTTAGCACCGAGATAGCAGTCGGCACAGTTGAGAAGGTTAGAGGGAAAAGATCAATCACGTGATAGTGTATCAGCGTGTAAGTTGAATGAAGGACGAAGACGGGTGTTGTTTGTAACGTAAATAACATAGGTAAATCATTTTTAATTAACGATTACAAAAGACATTTGATTGAATGCTCTTTGCATCACGAAGAAGCATTGATTGGGAAGAAAGAGTGAATACTTTTTTTTTTTTTGGAAGTTGTTGGAAGATAGGTACTACGACTTTTTATCGAACAAATCTGTTTCGTACGACGTGTTAATCCTTTGCCACCTATTGTGGGATGATTAAGTTTTCTACAAGTGTTAATGTCACCAGTATAAAGGTGGTGAAAGATTCTATATTAGAACGGAGAATTGAACAAATAATAAAGTCAGTATACAAGGAAAGCACTATGTTAAAGGCGCGCGGGATTAGCTCAAGTACAAATGTCAGAATTGGCGTAAATACCTGTGACGTCACAAAGAGTATTGAACAAGACGCGCTTGCGATTTTTAAAAGTCGCGGTAAAAGGCCACGTGTGGCGTCCATATTTGAATTTTAAAAGAAGACACGATGGGATATGCATTAACTAAACTTAAGCGATGGAAAAACAGTCAATACAAAATAGTATAAATGCGAAAGTTCATAAGAATAGAAATAAGGACAAATGCTTGTATTTCTAAACAAACTTTAAAACGTTTAATAACAAAAACAAAAGACAATATAAATCCTGCATACGTTTAGGCTGAAATAAAGATGAACATAAAATGGTTGTTATTTCTATTGAAAAAAAAAATCTGTCACCTGAGGTTTAAGGCTCCTGAAAATTAGCATGGACACATAGCGCAGTGGTTACAGCATCAGACAAATTACTGTTAAGTAATCTGATGGTTCTCGGTTCGATCCTCGTGTGAGACAGTATAACAATACTACTAACGCTAAAAGAGGGGAGTACGGTCAATATACCCCCGTCGGATAAATAAAGGGTTCGCTTCGTTACTTCCCAAAAATCTCCCAGATGATACCTGACGAAGACCGTAGAGTGCAACGGCCGAAACGTTGTATGAAAAACAACAAAGATGAGGATGGTCCGGATATCAATAGAATATCATCTCAAAAATTCCGATACAAAAATGGTTGTTATCAGCCGGCAGAATTACAAAGCAATTACTTATAAGGAGGGTAATGAGAAGTACTCAATTGTCAGGAGATATACGAAAGAGAGAATTGGTTATTCGTCACTAACTAATAGGAATAGAAAAGGAATGTGGCACAATCGCTTGGAGCCACTGCTATATTATTGCTGTGGAGGGAAGCAGGGATACTGAACTGAGTGCTCTGATGACGACGATTAACAGAGCTCTCTAGACTAAATTTGCACACAACCAATATATCTACCGAAAGCTTGTACTTTAGAACCACCATTTTCACTCTCAGTGCACAATATGCACACAACAAAATATATCCGTCAAAAAAGTGTGGTAAAGAGTGTAAAAGTAAAGAATTGAGAAGGCTCAACGCCAAGAAAAAAAATGATAAAGCTGAACGCTAAATGTCACCGGAAAGAAAGGGGTCGCATAGCCCTGAATACCACACCTGCGTCTTGAAGTGATCAAGGAAGAAAATTAATAGAGAGAATATACTGGTCAATGACACCGGAGCAAGCGATCATCACATGGCTAAGGAAGGGGAAGGGTGGGCACTGATGAGCAGGAGTTGTTCTTTTTATAGCAAGGAGCAAGGGGGGGTGACGTCAGAAGATTTTAGATTTCAATCTTAAAATCAGTCACTGTTTTTAAAAATCGAAAGTCGTTTTGATGAGATATTTCGATGAAATGTCATTTCGACTAGATGCCGTTTCGAGTCGAAAAGACTTTTTATCGAAGAGACTTCAAAATGTTTTAATTTAGATAAACTAAAAGTTAATAATTTCAAAATAAGATTTGAAATGGAATCATATTTTTCGTTGCGAAATCGACACCATATTTTTTATAATTTGATAAAGATTTTGTCTTTCCGATTTTCCTTAATTTTTCATGTTTCAGCTGAAAGGAAACCCGCTCACACAATTTTTTGCGCTGTCTATTTTTGGAAAAAAAACCTTTGGTTTCTTTTGAGTTTACACAAAGAAAGTTTAGATATCCAGTCTTTGTAGTGGTAGTATCGCAGCTCACGTAATCATGCTGTAACCTTCAATGAAAATCAGGTTTTATTTATAATACAATTGACTGAAGTAACCAAACACTTCATTATGAAGTAACAGTTCCAATATCTATATCAAAGAGGCGGAGTCAACTGATTTGCATAAATTCAGTTTCTAGCACCAATGAGAAATTTTGAAGGGAATATTTTTTCAAAATTCTCTCTTTACATTCTGATATTTTTAAAGAGTTTTAGACTCTCTGCACTTAAAATGGTAAGGGATTTCTCGAGGGAAACGGCTGCAGCTGTAGCCTGCGTAAGAGTGCTTTTTGTAGTTTGATACGTACAAGAGTTGCATTTTGGTCCAAAGGTTTCCAGTATTAAATTTCAGCACAATCCGAGTCTTGTGGGGTGATCAGTCCTCTAAGCAGGAACAGCTGAAGCCGTAGCCAGCATAAGGGCACTTTTTATAGTTTACAACAGTTGTGCTTTGGTCTGATAGTTTCCAGCACCAAATTTCTGCCAATCCAAGAGGCAACTTCTTAGGAAGAAATTGCCAAATGGTTCCTGTTAGTAGATTGTTCTTTCGCTCCAATATTAACAGCCCTCCTTTTTTTTCTTTTTTTTTTTTTTTTGAATACATAAAAATACAATAATTACTTTTAGTCGACTGGTAAAATAAGTGAAATATTAGTGAAATTTGTAATTTTGAAAAAAATCAATTTCATACAGTTAACACTTGGGCTCATTCGGCACATAACAAATAGTCACCACCAGACCAGGAACAATAAGTTTCAACGATTTTGTCAGGTTTAGGGGATTCTTATATTCATTAAAGACAGTGTATCAGCCCTTGGCACAAGCCATATTTTTTGACAGCGTTGCTGTCGTTCAAATAATTAGTAGAGCAGTTGATACTTTTTAATTTTTAAAAAAATTTTAGTTAATTCAAATTAATAGTTTTGAAATTCACTTCGATAAAACGTTTTTGAGACAATTATTTGAAATGGTATTAAACTAAACAACTTCCAATTTTTAAAAACAATGACCGTTTTCAAAAGGTGAAATTCTAAATAGAAATCCTGTATTCAAATTACTTCCAATTTTCAGTTTTTTGATTTAAAAGTCTTCTCGATAAAAAAGGTCATTTTGCTAAAGTCATTTTGATGAAATGTGGTTACAATAAGATATTGTTCCAATAGAATGTCGTTTCGATAAAATACTGTTTCGATAAAAAAAATTCTTTCGATGAAAAGTCTTTGCGATAAAAATGTCGTCCAACGAAAGGTCGTTTGAAGAAAATGTCGTTCGATAAAAGTCTTTCCTAGGAAGATATTAACAGTTTAAATATGTGTGAACGAGAACTGTAGAAAAAGTTCTCATTTCTTTACAGTGTTGTGAATTCGATGCATGTACGTATTATGTATGTATGAATGAATGAATGCGTGCACACTGGTGAATGTATGCGTGCGTGTGAGTCGACGCTATGCACCTAGTTTTAGGTATTCATGAGTCGATAAGGTAGATTGCCAGTGATTTGAAATCTTGATACAGAGTTTTGTCTTTTGTTTGATCCATTAAAAGACATTTATATCACATGGTATTGTTTCCGATACTGACCTGACTAGACTGGCTTCCTAGAGGCACCCAAGTCAGTATTCAATTTCAGCTCTTTCATTTGTCAATTATTTTCCTGAATTCAAATGTTATTGAATTTTTAGTAGCTAGCAGGATTTTTACTTTTTGCAGGCTCGATTCGTGTTCCTTTTTTTTTGTGAAGAGCTCTAAAGAGATTTTGGAGGTTTCGCCAGAGCTATGCCACTTTTCCTTATGCGTAGAGATCTAATCAGTAAGTTTATCTCTCGAACAACTAACATTGAGTCCATTTCAATTTGTGAATCTTTCAATTGATAACCTGCATCAAACCCATTTGAACTAATATCTTCAATACGAATCTAGAGAAGAATGATGGTTTGCAATTATTCTAAGGTCTAGTTTTCTTGTGAAAATTCAGCCGAGTTTAGTACTCTATTGGCTAGATTGCGAACTTGAAATAATTTCTTTGGACTGATTTGCTTTGTCAACGGCTAAAGAAAACATGCTCCGTCCTAAGTTTGGCCCTGTACCACAGTATGCAATCAATAAACATTCTATCCCTTTTTTCTTTCCTCCCTCTAGTGATTACTACCTCTCTTTCTCTCCCTCCCCACCCCTCTCTCTCTCTCTCTCTCTATCTATCTATCTATATATCTATCTATCTATCTGTTAGGAATTAAATGACCCGAAAAGAGAGATTGAAAGAGTTCGCAACGAAGAAAGAAAAGTTGTTTTATCAATAAGAGAGAAAGAGAGAAAGTGTTGGTGAAGATAGAGAGATACAATATCACGAGTGGGCAAGGAAAGACGATTTTGAAAAAAAAATTTTTACGTCACACTACGTCATATTACTCCTTTATCGAAAAATCAATCCTCAAGATGAAGAAAAAATAGAAAGTACAAGAAAGACAATCTTGGCTACGTTATGGTCAAACTCCCTTGCTTTATTAAAATCTAAAGAGTAAACAAAACAGAATTAATTTCTCCATATAATACTATTCCAACCAAAACTGCGTGTCTCATTTCGACTTCTTTAATAATGGTTCTATAAAATGGGATTTTCTAACTTCGGCAGAACACGTCAACCTGAGTAGTGCTTTGAAAAGAAAGGAGGAAAGCAGACGATACAATGTTTACACTTCATAAATACATTTATAACTTTTCCATTTTACAATGAATTATATCACATTTCAGACGACATTTTTCGTTTTATTTTTTAATGCAATGACTAACTGAAGTTAATTGGAAAGGAATAGTTTTAATACAGAAACAAATGTTGACAAATGTTTTCAAATGCTGTGAAAAATTGTATTACATCCGACTTCGCAGTCTTTTTAATAGAGTCTGTTCTTTTCCTCGTATTCTTGCAACCGATAATGCATTTAGTACACTTATTTGATATTGTGTTTACCGTTTTAGCTGATATGCATGAAAACGAAAGCTTTTAAACATGCAATGAAGACTTTCTATTTTCATCAGTGTTTAACGAGGAAAGAAAACCCAGCACAGGAGGTACAACGTTAAACCAGATAGCACCCAGAGAGCGCACACCTTTGCCAACGCAATACACTAGCTAAAAAAAAAAAAATGAAAATAGATTCATGAAAAGCTACGGTACCGGGGAGGTATCTACGTAAGTTCCGATTTTCCATTCTTGGGACTGCCTGCTGCTTACCTCTTCTTAACATATATAAGATATCTCTTAACCGAAAATGAATTCCTGAATCCACCCCTGAAATTATTCTATTATCTCTTACCTCATGGCCCACCCTTCCACAGAATATCATTGGAATTCACTGAGGTCTTTGGGGGATATTGTCTGGAAAATATGAGTGAATACGTAAATGCATAAAATAAAATCAAAATATGTCTTCATCGATCGGAAAAAATATCTGGATCCACCCCAAAATTAAACTGATTCTTTCTCACCCCATGGCCCACCTTTCCATTAGATTCCATTGGAATTTGTTGGGAACTTTTGAAGTTATTGATAGGACAAACAAACAAACACGTGTGAATATATATATATATATATATATATATATATATATATATATATATGTATATACATATCTTCCAACTTCGTTGGCAGATGTGAATATTTTTGGCAATGAACAGGTTAATGAACTTTCGGTCTCTTCTGCCCTCTCTATCTAACCAGTTTTTCTTTCCGTCTGTCTGTATGTATGTGTGTTTCTCTCTCTCTCTCTCTTCCCCCTCTCTCTTTCTGTCTCAGTCGCTCACACACACGTACGTACGTGCATAAGCATCCTCTCTCTCTCTCTCTCTCTCTCTCTCTCTCTCTCTCTCTCTCTCTCTCTCTCTCTCTCTCTCTCTCTATGCACCCACTCATCCCTTAAAGTTGTTTGTAATCTTCCGACCTTCAAACCAAACGCAGAAAACAGAATTGAAAATGTTTTGACATGTTCTTTTATCGCTCCCCAACCCTAGCCCCCCCCCACTGCTTTCTTTTCGTCTTCTTCTCCGTCTCCTTCTCCTCCTCTTCCTCGACCTTCTCCTCCTCCTCTGCCTCTTCCTGTTTTCTCCTTGCATCCTCTTCCCTTTCCTTTCTCTCTCACCCCCCCCCGCTGATATCTTTCACCAGACTCTCTCTTCTTCTCTTCTCTTCTCTTCTCTTCTCGCCTTACTCTTTATCCACCTCACTCTTCTAAACAACACTCTGTCTCATGTTAAATACTTTTGGCTCTCAGAGAAACGACCTAGACTTATATTAAAATAACATGCAATTCTTCCTCCCGTGCCAAGCAGTAAACAGCTTCTTTGCAGCCATAGAAGCAGTTACATGCAAAACAGCAGCAGCAGCAGCAGCAGTAGTAGTAGTAGTATATAATAGCATAGAATCCGTAAAAATGGCGGGATTATTTACGTATGGCTAAATCATACAAATACAAATTTTAGTTTAAATGTATTTACTGCCAAAATAAAAAAAAATGAAAAACAAAAGAAAAAAACGCATACCTTGACTAAATTTATATTTTTGTCTATTTTTTTCCACTTTTCATATTTTTGTTTCTGGGGCTTCCCCCCCCCCCCCCAATAATTTTTAAGGCAACAGAATTGGGTAAAAACTTTTTTTTTTCATAAATATGAGAAAAACATAAGTTTTATTCATGAAAAAATTAGAGATGCCTATAATTTAGTGGAATTGTTTCCCGTGCTACTTTCGAGATATGAGCAGCAGCAGTAGTGAAGTAGAAGGGAGCCTGGCTCTAATCCTTGTTCATGGTCAAATAACACAGAGAGCACCAGTTCTTGTTCGGTAGCTGGAATCATGCAGCTTCGGACCTGAGCAGTACTTACATTAGAGTGACCGTTTGGGAACACCAGGTATTGTAAACATGCACTGACCACGCATTAAAACCGACTTTGTATCACATTCTGACATTGTGTGGATGTAGTTATGTAACAACTTCGATCACTTTCTCTCTTTCTGTTTGCTTTGGAGTTTTATGAAATCAACAAACAAACAAAAAATGAGAACGCCATTTATATTATAAAATTTCAAACACATTTATTGAGTAAATGATGACACAACACAAAGTCCATTACATTATATTTTTTTTATTGTACTCACGAATGAACGAACATAACAGAACTCGAAAGTGAAGATAAAATCAACTCCAAGAGACTTCGTTGTAGTTGATCAACATTCGATGAAGAAAAAAACAAGAACCGCATGTAGTTTTTTGTTGTTGTTTATTCCCATCATCCTCTTACATTCACAGTGATCTGATGATGATGTGAACGAACGACGAAATATTAACGCCTCCATTGCCATTAGACGTTAACGGTTTCTTTGATTTACCTCTTGAGAGTCAAATAACGTTAATTACATAACAGACCCCTCTTTGAAATTGGCTCCTTGTCTTCATTTTTCTCTCTACACACTGCTGTGACTGATACCTGCTTTCCAACGACGGTATGTAGCCTTTAAGTATACCCATTTTTTTTTGTATTTAGGACTGCACACGCCAGCGAAACAGTAATCTCGGCGTTGAAGGTGTTAATAACACTACTCGAGACTTGTTACAGAACATTTCCGCGCCAAGAATGGAAAAGATAATATATTTCCTTGTTGTGTCTGAGATGTGAAAGTTCCTCCCTCTGACTTCTGAGAACAATGACAGAAAATATGTTGATTGGAACTAAATTTAAACGTACAGAACCTCAGGCAGCAAACAGTAATCTCGAGTTAACAAAGACGGGAATAAATTTTGAAATAAAATATGCCTCAGAACCACGACAACCGATTCCATTCTAGCAGCGAAGGTATGTGTTTTGCAGTCCTTCGGTAAGATACTGACTTTGAGATTGCAGTAGTTGAAAAAAAAGCACAAGAATTACTCTCTTTCTTTATCTCTCATTTGGATTCTTTGTTGTCTAAATTTCGGTCAGAATAGCTCGACTTAGTTTTGTTTGTTCTTTTGCATAACCGTTGTTGCTCATTGTGAAGTGCGTAGCATAACATGTGTACTCTGATCGAACGAATAAAGAATGTTTTAGCGGGAAACAGTTCTGGGGTCGATTGGCCAATCGCAGTTTCCCTTACGAAGGATTTTTAACTCGCGTAGCCAACCAACTCACCGCTGAAAAAGTAGTTCTCTCTTGTCATCGGTTGACTTGTTAAACAAAGATACGCTGAACCAAATCGTCAGCAGGAGGGAAATTTGAATAGCAGTTGGAGTTGGGACAAAGACACGAGAGGAGACAGATGGTTCCCCCGCCAGCACCAGCTGGTGATGTTGGGGGAAAGTAGATGATGAAGTATCTAACAGGTTACTGTCCAAGAGTGGTGGAAGACTGAAAGACCAAATATGAACCATAGTAGAGTTTGAGATGATAGAGAATTGTGGAAATCCTGGGGAAGGTCTATGTCCAACGACGGACGTTAAAAGACTGATGATGATGATGATGATGATGATAGAATAAGATAGACGATGGTAATTCCCGAACTTTGTTGTGGGAATTCTCCTTCCAACGTTCTCTACTTTCGTTCTGAATTTGAACCCCTCTTTTGTTTCCCTCTCAAATCATTGTCAAGTTTTTGTTTTCGGATCTTATTTTCGTCTCTGTTTTGTCGGATGCTGTTCTTGTGACTTTAACTAAACGTTCACTACACAATATAGTTTCTCATCCAACCTCCACGTGTGCCACGATGCTGATAGTTTTTCTGTCAGATTTTTGTGCCACAATGGAAATACGTTTTCTACATGGTTATATCACAGGTGTTAGAGTTACTATTTGTATGATAGTAGTATTGTTATTTTCACTATTAAGTCGGAGATAGTATCAAATTCAGGTGAGATTGGTCCAGGCCGTGTTGAAGTTACCAGGTCGTGCTCTCAAGTCAGTGTATTATTGCAGCTGGACATGCACCACATAGATGTCAAAACGACTGCATCGTTGTTGACCAAGCGACCCACATTAAGTTCAGACATTCGAACGGAATCGAAAAAGAAGAAAAGTGTCCGGAAAGAGAGAGATGAATTACCAGCCTGCGTTCCGGCTGTTTACGTTGATCTGAAAAGGAGTACACAAATGCCCCCCCCCCCAAAAAAAAAACAACATTATTATTCATCTGGTTTTAATAATTGAAGCTTTTTTTTAAAACCAGGGATGCCTCACTACTTTCGTATTGGAAAGTTGGACGGATTTTATACCTAAAATATTATGCAGGCATTAGTTACACACCCATACGTGCACCGATATTTACAAAGTATAACTTTATCAAAGCCAAGTGGAAAATCCCAAACAAATCACTCTTGCTACTATCATATTATTCTCTAATGCATGGCTTTTTCAAACACTGCCTTTCCTTCTCTTTTTTTACTCTCTTCCTCCCTTTCCATCTGAGCTTAGAGCTGTAAAAACGTGGCTACATCATCTCCGAGGCAAAACCCGAACTGCTTTCTTTTACAAACTAAAATCACTCTTTCCAAAATTGTGAAGATCTTAGCCAATCAAAAATAGGGATTCCATACTCAAACATTTTATATTGACTACTCGTTTGGAACTTTCATCTGTTAATATTGCGGTAACCAGTGAAACATCGCAACATAATATCTGCAACACTACGAAAATGGTTGGACGAATTTCCCTGCCATAACCCCTGCTCTTTTCAAAGCATGGAGGAGAAAATCCGTTTGTTTTTTTGTTTTTTTTGTTGTTTTTAACTTCTAACTTAACTTACACACTCACTCTACCGACTTCTTAACACCAGGTCCTTAAGTGGAAGTTGGCGAACAGGATGTTTTTCTGGGTGTTAATTGTTTTTTATTTTTTGTTTGTTTGTTTTTCTGAAGTATCTCTCTTTGCTTCAAGGTTTCAAGCTAAGCAGGAAAATGTATATGTCCGGGTTATCATCGTCTTCATCATCCTCATCATCAGTCTTTTAACATCCGTCGTTGAATTCGCCACATCTATCATACGTGTCGTGGAGCCAGTATTTTCTAAATTTGTCAAGTTCATCTCTCCATCTTGCATTCTATCGGCTTCGGTTTCGCATTTGATCTTTGGGGATCACATCGGCTAGCAAACCGATCCATCGGTTGTCTGTCATTCTTGCAACGTGGCCTGCCCATTGCCATTTGAGTATAAATAGATTCTATGATGTCTCTTACTCCGGTTTTCTTCCTTATATACTGTGTTGTCATGTTGAGCATGATTCTCTCATGCATGCGTTGCATACTTCTCAGTTTGCGAGTCTGTCTCTTGGTTAGTTTTCCATGTTTCAGCTCCATAAGTGACTATCGGGAGGATGCATTGGTTGTATACTCTTCTTTTGGGGGTAAATGGGATCGTCTTGTTTTTGAAGGTTGTGCTTGCTCTGCCAAAGGCTTGCCATCCGAGGGTGATTCTTCGCTTGATCTCTTCCTCGTTCGTGCATTTCAAAGAGATTCGTTGTCCTAGGTAGATGTAGTGGTCTACTTTCCCTAGTTTTGCATTTTTGATTATAACAATAACAAACAATTTATTTTTACTTGTACAGAGTGCTGAAATGAAAAATAGCCAAGTAGTAATACTAATAACAAACAAGTCATTATTGGTGATTATTCGCGATCACCGCCCAACAAAAGCAAGAGAAGTACCTTATTCATTGATTACCCTTTTTTCGAATTTTTGATTCATCATCCCCAACACGGCGCGCAACCAAATGACATCAGTCACGTGACGGTTTTTTTTTAATGTGACAAACCATGTCTGATGTTTTCTCCTGCTTCTGCTTAGATTATTTCATTGTTATCTCTAATTATTATTAATCTAATCTACTATAAGTCATTTCTATACGTGTATATATAGTGTTTGGAAGACGATGCAAATAAACACTGAAATATTTCTGTCTGTAATAGAATAATTATTGCTTACTTATACACACATATATATAAATAAACAGACATATACAAACATATACATGATTATTTCTCTCTCTCCATATATACATATATAGAGAGAGAGAGGAAGAGAGAGAGAAATAATATATATATATATATATATATATATAGAGAGAGAGAGAGAGAGAGAGAAAGAGGGAGAAAGAAATGATATATGTATACATATTTATAGAGAGAGAGAGAGAGAAAGAGGGAGAAAGGAATGATATATGTATACATATTTATAGAGAGAGAGAGAAAGAGAGAGAGAGAGAGAGAGAAATAGTACAATATTTTTATTTGTGAGCTAATGTGCAAGTAATAGGTGAAGGAATGCTTTGAACAGGATGGTGAAAAACAGACGTTTGAGTAAACATAGTAATTTATTTTTTCATGGTCAAATTTACGGAACTTTTTAATAGATAAATAGATAGATAGATAGATACATAGATTGATAGAGAGAGAGGTAGAGAGAGAGGGAGAGAAAGGGAGAGAGTGAGTCCTACACGTTACGAAAGTATGATTAGTCTTCTAAGTAGATCCGATATACGCACACACAAACATAAAAAATATTTACTTACGTTAATACATACCGTGTACACACACACACACACACACACACACACATATATATATATATATATATATATATATATATATATATATATATATATATATATATATTGTTATTCGATTTGCTTGAAAACCTGCGGCTGACATTCACACAAGGGCATAAATCAATGAGTTTTTGAACAAAAATTAAGTAGACGTACAGTTGAAGAATCAACTGCTTAACCCAAGGTCAGCTTGTTTACAAAATATCTTGATATGGATAACTTCATAGTCAACGCTAAGAATTATTTTCAAGTAATTCAATATATTTACATCCATTAATATGATGAAATTTCACAAAGTGGAATTAACATTGAAGATTATGCTAGATTATCATTTTTTCCAGAGGATCAGATGAAAATTGTAGAATCTGCATTCGGTCTGTTTTTTGTAAGTGCATTGAAAACTAGAGAGCACTCAGAGAGTGCAAACCTCAGACTAACCTATCGTCGCCAGGAACTGAGTTGAATCAGTTCACAAATAGTTGCAATACCGGGGCGATAACTGTAATTTTAAAACTAATCAATTTTTCCTTAGTCAATGCTCTAACCTTCCACAAAATATCATTTGAATTCGTCGATGACTTTTGGAGATATTGTATCGATAAAGATGAGTGAAAAAATGATGGTGAGAAAGAAAAAACGAGAGAAAAAAAAGAAGATATCGATCTGCACCAGAATTTAATCACTTCTTCCATACCCCGTGGCCCAACCTTCCAGGAAATTCCGTTGGGATTCATTTGGTACTTTTGGAGATATTGTGAGAACATATAGCTTCAATGCAAGGGAGGAAACCGTAAAGGTTCCATAGATCCGTCCCAAAATATAATCACTTTTTCTGTAGCCCATTTCCTGTCCTTCCGCAAGATTTCATTGAGATTCATTGATGAATGAATTTTAGAGATAATGTGTAGTGTGAAAGTATCGCTACAATGTTGGGGAGGTAACTGTAATGGATCGGTCCCAAAATTCATATTTGTGATCCGTACAAGATACTTGGTATCCATGCCAAATGCAGATTGGCCGTGTTGTTTCAGAGTTATGAAACGTTGGACAAATTGCTACGATGTGGGTGAGGAAATTGTGCATGGATCAGCCCAAAAATTTATATGTGATATCCCTGTATGTTAGTTAGTAAATCAGTATGTATTGTCGTTCTCCGCCTATATCCTCATTGGGGATGTCGTATGGTCAAGTACACTCAAGCTATTGTTGGTATGACCCACTTCCGGATTGCTAGGGATGTCGAAAGTTTATTCAACTGACAACACCTGGTATTCCTCGATGGTCACCCATCTACGTTCTGACCAGACAGGACATTGCTCAACTTCGAACGTGACTTGATTGTAAGCCCCCGCCTCCTCAAGGATTCCTCGAGCTGAGTGTTCAGCAGAGACGCATTTGGTGCCATTTTCTAAGTCTTTGGTATGACACATAGGTGGATCTGAATATCCTACCGAATTGGAAGCAAGCACAGTGATCAGTATGGAACTTTGTATCCTTGTCAAAATTGGTCTAGATTGGCCGAGTTGTTTCTGGGTGATGGATTTTGAGGGAAAAATACTAACGAGGCAAGGGCAGGGGGGTAACTGCATGAATCAGTTCCTATTCATATTTGAGAACTTCACATGATACTTTGTATCCATGCCAAGTTTGGTTCAGATCGGTCGAGGAATTTCTAGATAGATCTGTTTTAAACAAATGGCTAAGATATTGGGGAGGTAACTGTGTGTTGATCTGCTCAAAAGTTCAATTACATATTCTGTGGCTCATTTCCAACCCCTTCTACCAAATTTAATCGAAATTCATTGAGAATTTTAAAAGATGTCGAGTAGCCGTAAAGTGGAAGATCGATTTACTAGATACGTGTAACGCTGAACTGGTCCCTTGTTATGCATTTACAAAATAGAGGGGATCTTGGTTTTTCTGAGGCCTATGACATTCCTAGGTGTACGTTACATGCATATTACATATGTCCGCAGAGATTTGTCTAATTCGGTTCTGCAGTTCTGGCGTGCATAAACTTTGATTGACGTCAAAATTATACATAAAAGTATAGGCTCTGATCTGTACCCAAGTTTGGCTTGCGCGGTAGTCGACCTTTACAAAAGATCAACTCATACGTGAGTACACGTATCATTCATGATTTAACTCTTGGCTGTATAACTGTAGAAACTTGCATCACTTGCTCGGGAAGGATTATGAATGTAACATATTGTTTTTAAGAGTAAAAGAGTTTTAAAAGGGATTCGGAAAAGATTTTCGCACAATTCTGGGATCAGTTATATCCATAAAACAAAAACCTTTTCCCAAAAACAAAATGGTTGAATGTTCAATTGAAACCTTTTATTTTACTTTCGACATCTGAGATGAAAAAAAATATAATAAAACTCTCTTGGACAACACAAGCCATTTTGTCTCTGACAGACATAAAAGATGCTCAACTTGATTGTTTGCGCAAATATCCTCTTATATCTAAACAAAAAATTTTTTAAAAAAGAAAAAAAAACAGGGAAGAATTTCTAATCATAGCATTTTCTAGCTTGTAAACAAAGTCAAGTGCTGTTTATAAAGTGGTCAAATTATTCGACAGAATGTCTACGGTTAATCCAGTGGAGCCAGATCATTAAAAATCTGTGAAAACAACCCACTCGACGAGAACAGCATCGACAACAGAAACATGTGAATTTCAGAGCCATGGGAAACTCCAGTTGGTAATTTCATGGCTATATCAATGTTTCAGTCGTTGTCATCCAACTGAGGTTCGTAAGTGAAGACCTACACAACAAAACAAAATACTATAGATTCCAGCGGTTCATAGCATGAATCCAGCTTTAACTGCACTCTTTCCCCTTGACAGTCATTTTAGTCATAGTTTTTCCCCTAACAAGCCACAATGATAGACAATATGTACGTATCCTACAGAGGAAAAAAAACGTATCTCATAAATTCGATGTCTGAGAGAGCGAAAGGTTAAAAATGTAAAGTGATTTGTTAAGCACTTTTTTTCATGTGGATCCAACTTTACTAGGGAGATTTTTTAGGAACGGTTATTCTACTGAAACCAACCATAAAGATTTAACTTTTATTTCTTCTTTGGATTAGTTCAACCTTTCCTCTCATACCTAGTGGGCTTACTCTAGTTACATAATTGATGTCTCCGATGTTTGCCCTACCAAATAGAAGCGAACCCATCTTTCCAAGCGGACTGCACACCAGTCGATCCGATGAAACAGTGCAATAACGACCAAACTAACAAAAAGAGGAAGAACATTAATCAGAACAATATCTTGGAATGATTATGAATCATCTGAAAATCACAGGAGGCATGTTTTGCCTTGGCACAATCAAGTCGTTCCTGCCTCCCGCGATAGGGATCGACAAAATGTGAATCTTTTAATAAGAACAGTCGGTACTTTTCCAGTCACGCCTGATCTCACGTCAACACGAGACCTCAGCATTCATACCCGCTAATTTGCGCTGAGAACATAAACTAGAAGAGGGAAAAATATATACTATGCAGAAATAATGAATTTCAGTTTCGTAGGTACTGAACTGTGGCCTACAATTTGGAACATACATACATACGGACATCAGTCTAGACAAGCATACAGACATTCACTTCTATATGATTCGTGTGTTTGTGTGTGTGTATGCATGTGTGTGTGTGTGTGTGTGTGTGTGTGTGTGTGTGTGTGTGTTGCTGAATCGGTGAAAATGCCTAATTGGAGAATTTTTTTTACTTTTTTACAAAAAATAAATACGTAGTTTTAATTTGATCAAACGTTCATTTAATCAAAACAAGAATATGAAATAATAATTTTTGACAATTAGATTAGGGAATCAGACTTTTTTTTCAAAAAAGAAGTAAATACGAAGTTTGGATTTTTTTTTTTTTTTTTTTTCAAAAAATGAGTAAATACGATAATGAATAATAAAACAGGTATTTCGTCCGAACAAAAGTTTATATAATCAAACTTTTATAAAAAATTAAAAAAACAACAGGTAAATTTCGCTAATTCAGCGTAAAATATTCATCGTATTCGCATTTATATTCCAGAAGAAAAGTCACAAACATGGTATGCAACGATTTTGCTTTTTTTTTTTCTGCGATATCAATAACCCAGAAGTAACTCACTTGAGAACAAACACGACCCAACTCTCACATTTGATATCTCCCAGTAATTCCTTGGCCAGAGATTCCCTGGTACCACCAGACTTCCGATATAATATCAATACGAGTATACAAGAATCACTGAAGACAACATTTCATCGTCCTCAATTCCTGCATCACCTAGAGACTAATGAATATACCGTTCAAAAATATTTCCTCTGAATTATGAAGAAATAAACTTATATATATATATATATATATATATATATATATATATATATATATATATATGCGTGTGTGTGTGTGTGTGTGTGTGTGTGTGTGTGTTGTCCCATCCACAGACAGCTGTTCCGATGTATTACATCTCTTCAGTGTGGCTATAGACTTTAACCAATCCAGTACCGCAAGGCAAAATTGAAACCCTCACATCGGACCCGGAGGCCGATATCCTACCCCTGGACGGAACTGGGTGGTCAGTAAGACTGAATTTAAGCGATATATTCATTTATGCAGAAACTACTCATCCTCCAGAGTGCTCTATTCCTATGGAAGAGCATTGCATATATATATATATATATATATATATATATATATATATATATATATATATATATATATATATATACACACACACAAGAGCCTGTATCAGTTGCTTTGTAATGCACTAAACATGTAACGCCATGGTTTTGCTCTTATCTAATAGTGTACACTGGATACACCTCACAAATTTCGTATACTTAACCCCAAAATATGTCTGCATAAAAAGTACATGTTTTTCATCTCAGATAGATACCGAAATATAGCAGTAATTACGGATCTTTGTATAAAGATTTTAAAGCACAATAGTTTGGATATATTTTTTCAAGTTTTACTTTTGGTTTTCACTGCATTAAAATAGTATGAAGTTAGTCGTAAAACAAATAGAAATTACTTTTGCATACTTTTGATGTCACTTTTTGTCATCTAACATTAACCATACTTGATGCTTGCTGACATAAATATATGAAATCTGTATTCAAAAGTTTCCCCAAAATAAAGAATATTATATACTATTATAGTAGTGTTGGATTCGACTAAGATCATTAATCTAATGACTGGATTCTGAGAAAAAAAAATACTTATATTTACTTTTAAGAAAAATAGTGAATAATTCATTTGTTCACAGCATGTATCTGTTACTGGTCAATTCACTTCAAAGTTCTAATAAGTATTGAGTCAGCTCTCCTTAGACGTATGATGAAAGCCCGCTTAAATTTACGAGCTTCCCATTTGACCGTTTAAGTATGGATGGTCAAAAATGACGAAATTTAATGTTGTCCATAATGGCTAAGACATATCCCCCAGATTAAAATACCGTCATATGACAGGCAAAACTTCAGTCAACTTACACAACGTATTTCTTGTCTGTCAGTAACAATTCATCCCTAAGTTCCCTTAAAAGACTATTTCATTTCTTGTAAGAGAAAGAAAATTGTAGGTAATAATATTTGAACTTTGTGACAATTTCTCAGTTGAATTCGCGTCCTATCTCCTCTTTACATCATGAGCTTTTACGTAATTGCAATTGCGAAATCAACTTGAATAAAACCGTCATTTTTTTACATCATGGGTAAACTAGTAAACAAATGAATAGAACAAGAAAGACGAATAAATGTAAGTAATTATGAAAATACTTAATCTCTGAATCACTGGCAAAATCTTTTACTTCCGCTTTTCATCAAAGTCTTCACGAAACAAATATCCGGAATCTAAACCCGTCATTAATAAACACTGACGTACACGTTTCTCGAAACCAACAACGTACTTATATATATATCTCAGCGTAACGTCACTAATGATATAATAACCAGTGTGCTGTAAAAAAAAAAAAAAATTGCTTTTATTGGCTAATCCCTCTTTCACTACGGCAGCTCTGAGTAACATAATTCAAATGCTATTTACCCTAATTACACAACAACTGCTGCTACAGTGGCTGCTGTGACCGTCACTACATGCGAGAAAAATTCAACGTTGTTTACTCTTTTCTGAACGAGAATGCAGCGAAATGGGGTTGGGGGTGGGGGTGGGGGTGCGCCGGGGAGTGGGGTTGGATGGGGTGGGGGTGAAGAGGAAGATATGCAGATCCTTTTTTCGAAATCACTTCAAAGAAAGCAGCACTGGGACGTGGGAAACGAGAGCGAGGGTGATGTGGCACGAGCGTAACGAGCTCAACTTCGATGTCTGCACGAAAAGGCTCGATCCCCCAACGAGGAGTGACGGTTGCTCTGCAGAGTGCGCAGGAAATGAATTGAGAAAGAGAAAGAGGAAGAGATAGTCGCCAGACTGGGATTAATCCGAGACAGAGCCATAGTGCTGAAGCCGTCGAGAACGGATGGAACTCTCCAGCAATGGCTTGCGGGATATGAGAGGGTTCTTATCATCTCGTGTCGACAAAGGCCTGAAGATATGTGTAAACAGATGTGTTGCTAAAATTACAAGCACATTCCCCGTCATAAATGATCATTTCAGTATGGATAAATTATACGTATATATATATATATATATATATATATATATATATATATATATATATATATATAGTCTAGAGAGCTTTGCAGCTTTAAACAATTTTCCGTGTTACTTTAGTCATTTATTTCCCAATATCTGGTGATGTAATTTATATAATTTTCTTCAGTGTTTTCTTTTATGTTTTATATACACTTTGTTATTATGGCACTATGTTTAAATTATCTCTCTTTGGGATCATCTGTTGTTTACCATGTAAGAGTTTTGGGGATTTTAAAAACAAGTTGATTTAAACCAGTTGATACAACATGGCACCCCTGAGGTGTTGATCAAACACCACTTCCATTTCATTTTAATATATGGTTTATTTTATGTATGCATTTTATCATATATATACACACACACACACACACATATATATATATATATACATATATAAAAACTTATATATATATATATATATATGTATATATATATATACATATATACATATATATATATATATATATATATATATCAAAGTACGTTTCAGTAATTCCATACCATATGTGTGATGGATTTATTTCATAAAGTTCTCCATACATTCAACATTAGAGTAGAGCTTTAAATATGGTAAACAAATGAATTTGCTACGCAAAGACATTTAGGTTTCTACCCTTTCGTGCTTTTTCAGGAGCAATTCCATTATTTCAATATATATATATATATATATACTGCTCATGACAAAGATATGGAATCACTGCACTTCACAATAAATGAGCAAAACACAGACATGACACAAAACAATTTTATTCCATAGCTTGATATTCCGGATTCGTGAAATATAACTGAAACAGATTAGATTCAAAGATTTCCATTATTGGTATATTTTTCCAGCTAAAAGAAAGGGGCAAAATATGGAAGCATCAAAGAAATCATAATTATTACTTTGTTGCCCTTCCCTGGCTCCTTATGATGGCCTTTATTCTTTGGTTCCCCGAATATCGGTTGACAGATCAGCTTTGCAGGAGGGAGCCTTGCCATGGACCATTTTCCAAAAATTTTCCACCATGTATTTTTCAGTTGGATTGAGATTCAAGAGAGAGTTTGCTGGACTCAATATACTTTGTTCGAGGTGTATTTTATGTAGCCTGAATATTCAGCTATTGAACGAAAATTATCTTGTATCATATCTGTTATTTGCTTTTTTTGGCTGGGTGAAAAAAGCTGGACATCCACTTGTGGTAGCGTGGTGATACCATATTTTTGCCATGAGTAGTATATATATATATATATATATATATATATATATATATATATATATATATATATATATATATATGAAATAAAATGAAATAAATCCATCGCATATCAGACATAGCTTTATATTACATTATATTATGCAATATTGCAAACCTGATTTGTACTATATGTACTATGTATATATATATATACATACTTGTATAAATGTACTTATTGCAACATCCTTTGAGGACAGCATTCTTTATAAAGAAATATGTTTCCAAGAATTAACCCTGACCATCTTCCATCTGCACTTTATATCAAGTATCCCTTCTTCAACTCAGAGTCGCACTCAGTCATACACAAATATATATCCCTGTTTCTCATTTCGTTTATTCTCAGTCTTTTTTTGTCTCAGTCAATGCGACAGTACATATTTATCATTCATATTGTATTATTTGAATGATTTATCAACTGTGTAACAACGGGAAATCATTTCAGATAAGTCTCTCCATATATAACCCAATTTTTAATTCATTCTATTTGACCAAAATGTCCAATTCTCAGTTATCCGTACCTAAATAATTCCGTCTATTTTTCTAATTCAATAATTCAAAGTAGACTGTGATTAAGAATTCACCCCCAATCCATTTGATATTTAAGTTTAAGTGGATTAAGCGATAACAACATTAATTTTACTCCCAGACAAATTCAGTTAAATCTTCAAGTTTCCCCACGTTATTTTCTAATTTTATTTTCCCATTCTGCCAGTCACTCTATCCCTTTATACCAGTATGGTCACCCCTTAAACAACATAAATCATACAAGCTGCCACTAGCTCCTCTGCAATAAACATCATTGTCTCTCTTACCCGTGACAGAACCGAAAAAATAACAAACAAAAAACTGTCTTTTATATAATGAGATATCCATATGCAGAGTAGAGTGAGACGTCTATCCTAATCATGGATAATGTGATCAAACGATTAGCATCCTCATAAGCAGTCCCTCTCGACCACTTTATTTTGAATGAATTAAAAAATCTTTGAAAAAATTAAAATAAATCATATATCAATGTTTTAAAATTTGAAATTGTTTACAACAGATAACAATGAATTCATTACAAGGAATATACATTTATAACAATTATTCCCATATGTATATAATGAAATGAAAGAATTGTTACACAAACACCTATATGTTTTTGCCCGGTTTCGGCTTCACCAAGTGATGATACGGTTTAATTTATCTCTCAACTTAAGATATTTTGCAGGGATGTATCTATTTTTCTAGGGTGTAGGATCTTCTGATTCTATTTATATATCTTTTTTCATTTTCATTTTCTTTGTTTAGTGGCTGGTCATTGCTTGTTATAATTTTCTGCTTCATATCGTGGAGATACTGTGTTTGTTGGTTGTTATAAATCTAAATTAGCAAGAGATAGTGTACGCATTTTCTTTATCAGTATGTTGTTAAACCATCAGCTCTGTGAGAGATGTTTCATCTCTGAGAGTATTCTATTCTCACTTGAATCTGTTTCCCAGTGTTGGGGCCCACTTTTACATGAGTTTAGCTGTTAGTTTAATTATTCTAGGTTTGGTCTATTCCTACTTATCTAAAATGATCATGGCTGGGTTGTTTTTAGAGTGGTTGGAGGTATAAACTCATTATCATGTTAATAGCTATAACGAAGGGAATAACATAGTTATGGTGGTCAGTTTTTTAGTATACCTATATGTGGGGGTTAAATTACGTTATGAATAGGAATTTTGAGCAGGACACTGCTTTAACGCTATTTGACTTTATCTATTTAATTTTTTTTCGTTCTATTGGCATAAGTGAGGATTTCAAATTTTTGAATTAGGCATATTTTCAATTTTACAGTGGGTTTGAGGTTGCTGTCGATCAGTCTCTAGTAATATGTCGACAGTGATATACTGTTTTTGTATTTTTCGTTTGTAAATGATATATATGGTTGGTTAATCTTGTTCAAAGAGTGTTTTTCTTTTCTTTTTTTTTTAGCAAAATCAATAATGGTCATCGAGTTAACTTTGTGTTTTTTCACTTCTTATCTCATTTTTCGATTGTAGACATTTTAGACGATTTAAAGGAGGCTCTGTTTACTTTAAAACTCTATACTGATATGAACACATATTTTATGACCATCTAAAAATGACGTGAATATGACACGAACTATGTTTCCAATGATTTCGAGATGGAATAGAGATAGCGATAGAGATTTTTTTTACGAATGTGCAAAAAAAGAGAATTGAAGCTTTCAAAACAACCTCATGCAAACAGGGGTTTATTTCCCATTCACTGTAATTAATGTGTTCGCTCCAGGAATTATGTACATGTTTTTTCTATACAAGAACAACCCGATTTTGAGATGAGGTTCTTTCAATTGGAAATACCACGATAGATCTATTATGATTTGCAGTATTTTTTTCGCCCAAAGAATGCACTATAAAATCCTTACATTAATGATAGTTTTTTTTATGTATGTATGTATGTATGCATGTATGTATGTATGTAATAGTAACCCAGCAAAAAACGATATATTATGTGGAGAATCTTTTTAGCCCCGAGTCTTCTGGGTGTTCTAAGTCTGGTTTCCACCCGTTACATTATTTTTTTTGTTGGCGGGTTCAATATCCTATACAAATATCATGGCAAACTGGACCTTCTTTTTCGATCCTTGTAATATCTCTCAAATTTCCGAATGATTTCAATGACATTCTGTAGAGAGTTGGCCAATGGTGTGAGAGGGAAATGTAAAAATTTGCGGGGGGATCCAGGAAATTTTCAGCCATATGTGCACAAGACAATGCCCTCGAAAGCTCTCAATGAATTTCAGTGAAATGTTGTAGAAGGATGTGTAATTTTCAGTGGAAGAAGGTTTTACATTTCAGGGCGGATCCAGGAATGTGGTCACCTCAACTGCATCATTGCTATATTTACATTGCACAATATCTCCCAAGGTTCACAATGAATTCCAACGAAAGTTTTCTTCACTGCAACGTAGCTATATATACACAACACAATATCTCCATACGTCCTCAATGAATTGAGGGGAATTTTTGAAATGTTGGGCAATGGACTAGGGAAGAACTGATTTACATTTTGTGGCAGATCCAGGAATATCCAACTCTTTCCTGCCCTGCATCTTAGCTATATATATACACAGCATCAGATCTCTAAAAGTTCTTGATGAAATTCCAGTGAAATGTTGATGAAAGCAGGGCAATAGGCTAAGCAACTGGTGTTTAGATTTGGGGGAGGATCCAAGAATCAGTTATTATCTCCAAAAGTTCTCAATGAATTTCAGTGAAACTTTGTTTTAGGCTGGGTAATGATCCACGATAGAAGGCTTCACACTTTTCACAGCCACCTTTCCTGTAGCAAAGCCATATACACACGGCACAATATTCCTGAACGTTCTTAATGAATATCAATTAATGTTTGTGGAGGGGGTGCTCAATGCACTAAGGAAAAGCTGTTAATATTTGGGGCGGATCTAAGTAATTTCCTTTGCATCATAGCTATATATGTATAGCATATTATCTCCAAAGGTTCCAGATAAATTTCGTCCATTGTGTCGTACTATGCCTCCAAAGTACATCGATTATTTATTTTACTTAGGGTGAGGAATTCTATTTACGATATATATATATATATATATATATATATATATATATATATATATATATATATAGTTGATTCGCTACAGTGTGGTTCGTGATATAGCACAGTTACACTGAAGAAATGACTAGCTTAATGGTCAGCGAATAAAATAATTAGAATAAGTACTTTTGTGTGCAGATTCTTAATATCTAACTATTATCTTAAAACAACGCTCAGCAAACATAACTGCAATTCGCAGAGCGTTGTTTTGAAAAAATGGTGGCGATCCCCCTCTTCATCGTCGCCTCTCCTTAACGAAAGGATTTTGAGACACATAGTCTTGTGGTTTTAAGTTCAACTGAGGATATACTTTTCTTGGCTTTTCTGCGCTGATCACTGCAAAAGACTTATATTTCATTGCTAAAGACGTACCTTCAACTGAATGACTTTAATCTAGATTTAATTTAAAAATAATCCTACTTCCTACTTTTTATAAGAACAAAATTTTCACTTAACCTCAAAATTTTCAATTTTACTCTATTATTAGTGTGCAGCCCCACTACTTTATACTTTCATTCATTTATATTGTTTGCACACCAGTAGTTTCCATGCATCTACCGTGTACATATGCAACACGTGCATATCAGCTGCAGTGGTCCCACGTGAGCTCACATACTTTGCTAGGCATATGCTGCATGTTCCTTCTTGGGCCCCGTGAGCGATAAAAATGATCTGATTTCTATGTATATCTGACTAAAAAACTACAAAAAGTTTGATTCAACTTATGTGCACATGACTTTTAAGTTGTTAAAATGGTGCATTGTAGACTGTGTTACAGGATCAAGGTAAAATTGAAAGAAGAGACTTCATCTCACATTAAAACCATTTGGGCATTCTGCAAAAACTAGCTGGAGATTTTCTGCTTGTTTTGAGATAATTTTTGATGTACCAATTTTCGTTAGCATTTTTTCTGTTTTAAATTTCTAAAACTTGTGGTTGGGGATGATCAATTCACATGATTTTAGGTTTTTTTTTTCGAATGATGCTTCAAAAATAAAACATCTACATGGTTAGAGGTGGTGCGCATCCCTGAATTAAAATATAATCTTTTTTTCATTGTTTAGGATATTTAAACAGGTGTCGACACGAAAAAGTTGGATAATTTCTTCGTGAGCAAGTATTTCCTCATGGACATTTATATGTTCCTCTTTCTAAAGCACGTTCACTTCTTTTCCTAAAGATAAAATTGACTGATAATGACACACAAGAGATGACAATGGATATAGTTTCCAAAGATGCTATCTCCTAATAAAATTAAAACCTTTCATCCTGATTATGCATTATTAACCAGTGTTGCATTGGGGAACACTTCATCCACAACTGACAAATAGCATTCAAACTTCCAACAATCTTATTGTTTCCAAAATAAACGATGAATTTCCATGGGCATTGCTAGATTACATAATTACTCTACATGAATTATTTTTAGTAAGAACTTTTAATATGAAGGATAAACAGCTCATGTTTGTAGATAAAAAAAAGAAAGACATATTTTTATTTATTCCAAAGTCGATTTGGGCCATTTGGAAGGCAATATTTATATTTTATCGACAAAACAAACAATCCGACATTATGTTGATGACTGATTCAATTCGTTTTTAACGAAATCTGCAATTCAAAAATTGACTAGAAATTTTTCACCAGAAGATAAAATTATTCAGTGTCCTCATTGATAAACTAAACATTTCCCAGAGAACCTACACGACCTCCAACTGATGTTCGATGCACTAAATGAAGAAAGCAACATGAAGTTGAGCAAAACAAAGATTATGTGAAACCATCACGTCGGAAATGGGAACGCAACTATCAAAATCGAAGATGCAAAACTGGAGAAAGTGGGCCACTACGTCCACCTAGCACAACGAATCTCCACGAAACCAACAAAAAAAGGAAGAAATCGAGCAACGAATCACTCTAGGATTGCAAGCCTTTGGCAGGGCAAGCTCAACCTTCAAAAACAAGAAGATTCCAATAATCCTAAAAAGAAGAGTATACAACCAATGTGTCCTCCCGATAGTCACTTACGGAGCTGCAACATGGAACCTAACCAAGAGACAACCCCGTAATCTGAGAAGCATCACAAGACAACACAGTATATCAGGAAGAAAACAGGAGTACGAGACATCATAGAATCTAATATAAAACTTAAATGGCAGTGGGCTGGTCATGTTGCAAAAATGGCAAACAACCGATGGACATCAAAACTCACAACTTGGATCCCCAAAAATCAAGATGGAGAGACAAACTAGACAAATTCAGAAAATACTGGCTCCGCGACGCCCCCGATAGAGAAATGTGGCGAATCCTGGGGAAGGTCTAAGTCCAACAACGGATGATTAAAGACTGATGATAATAATGATGATGATGATGATGATGATGATGATGATGATGATGATGATGATGATGATGATGATGGTGTGCCCAGAACTCACTTATGGCGTTGCAAAAACAACTCAAAATACCGTTTTTCACTGAATCATCAGCATGAAGTCAGTGCTAAAAGTATCTGAATCGATATCAGAATATAGATATAATCTGCGTTAGTGGAGGGATGCATCCCGAGAAAACTGTCTGTAGCGCAAAATTCCGTAAAGCGAAACCGACTTCCCTATTGACCTTCACTATTATCTGGAGAGGCGTTCTTGAGAAACATTTAAGGCTTCCAAAAGTAATTCATGAATTAAAATGAACATCTACAGACACATGCAGTACACTAAATAAGATATCATATAAAAGGACTCTCCAGGTTACGAAAGTATCAGCTCACGACCATTCCAGTGTATTGATTGCCATAAGGTAGAGTTGCCAAATTGGGCTGATTGCTGATTTTTTCCAATTAAACTATAAAAAAAAATCTACGGTAGCCTTAATCTACGGCAGTAAATGATCAATTTTTTTATTAATAGTTTGTTTTTGAGTCTCATCATATAGTTATTTGATAGACAAATGAGCTTAAAATAAGTGTTTACATAAATATATAGTTTTTTAGCGACAACTTTGACTGGAAACTGAAATATGTAACCGATAAATTTAGCTTCTTTTTCTCCTCCTTCTTCTGATGTAACAAGTGGTTTCTCCTCTTGACCGTTGTTCTTTGGTCATATCTATCAAGCACTCTGTATAATTAAATGATTGCATGTTATAGCGAGACATTATTATATGATCATTTATTTATCAGATCTCCAATCTGAGACCCAAGGCAAATGAAGGTGACAAAGGTATGTTGGCTTAACCTACCCTAGGGAGGGGGCGACACCATTAGTAAGTCGGCTGATACGTACTTTCCACCCTAATCACACAGCTTAGAGTGTACTCAATTAGTTGCTGAGTGCATAGGGGAAATTGTCTTGAGAAATTTGTCCGCTCGTTCTTGGAATCGAACCCACAACTATCTGCGTGTGAGGCGGATGTGCTACCTATCACATATTATTATTATTATTATTATTATTATTATTATTATTATTATTATTATTATTATTATTATTATTATTATTATTATTTTGGAATCTCACACCAGTTGCCTGGTGATAACCGCTGGAGTTTGAGTGACAGCAAGTCTCCTCAAGTCTCCAGCCCTCCTCTCCTCGTACTTGTAGGTCGCAGTAATTCTGCGATTTACAGTTTCACACCGGTTGCCCAGTGGTTATCGCTGAAGGTTGAGTGACAATGTCTCCTCAGGTTTTCAGCTAACGTCTCCTCTCTCTTTCGCATATCGTGACAGAGCTACAGTTCGTTGCAGTACTTATATCTCTAGCACCTTCCTCAGTATCCGTGCAGTTCCCAGTAGTGCTGTGGTCTGTACGGTCTCTATCCTTCCCCTAATCCCGATCTCCTCCAGTCTCACCCTCAGCGTTTGGGGGACAGTTCCCAGTGCGCCCACTATGACCGGTACTACCCTGGTTTTCATGTTCTACATCTTCCTCAACTCTCTTGCTAAGTCCTGGTCTTTTTCCCTTTTTTCACCCTCCTTCTTTTTTACTCTATGGTCTGCAGGTACAGCAACGTCTACTATTTGGTAGGCCTTCCTTTTTTTGTCTACTATTACTAAGTCCGGCCTTCTTGCCTGGATGAGGTGGTCAGTTTGGATGTCAAAGTCCCACAGTAGTTTGTGGTTGTCATTCTCCAAAACTGCCTCTGGCTTGTGCTGATACCACTTTTCTACATGATTGAATCCCATTTGTTTGCTTAGTTCCCAGTGTATTATCGTTGCTACTCTATCGTGTCTATGCTTATACTCCTTCTGGGTGAGTTGACTACATTCACTAGTAATGTGGTTTACTGTCTCATCTCTTTCACCGCACATGCGGCATTTGCTGTTTGTCTGTGTTCTGTCGATTTTTGTTTTTATGTAGTTTGTCCTTATGCTTTTGTTTTGGGCTGCCATGATGAGCGATTCTGTTTCTCTCTTAAGGTTCCCTTTTCGTAACCACGTCCATGATTTCTCGTCCGCTACATCTTGTATCCGTCTTTTAAACTCGCCGTACAATTTTTTCCCTTCCCATCTTTCTTTTCTTGTTTGCTGTACTGTTCCATTGTTTTATACTTTATTGCTTGTTGCACTATCTCTCGCGCTCTTTATGATTTCTTCACTATTTGTTTGCACATATCTTTCTAGGACTATTTTAGCTCTCTGGACACAATCTTCTATGCTGATGAGCCCCCTGCCACCTTCTTTTCTCTTAACGTATAGTCTATCTGTATCATCTCTTGGGTGTAATGCTTTATGCATCGTCATAAGTTTCCTTGTTCGCCTATCCATTGATTGGAGCTCTTCCTTTGTCCATCCTAGGAATGGTCCTGTATACCTAACTACTGGCACAGCCCAGGTGTTCATTCCTTTTATTAGATTTCTGCTGTTTAATTTAGTTTCTAATATTTTCCTTATCCTTCTGAGGTATTCTCTCTTTATTTTCTCCTTCATCACTTCCCGTTTTATCGTGTCACATTCAAGGACACCTAGGTACTTGTATTGGTCTTGTGCAGTCAATGCCCTAATCTTGCGGTCGTCCGGGAGTTCAATTTCTTCAGTCATTGAAAGCCTTCCTTTGTGCATCACCATGATTGCGCATTTTTCTATTCCAAACTCCATTCCTATGTCCTCACTATATTCCCTTACTTCGTTGAACAGAGTCTCAAGCTCTCCCCTGTTTTTTGCGAACAATTTTATATCGTCCATGTACATTAGGTGGTTGACCTCTCCTTTTGTTTTAGAGAAGTGGTATCCTTTGCTGTTTTTCAGGATTCTGTTGAGCGGTATCATTGTTAGAACAAATAATAGTGGGGACAACGAGTCTCGTTGGAAGATTCCCCTTTTTATCCCTACCTCGGCTGGTTTGTCCCCTGCGGCTGTCAAATCTACTTTCCAGTCTTCCACCGAATTACCAATGAATTTAACCACCGGTTGGCTAATTTTGAACATTCTAAGGCATTCGAGTATCCAGCTATGTGGAATCATATCGTACGCTTTTTTGTAATCTATCCATCCCATTGCGATATTCTTTCTCCTTTTCCTCACTTCTCTTAAGATCATCTGGTCTATGTAGAGCAAATCGTTTGCCCCTTTGGTTCCTATCCTACACCCTTTCTGTTCTTCTGGTAGTAGTCCCCTTCTATCCATTGACATGTATATTCTCTCTGCTATTTGCCCGGTCAGGATTTCCCACATAAGTGTTATTATTATTATTATTATTATTATTATTATTATTATTATTATTATTATTATCATCATCATCATCATCTATTCAATTATTTTTATGCATCATTTTCTCCGCCTTTCTCTCTCCCATCCGCCCCCTGCTTCTCTCTGACCCACGTTTTTTAAAGGGGATTTTTGGAAACTAACATGCAAAAAAAACTGTTCCGGAGCCCCAGTGGGAACCACAGACAATTTGTTGCCTACACTTCTGGCTGTTTTGGGGTTTTGCTAACACAGACAGTAAGACATTTGATGAATTGTAGTAAGATTCAGCAAGTTTGTGCCGTAAGAGGGTATACGACATAAGTTTTATTTGGTTTTGAGGAATAAATGTCTCTGATTCAATCTAACGTAAAGATTGAACTCATTAGAATTGTCTCTTGAAATTTCCTGGAAAGTTCAATTATTTTTCTGTGACTGTAACGTTCTATCGTGTATGTAACAGGTCGCATATGCTATTGTCTTGGATAACGTTAAAGCTTTTGACAAGGTGTGGCAAAATGGATGTCTCCACCCATTCACAAGTAATGGCATCTTTTGTAGAATGCATTCAATTATAGGGCCCTTCCTGTCTGGGAGAGCTATGTGGGTGGCTGTTAATAGCCTGTCTTCGGGGTTCATTGTACCAATGATGGTGTACTCCAGGGCTCTGTTCTTGGGCCTTCTCTCTTCCAAATGTTTATGAATGACCAGCCTGACAATAGGTCTTTTGTTTACATCTTTGCCGATGATACCACGCTCTATAAGCATTCTTCTGGGGACTTTAACAATCAGAACATACCCTCTGATCATTCCTATGATCTTTGACAGTTAATGGGGAGGGGTTATTGAATCGTATTATTATCATTATTAAGGTAGCGTCCGTCAATTTTTCTGAATGCAGATTGATAGAACTACACTCAATGAGGTCCCATGTTTTGATAAATTTCTTGGCCTCAAGTTCACACCAGACTTGAAGTAGAACTCTTACGTCTCTGCTGCTCTAGACACAACAAAATCGTAGGTTCATTATACTGCCCCAGGAAATATCTGACCCTACCTGCCATCTTGTATCTCTAAAAGAGTTAGATACAACACCCAATTAGATACTGCTCACATATCTAGATAGGTATTACATAGACTCGTGCAGAATCGAGCACGTGGATTAGCTGGTGATGAGCTATCCTCATCTCTCCAACCGCTCTCCCATTGACTAGATGTAGTGAGCCCGACACTTCTCTATCGCTATTTTCTTAGAAAGCATTCAGAGATGTTCCATCACCTGGTTCCACCAGAAAGAGATTTTGTACTCAGAACACGATTTGCTATCTTTGGTGAATCCCAACCACACTTCCTGACCATTCCATGTACCCTGTTGCAATTTCTACTCGAGTAGCTTCTTCCCCTGAATGGCCGTTTTGTGGAAAAAAAACTTACCCAATAGTGTTTTCCTGCTGGATATAATGTCTTCTTTTTTTTTTTTTTAAATCCGGGTTCAATAGATATTTTGCGAACCCGGAATCGCTTTGAGCCAACATCTAGACTGGTTCTTGGGTTTTGCATCGGGTGATACCGAGTAAAAAACAACACACCCAAACATGGTGTAGAAAGAGTTAAATGACTTGACTCATTATCTATTTCCTCGTGTGAATGTAAAAGATATTAGGCTTAATAAAACGGGAAGCACAAGTGTGTTTGAATGCATGAGTGTGTTCTTGAGTGGCACCGTTAGATGTTGGGTGACGAAGTACTGGCCAGGTTGAAGGTGCTGTTTTGAGTAACAGCATGTCCCCTTAGACGGGGCATATGTGTGCTACTGAGAGAGATTTATGAGTGCCTCGTCTTGAGTTGAGAAGACTACAGCGAAAAAGTGCTGGGCATCCTCACTAAAAACCTGATAGATAGTAAAATAGAATAGACTGAGATAGATAGATAGATTGATAGATAGATAGATAGATATCTCGATAGATAGATAGATAGATAGATAGATAGATAGATAGATAGATAGTAATAGAGCGAGTGAGCGAGATAGATAGATAGATAGATAGATAGATAGATAGATAGATAGATAATAGAGCGAGTGAGTGAGATAGATAGATAGATATCCTGTGGATGTTTACAAACATCAATTGATTATGTTACTATCGGGCAATTTTTGCTGCTTTCCAATAAATTGGCTTCATCAGATAAATGGAGTCTGTGAATATCTGTTGAGAAGTGTTTAGGTTTTGATTGGATCATGATGACCTTGGACATCTGTTTGATGCTTGCTAATTTGTTACATATGAACGAAAAATAAATGAATAAATCGTAAATGATAATAATTCCCAGTATCATCTTTGCTATCTCATACGCCGGTTAACCTCAATGATTCATCAGATACATTAAGCTCATTCGGTCACTGTCGGACTTCTCTGCCTTTCACTCTACGCATTCGTCAATTAGTGACGTCGAGAAAAAAAACACACCCAATAGGGTTATGAACATATGATATGTTGTCCCTCTTTGTAAGAAAGTTCAGGCGAAACCTTAGCGGATAAGAAACGCATTTTAAAGGATGTATTGTTTGAGAATAATAGAAAGAAAAAAGATTCCAAGGATAAAAGCTAATTGAAATTTTGAGACAATGGGCAGATTATAAGATAGGTGGGTGACCTAACGGTTCACAGTAAGCAGACTGGAATCGTCAAAACCTATTCCGAACTCTGTTAACTTCATACTGATACCTTTTAGAGAGGCATGAATCCACTTTCCTCACGTTTGTATATTTAGCAGGGGTCTCTTTTGGATCTCATCTTCCCTACTATTTCACCTAGAGCTAGGTGTTACGGAATGGACTCATGCCATTCCCGGGGGTATTTGTTAGGAGTGAACAAAAGCTAACAACCAGAATTTAAACTCGATTTCGGGCCTAATGCTAGACAAACATAAACCAGTGCCCCTCTCTCTCTCTCTCTCTCTCTCTCACACACACACACACACACACGCGCGCGCGCGCACACGTACGCACATAGACTAGGAAGGATACCCAGCGTTGCTCGGCGGGGGGAGGATATCTTATAATATTACTAAACAGGAAAACATACATTTCTTGATATGAAAAATACAAATATTTACACTATGTCGCATGAAAAAGTAGCTGTAACGGAAAAAAAATAACGAATGATGTCCCTTATTTTGAGTGGGCATTTGGATTCACTACATATTCACAATATAAGTGTTTCTCCCGTTGGGGGTCAGTATGAAAAGGTTGATTAGGGATCCAACCCTAAATACAACCAAAATAGAGCTGACCATGGAAAACTCAAGAAGCAGACAGTCAAGAAATAGCGATCTTGAGAGATTGTCCCTGTGCTTTGTTATGATTTCCCAGAATAGCCTCTGGTGACCTCTAGTGACCTCCATTAACATTAACTTAACATCGCTCATAACTTTTGCCGTGTAGAGATGTACCCTATACAAACTTTCAGCACCCGAGGTATAATATTGTGGCCAAAAACCTAAAAGTTTGGTAGAAATGATCAGAAATGACATATAGTGACCTCGAATGAGCCCCAATGACAAAATTATATTTCTAGATACTTTGGCCGTGAATTAATCTACGTAACATGAACTTGGAAAATTGGGCTTGATACGACCAAATATGACTTCAGGTGACCTCAAATGACTTCTGATGTCAAGAAAAGATTTACCTGCATGTCTTATCTAAGTTACACGTGAACAATTAAAACAAAACTTGGAAAATTGAGTAGAAATGACATCGAGTGACCTTCAACTACCTTCAGGGTCACCTTTGCGTAGCCTCTTAACTTTGATGTGAGTACATGTACACATATGCTCGATTAATGCATTGTGGCCCACGACCGTGGAAATTTGCTAGAAATGGTCCCTGATGATCTCAGATGACAACGGAGGTCCAATCAGTATTTCATATGACCGATGGAAAGATGTACCTCTATGCCAAATTTCAATCGCAGGGGGTGAGACCCATAATTTGGAAAATTGTTTTAAAATGACCAGAAATTAACTCTGTCGGTCTTGAATTACCTTACAAGTCAACCTCGCATAGATTACAATCTTTGTTGTTGAAGATGTACCAATATGCTAAATTTAAGTGCATTCAAACTGTGACTTACGAGTCCTCAATCTGCATGTATAATATTAGGTCTATGGGCCACGTAGTTTTAGCGGAGAACAGGTACGAATAGATAAACAGACAAACAAAAGTTTCAATAATTAACATAGATGATATTTACTTTTATCTGCGATACCAAGTTATATTGAGCTTTGCTGGGTACATAACAGTTCGGTTATCAAAATATATGTATTTTTGTTCGAGATTTGAGAAACAAAAAACAAAAGTTGTAACCAGAAATATCAGAAAGGTTAAGAAAGGTTTAAAAGTGAAAATCGAAAAAGGTTCTGCACGGTAATTATTAAAATTTACACCTAAAGCAGAACACGGGTGTGTGGTCGGTGCGAAAGCCCTTCTCAGAATCCAAGCGTTGTTGCTGCTGCTGCTGCTGCTGTTGTTGTCAAATTGATTTCGAGACAACGTACAGAAATAGAAATTTTGTTTAGTAAACAAGATGTCAAAAACCAGGTGTTCTTCGAAATAATAGTAATTGGAGAAGGCGCCAGGAAAGTCGAATTTCTCCCTAAATCCGTCAGACCCGACCCCCTAGAATTGAAGGTTACCCATAAAAGAAGCTGATTGTTGTATTTTAAGCGTTCTGAAACGAGTTGCCTGCTGGATCGCTGACACTTTCATTTATAAAGCGGAGAGGCAATCGCAGTAATAGTCAGAGCCAGACGCAAATTTATGCAATTCCCACCGAGGATTAGAGACTACAGAGTGTGCCAAAGCTTGCACCGACTTTCCTGGCGAAAACATTCAATTCCCTACAAGCCATGGAGATATCTGCCTCACAAGAAAGCTATAATCCTGACCTGAAGCATATTTTAGAAGTATTGGATCAAGTTACCTCCCGCATCAGACCGAAGACGATAATATCAACTTGACCTTTGGAATAAATGCTTTGTTATTGTTTATAACAACGTCTACGTGTTTCTGTTTCCAGTCGTCTTGTGATTGCTGTAGTGCACCCGCCTTCGGCTTTCAATGACGCTTCGATAACAGCGCCCAGACTTCGTCCATCGTTCTTTGAACACAACGCGTTGGGTAGCCGAGGTTTGGCGGGAAGTGAACTATTTGGGTGTAGGGTTTAGAGGATACATATCCATTTGAAAGAGATTCATTGAGACGAGTCAATTCTATATGTTCACTAACAATGCTCTGCATAGTAAACACAACGTGCTATGACAACTGAATCATCATCATTTTCTTTGGGAAAAATCTGATAAATATCTTGGCTTTAAGCCATAGTTAGTCCACGAGACAGCCATTCTTTTTTTTTTCGGTGCTAAATTAAGGGCACAGGATGAGTATAATTTTTGGAATTCCAGTATGTTGCAAATGTCGAACAACTATTGTATGGTCAATGTTTAGTTCCTCTGCAACCTTTCGAGCTATTTTGCGTAGGTCCGCCATAATAATGGCCTTCAATTGACTGTTGTCAATCATGGAAGGATATATAAAATATGAAATTCAGAATATAGAGAATTTTCATATTTGACATAATCTATGTTCGGAATATCGATAAGTGAAAAACTGTATTAATTTGGGGTTCTTAGTCCAAAGAGTAAAACTTCACAGAAAGGTTGTTGTGAACTAATACTTGATTATTAAGAAAAAATGCACATTTTGCCTAAACTACGCAAAAAGTCAATAGAACATATAGAAAAATAGAAAAATTGAATTACATGCGATATTACTCTCTCGCTGCCAATTTCATAATCTGTAACCCAGTTATGCAAGGCTATCATGTACTTTCTATGTCTAAGGGTCCTCTACATTAAAAAAAAAATGCAGTCGTACTTTGCCCCTAATTTGTTCCGATATTTTTGGATCTAGCTCATGGACTAAATGTTTTCTTGATTAATTTTCTTATCATTGCTAAGAGCAGTTTCTAAAACAGCAAATTCGAGATTTTGTATTGGTAAACAATAGAAGAGTATATATATATATATATATATATATATATATATATATATATATATATATATACACGTACGTGCACACGCACGCGTGTGCCAGCACGTGCATCATCCTCAGTCGTTATAAGTCCATTGCTGAACGAAGGCCTTTCACATATTCTTCCATAACGAGCATGATTGCACTAACCTCTGACATGTGTGCTATTTGCTCTGCCGATCTCAATTCTGTTGCTTAATTACTTGGACGATATCCTCCACTCTTCTCACACAAAAATTGTTTATCATGGTCATTGTTTGTCTCTTGTTTGGGGGAATAAATTTTTTTGGAGAATTCTCTCCCTTTTCTGGAATATGTTTTTGGTGACTGCTGCTGCGTATTTTCTCCTCTTTGTTTCTTTTGGATAGTTTTATTTCATTCGGTTTCTTCAATCTTTTCTCTCGTTGCTTTCATTGTGATTTATCATTGGTAATATACCGTGCGCTTAACGACTAATTTTGCTTTACATTGGATACTATGAGTGGAAATTAAAACAAAAAGAAATATAAACTGTGAGTAGAGCTTTTAACCTTGAATAGGCGAATACGTACTTTCTTATTACCACAGTGGAAAAAATAGAGTGCTGCAAAAGTGTCCGTTCTGATGAATATAATTTTGGGCGGCACATTGGGATTAAATATCATATTCTTGCTAAATTTGATTCATATGATGAGAGTATTAAAGTAGCTAGTTAGGTAACTGTTGAAACTGAGCGCCATTTACTATGGAATAAGAAAAGATGTCAATACGAAACCAATTAGAGGTTATCGAACGTTAAGCTTCATCATTTTACGAAACAAAGCACAGAGAAAGCAGTCATTTTTTAATTGAATTGACATCATGAAAACTTATAAGTATCTGCGAACATAAATTAATCGCAATAATTTATATTTGACGGAAAATACGCCGATTTAAAAGATTTACGAGAAATACCCCAAATCATTGGATTTTATCAAAATTCTGGGCACTCATTTATCAAAGGATAGAACATTTTTGATACGAAGTTGAACCCAACTAGCATTGATTATAGCGTCAATACAATGAGGAATTGATTAATATGAATAAAAAAAATAATAATAAAGATGATATTTTGGACAGTATCTCGAGGAATTTCGAGCTATTTTTCGAGCAAAACCTACACCAGCTCCTTCAGGGACGCTGGTGGAAAATATCGGTCCCTTAATTGCTAATCCGATTGATATCACTAATTCTCGATTATATCAAGATCTGGTGAAAGGTTTACAACAAAATCCTCCCGACAGTTACCTATGGAGCAGAAACATGGAATCTAACCAAGAGAGTGACTCACAGACTAGGAAGTATGCAACGCTCACATGAGAGAATCATGCTCCACCTAGAATGGTGAGATCACAAGACAGCACAGTATATTGGAGAGAAAACAGGAGTTTGAGACATCATAGAATCCACAAGAATCAGACTCTAGTGGCAATTGGCTGGTCATGTTGCAAAAATGGCAAATAACCGATGGACGTCACGACTAACAACATGGATCCTCAGAAATCACACGCGCAATCAGAGCCGGCAGAATACATGATGGAGAGACGAACTAGACAAATTTAGGAAGTATAGGCTACACGATAGAAAGGTGTGGCGTATCACGGGGAAGCTTTATGTCCAACGACGGACGTTGAAAGACCGATGATGATGATGATGATGATGATGATGATGATGATGATGATTACAAGGGCTGATTCGAATGTTGAATTTTATTTTACTGCATTCAAAACCAACTTTAACACCTCCAGTGGTGGTCCAATTCCCACCCTGGTAGACGGTGCCTCTACTGAGAAAGAGTTTTCACACACAATTGATCAGCCAAAAATGCCCGAGAGTCTTCATAGTTCACCCTATGCAGGACCAAGGGAATTTCATGATATTGCCGGCCAAATCATCAGAGATCAACTTCCATACCAAACTGATAAAGTGAGACACTTTGGATGATCTACTTCTTAATGTTTCCTCCCGACGTAAACTCGGCCAGAACATGGAAATAATGTAAAGGGGAGATTCTTCCGAGTACCTCATATTCTTTCATTGGTCCATTGTTCAATTCTAAGGGTCATTACATCACTTTTTACAATGTTCCATGTTGATTTGCAGAAGCAAAGGTTTGGCAATTGCAACTCATCGGTTCTCTCATTCAAAATAGGATATGTTACCTGCTGGACGATTCTTCGACAAGATGCGCTGAAGCATTCTACGTTCTTTGTCGCTGCGCTTTGAAATACGAGTGTAATTAGCAGGCGTTTCCATTATTTGGTCCAATTGCTGCATATATATTAAATATATATATATACATATATATATATATATATATATATATATATATATATATATATATATATATACATATATATATATATATATAAATACACACACACACATATGTATATATATATATATAAATATGTATATATATATGTATATATATATATATATATATATATATATATATATATATGTATATATATATATATATGTATATATATATATATATATATATATATATATATATATATATATATATATATATATATATATAATGAAAGTTTGGAGATAAAGCAATTATCTGGTTATCTAGACCTTGGTATTACTGCCAGCTATTTTGTCCAGTGGTACTGAAAGAGCGACGCTACGTTGAAGCAACTGTCAGCTGTCTATCGGTCGCAGTTTTATTTTTTACGTGGTCTAAGCCGAATGATATAATAACCATGTAATGATGGAAAGTCATTTGAAATAGATTTTCAAAGTCGTTTTTTTTTGTAGTTGCGTGGGGTTTCATGAACAACTGTTTGTTTATTTACACTACACATATATTCAAATAAATTTGAGCTGTTTATTCAATTCTATCTGCAATTTCGAAGGCAATAAATATGATAATTACTCTGAAATATTGCCGTTGTTTTGGATGTTAAAACTTATTTTCCAATTGATTGAAATTGAACGATTTAATACTGTTAAATTGTTAAAAACACTCTCAGATTGATACATACATCTTTCAATTCAAGAATTGATTTTTTAAAAATCTAACTTTTTTTTTAGCATCAAATTACATCATTAGATAATGTTCTCAAAATATTAATTTTGCATTAAGTTTTATTGAAACTCGACCCTCATCACCAAAATATAGTCTTGAGTGGGGGTGACATATGACTTGTGAAAAACCCTCCCTAAGGTTCCCTGAGTATGCATACCACATTCTGTAGGGCTATGCTCGTGTTTAAGGGGGTTCTACAACGTAACAGATTGAGACAACTCTCATTTATAAGTACAGATTAAGTTGGAAAAACTGAAGCACAGTGAATCAGGAAAAAACGTGGCTTAAAAAGAGAAAGATCAACTCTGTTGGCTGTGGAATAGGTGATATGGAGATAGAAAATTATCATCTCCCTAAGTTAGATACTGGCATTATATCATTTCTGATCCGCTGTGCCCCAGGCCAAGTATTCAGTGAATCGTACCCCGGGGAATAGTGAGTAAACCAATTATGAGAACGATTCAAAAAAAGTCCCAGGGTAAAACCAACCACACTTTAATTAAAGTATTTTTGAATTGTTGTCGATGTTAAACAAAGCGATCATTAAAAATCTCTCAAACATTCATCGGCAAAAGTTAAGCCCATTAAAGGAAACATTCAGCATAAATCACATTCACTCAGTCGCAAAAATAATGGCTAAAGAAAAAAAAGAATTGTAGAAAACTGAAATTAAAATGCTTGTCTAGTTTCCTAGTAAGCTACATGAAATGAATGGGGAAGGTCAATACTAATAGAATAATTGAAATAGCTCGGTCCTAGAATTGATCCACTGTGCCCCACGCATTCCATGAAGAAAGATAACCATACATTTATAATGAATAAGCACTGAAATTGCAGTTTGGAAAATATTTTTAATCCTACTTTAACTTCATACAGCCTTCTGAAAAATAGTGACTCTACAATGAGAGTAAGAGTATCTCAGGATATTACTTTTGGCTTAAAATTAGGATCCTTGGCTTGTACACAGTAAAGCGATGCTAAAGTGGGGAAGTCTTCTACGAAAAGAGAGGAAAGATGTGTTGACTTGGGAAAATTTGCAAAAGATCACAATTATTCCCTGTTCTTGTGATCCACTGTGCCACGGTTTCGCCTCCGTATCTGGTCACCACAATCCTTGCATTTCCAAATGAACCGAAAAAATGGATAGAGCTATCGTTACAACATGATGTACGTATATGAATACACACAAACAAGCTTTTGTTTTGAAAAAAAAATAATAATGTTTGCGCAGTTGGGAAGAGAGAAATAAAGGAGGAGGAGGGAGATAAAGAAAGAAAGTGGGAGTGAGGGAATGACTCTCATCTGATGCAAAAACTTTTCTTTGTAAAAATCTCATTTTCTATTACGCACGAGTAGCTAAGTTATCATGTAAACATGTTTACATTTATGGATTTGTTTATATCAATATGCTGAGTTTACATTTGATATTACTTCATGCAGACAC
>OY735209.1:36638069-37008069 GCA_963457665.1 Thysanoteuthis rhombus | reverse complement strand
ACAAGTGATATCCCAGATATATTTGGAGACGAGGTATCGTCTCCAATTATACCTGGGATATCACTTGTGTTTATTGACTTATCAGTATGTGGTACTCCTGTTTTCATAGTATTTCTTCAGTTACATTTGACAGCTTGTCCGCACGCTCAATAATTTAAGCATTTGTTACTTACCTGAATGATTCGCAACTGGGGGAATTTCCTGATAACATCTACAAACCTCTTTTCGTCTTTACTTTTTATCTCCTTTTGATTGGTTTTGTATATGTGTCTATGCATACCATCAAAGTTTCACATGTTTTGCATGATAGACATTTTGAGTCATTCACACGATCACATACGTTGAAGGATAATTCTCAAACATTCTATGAAAAAAAATTATTTCAGTTGCCGAGATGCCATGAAACGCAATTTCAGCCAATGCTGGAAAGATAATTTTCAAAATTTTTTCGGGGGGTGGGTCGTGTCCCAAGGAGACCCCCTCCCCCCATCCCCGATTTTCCTCCATAGGTATACGATTTTCACTCATTCTTAACATCGAAAATTGACAGGTATGTACATGTGTGTATTTATGCACGTGTGCGTGTGCAAAGCTATCATATATACACATACATATTACAAACACACACACACATCTAAATGTTCATACACAACATAATTCTATATACACCTGCTTTTCTCTCTATCTATCTATCTATCTATCTATCTATATATATATATATATATATATATATATATATATATATATATATATATATATATATATATATATGAATGCGTTATATCATTCCAAACTCAATTTGAAATGAAATCCTTTAGACAGTGTAAAATATAAGCAATTATAGAAAAATGGGCCTGCTGCAGGAATCGAACCAGCAACAATGTAGCTGCTTCAACATAGCATCGCTCTTAACCATTGGGCCGAACAGCCCGACAGAAAAGCTAAGAACCAGATAAACCGGCTTATGTCAACTCTTCCCATTTTATTCATTCACCATCCATGTCTTCACATGGTTCTTACGCAGATAATCATATTATTAGGAGATGGATATGTAATCTATGATATCATTTCTTCTATTTACGCTGTCTAGGCCGAGTGACACTTTCTCTGTGTAACAACAGGAAGTCATTTCGAATTGAGTTTCAAATCGCAGAACGCATTCATGAATATTCTGTTAGATTATACATTCATTCTATAGCAATTCATACATATGTACAGATGTATGCCCGTATGAATACTTAAATATTTATAAAACTTGCATCTGCAAAACACGTCTATAAAATATTCTATACACATATAGTAATTCATATATCGGTATAGAACCACTCTTTCTATTTTCATCTTAGCTCCTTATCTCTCTCTCTCTCTCTCTCTCTCTCTCTATATATATATATATATATATATATATATATATATATATGTGTGTGTGTGTGTGTAAATATCACCTTGATAAAACAATGTGTATCTATAGCTTTATCTATATATCTGTAAATGTCGTCTCTTTCTCTCTCTATATATATATATACACACACACATACACACACACACATATATATATATATATATATATATATATATATATATATACAGCTATCTACATGTTTATTCATTGATAATCTATTTTTCTATCTCCTCGTGGTTTTCTTTCGATGTTAATCTTACATAGGTGAAGCATATTCTGTTTCATTCCATTCATACACTGCAGTTTGTAATGAACTCTGTTACTCGAATTGTCGAGTCTTTCATCTACGAACACCTGCTCGCTTTTTTATTCTCATTTATTATTTGAAAGAAAAAAATTCAAGCACCAAACAAAAGTCTAGAAACAGAAAACAAAACTCGAGTTGTATCACCTATGATTCATTAAACAGCGGAAAAGGCATTTCTGTATAGAAATGAAGAGGATATTTAGATTTTATCTGAACATCTTTGAATTCATGCCTGCCTATCTACACAGTAAAACTTTCTTTTGCTGGGTTTGTACGTGAGATGAAGTGCTTTGCCTTTTGTGCAAATCGGTGTTAATTTTGGATAGCTGCCATTGTAATGTCGCATATATATATATATATATATAGATAGATAGATATAGATATGTAAGTAAATTAGAAATACATACAACAAGTAGTGCTCAATACTTTGAGTAGAGATAATACGTCTGCAAATGTGGAAATTTGGTTTATGACAATGGTTAACCTTCGTTCAGCTCTTCAGCTATACAGTGTAATTAGGTATATACAATCACAGCAACTCCTTCGTCAGGCTGCGTAAATTCTTTGAACCTTTCCAGTTCCAAAAAGGAGTAAGGCAAGGTGATACCAGCTCACCCAAACTCTTCACAGCCTGCCTTGAGATGATCCTCCGAAACCTGGACGGAGAGAACAGAGGAATCAAAATAGACGGTGAATATCTGAGCAACCTAAGATTAGCAGACGACATCATCCTTTTTGCGGAGAACCTGCACGACCTCCAACTAATACGATATGAACTAAACAGAGAAAGCAAAGGAGTCGGCTTATACTTATACTTCAGCAAAACAAAAGTCATGTGCAACAATCACATCGAAAATAAACGTCAAAATTGAAGATGCAAAACTGGGGAAAGTAGACCACTACATCTACCAAAGACTACGAATCTCCATGAAATCCTCAAAAGAAGAGGAAATCAAGCGAAGAATCAGTTTAGGATGGCAAGCCTTCAGCAAAGCAAACTCAACTTTCAAAAACAAGACGATCCCAACAATCATAAAAAAGAAGAGTATACAACCAATACATTCTCCCGATAGTTACTAATGGAGCTGAAGCATGGAACATAACCAAGAGACAGACCTGCAGACTGAGAAGCATGCAACGTGTGCATGAGAGAATCATGCTCAACTTTACATGGAGAGATCACAAGACAGCACAGTATATGAAGAAGAAAATGGGATTCATACACATCATAGAATCAATTAGAAAACTTTAATGGCAATGAGCAATCCATATTGTAAAAATCGCGAACAACCAATGGACATCACGACTCACAACGTGAATCTCAAGAGATCAGATGCGAAACTGAGGCCGACAGAAAACAAGATGGAAAGATAAACTGGACAAATTTAGAAAACACTGGCTCTGCAAAGCCCATGATAGAGAATTGTTGCGGATCCTGCGAAAGGTCTACGTCTAATGACGGACAATAAAAGACTAATGATCATGATGATTTATGAACTGTGAGCAATTACTTTTGACTTCGAATTGAAATGTGACGGTTCGAATAAGTTATTGTATACTTTTCATCTCATCAACTGACAGCGATGATTGTTCTAATTCAGGTGTGTGTGTTCTATAAATACATTAAAAGTAAATACTTTTGTTTTTAACGATGATTTGATAGATTTTACGATTTTCTGTGTTCACATAGTTCAGTTAGTTTGTTTACTTAGAAATGTGTTGTTTACTTAAGTTGTTCTACCTTTAACTTATGTATTGTTCAACATAGAAATAAACTACTTAATTCAAAATCAGAAATAGGTGTCAAATGTCGACACAAAAAAAATTCACCTTGAAGAAGTTCAACGATCAAATTAGTAAAATTTAACACTCCCCGATTTTTTACAATACCAGAACAGCCGTAAAAATAAGAATAAAAAAACACATCAAAAGCAAGCTAATGATAGGAATTAAACGTAAAATAACTTGACCACATGATACTGTTCAAAAGAATTTTAAAAAAAAAAGTTTAAATTAATACGACAACGAACAACAGCAAAAAAATACTAAGAATTAAAAAATGTACAAAAAAATGACAAAATATTGAAAACATGCTTAAAAACATATATGGATTAAAGTAAGAGAAAAACTATTACAAATAATTCTTTTTGATCAAACAAACAAATAAAATGACTGGAATATAAAAAATGTCACCATCATCAATCTTTGAACGTCCATCGTTGGACATACACCTTCCCCCTTCCTCCTTCATCACACTTCTCTATCATGGGCGTCGCAGAGCCAGTATTTCCTGAATTTGTCTAGCTCGTCCCTCCATCTAACATTCTGCCGGCCTCGGTTCCGCATGTGATCTCTGGGGATCCATCTTGTGACTTGCGATGTCCATCAGTTGTCTGCCATTCGTGCAACATGGCCAGCCCACTGCCATTTGAGCTAAGAAGTCATTACTATCAGATGATGAGTTGCAAGTTGAATAATTACATTCCAACTGTCACATTCAAAATCAAGGTGTAAATAATTCCCTCCAGTATATAAATAATAAGCAGGTCAAATTACATTATCTGATGAACTTGCAAAGCGAAACGAATATTAACCATTGTGATAGACCAAATTTCCTCATTTAATCGATATATATATATATATATATATATATATATATATATATATATATATATATATATATATATATTGGGTGTATGTGAGTGTATGTATATATGTGTAGGGTAAACGAATGAGTTCGTTGCGTAACGATGAAAAGCGCCCATTTTCCAAAATCAATATTCAATTCTCTACAGAATCTTCTTTGTTAGCGGACTTGACCGAACGCTCTTCCATCAATTACATAGATAGAACCTTAAACAGCGAAATTTTCCAAACGGATAGAATGTGACACAAAATTGTGTTCATTCGGACTAATTCATCGTCTTTGTAGCTCTTATTACAACGTTTCAGTCGCTTCAGGGTCCAGCTTTTCGAAATTCGACAAACAACCGAAGTATGCTTGGGGTACGTCGGCCGAAACGTTGTTATAAAACTAACAAAGATTAATCTGAATTAATCAATGTACAACGGAAATCATATTGATGAAAGACACACTGATTGAGGAACCAATCGACGGTTTATTGATCTCTAGAATAGCTCGTTAACCATTGCACCAAAATAGGCTTTTATCATATTTTTATCTTACAAGCAACTCAATTGGGGAATCCTTTTCTTGAAACTATCTGGTCATCTTTTTTTTTTTTTTGTCCCAAGAGTATATGTCTCCAAATGCAGAGAATAACTTCGTACTTATGTAACAGAATGATATGAGTGGAAAAGAATTAAAAGCGTCGATTGGCTAAGAAGAGACAAAGGAACTTTGAATTAAGGCAGGAAAAGTGATAGTCACCAACGGAGCTGAAATATGGAACCTAACCAAAAGACAGACCTGCAAACTGAGAAGCATGCCACGCATGCATGAAAGAATCAAGCTCAACCTCACATGGAGAGGTCAAAAGACAGCACAGTATATCAGTAAGAAAACAGGAGTAAGAGACATCATAGAATCTATTTGAAAACTCGAATGGCAATTGGCAGGTCATGTTCCAGGAATGGAAGACAACTGATGGACATCACGACTCACTACATGAATCCCCAGAGATCACATGCGAAACCAAGGCCGACAGAATTCAAGACAGAGAGATGAAATAGGCAAATTTAGAAAATACTTGCTCCGCGACCCCCACGATAGAGAATTGTGGTGAATCCTGGGGAAGGTCTGTGTCTAACGACGAACATTAAAAGCATTCATTGGCTGAGAAGAGACAAAGAAACTTTCAATTAAGACGGGAATATCGAAGTAAGGATCGTCTGTTTTGTTTTTAGTCAGTCTGCCACAAGACGTGAGAGGAAAAAGTCGTCATGACAGCCGAGGCGGAGAGACTGCGGAAGATACTGAGTTTCAAAGAGTAAACACTTTGTAGATTCCATTTTTAATCAGGCTACTCCATGAATTTAGCATTACTCCTCTACATCTCGATATGACGAACTTTCCAATTTTCAGCTGTCATATGAAGATCCGACTGACTCAACGAAGAAGTATTTGTTTTGATTTTGTCATAAAACACAGGCTGATTCGGGCATTTTTTTCCATTATCTCCCCTCACGTCTGTGCCAAATTTAGTGGTCCGACCAAGCTTGTTCAACAAATATCCCCTTTCTCTCTTTCTTTTCTTTTCCAATGAATCTTTTGCCTCAGTTCTGTGAGTTTAACTCGTAGGTGCGGTCGGAGGGAGGTTTGGAAGGGAACATGCCATAGGCACACGCGAGTGTATCAACAATTAGAAAAGACATTGGGTGAAACTATTGCTAGTTGAACGTTGAAATAGGGATGTTTTCTCTTTTATCGTAGATTTGCTAACACTAAGTTGTGTTGGTGTGTTTATTCCTCTCAAAGTTTATTCTTATCCCCAAAATGTTAACAGTTTTGCCACTATGGCTGATAAACTACACATGACCACACAAACACACACACGCACTCGCATACGCACACACACATATACAGTAGGACAGAATGTTTGATCAGGGGTTTGTACATTTGAATCAAAGCTAAGAGCGCTCATCAACACGGAAAAAAAAGCACCCAGCTTGTGGCCATCACGCAGAAGCCACCGATTGGATAAATATCTTGCATAAAATACCAAATAAAGAATAAAATTTTTAGAGAACTAAGAATTGAAGAACCAAATTATACAACCTTCTGTAAATTTTTTGCGTTGTTTTTGACAAATACTGTAATAATGAGTCAGTGACGTTATGTGATCCTTCGTCCAGAACAATGCTCCGATGGGGCCTGGGGGGCAGTAGTAACTGTGGCAAAACACGGACAGGGGTGGGGGTAAGATAACATCAAAGGCGACGGAATAGAACCAAACAAGAATGTTGAGAATGTCCAGAGATCAACAAGCGTTAGCGGTGTTTTGAACAGACTGAGATATATAGATACATACGTAGAAAGATGGATAGATATGAGCAGCCTCTGATAGATCGTGAGAATGAAGAGCCTCGGGAAGGTTTTTCGGACAGGAGAAAAGAAGGAAGAGATAGATAGATCGATAGATAGATAGATATAGTTGAATATTTACCATCAGCGACAGTGATCAGTCTTTGAGCTCTCGTAAAAGCTTGAGTTCACAATCCTACTTTTCAAGGTTGTCAGACAGGCAGGTCATCCTCACTTGGGAGATTGGTGGTGTACGGACTTACTTTTGTGTCATTCAACGTTGTACTTTAAACTACGTTTATCCCAAGTGGAAATGAGTTGTGAAATACTAGATACACAGAGTATAAGTAAATAAATGGTGTCAGAAGATTCGATATTTCCTTCATTATCATGAAAGGAATAATCATTAAAATCACCTATGACACTTTTAAAATAATCAACACACGTACACACGCCTGCACGCGTACTCATGTAATATATTCATATATATACATGTGTGTGAACAGATATATATATATATATATATATATGTATATATATATATATATATATATCAGTAATTTCCCAGCATCTTCCATGCCGACTGTGACTATGCTAACTTTACGGGCATTTTCTTTCTCCTGTTTCATCACTCGATCTTTTGTCTGGTCTTCTAACACATTGATTGCTATCCTTTGGACAGAATTTAATCAACGTTTTGCATCATCTGTTTTAATTTCTTCTTGCTACGTGTCCTACCCTACTCCATTTCCGTTGCTCAATCGTTTTTATGATATCTTTTTTTAAGTTGGTTTGCTGTCAGATCTATGTTGATCACTTTATACCTCTTAAAATTATTCCTTACATTACTCTTTTCATTGATCTTTGTGTCAGTCTCACTTTGCAGATTCTTCAAGTGGTACCCAGAAAGTCCTTATTTGCATATTACTGAAGAAGAAGAAGAAGAAGAAGAAGAAGAAGAAGAAGAAGAAGAAGAAGAAGAAGAAGAAGAGGAAGTCAGAGAAGGCGGGGGAAGGAGTGAAGAAGAAGAATAAAGAGGTGTCAAAAGAAGAGGATGAGGGTATACAAGAAGAATGAGGAAGAGGAGGTTTCATGTGCCGAACTAAGCTAAGTATCTCTCTCTCTCTCTCTCTCTCTCTCTCTCTCTCTCTCTCTCTCTCTCATATATCTATCCGAGCATATATGCTTACGCGTTTATTGCATCATACGGATGTGTGTGCATCATGTAAAGCATATGTGTCTGTTGGTTGTTGTCGTGTGTGATTGTTAGTATGTGCGTGTGTGCCAGTTTGGAAACAGGTGTGTCTGCATGTATGCAAATAAATGTGCGTGTATGTGTGCAGGACATTTAAAACTTATGAATGTATGTGATTGTGTGTGGAGGGGGTAAATGGCAGAGAATAAGCTGGAATTCCCGGGTGGAGACTTGAGGTCAAGAATACTTGACCTGCTAGTGATTTAAGGTCATAAACGGGGGGATCAATTAAGTACCTGGCGGCTCCATTTTGATGGGAGGTTTCTTTCGTAAGAAAGGCGTTCGCATCGGTAATGTGACTGGCTTGGCCAATCAAATCATTGCAGTCTTTTCTGAGTTGGGAAATTTTAAACGAAGTCAGAATTAAATTCGACCAGCGAGGGAGAAGTCGCCTATTTTCACCCTCAGCCACCATCCTTAAATCCCGTCGAATAAAGAACAGCGTTAGTTTCCATTAGTCTTGCTTTAATTGAGACAATTCCTAGACGAGATGTAAACAAAAGGAGGGAAAGAAAAGGAACGAGACAGAGAAAGGAATGAGTCGATGACCACTTGACATTAAATTATACGGTAATCACACGCGACGAAGAAACTTGACACCTGACACATTAGCGATCGACCATGCTTCTTTTAGTGTCTGTTCCTCTCTCTTTAAGACTGTAGCCACTCTCTCTCTCTCTCTCTCTCTCTCTCTCTCTCTCTCTCTATCTATCTATCTATCTATGGTACTCTTGTAGGCTGCTAGAATATCGCTGATGCAGAAACGGCCAAGCATGTTAGATGAATCTTCCTAAGAGAGAAGGTTTGTTAACCTGCCCTGAAAATCACCATCTCAAATCCCGTCTTTTGCCTGAAATCAAACACTGATCACTGGTAACGGTAAAAATACGCATCGAGCATCGTCAGGCTGACCCTTTATGATGTTCATCAAGGAAAATCAAAGTAACTCCATGAAGACATTTTGGTAGGAACTATTTTGCTTGGATGAGTGATGTGTGCGCTTCTGAGACTCATGCCTTGTCTGGAGTGTCGTTAGCTCAGTTGTTAAGAGAGGAGCCGCATATAGGCTGCTTCCTGGTGGACACCTGTTCAATCACCACTTTACGCTCATTGCTGTATTTGTATCACGACTTGGAGCCGCTCGATTTGCTACTGGGTAACATTGGTAGAGAGAAAAATTAATAGTTCCTATAGGAATGTTTTCACTTTTATCACACATGAAGTATGAATATACATTACTGAGCTTCATTAAATCGCCTGATATCTTGACAAAACATGTCTTGTCGCTGGCATATCACGATGGTTGGCAAAATAGAGAAAGGACAGATGTGAAGTTGGATTAAACCATATTCACTTACCCTCCACAATAACTGAACAACGTTGCTACACTCATTACCAATCTTGTCAGGGACAGAGCGAATACATAAACACACACACGCACACATGCACATACACATACATATAGAGAGATATATCATTAATATTGAGCACTATTTTGTTAAAGACAACAACAAAGGTTCCATATATATATATATATATATATATATATATATATATATATATATATATATATATATATATATATATGTATGTATGTATGTATGTATATAGGTGAATGTTTTATGAAGGTTATCGTGTGGACATAATCTGCTCAATCGCGTCAAATTGTAGTTTTACCTTAGGATTCTGGGAGGTGACTCCAGCTCTAAGGAATGTTGATATTTTGTTTTCAGAGTGCGTGTGCGTTTATATCAAAGGAAATCTGGCAGTATTAACAGGTGAGAAGGTATTCCGCTATTCCAAAGATACTTTTTCGTAGAGGAAGACGAACACACGAATATGACAAAATGTTTTTTGTTTTTTTCTCTTTCTAAAATGACGACACTTGGTGTCAAGCATACGTCCTTATATTGAGTGTATCTCAAAAGGATTGTCCGTTCACATTGTTTTATAAACATTTAGGCATCTTTCTCTTTCTCTTTCTCTCTCTCTCTCTCTCTCTCTCTCTCTCTCTCTCTCTCTCTCTCTCTCTCTCTCTTCCATTGATGTTTTCAAAATGTCTTCTTTCTCCACATTCTTCAAAACTTCGTATTACCTTCCTCTGGTCTTTTTTCCTACTTTCCTCATCTCGTTTCTCTCTCTTATTTCTTTTATATATTTTTAATATTTTCTACCTTTCCTACTTCACTTCATTCTCCTTCACATCCTTTCCTCTCTCCGAATAAAGTTCCGCTTTCCCCTTCTTTACAACTTTTGTTCTCTTCCTGCCCTTTTTCCCCTTTTTCATTCATCCCTTTCTCATTCCTCCTGCTCCTCCCCTCTTTGTGTGTAACATTCCCTCCACATGTACCCCTCTCTCTTTCTCTCCATCCTGACTCCCTTTTCTTGGTTCTGCTCCTCTTCGACATCACATCTTTACAACTTACTCTCTCTTCCCTTTTTTATCATTGAGACTTTTTTCTCTCTTCATCATATTTACTTTAAATTTTCTCTCTTCTCCACCCCCATTCTCATTCTGATATAACCCTTTTTTTTCTCTCAGTTTTCCTCTTGTCTTCGTCTACCCTTTCGTTTTCTGTACTTCTTCCTCCACCTCTCCTCCTTCTCTTTTGCTTATTGTCTTTTCTTCCATCTCTTTCCCTTTCCTTCCTCCTCCTTCCATATACCATTTTACTTCCCTCCTATTTCCTTCTCCCTTTCTCTTCTCCTTTTCCCTCAAGATCTCTTTCTTCTTTTCCTTTTTCCTTTTTCTCTTGCTCCCACCACCCTTCCTCCTTATCTCTCCTCCACTTTCTTCTTCAAATCTTACTCCTTTTTCCTTCGTTTTATTTTCCTCTTCCCTTCTCTTCCCCCTCCTCCTTCCTATCTCCTATCTTCCTATCTCTTTTTAACCCCTCTTCTACCCGGTTTTCTGAAAAATCTTTTTTTCCTTTTCCCTTCGTCCTCATTTATTTTCTTCTCTCCTCCTTTCCCCAACCCGCTTGGTTGCTTTTTTTCCGTCAACCTTTTTTCTCTTTCTCTCATTCTTCGTCTCTTTCTCCCTCCCTTTCCCCACCCCCTTTTTCTACTTTCCTCACGCCTCCACTCCATCTTTCTTTGCACCTTTTTCCTTTCCCTTCTCTTTTCGTATCTCCTTCCCCCTTTCCATCTCCCCCCCTTTTGCCCGTCTCTCTTTTTCCCTTCTTACCCCCCTTTCTCTGCCCCTCCCTTTTATTCTCCCACCCCTCTTCTTTTACATGTTTTTAAAACCGATGTTTACTGTTTTGATTTCATCCCAAATCCTGTTTATATGCAACCATGTAAACAAAAAATTACATGTTTGTGTTGCGCAACACCAGTTCCTAACACCCATATTTCCTTTTGATTTTATATATATATATATATATATATATATATATATATATATATATATATATATATATATATATATATATATATATATGCAAAAACAGGAAAGGAAGGAAAGAAGGGTGAGGGAGCCAAAGGTATGTATCTTGAATGAATGGGTGGCAGAAAATAAAAATTACATGTGATGGGGAATGGAATAGGAGTGGGGTGAGAATAATATATGTGACGATCTTACATTCACACATACAAGACACTTGCATTGGCAAACACTGCCGGTCTTGCATGTTAACGTTTTATCTGACAAAACCTTTTTTTTCTGTTCTTTTTTCTTTCCTGTTTTCCCTCTCGCCACAACAATTCTTTCCGTTTGTATCTTCCTCTCTTACTGTGCCTCTCTTAACTTCCCTCGTTCCCAAACGAATCCCAACCCCCAAACCCCAACTCTTGACTACCTCTTGCGAGTACATGACATTTTTCTGAGACTTGTTTGTGAATTCCGAACGTCACGACATCAATTCCTTCAAGGCAATTTGGCACATTGCGATGCCAGCAGAATATCTTCATATCTCTTTAAGACAATTCTTTCTTCTATCTCTCTATCTATCTATCTCTCTCTCTCCCTCTCCCTTTCTCTCTTTCTTTCTTCCTTTCTTACATTCTGTCTTTTTTCTTCTTCTTTTTTACATTCTTTGTTAGAAACCTCCAGCCAAGACTGTCACCAAAACTGTCAACATAGTTTTCTTCTGTCCTCAAGTTGGTCTAGCTAGCTAAGTATGTATGTATCAAGCGTAGAGGCCGCACTGATGGAGCCAGAGGGATGAAATTTCCAACAATTGCTCCTTACTATCCCTAGAAAAACGGTTTCGTCATATTTCGAAGACGACCCCACCCCAGTAGCATTCCGGTACCATCCATGCTTGTTTTCTGAAAATTCAGACATTTTCAGTGATCATTTCCCAACAAAAGGAGAGGGAAGTAACTTTTTCATTGATCGCCCCTTTTGTCCGATTTTCCAATTGATCAACCCCAACACGACATGCTACCAAAAGGCGGTTTCTATTTGTGACTAACCAGACCTGTTCCATTCTTTTTTTTCCCTTCTGTTCCAGTCTGACTTTATGTCTTCCTTTCTTCCTTTCTTTTATCGATTCCCTAGTTAGATATCTTCCTTCTTCTTCTTGTCTTTCTTCTTCTTCCCTTTCTCCTTTTTCTTTTGTTTTTTTCCTCTTCTTTTTATTCATAATCTAACCTTGAAACAACAACCAGACCGAATGGATACATCTTCCTTTAAAACCCAAGGAAGAAGAAGAAACAAAAAGAATCCTCGTAAACACGCAACTAAACAATCACCCTTGGGATAGACATAATCGTGTCATTAGTCTCATAAAAATTCAACTCCCCAGAGTCGTTATTATTCATGCAATCTTCGACCAAACGGTCACCACAGAAATATAGGGTACATCAAAATGAGCAGCGCACGAGATTGAGTGCTGAGATGTCTGGAATTCATCCCTTGGCAGTGGGTTGGTGACACTCGTTCATAAAAGTTCAGAAGCAAAACTTGATGCCCGATCATCATGATATACAAAGTATTGCATGTAGAATGAAGCCTCAAAGTATTTTTGTCAAGGGTTTGGGTTCACGACCGAAGATTAGTATTAGAGTTGCCGAATCCCTGGTTTCCAGGGAGGTGCATGCAGAAAAGGTGCGTTGAATAGCCCTCAAGTATATCCGAGGAAGTTTCCAGGAGAAGATCCTTTTGTACGTGACTGACCCATGACTTTAAACTAAAGTTTTGCATGTCATGGTCCACCGAGGTTGGATTCTTGAAAACAAGGTCATGAGGTCGTAGGTTTTCTGTTGGTGTTCCCTTCCTCTAGGCAGATGACCGTGCCGACTTTAGAGGCCTATCGCATCTTTCAAGACGTATTTTGACAGTATGGCTGAACTGGGTTGATTGAACATACATACACACTTATAAGGGTGGATCAATGAATATGAAGCCTGACAGTTATTTAGTGAATTTTAATCAGGGAATTGTATTTAACAATATTTGAACTAGGTAATTAATGCTTTGTCAAGAAAGGAGATTTAGTTGAAAAATAAGCATTTATATGTACGAGCTTATCAATGTCAATGTATATACGCATATTAATCTGTGTCTATGGCTCAAAGATGAAAGAGGTTTTTTTACAAAATGAATATTTATTTTAGAACATAAACCCTTTCCACAACAACGCACTCAATTTAGAGGTGAATATCAATCAAATAGATCAAACATTGTACAGGAGAAATCAAAGATCGAAATTCAGCTAATAACTGTGTGGGAAGCAACTGATTTATTTGTCCATCTCACTCTCTCTCTCTCTCTCTCTCTCTCTCTCTCTCTATATATATATATATATATATATATATATATATATATATATAGATAATTAGGCTTGTGTTCAGGATAGATAAAACGAAATAGTAAAAACGATCCTTTTTCTCTTTTATTTTCATTGGATTAAGTATTGTTACCCATTATCAATATTTTTGCATGTGCATATGTGTGTATATTTTGAGTGTTTGGCATGTATGTGCATGTAGTGCTTCTATGTGTGAATGCGTGTGTATGTGCATATGTAGTATGTGTGTGGTATGTGTTTGCATCTAGAATTTGTGTATGTGTGTTTGCTTTTGTCCATGAGTGTATATTTGTGTTAATCTGGCGTGTGTGCACGTGTACATGTGAGTATGCATCATGCGTGTAAGTTGTGTTTACATATCTATAAATTGGACATTTTTTGCATTGGACTTTGTTTTTGCATTGGGCCTTTGTTTAGTGAACCAAATTTCCTTTTGGATGTTTTGACATTGGACGATGTTTTCATGTTGAATGTATTGTCTTTGGACCATTTACAATGCACCACAAAGTAACTGAACGATGATGGAAAAGTGTCATTAAAACTCATTAAATGTTTAAATTTATTCCTGCATACGGACACCGTATTCCCACATAGATATCGCAAATCTCTGGGTGTAGAGATGAGAAGCCCCCACTCTCGAATGACATTTGGTAAAGGGAGAAGCATCATCATCCTAATTTGAGCACTCAAACTCTTGCTCAGTTTTGTTTATATTCTGACGATTTCGAGTGTCTAATTGATCGATGGCTTTTTTTTTTGGTGTGCATGAAAGATGAAACTGTGTGTCGGAAGAGGTACCATGCTGTTATGTAGCCAATGAAGGCATAAGTTTTCATGTAGCCAATGAAGGCATAAGTTTTTACGTAGCCAATGAAGGCACAGCTTTTCATGTAGCCAACGAAGGCATAAGTTTTCATGAAGTTAATTAAGGCATAAGTTATCATGTGGCCAATGGATGTATAGGTTTTGTCTGAGTTATTTTCAGATGTTTTCACTTGAATGAGTCTAAGATCGCAGTCTGAAGCGAACAACTGTGTTTTGAGAACACCCATAATCCTCCCTTCTATCTAGGTTTCGAATTAAAGGGGTCCCAAAGGTTAAATTGAAGTGTCTGCCTCTCCTCTCTCTCCCTCTCTCTCTCTCTCTCTGGTCTACGAACACGTAGTAAAGTTAAACGAAGATAATCATGCATTATGCAAATATACTCCACAGAAAAATGAAATAAAAAACAGTTGACCATTGATTGCAATGACTACATGAAACTGATCAGTAACAACAAAAATTGCAAATCTCTCTCTCTCTCTCTCTCTCTCTCTCTCTCTCTCTCTCTCTCTCTCTCTCTCTCTATCGATTTATCTATCTTGCATCGTCCACTTTTTCCCTGCACGTGGTCGTTCCTTTTTTTTTCTTCCCTCACAAGATGGTCTTTGGTCTTGAATTTTGCTGATTTTAACGGCAGACTGTCGCCCCGATCCCTAATTGGAGAATTTGCGCAACAATCATTGTACCCAACTATTCCTGTTTGGATTCATATACCGGTTTATGTTAAGTTGGCTGAATATCTATGAATTTAGAGAAGAAATTCCAAATTCTACGATGGAATTCAGAAAGAAAATAGGGCGATACAAATAAAAGGCAATGAGAAAGTTTCGACCACGCCACCACCGTGCATTGAAATCTGATAAATGAGTCGGTGGGCCTCGAGTACTGCAGCACCCTGCAGGGGCCCTCTGCCTTCTCCTGGGAAAGATTGTGCCAGCATCATCAAAGACAAGAGAAGGGTGAATCCTCTGCAGAAGAGCCCTGAATTCCATAAGGCTTTCAGTCAGATTGGCGTAGCCTGTGGCCAGTGACAGAGGAGCTCCATCACGAGGAGGGGGTCTCCATGTGCGTTGTGTATGGCCACATTCAGGTGAAATCAGTTGAAACAGTTCGTGCCAATATGCTGCGAATAATTTCGGTTGCTGACAAAATCCTGCACTCTAACTCCCAAATAGATCTCGGACACCCCCACTCGCAGAGTGTGTCTCAGCCTCATGTGAAGCAAGTCAATTGCAGAGATGTCTGCTAAAGGAGAGCAGATCAACCAATATTCGGGAGGCTCAAACCTTCTGCTCAGGGAATATGGCAAAAGAATTCTGTAGACGAGAAGTTTTTACAGCCCATCTGAACGACTGGATCCATATTCTCTCCCTCCCTTGTCGATGTCACATCATCATCAGTCTTTTAACGTCCGTCGTTGGACATAGACCTTCCCCAGGACTTGCCACACTTATCTATCGTGGGCGTCACAGAGCCAGTACTTTCTGATTTTGTCTAGCCTGTCCCTCCATCTAAAATTCTACCGGCCTCGGTCCTGCATGTGATCTCGGGGCATCAATGTCGTGAGTCGCAATGTCCATCGGTTGTCCGCCATTCTTGCAACATGGCCAGCCCACTGCCATTTGAGAAATTATGATGGATTCTATGATGTCCCCGACTCTTGTCTTTTCCCAGATGAAATGTGCCGTCTTGTGGTCTCTCCATGTGAGGCCCAGCATAATTTTCTCATGTGCTCGTTGGCATAGTTCTCAATTTTCAGATCTGTCTCTTGGTTAGGTTCCATGTTTGTACTGGCCCTCAAAATAACCAGAAGAGCAAGAGCTCTTGAAAAGTAGATTGGTGACGCAAACAAGAACTCAGAGACTGCAGTTGAGGAGGATCAAGAATATAAGCGAGCGTAATGACGGGTAGGAAGAGATCGAGACTGGGGAGATATTCAATCACGATCTCTTTAGTGATGATCATGAAAAGACTTCAGAAGACAATCGATTCTCAAAAGAAGAGTTCCGACTTGAATTGCGTGTCAACAGAAGTTACTCGATAAACTGTTGATACCAAGTGTATATATGAATGAATACGTTTTATTGGATGTTTCAGCATCATTTTTGCTTTCTTGCTGTTTTTGTCCTAAAATGGAATTTTGATGTTTTTGAATCTCAACAATTACCAATCTACTGAATTCCACTGATGGAAGTTGTATGAAAAAATGTGTTCATTTACCTCTGTATGTTGTTTACTTCAAAGGTTATACAATTTTCTATTTTTTTTTTTTTTTCTTTTGGTGTCCGGGTTTGGGTTCACAGTAGGTGTAATGTAGGATAATAATGAATCCTATGGGACACAATTTAAACATGATACCTGGCAAAATTTCAGAATAGGCACTTGGGAAGGAGGCAAACAGATCACAGGTCAAACAGTTGATATGTATATATGAAAACATAACATTGGATTTCTGAACAATTTCAGCAACAGATATAAATTAGCATGATACAGTGATGGAAAGCTGAACAATTTCTCTTTCCAACAATACACCATATCATGTATAAAATCATTGGGTTTCAAGGCCATAAAAATATCGTAGGGAGGTTAAACTGACGGCCATCTTGAAAAATGGCTGCAAAACATTCAAAACCGGCGGGGATTGACATATTAAGTGTATTTCTTTAGTCCCTGTCCCATCCAAAGACAAATGAAAAAGACCCAGGATTTTGATTCCCTTTCAGCAAGAAAAGGGAAATGTAACTTAATCTCTTTTATAGGCTTCCGTATTTTAAAATTATGGACGTTAGCTTTTGGTGGAGTATAACAAAAAAGACCAATCAAAAATGAAGAGAGGAGATTGCTTACCAGTCTTCCCAGAATGGGATCAAAACTGTTGACAAAGAACCACAATGGAAAGGTGAAACACATATATGAATTCGTTAAAAACAGGTAGGTTCAAACTAAGTGTTGGTTTTCTGGGCAAAAGAAGAGAGAAAAATAAAGGAAGGAGAGAAAATCAAGGTATAAGTACAGAAAGACAGGGAGAAGGAAAAAAGGAGAGAGGGAGAAAAAAGTCAGCATAAATAAGAGACAAAAGAAAGAGAAATGAACGAGAGGGAAAGAAAGAAGTAAAGACAACAAGTGTAGAGAAGAAGGAAAAAAAGAGATAACCTAAAAGGATTTTTTTCAATAGTGGTGAGTGAAAAAACATGAAGTGGGCAAGTGACGTTATGCTGGAGGTGAAAGATGTCTGAAACGAGTCAAGTGTCTGGGTCCGGTCGATGTCAGTTCATGTCAAGTGTAGAGCAATGAGTGAACAATGACGAATTTCCGATATTGGAGGTTGGTGGTGGGATGAGGATACGAAAGAGGATGAAAAGAGGGGAAAAAATACCGTGTGATTTATGAATGAATGGACGAATAAAAATGAATGGCGCAAGCAAAAAAAAAAATGTGTAATGGAAAAGAGGAAGTAGAAGTCACGTGTTTGGAGTAAGTAGACGCTGTAGAAATGCAACGGAGATCTTGTTTAGTAAGCGTAAGCGTAAGAAAAATATGAGTAAATATGAATGGCTGCAGAGAAAAGAGGAAATGTTAGATTGAATAGAAAAAAGACGAGACGGAAAGAATGGAAGGGAAGGAAAATAATGGAAGCGAAGGGGGAGGAGGAGGGAAAATAAAGAGATTGTAGGAGGAATATGCAACTTTTTTTCCATTGACATAAGGTCCAGTGTCGAAGCTAGCATGTCCATTAAAGATTCTTTCGGTGATGCACGTTGGTTAGCATTGGTATTCTGATTGGTCTGCTGCTACTCAGTCCAGTACACAACAAGGGTCGATGTGTTGAGTTTTGTGACGAATTCCTTCCTTCACCTTGATTGAAGCCATCGGTAATTTGTAGCCATTCTGTTGACTCTTACCCGGAGGGAAAGCCTCCGTTCATTTCAAGCATCAATAAATCTTTGCCACTGAATACATTAACGGTGACTGGTGTTTTTTACTTCCTTGAACCACTTGGGATAAGTACTAACCACAACTGAATGTGATCACCCGCAAAGCCATGCCGTTTCGAATATGCTCCGACTTAATCTTTTGGGCATTATAATTTGGCTATTATCATCGTCATCATCCTCTTGACTTCCGTAGTTGGACATAGCCCTACCCTAGGAATAGCCAGACCTCTCTATCATCGGAGTCACTGAGCCAATACATTCCGATCTTGTCTATTTTACCGCACCATCTTATATTTTGCTGGCCATAATTTTGCTTATGATATCTGGGGATCAACATTGTGAGTCGTGATGAGTTTGTTTGTTTTTTTTTGTAATAAACTGCGTTGTTTCCATCAAAGCCTCTCCAATGATTTTTCTTGCCGACAACTGAAACATTCCACAAATCAAAATGAAGTACTCGAGGCCGGCTCACCTGCTTATATACCCCTGATCCCAACATGTGCAGTTGTTGATAGACACTGGCTGTCATTCTTGCCACATGCACTGGTCATAATATTTTAGTCCATCGATGTAAAAAAAAAAAAAAGATGGAGGAAAAATAACGAAGGAAAAGATATCGGGGACAAAGAGCAACGATACAAAATAGAAGAATGAATAAAAAAAGCGAGTCAAAATTCGGATAACAAATTCATGGTCGAAAAGAAAGAGATCAAATGAATATCAAAAATTCTTTGGATAGCGCTCAAGGGTTGCAGTATTCAGAAAATCAACGAGCAAGCAAATGAAATGTATAAAATCAATGAATGGGCGACGAAAGAGTTTGAATGAAACATAACGGAAATAAAAAAAATGAATTATTTAATGATCATTGAGGGGGAGTAGAATTCTGAGAAAGTATATTGAATTTGAAAGATTCAGACTGAGGAATCTGCAATTAGTGCATGTTGGAATATGGGGAATGGGGTTATAAGTGCTATGTATGTAAAATTGGTTCTGTTGTTGATTTAAAAAAAATAATGAATGAAGAATAGAAAACAAAATCAACAGGTGGAAAATGCAGCCGATCTTATAAAACTTGCAGTAGGAGAAGTAAGGGAAGGAAGAGATGGAGGAAGAAGACGAGGGAAGAGAGTACGAGAAAGAGTGGGAGGAGGAAGAGGAGTGGGAGTTATGGTGGCTGTATGAGTGTCCAGAAGGAAATGAACGGAGGAGATAAATGCTGGACTGAATGAATGAAAGACAATGGTGAGCTAATGGAGAAATCCCACTCGAAAATGCGCGCATGAATATCGAAATGGATACCAACTGCATGCTGGGAAAATTCGAAGAATAAAAATAATTGAATAGTGAACGTAATCGTCTATGAGGTCAAAGACTGGCAGAAAAATCGGTCGGTGAATGACCGTAGGAAGAAATAAAGAAGGAAATTAAGAAAGTCTTATAAATGAAGGGAAAAACGGAAAAATCGTGTATATCAATCAATTCGAGAAAAAGGCAACTTTTTTTCATCACTACAGGGACAGCTAAGATAAAACCAGGATTGATACTTACAGTACAGCTCATAAGCTCTTAAAATATGACTGATTTCAGACCTAATCAGAAATGCACGAAATTGCTAACATAGTTAGGAAATACCATAACATTACCTTTCAGATGTGAAGGGAAGTTAGATTTGACCTCCGAGGACCGTGAGGGGCCAAACACAAGATGACCACCAATCGACTTGATTTGAAGTTAAACACGTTAATTTTGGAATCAAATGGTGTAAGAAAACATTTGAAACATTTCCAACTAAGTTGGGAATGCCTTATCATTTAGAGATACTTTTGAGATCACCAGAAGCCAATTGCAATTTTCCAACAGTTTCTTGTCTAAAGAAGTGCACTCGATAACAAATCAAAGTTCTACTACAGTCTGACCAGTGAAAAGGTATAATTTTCAAGATGGCCGTAAACTATTCCAGATATCAATTGCTCGATCATTATCAACGTTATGTAAGTTTTCTCGGTGGCCTTTTGTAATGCGTGATAATATATGAAAATTATACAATAGTTTGGCCATCGGAAAAGGATTTTTTTAATAAGACAGTGTCATATATTATTGAGCACGCTTGAAACTACATGATCCGTTGAGGAAAATCGCCTGGGATAATTAATGAACAAATAATGGGCATTTTCACTATTAGGGGGTCATGTTTGACACCGTCTTAACAATTTTACCTTTTCACTGGTCAGTGGTGAAGTTTTGATGTGTTATCAAACAGACTTGACACTACATGAAAGCGTTGAGAAAAAAACTTTGGTAGGATATATAATGGATGAGTGATGGACATTTGAAAGATTCGGCAACCATCTTGGATGCCATCTTGGAAATTGTACCTTTCTAGTGATTTGGTTGATATTTTATCAAGCACACTTGAAGGTACTAGAAACTGTTGAGAAAATTAGCTTGGATTCGATGACGATCGAGTAATGGGGATTTAGATTATTTGGTAGCCATCTTCGACACCATTTTGAAAATGATACCTTTCCAATGGTCAGACTGCGGTAAAATTTTGATACATTATCGAGCACTCCTTTCCTTACATACAGCTATCAGATCTGGGCTTCTTACTTGATTGTGTTGGTCGGTTTGGATGTTGAATTCCCAGATTTATGGCTTCTTCTTTCATGACGGTCTCCAGTTTGTCAGCGTGAGACTGTCAGTACCATGCTGTGCCTGATCTTGTACTCCTTTTGTGTTTACTTACTACATGTGTAGTTTATTGCTTCGTCCCTCTCTCTCTGCAAGGGCAACATTTGCTGCTTTTCTGAGTTACATTGGTCCTCACTTTGACAATGTTTGTCATTATGAATTTGTTTTGCACTGTCATGATGAAGTTTCCCTCATTGGGTGTCCTTTGCGCAGCCATGTCCATGATCTTTTTTCAACGATATTTTCTGTTTTCTGAACCCTTTGAATTCCCATTCTCTTTCCTTGTTTTCATCACTTGCAACCTTTTTAAAGTTCATTGCACTGCTTCTAGCGCTTTTCATAATATCTCCACTGCTCGTTTGCACATTCTTTCCCTCTCCCGTTTTGACACAGTGTTCTATGCAGATGAGTCCTCTTTCTTTTGTGTACTATCAACCCATCCATCTCTGGGGTGTACAGTCTTGTGCATCGTCATGGTTTTCCTTGTTTTCCATTTTTCCATCTAACATATAGTCCTATGTGTCATATTGTAGCTGATGCCATGTGGTGATTGAGTTTCCCCTTGGTTTTATTGAAATGGTATCCTTGCTGTTTTTCAAAAATTTGTTCAGTGGTTTCATTGTTAATACAAATAGTGTTGGGGACCGAGATATCCCTGGAAAATTCCCCCTTTTTTATACTTACATCTCTCCTGCAGCTGGCCGGTCTACTTTCCAGTTTTCCATTGACTTGGTGAGAAATCTCACCACTGATGTAAAAACCCTGAAGTATTCAATTATCCACCTATGTGAGATTACGTTCGCTTGTGTGTAATCAATCCAACCCCATTACAACATTTTTCTTCTTCTCTTCCTTCTTTCAAAATCATCAATGTGAAACAATTCAGTCGCTCCTTTGTTCTCTTTCCAGCTTCCTTTCTATTCTTCTGGTAAGACTCCCTTTCTTCCCATATATATATATATATATATATATATTCTCTCTGCTGTCGGTCCAGTCAGAATTTTCCACAATAGGGATAGGCACGTGATTGATCTTTTGTTGTTTGCTTGATTCCGTTTATCAGTGTCCTTTTTGATGAGGGGTTGTTCTGCCTCTGGTCATTCATTTTGAAACCTGGCCTCCATCTTGGCAAATTGAAGTTGGCAGATCAGTTTGTTATGCAGTGTTGTGAATTTCTTGAATCAATATGCCATCAAGTACTGAGGTTTTCCAATTTGTTATATATCGGAAAATGTTTTTTTCTGTATGGTTGTATTCGATTCTTTTTTTTCTCCGTCTTTTATGCCATGGAGTTATTTTTATATATTATCAAATAATTTTGGTGATTCGTTGTGTCTCTTTTGACATCCCCATACGCTATTACAGAAGTTCTTTGCATTTATGGCGTATGGTTTTTTATGTTCTGTCTTCTATATCCATTCAAGTTTTTGTAACATTTCTTTCGTTGTTTTGGAAAGTGCGCTTATTTGTGTATCAGACAATCCTTTGTCTATATCACTTTAATCCTATTTCCTAAGCAAGTTGTCTTTGATGTATTTCGTCCAGTGCATGTTGTCAAATCTTGTGTATGTCTCATAGTCTTGCTTGTGGTGTCTTCGCATGCAATGTGTTTTCCAGTAATCATTCGTCTCTCTGTAGTTGGGAGATCTGTTTTTTTAGTCGTCTTTCCTGGACAGGTTTGGGTTTCTTCTTGTGTCGTAAAGGTGTTTGTTACCATTTCCCCAAACATGTGGGTGAGGTTATTGAGCTCTGTTATGTTGTATGTTTCAATATGCTGAAAAAGGAAATTGATATGTTCAGTCAAATCTTTTACTTTTTTCCAATCCTTGTCCCTAGGGGTTGGTAATGTCTTCTTTTTTCCATGTATTGATTTTTAGGGTGTGTATCAGAGCCCTTTCTTCTTCCGTTGAGGTATTGCCGACCACTTCACCCCCAACAGGCCCTTTCTTACAGGGATGCATTTAACAATATTAAAACATAATGTCTAATAAAAGAATTTGCTAACTTGACTGTTTTCTTTTATTTCCGGAAAATGAACAGGCAAGTTTTCTGAACGATCCCCAATTAATATCATACATTGATTTATTGACAATAGTGTACTGCTAGATACAGAAGTTAGGGGATGCAGGGCTGTCTGCTCTGAGCCACCCTTGAGAGAGGTTTTGCGACCATATGGGATGAGCATTCGGACATTTAGTGGCATTTTCTTGCATTAGTGAATTGTATTAATAGAGAATTTCATAAGTAGGATATAGATCCTTTTCTAAGAGAAAGTAAGAGAACACCGTTCCCATGCGTTTCCACATGATAGGTTTAGATGGTTGTACACTAATTGTCTTTCACGCCAGGTAAACTTTTTGTAATGTCGAACAGAATCCCCCTATTACATCGAGTTTCTTCCCTAAGGGATTTCAAAAATCGTCTCATTGTCTTGCTTCAAAAATCGTAACCGTTACTCCTTTCTGAGGCAACTAATCTGCCTGCCCAATATGGGATGATTCGGCATTCCTTGACTCCGGTTCCAGTGCGAATAGCTTCACCAGCAGTAAACTGTTTTCCTTAGGACACCTGAGCAAGGCTAGAGGACACAGCGACCGAAACGTTATGATAAAAACAAGGACAATCAAACTGACCCGAATGAATCGCTGGGATTGTAGTAACAACACTTCGTCTCTGAAATTCATGCAACAATTCATATTTCATCTGATATTCTTTTGTTTTAAAAGACAGTTTTGTTTCAGTAATCAAAGTAGACGATTTCTGCCAAGTCAACTCTCAGAATCTATATGTGCATTTAAAATGAGGGGAAACATTATCATTGGCCCAGGATCAGGACAGAATTGGTCTATTACAGACAACGTATTTGTGCAACCATTTTAGATGGGTTTTATTTGTAGATATTTACTAAGCTTAGATGCTAGTAATTTTTTCTGTTCTATACTGAGAGCTTTGTTTATTGCTTTAAAGCCCCAGCGTTTTTTGAGAGTTGTCTCGATGATTGCAGTCGTATATCTTCTTTTGTCTTCTCTTAGTTACCTTTTGATTGTTTTATTTACTTCAATCTCCTCTATTTTTTACCCTTGAACCGGGAGAATAAAGGAATCAAAATAGACGGCGGATATCTAAGCAACCGCAAATTTGCAGACGACATCATCCTTTTTGCAGAGAACCTATACAACCTCCGGCTAATGCTAGATGAACTAAACGAAGAAGGCAAAAACTTCGGCCTATACATGAACTTCATCAAAACAAAAAATCATGTACAACAATCAGATTAATAAGAAGAACATAACTGTTAAAATCAAAGATGCGAAACTGGGGAAAGTAGACCACTACATCTACCTAGGACAACGAATCTCCATGAGAACCTCAAGAGAAGAAGAAATCACGCGAAGAATCACTTTAAGATGGCAAGTCTTCGGCAGAGCAAACTCAACTTTCAAAAACCAGACGATCCCAATAATCCTGAAAAACGAGTATACAACCAATGTATTCTGATAGTCACTTATGTAGCTGAAACATAGAACCTAACCAAGAGACAGACCCGCAAACTTAGAAGCATGCAACACGTACATGAGAGAATCATGGAGAGATGAACAAGACAAATTTCGAATATACTGGCTCTGCAACGCCCATGATAGAGAAACGTGGTGGATATCGGGGAAGGTCTATGTTCAATGACGGATGTTAAAAGACTGATGATGATGACTTAGCTTATTGTAGTGTTTAGGGAGTCGTCTTTGGAAAAAATCATCACCCACCCAAAGCAAGTGATGTGGCTGGGCCTTTCGGAATTGACGACCCAGCAGGAACAGCTGGTATAATTCCCATTGTGCGAACCATGGGTAGTGTTAGGCCATGCCTTGCCATGCTATCCCCTGATATGTACGATGGGGTCTAGTGGACTGGTCAGTACTAATGCCATTTAGAGTGGTCTTAGAGCTCCACCAGCTCTTACCGCCCATTCTATCTGCTTTTGGTAGGTAGGCAGGCATGGGTGTTTGCAGCGCTGTAGAAGATTTTTTTAAAAAGATATGGAATATGGGACAGAGCACCCAGTGAGTTCTAGACTCACTACCCGAGTTATGATTTGCTACGCTTACTTGCTAACCAGTCCACTAAAGTAATGCGCAAAATTCATGACTGTGTGCCACTGGCGAAACGCACCAGATGACGACCCTGTGATTCGGCATAGTTTCACTGCAAGAAAATCATCAACACCCATCCAAGGCAACCCAAGAGAATTTCACAATACCAACAAACGTTGTCGATTTAAAAAGTTAAATCGCACAGCTTATATGCTTGCCACACCGAACCGGATGCAGTAAAAACCTAATTCTGGAGCCTTGTAATGTCTTTTTTTTATTTTTTATTAATTCCTTGGAAGCTCAGGAAAGTTTGGTTCACCCAGGCGTTCTTTAGAGTTAGAACTCGGTCAGTGTCTATCGAGCTGTGAGCATTGAAGGGGCCCTAGAGAATAGGAGTGCTAGAATTATATTTATATGTTGGCATTCTCTTTGCTGAAATGATCGCTGAATAATGGTAATTTGTTCATGTCAACTGTATATTGGCTCCACTTTGTCTCCTACAACGACGCATTATGCTAGAGGAGCCGACCATTAGAAAGTTATCAGAGTTAGGCCCCGAGAATACTAAACATTGTCGAAACACCAATAAATCCTAACAGTTATAATATATATATATATATATATATATACATATATATATATATATATATATATATATATATATATATATATATTCTAGTAAGTTTTACATCTTTAATCATTCGAACTTTTTTTCAATTTTTTTTGTGTCATTTCAGTCACTTATTTCCCAATATTTTTTATGTTTTAGAATGGAGCTGCTGTAAGGATCGGACCTGCGACCTGTAGGGTTGTCGTTTCAACGTAGCGTTAAATTTTTGAAGCAACCCCCATTTTCATTAATTACTTACGTTGTTTAGACCAAATGGTGCATTCACTGTGTAATGACGGATGTTCATTTCGAATGGGAGTTTTTATATAAAACAACTCATTTATAATCATTTTGTCAAATCATATATCTATTTCTTAATGATATATACATAGTAAAATATGGATCCTCTACACAAACACGTTTATGTTTCTGCCCTGTCTGGGCTTCTTCAGATGAATGATCAGGTATATTTTAGATTCCTATTTGTGAAATTCTGCTATATTTCCAGCTGTCCTCTAAACCAACGTAATATTCCAAGTTAACTGTATGGAGCACTCTTTGAATACACCCAACATACATCAGATATGGATTATATCATATCATACTTTCTTGTTTCCTTGTTTCCTTGATTTGTACAATATATATATATATATATATATATATATATATATATATATATATATATATATATATACACACACATATACATCAGAAATTTTGTTTTAAACCATTGAAAATTTATTCTTGGTTTTTTGTCCATTTTTGAACTTCTTAAACGACGGATGAGTAAAGGAAAACAAGGGGACAACTGTAAATAGATGGAAATTTTTGAATTGTGTGTTATACTTTTGAAACGGTGAATATGTAAGTATGTGAAAATATATGGCTACGATAGAAGTATGTGTACCTGAATCACAGAAATTCGAAACTGGCATCAACATAAACAAAGAAAGAACATGTCATTAGCCTAAACAAGGGGAATTGAGGACGGCATTTCCCATCTATGTGTGGGAAACTGATATAAGGGTATGCGTATGTATAAGTATCATCATCATCATCGGTCTCTTACCGTCCGTCGTTGGACATGGACCTTCCCCAGTATTCGCCACACTTCTCTATTGCGGGAATCACTTAGCCAATGCTTTTTGAATTTTTCTAGCTCGTCTCTCCATCTAATAGTCTGCCGGCCTTGGTTTTCCAGGGATCAATGTCGTGAGTCGCGATGTCCTTCGGTTGCCTACCATTCTCGCGACATGGCCTGCCCTTTGCCATTTAAGTTTTTAAATAGATGTCTGAGACTCCCGTTTTCTTTCTGAAATACTGTGCTGTCTTGTGGTCTCTCACTGTGAGGTTGAGCCTGATTCTTTCTTATGCACGTTGCATGGTTCTGGTTTGTCTCTTTTTTAAGTTCCGTGTTTCAGCTCCATAAGTGACTATTGGGAGAATGCATTTGAAGGATGAATTTAGGATTAGTGGGATCCTTTTGCTTTTGAAGGTTAATCTTTCTCTGCCAAAGGGCTTGCCATCCTAGGGTGATTCTTCGCTTAATTTCTTCTTCTTTTGTGGGCTTCATAAAGATTCGTTGTCCTAAGTAGATGTAGTACTTTCTCCAGTTCTGTGTTCTCTCTTTTGATCTAAGTGTTCTTGTTTCCAACGTGGTTTTTTACACATAATCTTTGTCTTGCTGAAGTTCACATGTACGCCGACTTTATTGTTTTCTTCATTTCAATCAGCATTAGTTGAAGTTCATGTGATTTCCCTGCAAAATAGGGCAATGTCGTCTGCAAATCTGAGGTTGTTCTGATATTTGCCGTCTATTTTGATTCCTTTATTCTCCCAGGCTAGTCTTTCGAAGATCATCTCGAGGTAAGCTGTCATATCAACAAAGATATGTAGATGTGATGTGTAGGTCATGTGTATATAATTATCTATTTTCATGTCCTGGGTTGTTTCTATCTATCTATTATACGTGTGCATTCATTTGTGAACGCCTATATATCTATACATGCATACATATATGCGTATTAAAAATATATCTCATAAAATATGCATATATGCACATAATGAAAAAAAAATGAACATATATCTACAAGAGAGTTAGTTTCAATTGAATATGCAAATTGTGTATTGTTTTTGTGTGCGTATATTGTCAATTAAATGAACTTTGAAGTATATTTATGTAAACTATCTATTTCTGTCTGTACAGTCCAGTATGTATATATGTGTGCTTAACTACAAAATTTTAGGTGTATACATTTTAGCAATCACAATATCTATCGAATAATCATACAACGTGCGTGCATATGTACACTCTTGTTGAATTCATGTGTACACATACGCGTACACATTACAAGCACACACACACACACATACATATATATATATACTCATGTATATGCGTTTCAAGTGATATAGTAATTGAGTGTGTGTGCATAGATAATTCAAGAGAGTGTATATTATGTGTATCAGTATGTATATTGGATACTCTCTTATTTAATCTAACAGAATAAATTTGATTCAATTACGTCGGGAAAATGTTAATACATGATATTCAGTTATTTTTTTAAACGATATTTTATATATAATTACATTCTAAAATAGGATGCCGAAGACTTGAAAATTCCGTGGGTCAATCTAATCTAGCACTATGAATTTGTGAACATAAATTTAATTATATTCGAACACAGAAGAGCACTAAAAATAGACGATCATCCCAATGCATTCACCACACATACAAACGCCACAGCCACCTTATAAAAAGCGCAGCGGAGAAAATGTGTTGAATCTGGTATCATTGTGATAGTCATTCAGAGACCAGAAAGCTTTAACTAGTAAGACTCATCATTAAGGAAAACAAATTGACCATGTACAATATTACCCCCACCCAGCAAACCTCATCGACTCCCCTACCAATGAGGCTCATCGTGCTTTACACAAAAAGCACATTTATGCACACGCATACTCACACACATATTCGATCACACATACATTCTCATTCACCGACTTTCACAAACCCATATGCCCATGAACACATATGGCTAGCGTACACAAATACACTCTTTCTCATATAAATTTCTTGAATGGATTAATTTCTAAATCAATCTCATACAAAAACCACAAGCATCTAACATGTGATAATTTCATCAGCTCAGATCATCATATGTCTAGCAGATGATCTCCCTAGGTTCATGGCATATATACTACCACTAAGTATACCACACACATGATCCATCAACACAAAATCACCTCTACCCAACACAAAGTCATAGACCAACCATGTGAACACCCGACTCTAAAGCCCCTTAAATTTTCTTCGCTGATTCTCAGGAACTATTCGTAACAACAAATACACACTGCTAATAGGAACGATTCCCCCTTCGTTTAACATAAATTCTCCCCTGAATCAACTTCTAAATTAACTTTAACTTAAACTATATACACCTAATAACTGATTATTCCATAAGCACAGACGACCAAAAGTCCCTTAGGTCGTGGCACACATACCATCACTAAGTTTGCCACAAACATGATCTATCAACACAATACGAACTATACCCACAACAAACTCAAAGTCAAAATATACAAACATCCGGTTTCTTGTAGCACTTCAATTTCCTGACGAAGCTCGAAGTGAGCAAAAAGTCATTTGTCTTAACAATCAACCATTCATCTATATCCTTATCTCCATCATACACACACACACACATATATATATATGTGTGTGGTTGTGTGTGTGTGTGCGTGTGTATATATATATACATATATATATATATATATATATATATATATATATATATATATATATATATATATATATATGGTGCTACTACGCAGATATTTACGTAGGCAAGCGCACAGAAACAAACACATACATATTCATACCAAGGCACACAAACACCCTTATAACCACACATGCATTTACTCGCACACACATACAAATAGATAAATACACACCCACACACTAAGATTAGAACGCACAGGAGTATGCATACATACATTCTCATGCACAAACACACACACACACACATATATATATAAACATAATCGCATGGTGCATAAACGTGCATATACATACACACGCACACAAACTTACGTCTCTTTCTCTATCAATACAAGATTTCGCGACTTTCTTATGAAATATAAAAAAACCCACTTTGTTTACGAGTTTGAGTGGGTGGTTTCACGATCTTCTGAAAGGAATGCACGACATGAAAAATAAAATGGGCGAACGTTTTTCTTAAATAACCGTTGAATATTTCTTTTTTTCTCCCTCCGCCTTCACCTTTTCTGTCACAATCTTTTCCTTTCGTTGTTATTACTCAGCTTGTGTATCGTGTTTTTCCGGATCTATAATGATGTCATCGAAAAGTGCATTGTTTTCTTTAAATCATTACAAATGGGAAAGTTGGTTTGTTTTGTCAGTGTATTGACGAATATACCTGCTGAGAGAGGAGACTGACCCTTATTTATCCAAGCCCATTCATTATCTCTGTCCCCCGTCTCTCTCTCTCTCTCTCTCTCTCTCTCTCTCTCTCTCTCTCTCTCTCTCTCTCTCTGAATATATATATAGTTACTATAATATCAGAGAGGTCAACTTTTCAGTATTTTGTACAGGACAATTCATATATATATATAGATAGATAGATAGATAGATATACACACACACACACATATATATACATATCGAGAGAGAGAGAGAGAGAGAGAGAGAGAAAGAGAGAGACAGATCATCTATTTAATCCGGGCGTCAGTTACGATAGATTTCTCACTATTCAAACTTTTCAATGTTAACCTATAACCGCTGTCAATAGAGTTGAATCCGAAACGTGTCCGGATATTACACAATTATAATAAGTGATCCGATAGAATGTTGATGAGAATAACAATTGGAAGGTGAAGAGAAAAACTTTTGGGGAGGCTGGCGTTATATCTCAAATTCTTCTTTATTATCACGTGGACGTGTTTTGGTGAATTTCGACGGGTGTCACGGGTGTCATCCATCTTTTTCACAGCGCTTCACAGAATTTTTTGCTCTTTAAATGTTTGAGGAGAGAGAAATGGGGATATTTCTGTTTTGTTTGGTTGTTCAGTAGGAACGAGAGGCGGGATGTTTGTATCTGTGTAGATGAGAGTCAAGTTTGGTCTGGAATAAGAAGGGTCTGTGCGAGGAGGGGTTAGAAGGTGATTGTTTCCTGTCTCTGTGGGTATTTGGGTTGGTCTTACATAATAAGGGGAAGTGAAAGGAGGGGACCCAGGCTGAAAAAGTCAATTCTCAGGGAAGCATGTCTTATTTAAAATAGAGAGGTGGTGTCTAGACACTAACTGTGATATTCTCGTTCTTATTGTTCATGAAAAGTGGTTTCTATACGATTATCGGAAACATGGCTCTATTCCAAAGTTGGAAGAGCATTGCCTAAGTTTATAATGAACGAGTTACCTTACTTAAAGAGTGCTCAACCCTTAACAAAGGAGTGTTAATTATAATAATACATATAGTACAAATCAGGGATACAATATGATATAATATCATATAAGGCAAAATTGAGTCGACAAACTTGCTCCCGCATCGACCTTCTCGAAACCAAATTTTTACCCACCAATGATCCTCCAAACTGTTTGGTTGTGCTGTGATAGAGTGATCGATTACAGCCGCTTGCAATCTGGTCAGATCATCACGACGGTGTCCGATTGCCGTGATTTAGAACTGATGCATCAAGAGTTGCAAATATTTCAGCCAGCAATGATTAACCAAAAGGATCCTGTCCTGCTGAAGGATATCTCAAGACTTCGTACATCACCAATAGCCCAGAAACAAATTGATACACTTGAGCAGCGAGGTCGTGCCCCACTTTACCTATTCACCGGACCTGTCCCCCACCGATCACCACTTTTCCCCGACCTTTGAATACATATATGCGCTACCAGGTGTACACCAATGCGGATCAGATTGAAAATGCTCCTCCTAGCATTTTATCGACTAACGATCCCTGTTTTTACAGTGATGAAAAAAATACTCATCAGCTCGTTATCAACATTGCGTCGATTCTAAGGGCTCTTATTTTTAACAATAAAGTTGTGTGTGAACTGAACTAGGTTTCGATGTTTTCAAGTTTGTGGTTCAAAGCAGATATTCATTTTGTTCTAATATATATGTATACATATAACACAATACAAATCAGGCATAAAATACAATATGACATAATATGATATACAATCCGATGTTTGATGGCATTATTTCATGAAGTGCTCGATACATTCAACTTTGAACATTAAGTTGATTTGGAGTAAAGCCGGAAATATAATGGAATTTGGCCTTCATAAACATAAACATGTTCGTGTTGCAAATCCTTACTCAATTATCTATCTATCTATCTATCTATCTATCTATCTATATATATATATATATATATATATATATATATATATATATATATATATTAAATGATTGAGTCATCCACAGACAACTGTTCCAATGTGTTAGAACTCTTCAGTGTGGCTATAGACTATCCATTATCCCATCTAGTACCACGAAGTAGGATCGAAACCTTCGCTCCAGATCCAGACGTTGGTGTTTCACCTCTGCCCTACTCAGAACTGCACGGTCAGTAAGGTTGAATTTGAGTGATATATTTATTTACACACAATTCCCTATCAACCAGAGTGCTCTATTCCAAAGTTAGAAGAGCACTGCATAAGCTTATAATAAACGAGTTACCTTACTTGAAGAGTGCTCAACCCTGAATAAAGGAGCGTTGATTATGATAATACATATAGAACAAATCAAGGATGCATTATGATATATCATATAACGCAAAATCTGATGCATAATGGGTTTATTTCATAGAGTGCTCGATACATTCAACGGTAAAAATTATGTTAGTTTTGAGTAGAGCGTGAAATATGATGTCGGAAGGATTTGCAACACAGACATGTTTAACAAGGCAGAAACATGACCGTGTTTGTGTCGTAGATCGTCATTCTACTATATATATATATATATATATATATAGAGAGAGAGAGAGAGAGAGAGAAAGAGAGAGAAAGGAAGGACGGGATTATTTTAATACAAACAGTTGAATATAATCAATTCACAACAAGATCTCAGTGCAAACTTTCAATCTTTTCAACAACAACAAAAAAAAATACGATCAGGAATGAAAATGGAAATTAGAATTGAACATTTTTTTTCAAATTTCACCGAATAAACAATGACACGTTAATCGTAAATTGTTAATACTAAAGCGAAGGATGACACAATTCAGACTTAATGCCTCACAAGAAGTATCCATGTATATAACTTATATATGGTATAAATTATCTATAAATTATTCTATTTATCTATATATATATATATGTATATACATTATTGTGTCATCCAGAGACAGCTGTTTCGATGTATTACATCTCTTCGGTGTGGCTATAGACTTTCCATTTTCCCATCCAGTATATATATAATACTCTATTTACTGTTAAATATTGAGCATTGTGATTAAATATCATCAACAACAGATAAATCATATATATATATATATATATATATATATATATATATATATATATATATATATATATATATATATATATTTATAAGCGGGATGCTATCCTAGAATTCAGGAATTCGACCATAGAAAAAATTACTTCTCCGAATAGGTGTTTGAGAAGTACTCGCCAAGGGTGGCAACAAAACATCGTGTCATGAAGTGGAGTGTGGGGTGGGTCGACAAAATGAGTAAATAGTTCTATTCAACTAATCAATTCTCCTGCATATGGCATTTTGTTATGAGCTGTACTAACGCAGAAGATGATGAATGACCGAGAACTGAAATATAAACAAAATTAAAAATGTGCATTTACGTAAGGAAAAATCAAAACAAGTTAGGAAGAATGCGGAATTACAGCGGCCGGCAGAATGTCAAATGAAAACAATAGGACGGAAAAGTACAATTGAGCAAAGACCAGGTCAGCGACCTCAGCGATACGGTCAGTTAGGGGTCAACAACCTTTCTGAAAGCGCAATTAAATTCAAACTTGGACTTAGATCTAAACTTCAGTTGATCAAAATATGGCAGTAATGACCACTTGAAAAACTTTATAAAGGCCATATCTGAATTGTGTCTAAAAGGACTCTTTCCGTCGGTAAAAAATTAAATATAAATGAGTCTTTAATTTGACCTCTGGCCTTCCATACTTACAAAAAAAAGTTTAATTGAAAAACTGCAAAAATACAAAAAATACTTCTAGAACATTATAATTTTTTTTTAATTGATCATAATTGATCAATCAAAATATCAGAGTTGGGCAAATAGTCAAAAATAGAACAATTGTCTTTTTTTTAAATTTCAAATTAATCGAAAAGGGATTTTGAAAATATCTTTTAAAAGTTAGTTTTGAAGATTTTTTCCTTTGACCGAAAATAGACCTGGAATTCTTCTTAGCAAAATAGGAGTTACCAAGAAGAGCAATATTCTACTATATTTTGCATTTTCTTTTTCAAATTCTTACTGAGACTTTTTCACATAACCCACTTACTCTCCCTTTTCAAAAAAGGTTAGCAGAATTAATTTTTCCATGGGCTTATTTTTCATATGTGTAAAAGTTATGATTGGACAAAAATCATTAGTAAAATAAATCACCAAATAAATTAAGAGAAAAGGAGTTACAATCACAAGGAAAAAAATCTATTTTTTGAATTTAGAATCGAAACTTATTTTCAAAAATATCAGTCTTGAATTAGATAAGCACTGAAAAATATAGAAAAATCCAATATGCAATTCATTTTTTGTCTTTTTTTTTTAATCTACGTGTTTTTCATGTAAAAAGTTAGGAATTTTTTCTTATGCACCTTTCTGCTGCAAATGTCTTGTTTACATTGTTACAACATTTACGCTGTCTATTTTCAAAACATATCCGGTTTTATGATGTGTATACAAATCATTTTGATCTCTTTCTTTTTACAGATGATAAATAGATTCCGATGATAAAATCAAATTTTATACGATTCTAATGTTTTCTTTCACTTGGTGTCAATTTCCGTTAAGTATCGTAGATAACTGATTGTTTGGTTTCACATTCAATCTTTCCATAGCCTGAAAAGGAGGTGTATCGAGTGCACAGTGAATCAGTTGGAAGAAGAAGTCCGCTCAAAGAGTTAAAATAAGTAATTTTTACACTGAAAACATCAATGGTAGTATCATAAAAAAAGTTATCTTAGCTAATCTATGGCGGGTATATTCAAAAGGATCCACGTCATAGAGCCTAAGCTACATTTTAAAGGGGTTGTGCTTATAAATTATCCTAAGGTATCTTCTCTCTTCTGGCTACGATTCATCTTTATACAAATATTTTTATACCTGAGTCTCGGGTAAATGTAAAAAGACAATTTATTCATTTAAATCCCTGTTTAGCGTGCTTCATTCTGCATGTGCAAGACTCCGTAAGTAAGAACTGTACAAAGTAATTTTAACCAACTCCTACTTTATTGATGTATAAGTCGTAGTCCATTGATATTTCACGTAAGATTGGGTCAATTTAGACATAATTGTGTTCATTAATGGGACCTATAGCTAAGAAATAAACATAATAAATAAACATTGGACATAAGAGTTCAAAATCCATTGAAATTGTTGACCGTGGAGTCCTCATTCATATCATTGTCAATGTCGAGATCGAAAACATCAGAGTATCATCAGACAACATATCTTCTGAAATGTTTTTACAACGCAAATACTGACAAGGATCTGTACTTACTAATCTACGTCCAGTAAACGAGTAACTTTCATTGCATGTGAACAGGAAACAGGAATTGATATCTCAGCTGGGGCACAACCTGGTCCTTTTCCTCCCGGGATCATCTGGAGCCGGGACCTTCGTGAAATTGTCAAGTTCTCTGAGCGAAATTCCAGTTTGATCGTTGGTTCAAGAACCATCTTGTTGAAATGCGTTTCAGCATGGTGGAAGTGTCTCAGAAGAAATCTTCTCTTTAACAATAAAAACTTTATCTGACATGATCAACAAAAAATCGTGAGTTTGATTGAGATTCCTCCCCAAAATATTACAGAAAAAACATTTCAAGAACTGAAAATAAATGGTCTTCAATGCGGAACATATTTTCAGAATTTTCTTCTTCTTCTTCTTCTTCTTCTTCTTCTTCTTCTTCTTCTTCTTCTTCTTCTTCTTCTTCTTCTTCTTCTTCTTCTTCTTCTTCTTCTTCTTCTTCTTCTTCTTCTTCTTCTTCTTCTTCTTCTTCTTCTTCTTCTTCTTCTTCTTCTTCTTCTTCTTCTTCTTCTTCTTCTTCTTCTTCTTCTTCTTCTTCTATTACTTCTTCTTCTTCTTCTTCTTCTATTACTTCTTTTACATCATTCAAGCTTGGGCTCATGTTAAGAAATGGTTTCATATTTTTATTACCAGCAAATGAACTGATACTGTCACACTCAGATAAAAACTATGGGAACTAATAAGAGATTTAAGGATTATTTCCTTCGAATAACCAGATTCGTTGTGTATTTCAGTAATACGAGTTGCAACAGAAATGATGTTGATTATCCTCTTCTGCAAGTCATGAATACCAGATCTGCATTGATAGCCGTGGAATGAGCCAATCCTATGATGAAAACATGTGTATGAACTGGGGAACAAAACCGAGTTCTGAAAGCTAAAACTTCCCTGTTTCACGTGAAATAAAACTCTTGCATCTTTCTGCTTGTGATCCGAATAAAACTCAAGAAAATCAGTAACATTCTCTTTCTCGAATTTGAAGGCTTTTTCCTTACGGGCAATAATTGGTGTCTCCCCTTTGTACGGTGAGGATATTTTCTCCACTAATACACAATAAACATGACCAGCTAGTTTTGTTATCATTGTAGGGAAGTTGTAAATTGTGTCGTTTGATTTCTGCCATACTTTTATTCAGGGTAAGTTCACCAGATGATCTGCATACTCCTTAAACATATACAATGGAATTTGGAACATCGATGCAGTTGACCTTCATTGCCTGCGACAGGATAAAATTCAAATTGACAGCAGTCCTTGCATATGTAGACCTCAGAACTTTGAGCTGACGTATGCACGCCAAACCATCTGCAATTAATGAATATCCATTAATAATGGATTTTATCGGATCTGAACCTTCCTCAAACTTGTGTATCAAAGATGATTTAACTGTTTTCTTCAATGTACTGTCATGTTCTGTTAGAGCTAACGGTAGTGGATCAAATGGGTACTCGAAAAGCCCTTTTAGATCTACGGATCTCCACTGAGCAATTATTGCAAACGTCAAGAAGTTTCCTTATTTGCTTGTGATTGTATTGTCTAGACCTGTTCATGACAATGGAAGTTTAAAGTTTCATTTCCTCCACAAGGTTATAAAAAGATTTGTCTCTGTTGTCAGACAGGCTTCCAGCAAGGAATTTCTATATAGCCTTTGTGACTTTTTTTTCTTTGCGTTCCGTAGACCGTTATATATACATCTACCGTTGCAGTATTACTTGTGGATATGCATCCCCGAAGGCAGTTACTGAAGGAAAGAAAATGTAAACCAGACAGATAAACAGATTCTTTATCTTCAATATTTCCATACCACTGTTATCTAAAGATGTATATCCTCTGAAAAGATTGGAACAGTTAGGGGAAAGTGAAACGACCTGTGAATAGCTCTGCGCTATTAGTTTCTATCATGTAAATTAAATATCTGAGTAAAACAGACCTTATAATTATTGAACAAATTCCTAAAAAATAGAATAAGAGAAAGTGAGAATATGAGGGAGTGTTCTTGTCTTAAGTTTAAATCTTAGAAAAGTTTAATTATCTGACGAGATCAAATCTCAGACCAGCTTGAATGTCAGTTATTGCAGATATCTGAATATATATCTACAAAGATGTAGGAAATGAAATAAAACTGTTGTTTCATTTCCTGTTTATTATTTCCTGTATCTTTCCACAGGAAATGAGTATCCCTACATTTTTCGATACAGGAAGTGGTTATTCTGCCAAAAGATATTATTTTCATACCGGAGTCGTTTTCTTTACTTTCAGGTGAATTTAAAATCACAGTACACTCGATTTCCTGAAGCCGATTTTTGACCACAAATAACGCAAATAGTGTTGATTTCATGACCATGATTTTTTATGTGAACATTATTCAGCGTTTATCGAACTTTCGAATAAATATAACAAGTTCATACTCTGAGAGATTGAAATTTTGGCCTATGGAGTCCGCACTAGAAATTCACTGTTTTGATCTTGGCGCAGTTTGGGATGTTTTGGGTCATTGTAACCATCTTTGTTAGTATTTTTTTTTTTTTTTTGATATCATAGGGTGGTAATTTTTTGAGTGGTTGAAATTAATATTATTTCTCAAATTATGCAAATTTTTAGGGCAATTAATGGCAGCCATTTTGAAATTGAGATGGTGGTCATAATTTCGGTCAGATTGTGTGTATCTTATTTATATGTGAAGGTGCGCAAAAAAACTACGTGTATGCAAGTCTTTAAGTCTTCTTCACATTTTCAACAATTCTGGTTGAAATGACGATTAATCTGTGCAGCATGTTTTCATACGCGTGGCAAACTCTTATTAGAATTGATGAAATAGATCTACTCAGTATCTTTGGATTATCCCAAATTCTGCGGATATATGATCGAAAAGCCGTGTTAACATTCATCATCTGATTCTATATACAACTACCTATCTTTTTATGATTTGTTTGGTTAGCAATTTGATATCCTATCTCCAATTTTTCCCTCCTATCCCATCGACAATTTTTCGATGTCTTCATATCGTTGGAACCTCTGACCAAATAGTGGATGTTGCGCGGAGTTATATTCTGATTATAATAGAAGTGAATAATAAGGTTCATTTGGAAAAACTTCATCACAACATCAAGATCATTTGCTGCATTGCACTTGCAACAGAAGACGATGCGAGACAAAGCAGCAAGATCATCGGTCGTCTTCAATGCCCAGGAGTAATGTTTCCGTTCCAATTCGTAATATAGAATTCCCTTCGAATCTCACCCACCTCGGGGAAGAATTATTTCTAATTAGATTCCGTCTAAATTGGCAAGTCGAAGACTGTCCTGGATCTAGCAACGATTGCTTCCTTTTTGGAATCTTCTAATGAATCCATTTTTATCCCCAGTGATTATCTTGTACAGGAATATTGTTCTGTTCCGAGCAAAGAGGAAGGAACGTTTGAATACTAACCGACGTTCTTTCCTGCAAGTTACAGTGGAATCCATTTTCATAGTTTTTGAATCCTCCTAAGGCTTTTAAATTACAATCTATAGTTGACTGATTGCACAAGTATCAAATGATTGAATGAACTTCAAAACACTTCTGAAATTTGCCTAAAGTAAGGCGAAAGATAGTGTGTAGGTTCCTAACTAGTGAAATGTAAACTGAACTTCAAAGAAAAACCTAATCACTTCAATAGAGCAGAGGATATTGGGAGCAGACAGACGCCCATTTTCTCTGGGAGAATAATTTTACAAAACTAAATACCCACGGGCGGGATAAAAAATGATGTCCAAAAAAGAAATAGGAAGATAGATGAAAATCAGATAGCATTAAATCTAATTTCTTTTTTTCAAAATTGATTTAATACCACCCTTTACACTGTTAGAAAAAAAAAGAGGATAATGTTGAAAAGGATGTTCGGTTGATGTGAAAAAAGGGTCGGGCTCATGTAAAAAGCGGAAAGATAATTTTTTTCCAAAGAAGTCATGGTGGGGAGCGAAGTTAAAGAGGGGCGTTAATGTTTGAAAAAAGTAGGTCTAATCTCTAAAAAGATAATCTAAGGTGATAAGAAAAGGGGACCAGATGTTTAAAAAGGGTAAAAAGTTTTAAAAGAGAGTTATAATGCTAAAATGACTGTGTAATGTTAAGGGAAAGGTTAGAAATGTTAAGAAAAAAGGGATCGATTGTCAGAAGGGGGTAATAGTTGAATGTTGAAAAGGACAAAAAGGTCCCCTCTCAATATTGACCGATAAAAAAGAAAAAAGTTCACCTTTCGATTTTGACCACTTGAAATGAAAAAAAAATTTAGTCTCAATTTTGTCTCTAAAAGTGGAAAAAAAAGTTCCTACAGATTGAGAAATAATTCCACCCTCAATTTGACCCCTGAAAATGAAGAAAAAATCCTCTCCGAACTTGACCCTTCCAAAGTGTAAAAAAAAGTTCTCACTTTATATTGGCACCAAAAATGGCCTCTATTATGACTCCCAAAACTAAAAAGAAATTCTTTGGGTTTTGGAGCCCAAAAGATAAAAAAAAAAGAATTCCTTTGTTACCCCTCGATTTGGAGCACATGTTTTTTTTAAACCATCCCTTCGATTTTAACCCCAGACAGAAGAAAAAAAAACCCTTCGAACAAAAAAACAAAAAACAAAAAAAAATCGCCCTTAGCGATTCCGACCCCTTTGACACCTAAAAGTAAAAAAAATGAAAACTCCCTCCGTGTGATCAACATAACCTCCGATATCCAAATTTTGTGCTTGGGGAAAAAATGTACCTTACCTGTATTACGTCAGAACATGCACTAATGAAAACGCCACCATTCATGTATTCATGTGCAACGATTAAACATCCGATTTCTGTATAAAGAACGCAACCTACGTCACATTTTGATTTCCGGAATTGATTCAAGAAAAAAAATGAAAAATGTGCTTTCATAACTTAGCCCATCCAACTCTCCTTGAAATATGTTTTGTGGTTTGGTTTTCAAAACTTGATCAAAAACACTTCACAGGTATTTAATCCGTTACCACAGGAAAATTCATGGATTTATATCTAGTATTTTTTGTGTTAGGTGAGTATTTATAAAAATACAGACAGTTGGGCTTCTGGTGAATTATAAGATACTTACAATGATACTTCTTTTTAATATTTCAAATTCTGTATTTGATTTCTAATAAATTTGACTTAACTGAAAAATGTACTGTTTGTTCTTTAACCGTTTCAATACAAATTCGTTAAGGTGCCCAATGCTTGAAATTTTAAGAGGGTATTTTAAAAGGCCTGTTAATTCTTAACTACGACGAAAATTGTTGAAGTTAAGACTAATTTTCAAATCTGTTAACAACGTTTGTAAGGATTTAAGTGAACCGAAAAGATAAACAGTGTTTTTTTTTTTAAAATTTCATAATGTTAGCACTGGTAGAAAGATACAATATAGAGAGTAGGCAGAGAAAGGGGAATATCTTTCCTCTCTTTTATCACACTTCGTCATATCTTTTTGAAGAGGGGGGGAATCAATTCTCGAAATAGAAATAGAAAAAAAAGGAAGATAAGATAGAAAGAAAGCAGACTATACAGTGTTTAAAACTAATATATACACTTAAAATATATGTTTATAACTCTTTAATTTGCCAATAAATTATGTTGCATTTGGATGATATTTTTATCATTCTTTTTTTTTTCATTTTGGATTATGTCATTTTTTTTTATTTCGGGCATTTTAACTGAGACTAGCATGAAACTGAATTGGAAACAAATAGTTTTATTACAGAAACAAAAGTAGACGAAAATGTGCATAAAACATCGCAGTTTTCGAACAGGGTCTGTTCTTTTTCTTGTCGATTAATGACTGGAGAAAAATATTCTATCATTAAATAACAAGAACCATAAGTTCAACGATGCGTCAACCATCCGTGGTAGTAGCAGGTGGAGGAAAAAGAAAAGGGGCAAGTTGTCTCTCTCTCTCTCTCTCTGTCAATTGATTCTCACATCGTAAAATATTGTCTGTCCGACCGGCACGTGACCTATAGATTTAGTCGACGTGCAGTGAGAACAATTTCATATCCCACGCATCGTTCAGTTAGTTCACGAAGTATTTTCTAACAGATCTCTCCACGTAGCATTCGATACAACTCCCTTGCTGATTGCATTGAAGCTAGGATTTCTGGATTCGTTCTTTAACAAGTGTTTCATGAGGTAGCAAATGACTTGTTCATATCAAAACTTAATCATATTGGTTCGAAACTTGAGCTTGAATAGTATTTTTTTTCATCCTAATAAGAAACCATCAACCCAGACCGTCACACAAACTGTCAACGTGGGTTTCTTCAGTTCTAAGGTGGGTCAGGCTGACTCATTATACAGATATATACCATGCACACAGGCAACGGTAAATTGAGCTTGAGATATGAACATTTACCACTGATTAAGTCCAGAAAAACGTTTTTGTTGTTGCTGTTTTTCTATGCTTCCTACCCAAGTTGGTTCGCAGTGTAGACGTTAATTTGCTATGTAAGTTTATGCTAAATTGGTCTCTTAGTTCTTATCTGGCAGCATATTTGCTTCTTATTGTTTTTTTTTGTTTTTTTTAAAATTCGAACTGTTTTAGTAATCACTGCCCAACGAGAGGCAAGTGAAGTGATTCATCGTTCACCCCCTTTTCCAATTTTCTGTTGATCATGCCCAAGACAGTATGCTTGCTAAAAGACGTTGATGACATGAATCTTTCTCTTGGGTGACTAACCAGACCTGTTTGTTCATTTTCAGAAGTGGCGTTTCCCCTAGATCTTAGAAATAGCGTAGTTCAATTCAAATTTTTGTAAATATTTATTAAAGCAAATAGGTTTGTGAAAATCAGCCTCTAAATATGTTTTAGTGGAGGATGGTTTACATTTGCGCACCGTTTTTAACACTGAGTGAACGAAGTGTGAAACTTTACAATTGAGATTGTATTTAAAAGTATTCATCATGGTTACAGCAGATAGCTGTTATCATGTTTTTCTTTCATACATTTTCTTATTTATTTCACTTTTTGCGAACATTTTTAACATTGAGTGAATAAAGGTGTGGAACTTTACAATTTATAACCGCAACTATTTCCCCTTGTACCGAAAGTTGGGGTGCAGAAGTGAATTAACCCCGATATTTTATCGTTTTAGTGCATAGTCGAACTTGACAATGATTGAAGGTTATAAGGACACAAAAGGAAAGAAGTCGGGTTTTCAAATTATACCCAATGATAAAAGCAAGCACTCTTTATTAAAATTTCAACGGATCACTGGGGGGCGGAGATCTATCTTTATAATTATCTATATGCACTAACCTCACCTAAGGTAAATTGTCATGCTTTACCGGTTTGTGATTGAGACCTATAGATTAAGTAAGCTCAAACACTAGTAAGAACGAGAGATTTTAAAAAATCAGACAATACCGTGTTTATAACTAATGTATACACTTCGTATTTTGTATGATTTTCCTCCTCATTAAACACAAATATTATTACGATAAAATTCGTGGATTTTCGGAGTTTTCTGCAACACATGCTGAAATTACCTATCAAGTACACAAAATGAATGATTCATACGTATCATGTTTACACAGCAGATAACCGTGATGTAAATTGAAAAATAAAAGATATGTATATGCAACGTGCACATGAAAGAATAATGCTGGGCCTCACATGGAGAGACCACAAAACAGCACAGCACATCCGAGAAAAGACAAGAGTTAGAGACATCATAGAATCCATAAAAAATCTCAAATGGCGGTGGGCTGGCCATGTTGCAAGAATGGCAGACAATCGATGGACATCACGACTAACAACATGGATTCCCCGAGACCATATGCGCAACCGAGGCTGGCAAAATGTTAGATGGAGAGACGAGCTAGACAAGTTCAGGAAGTACTGGCTCCGTGACGCCCATGATAGAGAAGTGTGGCAAATCCTGGGGAAGGTCTATGTCCAACGACGGACGTTAAAAGACTGATGATGATATGTGAATATACAGGTAGGCACTCCCTCGTATGCATAGAGCTCGATCTTCACCCTCCTCAACTATTTTTGTATTAATCAATTTTATTTTCTAATAGATATCTATTGCTTATTTTTTTAAACAAAATATATTCTATTCTCTCCTTCTCAAATGCCCATGGTGGTATTTTTAAAATGGCTTGCTCGTTTTCATTTTTCAAAACTAAAACGCGCTCTAAATTTGCCGATAACATCCGTTGTGATGTGATCTATTTGCAAGAATATTTGTTTAAATCTTTTGTACTGCAGATAAACCGATCAGCAAACTCACAAGGACACTATTTTCTTATAGAAATATATAGGCCTATATCAATACCCAAGCTTCGTTTCGTTTCAATTTCGAACCTTGTATATCAATTTTCAAGCAATTACCAAGTGAAAATATTCTGTGAGTATTATTTTCAATAGAATTTGTAGATGGCCTTTTTTGGTGGTTTCTTTAGCCATTTTTTTAAATACAAGAATTAGGATATCGGACATTCTATTCTCATAGTAGCTAGTAAAACATACATCAGAAGAGATGTCCTTTTAATTACATCACAACTTCTCTTCTGACATAGTTGCAACTGATGGAAAAAAACGCAACCCCTTCCTTCCACTTCCTGTTGTTTAACGTAATCGGAACTAGCCGATTAACTGATCGAGTGTCTTATGGAGATGCGTTTGGACGCATCAAAAAGTTTGTCCATATTTCGAAGAAGCAAATTCATGATGGTCCAGCAATACCTGGAACACTGCAGTTTTGATTCGTGAAGGTTTTGATAAAGTACATTCAAGGGATTGCTGTTGAAATTATTGAAACTAAGTATGAGTTGGAAAAAAACGGTGCGGTAATAAACAGTACGGAAAAAAATTGGAACAAATCAACTGTACTAATCAAGTTAAACCTGTTTCTTCCATTAGACCTTTTTTTTTTCTGTCCAAACCCGGAATCGGCGCATCACCAAGTTTATTCGTCTTTCCTGTTCAGATAATGTAAATTGATCTCTGAATAGGTTTCATACTATGAGGACAACGTTGTATGGGGCTGCAAAAGCTGGAAAAATCTCGATTTATTTTTCGTGCCACACACACATATCCCAGTAGACATCTAGAAGAGATCTTCAGGATACACACACACACACATACACACACACACACACACACGTGCACACACACACACACATGCATAAATACACACATATATATATATATATATGTGTGTGTACATATATATACATATATGTGTGTATGTGTGCGTGTGTGTGTGTGTGTGCGCGCCAGTAGTCATGGAAACCTCGGAATATATGTCCCAGTAGTTTTGGAAGGATCATATCATTGCAACGAAAATATGAACAATAAATAATAGATAATTTTTACCCCTTTGCTTTTTGCAAGGAAATACACAGCCGCTTAATTCCACACATTATTTTATTTGTACAGAAGAAGCCGTTCATTGTCATCACTTTAGGATAGTTTTTTTAATAGCAATATTCGGCAGATATTGAGCAAGGAATATAAAATTGAACAGTATACATTCATTGTAATAATTTTGAATTCATTGTTATTAAATTCATTGTTCTAATCAATTGCACATAATTAAAAATTAATATGGAATTGATATGAAATAAATACGAATTTTCAATTTCAAATAAAGTGCTTGAGACCGACTAGTACCGATAACAATAACTATTTGATGGCATAGATGATTTTAATAAATGGCTTCCTCTGAATCTAAGTAGTTTATTCGGAAATTTTTATTTTTTTTTAAAGAAGTAGCCTCCGACGAGATTTTGACTCGTATCCCATATCCTTTGAGGCCTGTCTGACATCAACAATACCTTACCGTTTAAGCCATGTAAACCAATTATCAGACGCTAATATTAATCAATTATCAGACGTTAATATTAACCAATTATTAGACGTTGTTAATATTAATTCCTGTGACTACACTCCTCGGCTCCATTTCATGTTGTTTGTTTACACCTAGCAGTACTAGTCGGGGAGCCTGAGGGGCCTACTGTCTAACCCCTGATTTCCTCCATCGTACTATTTTCCTGATATCGATAGATTATGGTTTGAATAGTAACTCAAAATATTTTTGGGTGATCTATGATTTTAGGAAGTACTGTTGTCTCAGAAACTGAGAAATTGTAAAGTACTGATTGTTTGGAAATGTTCCTTTTGACATGAAATAGTACCACAACTTGGGGCTGAGGTAGATATTTGGCAGCAAAGGGGTTTGGGTCTCTGCAATCCTCACCTTCAATATTTAGTGCATCAATTCCTAACCAGGGGACTGCAGACCCCAGTTTCACCACAAGGTTGTTTTTATATGGGGTTTCGTGGACTGACCTTTTGGAAAACTCGGGTCCGTGAATCTGTTGACTAGGCAGACCATTCACGAGATTTTTCTGATCGGTACATATGTATAGTTTATGATTTTTATAGTTACTCGTGATTATTTTGGGATAAACTATGATTTTAGGGGGTACTGCTGTCTCGAAGATTGGGGAATCGAAAATACTGATTATTTGGAAATGTTTCTTTTGACACAAAATGGTACCACAATGTCGGGCACAGAGGGAAATTCGGGACCCGGATAGCTTGACTCCTTGGGGTACCATCCCGTAAAATTTATTGCACAAGGTCCTAATTATGGGTTGGGGGGGGGCGAGAACAAATCTTTATATATACTACTGGACTTTGGGTCTGGAGCAAAGGTTTCAATCCCACCTGGTAGTACTGGGTGGGTATGGAGTTTATACACTGGAGAGTCGTATAGGACGAAACAGCTGTCTGTGGATGACATTATATATATATATGTATATATATATATATATATATATATATATATATATATATATATATATATATATATATATATATATATATATATATATATATATATATAATATGAACTGTAAATAGTGAGACACACTCGGAAGTAAAGTGTTAAGAGGTAAGGTTTATTAATCCTTAGATGTTAATGGTCCAGACATGTTTCGAGATTTATTCCCATCTTCAGAGGTGAGTGGTGTGTGATTATGTGTTTTTAAGTTTTAAAGTTTCCATGTGGAACCAGAGTCCACTATCAGGAGGTTTACCTTGTGAGTAAAAGATTTTATAAAGGCTGCTGGAGGCATCCTGCTGTGTTAGAAGAATTTGCTCTACAGATAGTGAACTCAACAGACACAACCATAACCTAGTAAAATATTTCACCCAACGAAGATATCCACTAGATGATACTGAAAGCCAAATAAAAATAAGCAACTAGAATACCCAGGGATGAAACCCTTTAGCTTTCCCACAATTATAAACCTGACCGCATACCACTTATAACCACCTTCAACAGCACACTCCCACCCTTAGTGCACATCATCAGTAGGAGATGGAACATTCTCACCATCAAAACAGATCTAAGAGAAACATTCACAGACCCATGTGTCATCGCTTGCCGGATGCCCCAAAACATTAGAGACATGATTGGCAGTAATAATATCATTAATAACGAAGTCGTACACAAAAATATCCCTAGAACCACTAAATTTTGCAAACCTTGCGACATAAGAAATAGTCTATGTTGCAACCACCTCGAGTACACCAACACATTCACAAGCACTATAACAAAAGAGAGTTACCACATATATCACAGCACCAACTGCTGTAGTAAGAACATTATATACCTTTTAGAGTGCAATAGATGTAAGATACAATACATAGGCAAGTCCGAGTGGCAATTTAATATTAGACTCAACAATCACAGACACAGGATTAAGTCACAAAACAATCGCAGCCCAGTTTCTGTAGAACTACACTTTCGCATACCCGGCCACAATTTTGCCACGGATGGTAGTTTTACCATTATAGAAAAAAAATTTAGAAATACTCCAATTGACATAACTAAAGCTCTAGAGAAACATGAGGATATGCGGATCAACAAACTCAAAACTCTGTATCCTAATGGATTGAACACTAAACTTAATAACCCTCTCTCTAATTCACAAAACTCCTACTAACAATATCCTCACACCCACATCTACCCATCCCCGCCCAGATACATTCAATACAGGGAGCCTCAAAGTCACTCAGACCCATAGGAAAAATCTACCTAAGCCAGTTGTACCACTTGTCCAAATTATATATATATATATATATATATATATATATATATATATATATATATATAATGAAACATTGGACTGTTGTACTGAATATTGGCGAGAGAGGAGCTCCCGAGGAGCCAAGATACCCCAGCCCCCAAATCTCCAGCTTTGACCCTAATCGTGATACAATTTTGTGTCATAGGAAACATTTTCTTTTAAATCAGTATTTTCAATTCCTCGATATTTTTGAAATTCCTCTGAAATCATAGTCGATCCTAGTCAGCAAGTTCACGAATCGTAGACTTTTGAATGTCCAGCCTAGTCACCATGTTCACAGATCCTGGACTTTTTAAAGGTCTTCCCACGGAGCCTCATTATTAACTATGTGGAGTATCTGCAGCTCCCAGGTTCGGAAATACTGCAGTAAATGTTGGGTGGGAGGAATTTACAATGTTTTAAGCTACTCAGGCCTCAAACTCCTTACCTCTTCCTCAAATTGTGGTATAATTCTGTGTCGAAAGAAACATATGATAATCAAATAATCGGTATTTTCAATTCCTCCGTTTCTGAGAATACTGCACCCCTAAAAATACACCCTAAACCCAGATGTTTTTTTAAAATAATTTTCCAAATCATAATTTACAGATATTCACCAATCTGAAAAACTACATGGGCGTGGAGGATATTGGGGATGTTCACCGAATATGGTAGACGTGATATTCTTGAGTTGTCCAAATTATTTGGATAATGCGTTGTAGAATGTAAAAATGACCCGAACGTAAAAAATATGACGGAAAGGAAAGCTATCAAAAAATTAATAAATGCAAAGCTTCATTAGAAAAATTGGAAATTTTCAGGACTCCTGGCTGATAAGCAAATTCTTGATATCTTATAATCTTTTAAAGGGGGAAACAACTATCTAAATCAATAATTATAGTTTCTGAATTATCAAAGCACTTATGATATTCTATGTTTTATTCCTGAGCAGCAAAATCCCACCGTAGAATTTCCACGACAATATCATGTAAAAGGATTGAAAAGGCTTATTCGTATTCAGACTTTGTTTAAATAGAGGTTTTTGTTTGAAGTACGTGATTTAGAAACATCATCTGAAAAAAACACTTTTTTTCCAATTATGATGCGCGAAATTTGATAAACAAGACACAAGGGAAACGATAAAAGATTCCTCCAGGTTCACCAAATTCTTCTACTAAGGAAAAGGTCACAAAAGATCACAAAATGTCACTGAAATGCTGTTGACTAAGACTTAGCCAAAAAAAAAAATAAATAGATAAATAAAATAAAAAAAATGAAAACTGAAAAAAATTAAAAATACATGAGATACAACAATAGTCAATTGATTTTCATATCTTTAGATTCTCCAAGAGAGTAGAACAGTCAACAGCGTTGAAATGAAATAAAAAGGAAGAAAGCAAAGAAAGGGGAAAACATCCGGGTTCCTGAACTAATCATGTCGGCAAAAAGGATATAAGGTTCGAATTCAAGCCAACGAACAGTTTTGTTGCTCTTTATTTTGGACATATTTCCTCTTTATTTGTCACAAAGTCATTTTTAACGCAAACACTCGCAAAAATAGATTTGGATGGGGTGCAGGTGGTCTAACCGTTATCAGCACAGAGAATGAAAACGGTGAAGAGGTTACATTCCGGCTACGACAGTTTTGTAAATGCATGAATCCATTTCTCATATCTAGCTATGGTTTAACCGCAGGACTCTTCAAGCCTTGATTGGCAACGTCGTGAGAGGCTGGCAACGGACAGAGTAGGGGATGTGTTCCCGAGATGTACAGTTAACATGACTCTTGTGAATCTTCGACAGACCTAGCATGCTAGCGATAGATTATAAGTGCAAGATTTTTTTTCAAGTTAAGATTTTTTTAAAATTCTGTATTTCGTTGTTGACCACAGGCATCAGCAAATGTGCTTGACTTTCCATTCTAAGTGAAACTGAGAGATACATTGTGGTGCCGGGCCATGTCATGACTTTCAGTATGAGAGTTTGCTCAACCCATGCGTCGAATAGGGGACGTGTTTCCAAAATGTACGGTTAACGATGCTCTGGTCAATTTTCCACGGACCCAGTAGGCTAGTCTTATCATCTTGTCGTTGCTTTTTATCACAAGGCTTTGGGTCGATACCCTCCAGCGTCTATATCAAACAGCGTGGTAAATAGAAATAAATAATTAGCTTAATGCAACACTGGATCTCGTCTTTCATGGATGTGGCCTTAACCACATCGGCTACGAAAGTCTCGATGATTAAGAGGAACCCTATTTGTCATCTTTGTTTAACTACCTAATAATAGTAGACAAGTGTTTCATCGCGTATACCAACGAAGGTCGGTCGCTTGATGCACTTGTTAAATCAATGATATCATCAAATCTCAATTTCTATCTGGGGATTTATGATTCCATTCAGGAGATCTCGAGGACCGGGTAAGAGAGAGAGAGTAGACATTTGAAGGGCAATAATAAGGGAATTGGAACAAGAAGTATCGTACAAAAATTGGTAGTAAAAGTAGAAGAGAGATTGCTGGTGATATTTATGTGTGTGAGTCTGTGTGTGTGTGTGTGAGTCTGTGTGTGTGTGTGTATGTGTGTGTGTGTGTGTGTGTGTGTGTGTGTGTGTGTGTGTGTGTGTGTGAAGGGAAGAGCCAAAGGAAAAATTTGGTGCTTCTTTCTTGTTAGATACTTGCAGAATAACGTTCTCCGAAAGACTTTGGACCAGCTTTTTTTTACATTTTTCTTACTCGATGACAAAATGTAGATTCTAGGAAATAACTTGAATAGAACACACATTTCTTTCTTCCTTTTCACTTTCTTTCTCCCCCTCTCTCTCTCTCTCTCTCTCTCTCTCTCTCTCTCTCTTTCTCTCCCCTCTTTATTGCCATCTTTCAATCGATACTGCAGTAAACAAAAGTTACCATCGGTTCATAAGTCTCATTCCGACTACTCCTTGCTCTCTTCAACTCTGTCTCTTCTGATCTCTCTTTCTCTTTGGACCTCTCTCTCTTTCTCTCCCCTCTCCCTCTCTCTCTTTTTCTCCCCCTCTCTCTCTCTCTCTCTCTCTCTCTTACCCTCTTACTCACACACATTCCAGCATACTCACGCACATTTGTTTTCTTTTCTTTCCGTTCTTTTTTCTTTTCGTTCTCTTCCTCACCTCAACCCTTTATGTATCAACGGTACTTACGACGTTTTTCTTCTTTTGTCGATTGAGGAGAGAACTGGCACTACTTGAAAGTCAAATTTTTATTTTTCAACGAAGAAAAAATTATATTTTCTTAAATGTATATAATCAAGTGTTGATTATCTTTGTAGAGCCTTCAAATTTTGATAAAAAGATATAATTACAAAAAGAGAATTTTAATTGGAAAATTCAGGACTGTCACCGGTGAATTTCCAGGTTTTGAACCCGTGAACTCCGAAAGCCAGCAGCCGATTTCCAGGTGTTGTTTTTCAAATCGGAAACTCATTCCTTGCACGCAACAGATGAAAAACATTGAATTTTAATGAAGTTCCGAAATTCTGGATCCACCTAGGATCCAGTTATTACTGATTTAGTATTAAGAGAATATTGTTAGTTTCTTTTTTCGTTCTTTTCTTTTTTTTTTTTTGTTATTTCAACCATGATTTTGCATTGTCAGTATGGGACTTCTAGTTTATACTTGATAAAAAAAAACTTTGATAACGATTAGTGTTTTTTTGTTTTTTTTTCATCGATTTTCCTGCGTTTTTCCATCGGAAAGCAAACGACAAAGTATGAGAAAGACGCAGCCATATTGAATCAATGTTTTGTGGCAGATTACGATTACATACCTAATCGTAACTGCTGCAATTATCACATATGATCTCGATTTCCTAATAACAAGTGACGATCCCGGCGTCAAAATAGGAACACTTCGGGGTCTTAGCACCAACAAATTGGTTGTTAATCATAGGCTAATGTGAGCCTGTGTTTAGAGTATGTTATATCAAAAATGGGTGCTAATTTTTTGAAAAATATAAACAAATATTGATTTAAAAATAACGGAAAAAGAAATGATCTAGATTCTCCAAGTTCTATTTCAGTATGAACTGGATTCAAGCAGGGTACGGAAGTTCGTCATGACGTCACACTTCGACACTCAATGATACGCTATATACCATTTCCCATTATTCAGGGACAAGGATTACGCGTGTCTAAGTCTGAGTGGTGACATCAAAGAAATATATTTTTTTTTAAAGGAAGACAATGAAGACAATGAGAGGAAGTAAGGCATATCAACAATAGAATGTTGTTTCCAATCTTGATTTGCTGCTGAGGTGGAAACAAAGAAACATATTTTTAAAGTCGGACTTCGTACTGATTGGATCGAATTAAATTCTGTTAGTATCTAATATAAGAGACGATTTTGCTTTGAATGTTTCGTTTGTGAAACGAGAAAATGATACGCCAGGGTGCTATAATCTTACTTCAAATGGCAATCCAGATTCTTAGTGCTGTCATTGTTACAGCAGATATTATCGTTATCTAATACGAAACGTACATTGCCGTGTAGAATCAACAATAGTTGTACTATCATTATCTATACTATAAATAGGCTTGTCACGATCTCTGTACTTAACGCTGTGATTGGTCAATTTGTCAAAACCTGACCTATCCTAAGAGAGAAAATTTTAAGCAGACGACAGTGGCACTCGTTTCTTTGTCACGTATCGGAATTACAAGTTAGTAAACAATCTGGTTTAGGAATCGGTTTGATAAAGCAGATTAATTATCTATTGAATCTTTCTTTTTACCGTTAGTTAAAGAGTTAAAAACATTACTTTTTATTGAAAATATTTTTTTACCAATACAAATTTTATGAATCAAAATATTTCATTAAAAAATTTACTTATTTTATTACTCTGAATTAGATAAATCGAAATTTTACTTATTTCATTTAAATTATTCCTTATCTAATTCAAAAAGAAATAGGGGAGAAAAGATTGCTAGGTACCTTACTGAAGGGGTTAGGAAAAGAAACAAGAATGAAGGGGAGTTAGGTAGTCTTTTCAGAGAGGAGAGAAAGTTAGGTAGTTTACTGAGGGCATGAAAACTTAATCATGTTTTTATAACATTTAGAAAAAAAATGATTGACCAGTAACGAAGATTGGAAGGGATACAGGAGAGAATAAGATGATATAGGCGTAGGGTGGGAGAAGAGCTGAGGTGAGAGATCATGGATAACCTTGATTGGAATTACCCGTGCAATTTCCGTGAATCGAGATCATCATCATCATCATCATCATCATCATCATCATCATCATCATCATTCTTTTAACGTCCGTCGTTGGACATCTGAATGAACATAGATTAGATTGGAGTATTCCACTGAACTCCTAAATAGATAGATCTGGAAAGAAAGAAAGAAAAATAAATAGATAAATGAATAATCATCATTATTCCACTGGAGATTTATCTCATGGGGGAAAACATCCACAATACCGCTCTTCATTTATTTATATTTTTTTTCTTTCATACTTTCTTAAAAACTTGATTATTTGAGCTTTCAGTTTTTGAGAAAGTTTTAAAAGCCTTCGCAAGTTATCAGGATTAGGGAATATGATATACTTTTAGCGGTCAAAGTTTTGCAAGTTAACTTAATTTAGCTAAATAACTACACACCGAAACATGTTACCAGGGATAAGGCTTGTCATAAAACCAAATTGTCTCCTCTAATTTTTAAACGTAACTCCATCGCAAATCTACAGATAAAAATAGCAAATATACTTTCAATGTATTCGACAAAAATGGTAAATAATGAAAGGTATTTTGATCTTGGAAAACGAATTCCCATGGAACTTTCAAAAGAAGAAATCAAACGAAGAATCATCCTCGGATGAACTCTCGGCAGAGTAAGCTCAATCTTCAATGATCAGAAAATCTCATCGGTATTCAAAACAAGAGTTTACAAACAATGCATTCTCCCAATAGTCACCTATGGCTCTCAAACTAAGAACACTCCAAAGAGCGCAAGAAAGGCTCGTGCTCAACATCACAAGACAGCACGTTATATTTGAGAAAAACGGGTCTCAGAGATATCATCAAATCAGAAAATTCAATTAACGATGGACAAACCATGTAGCAAGAATGTCAGACAACAGCTAAACATGGCGACTCACACTGTGGGTCATATAGATCATATGCGAAATTGTCGCTGGCAAAAAACAGATGGTGTGTTAATTTAGGTAAGTTTAGGAAATGGTGGCTCCGCAACGCCTACGACCCAAAAGTCTGGCGAATCTTCGGGAAGGGCTATGTCCTACGACGGATATTAAGAAGCTGCTGCAGCTGCTGCTAATGATACTGATGATGATGATTTTAACGCCACTACGATAATCAATTGGCTGCTTTAAAAACTCATAAGCTATGCTAAAGTTGAAGTCCCGTCGGAATATCTGAGAAGAGGAATTATCCTTATCGTACACTGATTTATTTAAACTGATTGTTATAGCGACAATGTTACATTCATTGTGACCTCTGATTTTTCTCAGGTGCCTGTCATATTCCGGAAATTTCGAAACAGACAATCTATCTAATCCAACAGGTTGAAGAAGAAATCAAGTGAGGAATCACTCTAGGATGGTATGCTTTCAGTTGAGCAAGACCAACATTCAAGAACAAGAAAATCCCATCAGTTTTAAAAAGAAGGATCAAAAACCAATTCATCCTCCCGATAGTCACCTATGGAGCTGAAACATGGAACCTAACCAAAAGATTGACCCTCAAACTGGAAACTATGCAATGTGCACATGAGAGAATCATGCTCAACCTCACACGGAGAGATCACAAGACAGCACAGTATGTTAGGGAAAAAGCAGTGCATTTGGGAAGAAAGACAGCCACTGTCTATTAACAACTGTGCATTTCGGGGTCAGGGTAAAATAAACAGGTACTTTATTTTGATTTGTGGAATGCTGCAGTCATGGGTGAAAAAAGATTTGAGTGGCTCTGATTAGACATCACGACTCACAACGTGGATCCCCAGAGATAATGTATGAAACTGTGGTCGGCAAAATATGATAGAGAGTATGGTGGATGGTCTATGCCAAACGACGGACGTTAAAAAGGCTGATGATCACGGTGATTTAAAACTGAACTCACAACCATTAGATAATCGCGTACACTTGACCATCGCTTATACCAAATTGAATGTAGCCCTGATGGACTATCAGGCAGTTGAATTTAGCCCTAAACCCTAATATATGTTCTTCCATAATCAGGCACCTGAAGAAGGCCGGTGGATAAAACAGCCGAAACGTTGTGACTATAAAAACCAGGATAGAAACACCAGTCCAAATGAATAAATGTACAGTAATGTTAATGTTTAGGTTTAATAGTAATAGGTATGCACCCAGGGCTTTCTTCACACATAAAACAAATGTAATACTGATAGCAACACTACAACAATTCATATCTAGTATTTGGTATAAATAAATGGACACATATTTTTCTGAATGTTTACAAAGCTTACATTAGACTGGCATACAGCCAACATACATTGGAAAGAAAGACATACTGGATTGTTTGGAATAAAAACAATCATGTTTCATGCAATTCAAGAGATATTTTTATCCGCCTTTTGCATCAATTAATTCCTTTGTATGCATGAAGGGGCAAATCAATCCATTCTTTTCTTTATGTTGGGTACATAGGAGGTATGTGCGTATGAGCGTTTGGACAGAAGAGTGTGTTTATATATATATATCTCATTACCGAAAATAAAAAGACATTGTGCATGTTTGTGTGTGGGGGGGGGGATATATATGTGAGGTCTCAGGTATGGGAATGTGTGTACGTGTATATGTGTTGGCACATGTTCTACACTATGAATCTGTGGATATTTACGAATACTTGTGTGTGTGTGTATGTGTGTGTGTGTGTTGGACTAAGCCTAGATCAGGAGCCGGTCAGGGAAGATAGCAGTCTTGTATTTCGAACCCCTGCAGTTTCTTAGATAACGGAAAATCGTTAAAAAGCTATTAGGATTAGTTTCGTAGAGATTAAGGATTTTAAGATGTCTTGCTAACATTGGAATTGGGGCAGACAGATTTTAGGTGAAAGTGAAGAAGAGAGAGATCGAGTATCTGCAAAAAAGACAAAGAAAGTAGTAAATAAAGGATAAAAGAGTGCGCAAACTTCGCCGGAAGTGAGGAGAGGGTAATGGAAACATAGGCAAAAAAGAAAAGAAATAGAAGGAAAAATTGGTAATTAGTTATAAAAAGTGGTTTGAAATCGGGCCCGGCGGCAGTTGGGAAAATGCTCTCTACCTTGAAGCCAGGCGTCCTCTTTTTGCCAGATGCGCACACGCGTGATAAATTTAGTTAATTGACCATGACTAGTGAGAAAGACAGAAGATACTTGACACCAGAAACAAACTGATCTCCTTGCTCTCTCTCTCTCTCTCTCTGAAAGACTTGTCACTTTCCTCTCGCACTGATGCTGGACGATGACTTCAGTGCAATTGTTTTGTCTGTCGGATGTTAATGTCTGTGACGCGAGAACACATGTATCCAAAAAAAAAAAAAGACAATTTCCGAAAAGTGTCTTCTTTCTGCTGTCTACACACTAGCATCTCAAACAACCAAGTCTTCATCAAAAGATGGCGGGTATGTTGACCTGAAATCATGAAGTAACATTTTTTGAGCATCGTCATGATTGACTGAGTCCCGTGATCCACTTTGCACCATTTCTATGCATATATATATATATATATATATATATATATATATATAAATCGTAGTGATTATATTTTTACTGATACCAACTCTGATAAAATCTGCTTCCGTCTACAACACTAATGCCACTGACTGGTTTAATATGATGACCATATTTCAAGTTCAGCAAATGCGAGACCTTCGTTAGATAACCTATGGAAATATTTTGTGTAATACACCGATGTTGCAATGTACGAAGCGACTACGTGAACGAAAGGATAGCGATTTTTTAGATGCAGTAGCATATGTACTACCGATTGCAATCACTGACTGACTGACTGACATACCGTAATGTCAGTAATGTAACTTGCTCAGTCTTGCCAATTTTCATCTAAATTTAGATGCATTTCTTTGCGTCTTGGTATCAAATATTGTTATTTAGATGATTTTTTTTAAATAAGCAATCTTTCTTTTTGATTTATAGTAATGAAATAAGTAATATTTATTATGAATTAAGCACCATTTCAATAAGGTAAGTTTTGAAGATTAAACTCACATTTTATTTATTAATATCGAGCAATGTATTTCCTGCATTTTAGGAATACGTATATCAAGAGAATATAAATGTGTCTGGATATTCAAAGATGTTTTTGGCTCAATTTTAGATGTAAATTTGAAAATAAAGTTGGCCACATTGTTAAATCTTCACACAATGAAAGAATTAGCGAATCTATTGTCGGAAGTTCAGATTGGTTCTTTATTCTGAAGATCTTTTTTTCAAGATGTCCTCGATGTGTAAGACAAGGAAAAATCTTGCACTTACTACTGACCGCACTTTTATTAAAAGCATTACTTAAAGACATTCATATATATCTAATTTCATGATTTCATTAAAACAAAAAATATTCTTCCACGATTTAAGTATTTTTTGTTCATTTAAAGAGAATGAATATTTCTTTAGTTGTTATGTATCCATTTTTTCCTTATTCTATATCATCGTCGACTTAAATTATAAGGTTTTAGCTTTTATTAGATCAAGCATTGTCAACTATTATCAATTTTTTACGAATATTTTTCACGCTTTTTTATCACACAAACGGAAGAAAATATTAGCCAGGCATGAACATACATTTACCCCATTCTATTCCTATCAAATTTCTTGGTTATATACAGAAAACAAACCAGAACGCTAAAACTCTGAACACTGTTAATATTTTATGCTGTTTATTCAATAAAAAAACTCACTGTTTATGTTGTAACCTCCGTTTCATCTTCTTCATTTTCTCTTACCTATTTATTTCTTGTTAAAATTGTTCCTTAAATGGTTTCAACTCTCCGCAAAACCCTTCTCACAAACACTCTATGATTTATTCATATGAGAATATCTTTTTTTCCTTTAATCTGATCTTCGTGGATAAAGGTATTCCAGGTTACTCTGACCTAAAGTAGTAAACAAAATTGGATTTAGGAGTTGAAATTTCAGAATGGTAGCTTCCCTAGTTTTCGTCAAAACAAAGATTCAGTCTTACGTAATCCTTTGGAGCGTATTTCTTAGCAAAGTCGAGGTAGAAAATAAACAATACACTGAATAACTTTTCTTGAAAGAGATCAGAGAGTCCATTTATTTCCTGTGTCCGCGCTTTCCTCTCTGACTCAGCTAAGCATTATAAAGAGGAATTTTTGCTCGGATACCTTTCTCGTAATACCGCTCACTGTATCTTCACGCTATCTTTTTCATATTGTTTTGTAAAAACTCAAAGCTCTATAACTCCTCGATACATCAAACCACTTCGTTATTTATACAGCGGCTTGACCTGAATTGAAATAATCGCTTCAGAAACAGTTTCCTGGTGTATACAATCAATAACAACAACTTTCAGCAATCACAATCTGATATCAGATCGAAGCTCATACGATTTCGTAGTCGGTGCTGATAATAATTACGGAAGATGCAATCCTGATCGCTATAACTCCAAAAGTTGAAATCCAGAAAGATCAGATTCCCTAAAGGTTAAAATCCCAAAGAACACAATTCCAAAAGATCAAGTGCATATCGGGGACGGAAGTACAATAACACCGTTCGTAATCTAGTAGGGAAGGATAGCAGTTCCGACGTACATGAAAAAAAAAAACCTGAGTCAAGTCCTGGAACTAAACTAAACGCAATAAACATTACATAAAATTATTTCGTATGTGTACGCGTACAGCCCCCACCACACACACACACACACACAGTCTTCTTGATTTGATCGATAACTAGAATTTGTCACAGAATACGTCGTAAATGCAATTTTAAACAGGTCCACACAATGGTCTTTGTTACTTTACAAAGTGCTTTGTGTGGCCATAGGTACAGTAAAATTCCTAAAGTTGTTCATGAGAAATTTGATATGGCGAATGTATTACGCTAACTAATCACGTAGATATCAAATGCTATTCATTCTCATGGAAGAGTGTGTAGGATATTAAACAGATTACAACATATTAGAGAGAAACAAAAAATAGTTAGATTGGTACTTATCACAAGTAACCATTGCAAGTTCAGCACGCACACGAATATACTGACTATAATGGAAGTAAGAACATTGTGTTGTACCAATCTTCCAAGTTCACAAGACCTGTCACTCTATCATGAAATTCAGCATTTGAAATCTTGGCTTTTACAGTTAGATGAATCAGCTACCAAACAGTCAAACAGATAGACTGATAAACATGAAAACACGGATAGAAAATTGAGTCAGTGAACCTACTCAATGAGTATCGAGCAAACAGCCGTGAAAATAGAGCTGAGTTTAGTCGAACACAAAGCTTTGAAGCACCAAGCTAGGATCAAGCACACCACAGTATCAATAAGCTTGTGTAGGATATATCCATGTTGGAAAATGAACTGTTTGTAGAAATTAGCTTCTGAAAGCTTAAATGGCACTGGGCAGGCCATGTTGCAAGAATAAAAGACAACCGATGGATATCACGATTCACAACATGGATCCCCAGAGACCACATGCGAAACCGAGGCCGAAAACATACAAGATGGAGAGATGAACTGAACAAATTCAGAAAATACTGGCTCTGCGACGCCCATGAAAGAGAATTGTAGCGAATCCTGGGGAAGGTCTGTGTCCAACGATGGACGTTAAAGAACTGAGAAGTCCAATACTGATGATGATGATGATGATGATGATGATGATGATGATGATGATGATTTGTTGAAGAGGAGAGGTCGCTGTATTAGCGGGCCCACGTGGGGGTCAGTTGAAAAGTGGTGAAAGGAACGGGGGTTTATGAAAAGTATGTGCACCGTGGACGTGAAGGTGGAACAAAATAAAAGGGACACATACAAGTACTTGGGTGGACAAGTAAAACGTACATTTGGTGCAGTAATATCAATGGCAAATAACAAATGAAAAGGAAATACACACTATGACGTTAATACGTTCAATCGTGTGAAAAGAAGAGATGAGATAGCTAAAGGTGGGAGCTTTTCAAAGCAGAGGTGTCTGAACTACTTTTGAATCCATAGAGAGGAGGTCGGCGAAATGATACCGATCTCAGTGAGGAGGAAAGAGTGAGAAAGTAGCTGGTAACAAGTGCTGGGGCCAAAGAGCGTAATCAGCAAGAGGTGTCGGCACCAATGAGCGTTTAACGATGTGCGTCCAGGGCTTCTATAGATGGTCCTCGAAGGAAGTGACGTTTTTTTATATCTAGCTAAGAGAAAGGTTTCGTATCTAATCCCTAGCTAAAAGTATAAGGGGTGCTTCAGTACCCCCTTGCAGTCTGGAGGGCTGCAAAGAGTAGTTAAAATTAGATATAGAAAGAAATAGACTGGCGAAAGAAAGCAGAAATCTAGGAAGGTTTCAACAATGAAATGGTAAAAATCATGGCCAAAACTTATGCAAAAATCAATTACCAAGAGTAACAATGAATGCTAGCAAAGGTTTGGCTGTAAAAACCAAATAATGTTGCAAAACAAAATGTTAACTTAGGTTCCTGATATAATACAAAATGTCTCTGTTTTTCAGAAGAACGCTGTATGGAAAATTCTTTGTGTTTGCTAATTGTTCGAAAAAGTTCGTGTACGTGTATCCAAATTTTGCATAAGCAAAACTGAATCAAGTTATTACAAAAATGGATAATTGTGTAAATACTATATACTACATGGATGTAGACAGCACATGGATTCGTATTGTATATATGTATAAAAAGATTGGTCAAGCAAATATGTCTCGATGTTTGGCACAAGGCATGCCAATTGGTAGTAGTGTTCATAGAAGCCAAAGTACGCGAATGTGACGGTGAGGGTATAACTAACAGCTGTATTAATGGTCTGCGAGACCAGCTCGATAGTAGCTTTTTCAAGGCGAGACCCTCACATCGAGTCTCATACGGGGTCCGTCCGAAAAAGAACCAACCAATTATCATATCTCAAGAAATTGTTCAGTAAATTGAAAGGTTTATTAGCAAACTAACGCATCAATCAGATTTGCCATTCCTCCTACTGTCAAGATTTGTCTCCCCTACGACTTCTGGCTTTTTCCAAAGTTGAAACTCCGTTGTAAGGGCTATGTCGAATCGTGCACAAGATTAAGGAGAATGTGAGTAGTTAGCTGATGGCGATTCCAAAAGAGAACTTTCTTTCTCTGGAAAAAATGGACTGGACGCTGGATAAGGGTGGAAGGTCCAAGGAAGAGTATTTTGAAGGGACTAAGCTACTGTTGTCGCAGTTGGGTTATCGTTTTGTAAATATAAGATGGCTGGGTATATAATGGACATATTTTATTAGACATGGTTTTTAGACTAAAAATCTAATACCCGATTTTTACTTTTTTTTTGTTAGATCTACTTGTACAGTATCCTATGACTTTTGATGTGGTCCCTGGGTGTATCAGTGCCCAGCTATTAATTGCCTGACAGTAGTCATAAAGTGTGTAAGCAAGGAGTTAACAACTCCCTAATCTCCAAAAGATGTTTAACATATGCTCTGGTCTTTTTGTCACCTCTAACGATCCTAAAAGCCACAGAGAGAGAGAGGGGGGGAGAGGGGATGTTGAGAGAGGGGGAGCTGAGGAATACAGAGCGATCAGAGATGCTTCCCAGGTTAGATAGATTTTAATAAATATTGAGTTCACGATTTGAAAACCACGTCGAACTAACATCCTGAATGGTTGATTTGATCCATTGACTTCGTGTATTTTTGCCCTCTTTGACTCTTCACCGATTTTAATGGGCACACAACTGTGGAAAGGACAAATACTGAGAAATTTGAAACTTCAACGAAAAATTTTCGGCATAGTTTGAACGAAAAATAACATTTTCCATGGGAAGAGTTAAGTCGTAAATACAGACAAGCGCTATTTTGTTTTTTGTTTTTTGGGAGGTTTTTTGTTTGTTTTTTTAATCTGACAAAATACTTTGAATATATGAAGACTAATGCAAGTGAATTCTCGCAAAACTCTACTTGAAACGTCTACTTAAATAGCACGGCAGATCTTGGAATGAGAAAACATTTTTTTAGAAAGACAAAAAGGCCAAATACCGTTCTTATTAACAAATCCAACCTGATCTTCTAATTTTCTTTAGATATGTCTGTACATCTCTATTAGACGCTTTTCGGGCTGTCGGTCAGTCTGTTGATCATTTGGTCGGCCCCAGTTACGTTAAACAACAAGAAGGAAGGAGCAAGTGTCATTAAGATATGTGACGTCATTACAATATGTGACGTCATTAAAATATGTAACGTCAATAAAAGGAATCTTTAGCATCAATTTTTTACCCACTGCTAATTAAGACGTCAGAGAATTCTGAGGTCCACGTTTTGGTTTTTAAAAAGCTAAAGATTGCAAAAAAAAAAAGAGATTTTTATTGAAAATAATACTAGCAGAATATTTTCATGTCGCAATAGTTTACAAGTATGAGTATTAATCGACTCAAATAAAGACTACATTCTCTTCTCCTTCCTACTCTTTTCTTACTTCTGCTACCCTGGATGATGGATTGAACCAGACGTCTAGCTCTAAACGCAATTTGAGTTTATGCTTGGGATACTTTTTAAGTAATTTTTTCCCAAAGAGGACAAAGGCAAAAATATCTCCTTTGATCACTTTTCAACTTTGAGAACTGATTACCGCTTCCATTTTTCTGACTCTTGTTCCTTTGGTTGTGTGTATGTCCAAATCATCCCAGGTCATCTCATGTTTTCGAACTTGAATCTAGATCGAATGATTTTGTCAATTCCTAGGGACAATTTTAACTCCCAGGATGGTCTGAGCATTCTGTGATTTTTGTGGTTATCATCAACGCGGAATGGGAATTAGTACCACCTAAAAAATACTTCTTTTAACAAACCTAATTGAGTGAGGAATCAGTTTAATACCACATTATAGGAGTTCCTCAAGACAAGAATAATCAATTGAAAAAGAGAGCGCGTTGGTGAAGCCACCTATGTTTACGTTTCGTACATAACTTATAACTTTCATGCATTGAAAGAAAAGACCATAGGATCACTAAGAGGAGCAGGCCCCAAAGTGGACACTTTCGTGACGGAGATTGTTTTAGCTTCTACGGTCGTTTGGCAACCAAAGTTGCGTCAGCTGGAGCCATTTTTGGACGGATGGTTCCTATTCTTCCCACGTTAAGCTTCAACCTTGTGTCACATTTTGCTGTAATGGGACAGCGAATAAATTACCCATCCAGTACCACGAGGTAGGATTGAAACCTTCGTTTCAGACCCGGAGGCCGGTATCCTACCTCTGGACGGTCAGTAAGAATGAATATAAGCAATATATTTATTCAGCATATATTCTTCATCCAACAAAGTTCATAAACAGACTGAAATCAAGTGTCAAGGGGTTGTATAGATGTATCAGATTTTTAATAATCATAAAACATATGTAAACAGATTTAGATGAATAATGATATGAAATTGACTAACTGTGATTGATAGAATCCGTAACCTAATGATTAAAAAAAAGCATTTATTTTGAACAATAAATATTTGATTTTTCTACTTGATCTCGGTCTTTATAAATGCACTTGACCCAACGCTTCTCCATTAATCACATTGATCTAACATTATTCATTAAAAATCTCTGGTCAAAGTTTATTTAATAGTTGTCTCACTGTACCGGTTACTTTGGAGGCTGAACAATGCAAAACTTTTTTCGGGATTAAAAGTCAAGCCTCTCTCTCTCTCTCTCTCTCTCAGAAAAATTCATAGCGTAATCTTCACTTGGAGACCAAACAAATAAACACTCACAGAGAGAAAGAGAGAGATTGTGTGAGATATTGATGATGAGGCGTATTGATAGAGACAGAGAGAGAGAGAGTGAGCAGCTAATCATATTTTTTTCTGCCATGGCTCATGATGTGTGGGGGGGGGGGCTGTGGCTCTCTATGCCGGACAAACCTTGGCCAATCCAACTTATTGGCGAGGGTTTTTTCTTCATCATTCTCACTTTCACTGAATTAACTTATACCCACTTCTTCTACATAATACCGAAAATAATCTACCCTTTTCTTTCTATTGTCTTCCTGCTGTCTTTTGTCACTCAAGCCACCAAACTTACTTTATTTGCCCCATTAGAACCCTTATGAACCTTTTCTCTTTTTCTTCTAACCTCTTTTAACTTTCTTTCTCTTGAATTCTTGGTGTCTTTTCAATGAGGTGACTGTGGCTGGCTATCCTTAAGACACTGCAGATGTTCCAAGGAGATCACCCTTAACTATTCTCTTGGTCAAATAAATCTATTAAAGATATCTCTACCATCCTTTTAATGTGTGAAAAGAGTTACACTGAAACGCTTGCATATATATGTATATAATTATCGTATTTATGATTAAGTATATATTTGCATATATGCTCATTCAAGAGTTTATTTAACAAAAATATCATGTAAAAATAAGATTTTACATTTGAAAGTGATCGAACTTGTTTCCCAATACCTCCACATTATTATTCCAGGCTATGGACTCGCCGACACACCACTCGTAAATAGATCGACAGAGTAGAAAGTTGAAAAGTAAATTTGTTGCTTCTCTGAATTACAATGGACTATTTTAGGATATCCTCGGCAGTAGACGTTTGTGAAACACAAATAAAAAGGATTCGTCGTGCAGGAAACGAATCAACTTTGGGATTGGCTTCAAATCATTAACAAGACGTCATACTCAAGAATTCGTAATACACTGATACAGTTCAGTAGTTCGAACATCTGGCTGACATCTGAGAAGCCTCTGATTATATTCAATGCCTTAATGGTTCAGTTCGTAACCAAATTCAATTTATGATAAACCTCTTCCGCATGGCAACACTATCGGATTTAGTATCAGTAAAATGTCTAATATCCCAGTGTTTTCTTATGTAAAGATGATATCATTGGTTTATATGCCGCCTGAGATTGAAACTAACTCAACAGATTTAATATTCGCATGGGTGCACACTCAATAGAAGTGGCACGGAAAACGAATCACACCTATTGTTATAGTTATTGATCATTCATCGTCAAATACGTTTTGGGGGTGACCTACGTGAGTGAGCCCAGTGTTTCAAAAAAATTATGTTATGTGTAGTATAAAATAAAATCCATATACAATACAATATGATGATACCCTATATAAAATAACAAACTACCTGTATAATGACACGGCTCTAAAAAATAAATCAAAGCTAGTTATCGAAAGGGGGGCGGTGGTGTTCGATCAACACTGATGGAGAGCCATGTTTATATAACTGATTTATTTTCAAATTATTTGAATATGACTGATGATCCCATCAAGAAAAGTTTTCACATAATGCCTTATTATCTAATTCTGTGTAAAATATTGAAAAAACATATCTTTATATACATGTATCTTTGATGGGATACCCAGTTTTCTCTGGAGATAAATATCTTCAAATTTGGAAATATGTACTTGAATATATTTCTTCTTACTCAACACAACAAATTTAAAATATATTATTCACACTAAAAAATTTACTTTCCTTTATTTCTAATCTGCCCTAATGATTCACTGTCGTAGATTGATGGCCAGGGTTGAGTTGTAGAGAAAAAATGGTTAACAATCGTTTTATAAGTAAACACCAAAAACTGTATAAAATCATTTTTTTATTCCGATGAAATATTTTGTACCTTCAATAAATAAAACCTCCGAAACCTTTGAAAAAGTTCATTTTAGGGGAAAAAAATTAATCTAAATATAGATTGTTTCTATTTGCGTGGGGGTTCTTTTTTTAAATATAAATATAATGCTAGATTGTACCCCTAATTTCCGTCCACTGTACGGAAATATGGGTTTAAAGTATTTTGGAACTCCTGCTGTGAAGATTTTTTTTCATCTTTAATTATGTTTAGATGAAATTTTTTGGAAAAATGATTTCGGACGATCGTACTATGAGCGAAATTGAGAGTTCAGGTCAGCATTATTTTTACATCGTGAACAGATCTCCCTTGACACAAGACAAAACTATATCACAACTGACAATTTGTCAAGGTAACGAGATTCCAATTTATTGAGAGTACAAAAATACAGTTAGCAGCCTTTACTTGGAAAACGAATCGTAAAAACCCACTAAAATATTAAGATGACGGTAAATCGTAGTTAAATATAGATAATGGTTTACAATACTTCATCAGATGACAAAATCCCGACCTGGTTTGTCATTCAATAGAAATCTGTTTTGGTAGTATGTGGTGCTGGGGTGATCAATTTTAATAAATGGAAAAGGGTAGATCAATGAATAAGTTGATTCTCTCACCTGTTGTAAAGTCTGAATTTTCGAGAAAACTAGAGATCGATTCAACATAATCTTTACCTTGCAAATTGAAACCCTTCACTAAAAAACTATCCAGAGAAAGAATTCTAAGGAAAAAAAGGATAACACGTCAATTTCGGACATCATCAGTCTTTCAACGTCCGTTGTTTGATATAGACCTTCCCCAGGATCTGCTACATTTCTCTATAATGGCCGTCGCAGAGCCAGTATTTTCTGAATTTGTCTAGTTCATCTCTCCATCTTGTATTCTGTCGGCCTCAGTTTCGCATGTGATATCTGGAGATCCATTTTGTGAGTCGTGATGTCCATTGGTTGTCTTTCATTCTCGTAACATGGCCAGCCCATTGCCATTTGAGTTTTCTAATAGATTCTATGATGTCTCTGATACCCGTTTTCTTTCTGTTATATTGTGCTGTCTTGTGATCTCTCCACGTGAGGTTGAGCATGATCTTCTCATGTGCACGCTGCATGCCTCTCAGTTTTCGGGTTTGTCTCTTGGTTAGGTTCCATATTTTAGCTCCATAAGTGACTATCGGGAGGATGCATTGGTTATATACTCTTTTTTTTAGGATTATTGGGATCGTCTTGTTTTTGCAGGTTGAGCTTACTTTGCCGAAAGGAAATGTTGAAATTTTCAGCCTTCAAGCTTCCTTGTTCACGTATTAGAGACATAGTCTGCCAGCAAGTCAGCCAACCAGTTAACCAGCTGGACCAACTTAAATCTTAAAAACGACACTTAATTCGACAGTCTTGGTGACATTTTTCATTATCATGACGCTTTTATAATATCAAAATACAAATGGTATCCGACATCCGATAGATTTACGGACTGTAAATGAAATTGGGAGTGGGGAATCTTAATTTGAATGCGTTGTTGATTTTCTCGTTGCCTGAAATAGATTTTAGCTGTTTATTTAATTACATAGGCTGTATAAAAATCAAAAAAAGAAAGAAAACGTTATCGAAACTTCGAAAGATCGTATATTGAACAATCGTAAATCGGGTTCTATCCGTAATTACTGAAACAGATTGATGAAAAAATGAGAAAAAATGTTTTTATACGGAAAATGAAGGAAGGAACAATTTTATCACTAAAAAAAAAACCTGAATATCGGGCATAATTCCTTTAGTTTGAAAAAAAAAGGACTGTCAAGATTTTTTTTTTCTACTTTAATGTTCGCGTGCATTGTTTTGGTTTTGTTTTTTGAAGAAAAATATGTTTTCTCCAGTTATTTTTTTTTTAAATAAGATGTGCCTATCAGTTTTTTCTAAAGAAAACCGTTTCTGTTTTTTGAAGGCGGCAATCGTCCAGTCTGCTTGTGGTTGACAAATTATAAGCACGATTTCAAAATTTAAAAAAAAAAAATGACCCGATTTTTTAGCCTTCTAGTTACGTTATCATAAGGGAAAGGCTTTCACAGTGAAGCATAAATAGCATTTTCACTACCATTACTTCTCTCTTTTATAGACGCTCAATTTTCGTCGATGTATGATGAAAATCGGACAAAACCATATAAAATTATTTTGCCAAAGAGAATAATAATAATAATGATAATAATAATAATAATAATAATAATAATAATAATAATAATAATAATAATAATAATAATAATAATAATAACAACAACAACAACAACAATAATTGAAAAAATTCCACACAATTTTTTTTTTAAGATTCAGGGCTGGGGGAATTACCTCTGTCGACCTTTGATGACCTCTGAGTTCAAACTATCATAGACTATGTGATCAGTTGACCACTTATGAGTCTAGATGTTGAATATTAGGTCGATGGGCCTTGTAGATTTTTCGTGAATAGGGCACTGACAACAAAAGGCTTAAATATTAGTTTACTAGTAAAGGAAACCGGCGTTTCTGGGGATATAACCAAACAGGAAAATATGTTTTTGATCTATTTGTTCTTACATAGCAAAGCGAAGTCACCTTTGCTTAACTTGTTACATTCGATGTGAGAAGATGTACATATTGGCTCATTTTGAGAATCTTCGATGCAAAATTGTAACTTGCAACATAAAAAATTGGCTAGATGTGATCGGAAATAGCCTTTGGTGACCTGAAATGGCTATAGAGTTCAACTCAGCAATGGAAGGATGTTCCTCGAATGACCTCCGAGGTCAATCTTATATAGTTGACCTCTCCTCAGTCTACGTACAAATAAACAAAAGGATCAAATATATATATATATAGGTAAATAGACTATATATATAGGTAAACAGACCATATATTCGACAGAATTTGATAATTACAAAGGCAATTTCTTGAGATTTCATTGCTCGGCACCGATTTTATTTGGTAACAAATGAATAGCATTTGATTGTGTGAATAAATAAATGAGCGGCGTGTGAGAATCAAATCCACGTCCACCTTGGAAGCAGCCTTATATGCAAGCTCTACCCTTAAGGACCGAGCTGACTAGGTGCACATGGCAAGGCAGGAGTTTAAAACGCATTTATTTTACTTATTTCCTTATTCGTCGATCTTATGTCATTCCTTATGATGGCAGTGTGAATTAGCAGTAAATGGACAATTTACATCGAACAGAATGCAATAATTATGAAGATAATTTATTCGGAACAATCTCATTTGACTTGGTAGAAAACGAGCGGCCTTAGATCGAGTGAATAAATAAAGAAATAAGCTTCGGATGGGGTTCCAACCTGCGCCCATCAGGGTTTTTTTTTTAAAATAATGATGACATTTCTTTATGACACGATGTTCAAGTCCTTGATTGAGGAGGTGACCCAAGGGAGGCCGTACGTAATCTTCCAGGACTCTGCTCCTTCCTGCATAGCCCACATGATTTAGGGGTCGCTGATTGAGAATATTCATGATCAAGTGACCCCTAATTGTGGCCGCTCTTCTGAACTGTTATGTCTGGGTTCTGTCGAGAGGGAGACTAACCAGGAGCCCAACAATGTCATATACTCGTTGAAGGCCGACATTGTGGACGTGATGGCCAACATGAACGAGAACCACATGATCTAAGCATGCAATCGCTTTCGAGGCCGCATCAAGGCTGACGGTGGTTTTATTGAATAACCTGTTGCTTTATTTGTAATTTTTATACATTCAATTTTTTCAATTCCTTTATATTATAATTTGTTCTCAATTACCTACCCTCTCTCTCTCTCCCCCTCTCTCTTTCCTCTCTTTCTCTCTCGCTCTCTTTCTGTGTTTGTGTGTGTGTGCGTTTGCTAAGCTTAGCTTAGTACGATAAAAAGCCACAACTATGGGGCACCTACTTAGGATCATAGCAGTAGTCTGCAACACTTACTAATACTTTATGGCAAGTCTCTTTGTCTGTCCGTCTGTCTCTGTCTGCCTGTCTCTCTGTCTAACTCTCTCTCTCTCTCTCTCTCTCTATATATATATATATATATATATATATATATATATATATATATATATATATACTTGTGTGTGTGTGTGTGCAACAAAATGGTTTTATAACGACTTGCAAAAAGAGAACCATCGCCGGTTATAAAGCTCAACGACGAGTCAGTTCTTTTGTTTGGAATTTATTTTATAATCATTATAAATAACTACTTTATAATTAACCTTTTCCCTGAAATGGAAAAAGCGCTTCCCTTCACTTCTGACCTCTGAAAAAAAAATCCCCCCACTCTTAATCCTCGGACGAAGAAAATCCCGATTGAGTTTCTTTTTTTTTTTGTTTTTTTTTTGTTTGCTTATTTTGTTTTTTTCTACTCGCAGTTCTCAAAGAATGAATGGTTTTGTCTTTTGTTTTTCAATTATATGTGCTTTCAACTTACTAGACCGTTGAACTTTCTGGGATTGTTAATTTTTAGAAAAACATTTTTTAAGTTCCACAATAGGGTCTTATTCACTATGTAATGTTACCATATTGATTAAATGGACCTTTACTATCTACCATTTTTACGGAAGTACGGCTTACATGAATCATCTTCTCTTTTTCTGATTACCCCCCTTTAATGCCATCAACACCAACCAAATCCCTAAGCCTAACCCCGCCAAAATTTAAATTATTAAAAGAATTGAAATTTGAAAATATTCGTGCTACTCTCCTTGAAACCATGAACACCTACCCCAACCCTCATCCTAACCCCTAAGAAAATTAAAATTACTAAAAGATTTAAGATTTTTCCCCCCATTTTTCAAACCAAATATGAAAATGGCGGGAAGTGTGTCCCCATTTTTTCGTTACAGTTATATCGTGTATAGAATATTTCGGAAAACTTTCAAAATGTTTTTATAAAAACAGATAGATTACCAGAAGTTTCAAGGATTTAATGGATTGAAAGCGCCTACAATTGAAAGAAATTCTCACGGGAGAACTGTGTAATACTATAACTAGTGTGTGGATTTTAGAAGTATCTAAGATCGATTGTCGATCACAAGGTTTCAACTGAAGTCCAAACTCAAAATATATAACCAAGTCCAGAGCTACAGGAAGAAAAATTGCTGACCGTTTGTTGCTGAGGGCTGGAGTCAGTTGTTCCTATTCAACACAAACTTTACTTATCCTTGCCACTCGAGTACTTTGATCTCAGCAATTAGCCGTAGAACTGACCGATTGACCATCTATCGAACACTTCTGGGAAAGTTAAATTGAATTTTGTAATCCGAGAGCATTTTAAAGAATTATTTTGTCATTGTAAACCTTTAGATGCGCCTTCTCCTCGACTCTTCAAGTTATCAAAATATGTAAATTCACTTTGCCACTGTACCGACCCAAATCCGATGACGTTTCAACCAACTCCACCGACAGCTCTTTGGCGGATCTTTAGGCTATATAAGGCGTTGGTGGGGTCAGCCCAGAACGAGATAGGTCCATCTGTCGCAACCGCCAGGTTGAAAAAAAACGATTTTCACTTTTGACTACCAAATCAGAAAAAAACGACAGTCTTCAACGCCTCAGCCTAAACAGAATGTGCTCGGGATAAAGATTTTTTTTTCTGTGTTTGATGAGATCCAAAGGGAATTCTATATTACGAATTGCTGAATTCTGGAAAAGCTATCACTGTGCGATACTTCAGTGATCATTTGGGTGGCTTTGATGACACATTTTCGGAGTCAGGAAATCGAGCTGTGATTTCGCTGCATTACAGTTCAAAACTTCAAGTTACCAAGGCAATGCAGCGACGATGATAGCGCTGGGATAGAAATTTCTCCCTTGTGCGATGTATTCTCCAGACCTGTCACCCCCAGACTATAACTTGATTCGCTTCATACAACGCTCCTCGGTCAGTGGTTCCAACAATTTCAAAATATCAAAAAAAATCTTCGATCGATTCCTCGAATCGAAAACGGAATCGTTCTTTCATGACGGAACACATTATGCACCCGAAAAGATGCAGAAGGTCGTGGAAAATCTAGGGAAAATCCTTCGATGACTTAACAATGATGCCAAGAATGATTGAAAGATTTTGTCAAAAATGCTGGAAACTTTTGCATCGACCCACATTGCCCAAATGAATTACGACTGACCGAAGGGTGATTATAAAGATAAACGCATAAATATCACTGTCATAGAAAGTTGTGATTGCATATACACCCAGACTTCCATTGATAACAAGAAAGCACCAAGATAGCGTATACAACAGCAAACACTATAGTAAGGGGTAGTAATTTTCCAAGGATCCGCCTTCAAATCTAATCAGTTCTCTCGTTGCCTATTGTCCACCCTCAGACGAAATATTATTGAAATTCATTAATAACTTTTGGGGATACCATGTAGATAAACATGAAAATTTGGATGATATTATTGTGATTCGGACATATAAATACGACGTAAGAGAGATAATTGTGCATGGATCCGCTCCGAACTTTAATCAGTTTTCCTCCCCAGCCTATTGGCCAAAATGTCATAAGAATTCATTGATAACGCTTAGAGATATCGTGTTGATAGTCATGACCGTATACATGGGTGTAATTGGGGAAAAAAAATACAGAAAATATCTCTATCGGAAAAAGATTCCTAATCTGCCCACCACCTCTTTCTTTCATATCCTTCCACAAAATGTCATGTAAATCCATTTAGTATTTCGGAAGCTCCCCTCAAGGTGCAATGGGGAGGTGCAGCCTGAGGGACAGTGCCCTGGAACTAGACATTCAATTTTTTTCCTGTTTTCCAGCCAAAAGACAGGGGGATCAGATATGGCTTCTTCTGTGTAACCAGTCTGTTTCTGTCTGACCAGGTCTTACCGGGTCAACTAGTTATGGAAGTGCTTGTCCAAGTGTTCACTCACCCGATATTTCCTCTATCAGCCATCATGGTACGCTAGTGACGAGACATTTCTATCAAGATATGTAATGATGAAACAGATTGCAGGGAGAAGTGGATTTGTGCCTTTCCTAAAAGTATTTGTGCAAAGTAGATATAAAGTGCCCCAGCCGAAATTCGAATTCGGTTTGCCGGTTCTGTAATCGATAAATGCTTCGTTGCTCGTCACCTCATCTGGTCGCAGTATGAGAAATACAAAGAGAAATGGAAGACGATATGAAAAAGAAAAGAACAAGAAGAAAAGAAAAGAAATGAAGGAAATCAGAGAAAGATGGAAGAAATGAAAACAGAGTTATGAGAAAGGGTAGCAACAGAATGAAAATTACAAAAGAAAAAAAAAAGAAATGAAGAAAAAAAAGAAAGAGTAAAAGACGCAAAATAAAAAGAAAAAGAAAATAGTTTAAGAGAAACTTGAGAGAAAAAGATTAGAACACTGACTAATGCTCTCATCTTGGTTGTTATGGTCACAATATTCCAGCCGTTGAACCCTACGGCGTTTTTCTCGTGTCTTTTGTAGTTGATGTATAAAAAGCATTGGGCAACAACCAAGATGAGGACGCAAGCCCGAGTAAAACAGAGTATAAAAAAGATAATTCAGTCAGAAAAAGAAGGGGGAAAAAGAAAAGAAAGAAATAGCAATGAAGAGCAAACTGGTGTGGAAGAGTAGAAGACAAACGGGGCAAAAGAGTTAAAAAAAAAAAAAAAAAAGAAGAAAAGACGAAGAAGAAGCATGAATACGTGGATAAAAAGTAAAAAAAGAAAAAGAAAACGAGAGTTGGGTGGTTATGGTTACACAAGTGAACGCGTGCAATAGTATCTGACGCAATCCGCCGTTCTGACTTATACAAAATCTGTTTACAGTCTTGTTCATAATGACTTCCTTGCAGGCACATATTAGTTTCAAATGACGCTCGCCGAAAACATTCAGGATAACAAGCGGCAATCTAAAATGATCCAAGTTTTATCAAACGGTTAGAGCGTCTCTTTTAGCGGTACAAATGCTGGAGCGTTCTTCTTCCAACACTGACATATTTTTTTTTTTTTTTTGAATCACTTAATGATATTAGGTCGCTATTACCGGAGTAAGTATCCAAACAATTCAACAAAATAGTAGTAGTAGTAGTAGTAGTAGTAGTAGTAGTAGTAGTAGTAGTAGTGGCAACAACAACAGCTGCAGTAGTAGTGGTAATAGTAGTAGCAGTTATAATAATAATGATGGGGAAAAGTGGTATCAGCACAAGCCAGAGGCAGTTTTGGAGAATGACAACCACAAACTACTGTGGGACTTTGACATCCAAACTGACCACCTCATCCAGGCAAGAAGGCCGGACTTAGTAATAGTAGACAAAAAAAGGAAGGCCTGCCAAATAGTAGACGTGGCTGTGCCTGCAGACCATAGAGTAAAAAAGAAGGAGGCTGAAAAAAGGGAAAAATACCAGGACCTAGCAAGGGAGTTAAAGAAAATGTGGAACATGAAAACCAGGGTAGTACCGGTCATAGTGGGAGCACTAGGAACTGTCCCCAAAACGCTGAGGGAGAGACTGGAGGAGATCGGGATTAGGGGGAGGATAGAGACCGTACAGACCACAGCACTACTGGGAACTGCACGGGTACTGAGGAAGGTGCTAGAGATATAAGTACTGCAACGAATTGTAGCTCTGTCATGATATGCGAAAGAGGGAGGAGACGTTAGCTGAAGACCTGAGGAGACTTATTGTCACTCAGCCCTCAGCGATAACCACTGGGCAACCGGTGTGAAACTGTAAATCGCAGAATTACTGCGACCTGCTAGTACTAGGAGAGGAGGGCTGGAGACTTGAGGAGACTTGCTGTCACTCAAACTCCAGCGGTTACCACCAGGCAACTGGTGTGAGATTCCAAATAATAATAATAATAATAGTTTGGGACTGCACGAACAGTTGGGAAAGTGCTAGAAATATGAGATCTGCGACCCCAGCTGTTAGCAGTGGCCTAACAGAGAAGGAGAGATGAAAAGAGAGGAGGAAGAAAAAAACACAACACATACCACTAATGCTGGTGGAGGTACGAACCACAGCGCTGCTGTGATAGGCGAGGGAGATATGAGAGGAGGACTGAAGACCTGACGAGACTCACCGTCACTCGTCCTTCAACGATAACCACCGAGCAACTGGTGAGAAACGGTTAACAGCACAGCATTGTTGCGGAGAGGAGGGCTGGGGACTTGAGGAGACTTGCTGTCACTCAGTCTCCAGCTGTGACCACCAGGCAACTGGCGTGAAAATTATTATTATTATTATTATTAATAATAATAATAATAATAATAATAATAATAATAATAATAATAATAATAATTAGTAGTAGTAGTAGTAGTAGTAGTAGTAGTAGTATCATCATCATTATTATTATCATTATTATTATTATTACTATTAATAATAATAATAATAATAATAATAATAATAATAATAATAGTAAGAACTGAAAGGGACATGAGTTGAAAACGAATAATTTTTTTTCTTTTTCGAAGATTGCTGACAGCATAGTCTTGGTATTCCAAAAATATTTATTTATTCATTTTCAGGAATGCGCAGAAGGAATGCGCAGAGGACCAAATTCAGAAACTTTTGAAATTTAAAGACGTGCAATAAGAATAGAATGTGAAGAAAGGTTCAGAGAGTGACGAATGAATAAGCTATGCACGAAGCTTAGAGTGGTTCAAGGTCACGTTTGCAGAGTATCCAAAGAGAATCACGTGTTTATCTCTATATATATATATATATATATATATATATATGTATATATATATATATATATATATATATATATATATATATATATATTCCATGACCCTGGTGTTCTTCCCCTACCGTAGACCAAAGGACATCGAGTATATCACAAGCAGCAACACCATAATTGATAATCAAGTATTCTGCAGAAAAGGCAACCCTAAAAACAATCAAATTCTGCCAGCCATGCAACAGTAGAAATAGCCTTTGCTGTAACCACGGTAACATACTGATACATTCACCAGCACCATAACGAAAAAGACTTCCAATATCAAAATAACAAAAGTAACAATATAATGTGTCTCCTTGAGTGCATACAATGTGAAATTCAGTACATGGGCAAATAGGAATGGCGGTTTAACATCAGACCTAACAACTACGGGCATAGAATGAGATAATCCAGCTACTACTCCCAGAAGAACAACACTTCTTGTCTACCCGACTGCAGCTTCAAAATTCACTGTTATTGAAAAGATAGAGAAGAATACATGAAACGAAGTCGCTAAGATTATTGAATATGTGGATGAGATGCCTTAAAATACTTTCATCTTACGGACTTGATACCAAATTAAATAACACAAATTTTTAATGAAAATATCTCCTGCGCAGACATTCTAGAACATTACCCCAACAACAACATTCAAACACCCCACCTATCCAGACACACAGAGACACACAGACACACCAATACTCGTATATATATATATATATATATATATATATATATATATATATATATATATATATATATATATATATATATATGTATGTATATATATCACTAAAAAATGAAAAATCACATTGTCAACTTGACTTACTTATTTTTTTTTTCTTTACCAACGAAAGGACCATCTCACATGGTACACATCTGATTAATCAAAACTCCAATAGATGTTTCCACGGCCCATCAGATTACATCAGATTGTCTAAGGTTTTTGTTAGGCAATTTAGAGTTTTCGTACTCTATACCAATTAACGCCCTCATAAAACGTGGACAACTGCCGGACATCACGACTCACAACATGGACCCAGGATATCATATGCGAAATAGTGGCTGACAGAAAATGAGATAGTGTGACGAGCTATACGAATTCAAAAAATACCGGCTCCGTGACGCCCATAATAGAGAGGTCTGGCAAATCTTGAGTTAGGTCAAAGTCCATCGACGGGTACTAAAAGAATGATGATGATGATGATGATGATGTTGATGATGATGATGATGAACGAAGATTTACATTTTCTCTCATTTCTTCATCTCTCTACGTACATACGAACCCTTCATCCCCGCCCACAGCTCCTACACATACATTCTAGAATGACTGATATCCTGACACTGCAATATCTAAGCTGGACAGAGATAAGTTCCCATGGTCACCTACAGCTTAGACCCCCGATTCTTAGAAAACACTGTTCAGTTGATCACCAGAGTCACAAATACACAGGAATTATAATACATACATTAACCATTTACATGATGGTTTTTATACAGGAAAAACTTCACATTTCTGTGTCTGTAACTTCCGACAATAACCTATAACCGCTGACCATGGAGTTATACTCCGAAGCATGTCCAGAGATTACAAAATTATAATGATTTACTTCTGTAATTCAATTTGATTATTTATAGTTCGCAGGAATTAACTATGATGTTCATTACAAAAAATGAATCATTTTGAGTTGGCAGTATGGCTACAATTATGAATTATCAAATTGAATGACAGTAGTATATCAATCTACCGAAATAATTCAACTCAAAACATGTTTTTAATTTTCTTTTTTTTTATCTCAATAAATTACATTGATTCCGTAGTTTGTTTCTGTTGGCCATGGCGATGAAATGAGCTGAGTTATCGTGCGCCAAGTTATCCTTGTGCTGAGAAGTCGGCATTTAGTTGCCGATATTAGGTACACCTGCGCGGAGAAGTCGATGAACGTATTAAACCATATCAAATTCCATGTCTTGTCAGAGTGACTTCACATTTCATTTAAATGTTTATCTCGTTCACTTAACTAAATCTTAACCCAGGTTGTTTACAAACTTGTAATTCCGTGAAGTATCAGAGAAACTTACGCCTCTGTCATGCGCTTGGTTCAGATTTCTGCGTTCCAAACTCTTTCTTTCGATATTGGTCAGTTTTCAACGAATTGACTAATCACATCGTAACGTACAGAGACCGTGACAAGCTTATTGATAATATTGAAAATAATCTAACCATATAATGAGCTAATATGCAATTTTTCGTTCGTTTATTTGTTTGTTTGTTTGCGCTCAAATAGGATGATCTCATTGGTTGATTTACCTTCCTATGATGACGTAACAATAAAAATGATGTCATAGAAACTCTTGAGACTTCATGTCTCATCATACATTACAACAGTTTGAGATGAGTTGAGACATTGAAAGAAACTTGAAATTAGGATACTTGAATTATTAAAAATAAACTGCCTAATAAAATAGCTTTGAGCCATTTAATGCAGATTCATATATGAATAATCCCATCATCATGTGAATATTTAGTATTGATAATGAAACGCTATCATCAACATTGCTTCTATTATCAAAGTACGCCTTTCCCACTCTTCGTTCTATAATGATAATGATAATAATGATGATGATGATGATGATGATGATGATGATGATGATGATGATGATGATGATGATGATGATAGAAACAAAGGAAAAGGGGTTAACACCCAAATGGCGGTAGAGGAACCAGAGCAGTGTTGTGATAGGTGAGGGAGAGATGAGAGGGGGACTGAAAGACCTGAGGAGACTTACTGTCACTCAGCCTTCAATGATGACCACCGGGTAACTGGTGTGAAACTGTGAGCCACAGTACTGCTGTGGACTAGGAGAGTGTGGAGAGGAGGAGACTTGCTGTCACTCAACCTCCAACGGTAACCACCAGGCAACTGGTGTGAAATTGCTAATAATAATAATAATAATAATAATAATAATAATAATAATAATGATAATAATGATAATAATGATAATAATAATAAGACGAAGAAGAAGAAGAAGAAGAAGAAGAAGAAGAATCCTACATATCTTTCTGCTTGTTTGCTTGTACGATCTTCATTCTCTCTCTGATTATTATACATTTCTTTCCTAGTGTCTTCTCACACCAATAAACTTGTTGATTTATTTGTTTCATCATGTTCTTGAGTTTTATTGCCCCTTTCCTCATTTTGATGTTTTACTGCTTACAAAATGGGTAAAAAAAGCGAGGAGTCAATTGCTGCAAACAGGAATAGAAGCATAATATCTTACAACTATACAATTTCAATTCTTCTTTACCTCCCTATCCACCCAATGTAATGAACAAGGGTAATGATGGAATAGTTATATTATTATAAGTATAGGGTAAGATGTACACTCGAGATAGGTACACTCAGTTGTATTAGCAGTTGGGTGATACCATCAACAATTTTCGTACGTGCGTGTTTAGGCGTGTGGGAATGTGCCAATTGACAACCGAGGCTGGAGATAAAGAATAGTGTTTTCAGAGAGGGTCAAGTGGAAATTGACCCCACGAGAAAGGTTGCACGTTGGCATTTTGCGTCTCATTTTGGCCAATGGCTGAGATAGCATTTTTATTTCTTGGGCGTTTGAATTGGCCTGATTTTTTTAACTAATTAAGACTATATGGGGGGGTGCAGAGCAGAATAAGCAAGTGAATTGAATTTGGATTTAGAATGTTTATATTGAGGTTAATGAAAGTCTGCGATTTTCATTGGACAAGAGATTTTCCGGTCAAAATCTTAGAGTTGCTCGGAAACTCAGTCGGCATTTGGACTTCGGGGGAAGTGGATATCCTTCAACTGCCCCTAACCCCTTTCATGGGGCGTCGGTGATTCTTAATGAAGAAAGGGGCGTCAGATTCTTCCCAGTGATTTCGAAACGGACTTGACGGATATAATAGGGAGAGATCGAAGCTAAGCTATTTCGGTAGGGACAGACACTTACACGAGTCTAGAAGAAACGGAATCTAGTGGTACTCAGGGAGTATGAAGGAGGAAGACAGAAAGAAATGTCACTAAGAAATAAATAAAATGGGGAGAGAAGGGGAGATAACTAGGACATTACTATAATAGAAGAAAACAAGAAAAAAGGTTCTTATATCAAGTTATATGAATTTATATGTGTATGTATCATTCTTATGCGTATTTCTTCCGCTAGCTGACCAAGCACAAAATCATGATAACCCAAGTATGCAGTGGACTGGGGGGGGTCTCCTGTGCACCCCCTGATATCTTCCATTATATAGTTTGTTTTCTGATAGGTTCATGTCTACAGTTCATGATTTGGATAGCTACACAAAAAGAATTCGGATGAACTATGATTTTAGGAGGGATTTTCTCGGAGTTCTGTTTGTCGGGAATTAAGGAATTGAAAATATTGATCATTTAGAAATGTTTCTTTTGACACAAAATTGTATCACAATCAGAGGCAGAAGGGGATATTTTTGGACCCAGAAGACTTGGCTCCTTGTACACCCTTCCCCGCTGAATTTAGTGCTGTATTTCCTAATCTAGGGACTGCGGATCCCTGATGGTCAACAAAGTTATAAATGAAGCTCCCTGGACAGACCTTTCAAAAGTTTGAGGTCTGTGAACTTGTTGATAAGACAGAACAAAGGTTTTCTGATAGGTTCATGTCTTTTGTTTATGTTTTGGATACTTACGCAAAGAAGATTGGGATGAATTATGGTTTTAAGGGGTATTTAAAGGAAGTTATAGTTGTAGTAATCCACAGGAATATAGACAGATAACAAAAGTAATCAATAATGAAAATAAGATATATAGATGTTTCATTTACTTTTTGAATTCTATTATAACTGATATAAATACCTTCCACGGATAGTAAATTACTTTCAATATATGCTTTAATTGCATATATATATATATATATATATATATATATATATATATATATATATATATATATATATATATGTGTGTGTGTGTGTGTGTGTGTGTGTGTGTGTATGTACATATATATATATATATATATGTATATGTAAATATATATATGTACATATATATATATGTACATATATATATATATATATATATATATGTATACATATACATATATATATGTATATATATATATATATATGTATGTACATATATATATATATATATGTATATGTAAATATATATATATATATATATGTATATGTAAATATATATATGTACATATATATATATGTACATATATATATATATATATATATATATACATATACATATATATATGTATATATATATATATATATATATATATATGTACATATATATATATATATATATATATATATATATATGTATATATATATATATATATATATATATATATATATATATATATATATATATATATATATATATCAAGAGAAGCCTTTTAGCGTCTATTATAATGGACATAATCCTTACACAGGATTCGCCAAACCTCTCTACCATGGGTGTCGTGGAGCAAATACTTTCTGAACTTGTTTAGTTTATTTTGTCATCCTATATTTTGCAGGACTCAGTTTCGCATACGATCACTGAGGATCATTGTGAGTCATGATGTCCATTGGTTATCTGACATACTTGCATCATGGCCAGCCCATTGACATTTGTGTTTTGTAATAGATTTTATGATATCCAAGACCTCTATTTTTTTCTCTAATGTACGATGCTGTTTTGTGTTCTCTCCGGGTAGGATTGAGCATAATTATCTCCTGTGCACATCGCATGGTTTGCAATTTGAGGGCCAATTGTTTGGTTAGGTTCCATAATCCAAATGTGACTATAAGGAGGATGCATTGAAATAGAGCATTCTTTTTGAAACTAATGGGATTTTCTTGTTCTTAAAGGTTGACCTTGATCTACCAAAAACTTTACTATCCTAGTGTGATTCTTTGCTTTGTTTCTTCTTATTTTGAGGGTTTCATGGAGATTTGTTGTCCTAAACAGATGTACTGGTCTACTTTTTTCAGGTCTTCGTCGTCAATTTAGATCTTATTTTTCAATGCAGTAGAATTTCCACGAATCCAACTAGTAATGATTATGATCAATATTTTTTCTGACAACGTTTTCTGATTAATGCAAATATAACTTTGCTCGTCTATTTTATCCCAATATCATTATTCCACGATTAAACAGCTGTCTTCAAATACATTTTCTGGGTGTGGTCACTGTTTTATGCATGCACATAAAGAAAAGAACTAGTGTGATTTGCTGGTTTGTAAGACGTGTATTTTACAAGATTATTTTGGAACTCACCAAAATTTATTTGACAGCTCAAGCCTTCAGCATTTAGCGGTTTCCCAGCATATTGGATGTAGTGTAATGTACGGCTTTTTTCTTTCCTTATTTTTTTCTTTTCTCTTATTGAAACTCTGTGGCAAATGAGTTCTATAACTTAATAAAATAAAAACGAAAGAAAAAAAATGAAAGTCAAGCTCTTTTGAAAACACGAAAAATCAAATAAAAAGAACGAAAAAGTATTTTGAACTAAATTGATATTGCACACAGGCTCGTTATTGCTATGGAAAACGCAGACGAGTTTGTTTCTAGATTAAAACCAAAAAGCGAAAGTGAGGCTCAAAAAGGGGAAAAATATTCAAGGAAATTATAAAATGAAAAATAGAAAGAAAAATAATCAACCATGAAACAGCATATGACTGAAAGTGGATATCCAAGAACCAAGCATACATTTGTTGGTCCCTGGCCACGTAATTACTAATATCAATATATTCTCTCCTATTCGTCCGATCCCCCATGAGAACAGAGGGTGACACAAGGTCGGTTTAATGTGAGGATACCACACAGGAGAACGTAGTACGCTTCAAAAATTCTCTCCAGTCCTTACGACCATTATCGTGAAGACTAAAGAGCATATCAATTTATCCTAATACGAATTTTTCAAAATTGTCTATTTATATAGAAAATGCTGACGTCACTGAATAAGACAGAGAGCGTCATCAAGTTTCGAAAAAGCGCATAGTTTTACGTCAGATATATACACGAGTGTAAAATTTCTTTGGGGCCTTCCAGGTTGCGATGAGCAGTCAAAAAAGACGGTATCAAAAAGTGAAGATCAGGGATTGCTAGCGAAAATAGACACCCTGAAGAAAAATTTCAAAAGACTATTAAAAAGACTATTAAAAAAACTCTCTGTCCATTCACCAGATGGAAGGCGTTCAAAAGGTGAAAATGGATTTCCCACTGGTTAAAACTATCAGCCGGGACAAGCTAATCGATTGGTTCCGAGAAACAATGTGCCCTAAGCTTCACACCATCAAAGAACTAGGAACTGGTGCTGAATTTTGTCTAGGCGTAGAGATCCTCTTCCCAGGTTCCATCGGAAAACATAGGATCAAGTTTGATAACCCGAGCGTTTACGACAGGCGTCAAAACTATAAGTTGCTTCAGTCAGCGTTTAACTCTCTGAAATTAAACAAGGACGTTCCGATTGAGAAACTGGAGGAAGGTAATTATCGGGAAACGTATCATTTTGCATTGTGGTTCAAAGCGTTTTTCGAAGCTAACTACAAAGGCACAGCGAACCATCTGAAGAAGTGTCAGTCGACAGCGTATCCGGTTAAAAATAACGTGAGGAAGGCAACAGCGGGTGGGTTTAGACAAACGACCAGCATCAGTCAACCGAAGGAAACGGAAGTGGAAATTACAATCGAATCACAAATTGATTCGAACTATGAAAAAGATCCGACGGAGACGAAAAGTCCTTTGCAAAGTAAAAAGAAACTGCCTGTATCATCTCCCAAAATGATAAATCCACGCATGCGCACATTTTCTCAAGTGGAACAGGAAACGCCTAAATTGAATAAGTGTAACAAAACATTGAAGCAAAAGCAAATCAAAGCCCTGACACAGCAAACGGAAGAGTTGGAAAAGGCTGTGAAGGGCCTGACCGAACTCAAGAAGGTATTCGAAGAAGACACAATGGATTTCGAGAAACGGATAGTGAATCTGGAACAGCAGGAAATTAATCTGGACCCAGAACTAAACGTAACAAATGATGCCTCGAATTTGCCGGAGACTGTCAAAGTCTCAGAAGGTCTTAGAGACATCAAGGAAGAGAACGAGGACGTTGAGGAAGAGGTTGTGAAAAGAGTCGACCTGGAGATACAACTCGAACAGATCCATCAAGTCGTGAGGGAACAGAGAAGGATTATCGAAGAATTGGAACAGCAGAAGAAGTGCAAGGGCGAACAAATCACTACTCTCGAGAGGATTGTCTACGAACTGACCCAAGCGATTAAAGAATTGGAAACTGAGAAGCAAAATCAAGCAGAGCAAATCGAAGAACTTCAGGAAATGACAGCCATGCAACAGAAAACAGAAGATCTGGAACAAATAATGAACGAACAGTTGAAAAGTCTTGAGGATCTAACCCTGACGAAGGACGAACAGACCAAGAAAATCGAGGAGTTAGAACAAATGAACGCCGACTTGACTATCAACAACGCGGTGTTAACGAAAAGCAACAAGGCTATGGCTGTGCACATTGAAGACTTGGAACTTAGTCACAAAGAGCTAACCCTGCAGAATGACAATTTGACGAAGTGTAACAAAGAACTGGCATGTCATTACAGCGACCTTTCCAACGAAAACAGAGAGTTAAACCAGCGCAATAAGCGATTGGCTAATAACTACGAGACGATTCTTTGCTATTCGTGCCTCGATGCGAACCTCTACTTCAAGCAACTAGTCAAGATCGAGAAAGCGTGCAAAAGAGAGCCGAATAGTTCTCTCCGTAAGTTCATAAACGTCATTTTAGATCAAACCAAATACCATCCGCCTCTTGCTCCGGGATCAGGAAGCAGAAAAGACGGCAGGTGATAACGATTGACAAGCAGCTAAACTGGATTTAATAACAAGAAGGAAAAAATAATAATATTTGCAATCAATAATCTGTTGACATCATTCGACGATTTAAAAAAATGAATTGAAAAAAATATTCTGATAAAAAAAAGAAAAGGAAAATTACTAGAATGATTCTCATGAATTTGCCAACTCCATTAAACCCCAGGCAATATTTTAACGATTTATTAATACATGATTATCAGTATTTACCAGATTAAGCGCAATACGGTAAGGTGTGGGTTAACTAATAAAGATAAAACTCACGACAGTAGTGATGATCAGCTAGACTTGTTCATTAAGCATTCCACCGATGCGAAGCGTACAAAATAATAACTAATCATAGCTGGTCTGCAAGACTAACTCGATTACAACTACCCCACCAACGCCCTAAATTGCAATAATCTGGTACAAGACCACAAGTGTTGGTCACCCAGTGAGAATCAAATTCACTACACAAGCAAATTTGTCTCCAAGATGAGCTTGCTAATCTACGTGCTAAGATAAATGATTGAATGTATTCACCGTAATAGTCACTAATTTTGGTTCAGGCCCAACAGAGCGTTGACTTAACTTTGAGAAGTGAGTTGGTATTTCCATTTGACGATCAAACTTGTATAGAATGTTTTCACTCTTCGAAGACCAAAAGTCAAATGACAAAAGTAGTTTTTTTTGCTGTCAGTTTATATTAGTAAGTGGAGTGTGCTCTTTTGGATCTGACTTTTTGTATAATCTACTTTAGTCATTCAACTTCCAGGCTTCGATTAGCGAAGACTGTCGCTGCAAAATTTCTCCTGAACTAAACTATAGGATCTATTGGTTCTTCCTCGTTACCAACAGAACATTCTTGTCTCTTCATTCCACCGATCCCAATACTCGTACAGCTTTTTTGTGTATTGGCCCCTTACTAGTATGTGTCGTAATGAAAAAAAAATAGGTGGATACTTCATGATCTGTACGCCACCTATAATGCCTCGTTCCTCCATTTTGCTGACAGCCACATCTGTTGTACTATTTGTGCATGAACACCTGTTTTGGGGTTGACGGAAGTATATCGATGGTTTACCGTGGAGAGACGAAAATCTTCTACATTCAACTCCTTGGTGGAGTAATCCCGTCAGCAATCTGAATGAAAAGTAAGCCCTTCAAAGACTTAATCCTTAATAGCATTAATAGGCATTTCTCTACTTTGATATTAACATTTTTTTCTATTGCAACACATACCATTAATTCAACGGAATTATTTGTTTTTGAAAAACATTGATTTTTCATGAGAAATACAAAATGTACGGAGATTATGTTTAGCGATGAGGATGGTGATAGAAAGAAAAAGAAGCGTTACGATAACCACAAAAATAATATTTCAACTCAGCTTTCATACAAATACATTTTATATATTAATACATGATATGTGTAGGTGTAATCATAAGTAATATTATGTGTTAAAACTTATTTTAATCAAACATATTATTGATTATCAAAGTTGCGATGAATTTATTTTTCTACGTATATTTTCCTGTATCCTTTTAAGAGTTCATGGCTGCTGCATCTTCAAAAAGCTGTTGTATTTCGGGTGACATCGTAATTAGACCCAAATGACAAACATCACGGATGCAAAAACAACACATCTAAAAGTGTCTGAGCTGGGCCAAACGCCTGAGAAAGAGAGAAGAGGAAAAGACAAAAGTAAAAATTATGAATACCTGTGGAGAGAGAGAGAGAGAGTTACTTCTTAAACGCACATGCACTTGTGAATAAAATCATCTCGGGGGTATTCTTCTTTACTGTAAAGATGCTGAACCAATTTGAAAGACGTTCCTATTAGCATCCTCCGTAATAGGCATAATATGAATCCTATAAAATAACTTTTCGAATTGAGAAAAAATTTGAATGTCCAAAAACGATTGCAAAACCTCAGTTCCTAGTTACATTAATACTGCTTGACCTTCCTTCTCTCCCTTTTTTTTTCCTTCCTCTGTCTCCTTCTGTGTGACCGGGTGAAGTCAGTCTGGCGAAAATGTCACCCTTAATCCTCAAAGTTCTGAGCAATACTGTTTTATATATTGTTTTAGATACATCAATGCCCTCATGAGTCGAAACGGATCAGTCAAAGCCTCTAGATAAGTTAAAGAAAATTCTGAGATTGGGATGCCTATGGATTTCAAATGAGATATTTCGTTCTGGCCATTCCGGTGGAGGTGATTAATGCGTAAAAGCTTGACTTTCTCTCTGCAGGACGTCCGCTTGACGACTGCTATCTTTCCAACATGAAAACACAGCTACACATACATATGTATCCACGTAGCGCAACATAAACACACGGATGCATATGCATATATACATATGAAATAATAGCAGCTAGTGCTGAGGCCCAACTAACATACACACGTAAATATCCATATCCACACACTTATGGAACTGCCATGACACACACCACCGGCGCATCACTACGCACGCACAAACAGGCAGATCACTCATTCACACACACCTTGACTCAACTTTGCTTTCCCTTGCCTATTCTGGATAAGAATCGCCATTCCCTGTCCCGTTTCTCTGAATTCTAGGCCATTATTTTATCATCCTCGGTCTGTTGAAGCCGTCCCCCGGCAAAATATCATCACAAATATGAATAAATGACTCACATCTGTATTTAACTCGGTTCTAGATTGTCTTTTTACTACACACACACACACACACACACACACTCATATATATATATATATATATATATATATATATATATATATATATACATACGAATAAATATGTTCATTTGTATAATTGTTTGAATCCTTTTATAACCTAAAAGTTATGAAGGATTGGTCCATATGAAATAGATAAACAGAGATAAGAAAAAAATGGAAGGTTTATAATCAAGATTATGTTAAAATCTTTAATAAACAAAATATGGAAAACTGCAGATGTCATAAGCGTACATCCGGTTCTAATGTGTATTGAAATGACATCAGAAAATCATGGTTTTTACTTTCTTTGCTGATTTTTCTCGTCATTTCGATTGAAATTTCGTATAGTTTGTAAGCATAGGGCAGCCAGTTTATACTGAATTAGAAACTCCCCTAAATTTTGTTCATTTTATCGATTTTTCATTTGTTTATCCCTTTGGAATTCTGAGCAGACAGTGTTCACGCTCTTAAAGATCTGAAAACCAGAGTAACGTGATAGACAAGTTAGAATATTTAACCCAGAACACAGAAGCTTGAATTTTCCCCCGTAAATTAAAAATGATTGAGTCAATTTTAATAAAAAAAATGTTTTAACATTCATTTTTTTAATGAATTTCCTTATGAAATGGGTATTTCGTGAGAAAAATGTGGAAATGTTGATTTTTGATGCCAGTCAGGCTATTTTTCGGTGGAAGTACCCATGACGTTCCAATCAGCCATTTAAACCATTGGCGATATTTGTTACAAAATACCATTCACGTAAACTTTGAATTAAATTAGAACGAAATAAATGAATTTGTTTTTTACTAAAAGATTTCAATATCTTTTAAGAACAGAACAAATTTTAGAAAAAAACAATTGTAGGAAATATTTTGGTCACACTAATTTTGTTCGATAAAATGATATTCAACTCTATTTCATAATGAAATAAGTTATTTTTTGATAAAATAAATTCGTTCGATGACTTTTTTCATACTGTAGGATGTCTGTTGTAATTTTTCCTACATAACATTTCATGTTGAGACTTTATGTCTGATCACACTTTAAAACAGCTTCAGTTGAGTTGAGACTTTGAAAAAATAAGCTAGCATACTCGAAGAAAACGGAGACATAACAACAGACAGAGACATGATTGTCGAACGCGCCCAAGAATTCTACCAAAAACTCTTCAAGATATGGACAACAAAACAACGAACAGGATACGCAACACGTGGACAATCACTTCGAGGACTTCTCATAAGTTACACCATGGGAGGTAAAACAAGCTATCAAACAAACAAAAAAAAGGAAACGCCCCTGGACCAGATAATATCACCATCAATCTACTCAAAAAAGCTAATAAGATCGTCAATAAAAAAAAGACTTGCTATTCTATTCAACTTGTGTCTACAACAGAGTAAAGTCCATAAATACTGGAACTAAGCAATCATAATGTTTTTACATGAAAAAAGAAACCTCATCAACTACAAAACTATAAGCCTACTCAACTGGATCTACAAACTTTTCACAAAAGTCATCACCAACCGGATCACTAAAAACACTAGATTAAAATCAACCACAGGAACAAGCTGGATGCAGAAGAAGCTACTCGACCATGAACCATTTCCATTCAATAAATCAGTTGAAAGATACAGCAGCAGAATACAAAATGCCACTCGCAATAGCATTTATTGACTTCAAGAAGGCTCTCTACTCAGTGGAAATTCCCAGGGTCATGAAGGCCATCACCCAATAAGGTGTAGACCACAGGGTCAGAGTAATGCAACATATTTACAGTCACAGCAACTCCTTTGTCAGACATAAGGAATAAAACAAGGTGATACCAGCTCACTCTAACTCTTCAGAGCCTACCTCGAGATGATATTCCGAAACCTGGAATGGGTTAATAGAGGGATCAAAATAGACGGCGAATTTCTGAGCAACCTCAGATCAGTAGACGACATCATCCTTTTTGAAGAGAACCTGGGAGAAAACAGGAGTCTGTGACATCATAGAATCTACTAGAAAACTTAAATGGCAATGGGCAGGCAATGTTGCAAGGATGGCAGACAACCGATGGACATCACAACTCACAACATGAATCTCCAGAGATCAAATGCGCATCCGAAGCCGGCAAAAAACAAGATGGAGAGACAAACTAGACAAATTCAGAAAATACTGGCTCCGCTATACCCACAAGAGAGAAATGTGGTGAATCCAGACAAAAGACTGATGATGATGATGATGATGATGATGATGATGATGAATCATCTAAGTATATAAGTATATCTGCTAATTCATTTTCTGTTTATTTCCGCTCGGGCATCACGTTGGTCACTTCATCTTCCTATTATAACATAGCAATGAAGAAACTCTTAAAACATTATGTCTGATCACGCAGCAAACAGCTTGAGTTGAGTTGAAACTTAAAATTAGGATATTTGTATTATCAAAAAAATAGCTTTAGGTTCTTAAGTGACAATTCATTCATAAGCGACTTCGTCATTATCGACTGGTATATGTTTGTAAATAAATATAAGGATTGTGAAAATATCAGATTGTCTGTTGCCAGGGACAAGGCAGAGGATATAAACAAGCCACATAGACAAAAAAAAAAAATACTGAAGATTGAAAACTGATTATTCGTCTGTCCGTTTGTTTGTTTGTTTGTTTGGGGTGGGGTCCGACCCAATACTCCTTTCCTTTTTTCTCTCAACGCAGACTTTACTCCCCAACCTCCGTTTGTCACTAATATTTGGACAGTTTTTATAGACAACTTCATCTAGATTCAGTGATTTAAAACTGACGAGTATAAAAAGACTCCCAAGTATTCCACAATGTGTCCATTTCTGAAGCATACTTTGGTTCCCAATGATTTTCTTGTTCTTCTAAGGTATTTATTTCTTCTTCTTCTCCTTCTCCTTCTTCTTCTTCTTCTCCTCCTCCTCCTTCTTCTTCTTCTTCTTCTTCTTCTTATTATTATTATTATTATTATTATTATTATTATTATTATTGATGTTGTTGTTGTTGTTAGAATTGTCAACAATTCCACACCAGTTGCCCGGAGGTTACTGCTACAGACTGAGTGACAGCAAGTCTCTTGAAGTCTCCAGCCCTCCTCGCCACACTCTCATAGTCCACAGCAGTACTGTGGTTTAACGTTCCACACCAGTTGTCCGGTAGTCATCGCTGAAGGCCGTGATAGTAAGTCTCCTTAGGTCTTCAGCCCTCCTCTTATCTCATCTCTCCCTCACCTATCACAGCAGTGCTGTGGTTCGTACTTCTGCCACCATTTGCATTTTTTTTTTCTTTCTCTCCTTCTCCGTTAGTCCACTGTTAACAGCTGGGGTCCTAGATCTCATATTTCTAGCACTTTCTTCGGTATTGGTACAGTTCCTGGCAGTGCTGTAGTCTATACAGTCTCAATCCTTCTTTTCATCTCTAATTCCTCCAATCTCGCCCACAGTGTCTTTGGTAAGGTTCCGAGGGCACCTATTATTACTAGTACTACACTGACTTTCATGTTCCACACCTCTCTTGCCAGATCCTGGTATTTTTCCAGTTTTTCACTCTCTTCCCTCTTAACTCTACGATCTGCAGGCACGGCCACGTCTATGATTTGGCAGGTTTTCGTCTTCTTGTCCACGATTACTAGGTCTGGTCTACTCACCTTTTCGTAGCCATATCCATGATCTCTTGTCTGCCACATCCTGTATCTATCTTTTAAATTCTCCGTGTAGTTTCCATTTTTCTTCCCTTGTTAGCTGTGCTGCTCCATTGTTTTCTTTTTCTTTTTCTTTTTTCGTTTGATTGTTTGCTTGCACATAGTTTTCTACACCTGCTTTGGCCCTCTGGAACAAGTCCCTTATGCCGATGAGCCCTCTGTCACCTGCTTTTCCCTTCACACACAGTCTATCCGTGTTATCTCTGGGGTGTAAGGCTTTGTGCATTGTCATAAGCTTCCTTGTTCGCGAGTCCATTGACTGGAGTTCTTCGTTTATCCATCCAGAGAATAGTCCTGTGTATCTTACTGTCGATACGGCCCATATGTTCATTCAATTTATGAGGTTCCTGCTGTTTAGTTTGGTCTGTAATATTTTCCTTACCCTCCTAAGGAATTCTTTTTTTATTTCATCCTTCATTTCTCCCGTTTTATTGTATCACATTCGAGAACTCCCAGGTATTTGTCTCGGTCTTGTGCAGTCAGTGCTCTAATCTTCCAGCTGTCCTGGAGTTCGATCCCTTCTACCGCTGCAAGCCTTCCTTTGTGCATTACCATAATTACACATTTTTCTATTCCAAATTCCATCTCAATGTCATCACTGTATTCCTTTACTTAGTTGAACAGCGTCTCCAGCTCTCCCCTGTTCTTTGCAAATAATTTTCTATCGCCCAAGTACATTAGGTGGTTGACTTTTCCCTCTGTTTTGGATAATTGGTATCCTTTGCAGTTTTTCAAGATTCTGTTGAGTGGTATCATAATAAGAACTGATAGTAATGCAGACAGCGAGTCTCCCCTGGAAGACCCCCCTTTTTATACATTGCTCTGCTAAATTTTTCCAGTGGCTGTCAAACCTACTTTCCACTTTTTCATAGAGTTGGTGATGAGTCTCACCACTGGTTCACTGATCTTGAACATATATATATATATATCCTCCAGTCCTCCAGCAGCCCTGACAACAAAACTCACCCACAATGCATAGCTCCTGGCAGTGGACTCTGGTTCCACATGGTACATTTTAATACACACTCACACAGCACACACCACTGATGATGGGAAGAATCCCGAAACATGTATGGACTATTTACATATAAGGATTAATAAACCTTACCACCAAACACTTCACTCCCGAGACTGTCTCACTCTCTAAAGTACACATTATATATATATATATATATATATATATATATATATATATATTATTATTATTATTATTATTATTGTTGTTGTATTTCATAGCAGCAAAAATAACTTATGTCACCAAAAGCATATACAAATCTGTAAATATTAATAAACTTATTTTCCCTGGCTTGACAATACAAATTACTACATTCAACTAGTTTACCCACGTGGTCAAAAAATGACGTCAGTGTTGATGACTGTTTCAATGTTTTGGTGATGTAGACATTAGCATAGCAAACTATTCGTGAATGTTTATAGAGAGGGACAGGTATTACACGACGATGATCCCACACACTTGGCTCCCGATATCGCTTCTCCTGTGGGGTGTTGAGGAAATGTCACAGCTTTTGACTGCAGGAATTGCGAGAAAAGAGGTAAATTTAACCATCAGTGGGCCTTGCAGGCTCCACTGCCTGTTTACCTCGCACCTCCGTTGACCGTGACATTTTCCGGCTTTTCATCAAGTGCCTATTGCATTCGCTAACCTATATGGAATCTTGCACGCATCTTGAATGAAATCTTTTTATATCGTTTAACCAGTACATAAAGGATTCTGTTTAAAATTCCCGGGAGGTTATTTGATTTAACACACACCTCAGAAACGCCAAACTGTGCGCGATAAAAGTAGCAAAGTTGACAATGATTCTCCGGAAAAATCATCAATAGATATCTGAATTACTTCATACCTTATTCCTAAGGTCTGAGGATGTAATGTATAATGTGCACATGTTCTGCTTGTGATAAGATTATATATATATATATATATATATATATATATATATATATATATATATATATATATATATATATATATATGTATATGACTACTTTTTAGTTTGCTATACGGAGATTATTGGACCATTCACTTGAACTACTGACTCATATTTTCACCTTTCATTATCGACATCTGTATTTATACCATATATTATTGGAGTATGTGTGTGCATTTATACCATTGAAAGTCAATAACTACGCATAACAGAAGGAAAGCAAAGGCATATCTGAAATCAGGCATATTAGAAATACGCTCAGCACACATTTTAGGTCGAATTCTGCCACCAAAAATCGTCGATTTCTCTGTGATGTACATTGGTGCTCTCTGAAAAAGAGGGGTTAGGAAGAAAAATTCCAGAATATATATATATATATATATATATATATATATATATATATATATATATATATATATATATATATATATATTGAATCAACATCATCCAGTAAGTTTTTTTTCACCATTTATTTGACCTTGCACAAATGTGAGTAGTCAAAATTTCCTTTTAAATTTCTTTTAGGGCGTTAATTTCGAGTTATGGTCGTTCAATAGCCGAGTAGTAATGGGTTCGGAGCATCTAGTTGGTGGATTGAATTTAAACTCCACCGAGGAAAGTGTAATTTTTCTCCTCTCAAACTTAATTTTATTTGACCTTTAAACATTCAGAAAATTCTTCAGATTTTTTTTAATGTTCTGGTCTTTGTTGTTATGTTAAGATGAACCCTGTTTCTCCATTTGTCCTGTACTCCTGGTGGGTCCTCAACTTCTAGGATCTGATGACTTTCCCCTGTCTGTAGCCGCTCCGAGGAGCTATGGTGTGTCAGAATAGACGAGCTGCTGTATGTTTCTCCCGAAAACTCAACGAAAGCTAAAAAAATCACTTTGCCTTAGAAAACGGGGCATATACATCTGTAGAATCATTACGTAAGTGGAGACACTTTTTGATATGACATCATTTTCTGCTTTATACAGACCAAATGATTGTGGCCTACATATTTCCTTCAAAATCTCACAGTGAAACCATCATCAGTCATTGAATGTCCGTCGTTAGACTCAGACCTTCCCCAGGATTCGCCACACTTCTCTATCATGGGCATCACGGAGCCAGTACTTTCTGAATTTGTCTATCTCGTCTCTCTATCTAGTATTCTGCCAGCCTCAGTTCCGTATGTGATCACGGGGGATCCATGTCGTGAGTCGCGATGTCCATTGGTTGTCCGCCATTCGTGCAACATGGCCAGCCCATTGCCATTTGACGTTTTTAATGGATTCTATGATGTCCCTGACTCTTGTCTTTTCCCGGATGCACTGTGCTGTCTTGTGGTCTCTCCGTGTGAGGTCCAGCATTATTTTCTCGTGTGCACCTTGCATAGCTCTCAATTTACGGATCTGTCTCTTGGTTAGGTTCCATGTTTCAGCTCCATTAGTGACTATTTGGAGGATGCATTGGTTATGCACCCTTCTCTTTAGGATTAATGGGATCTTATTATTTTTGAAGGTTGAGCTAGCTCTGCCAAAGGCTTGCCACCCTAATAGATAATGACAAAAGTGGCGAATCTTGAAATCACTATGACATTGAGCACCGCCCAAGAAAGGAGAATATCCTTGCCGATACTTAGTCGCGTCCATGCAATATTGTTGGAACGAACCTTCGTGCCATCTTGGATTCGACAGGATGTTACTCTTTTTCCGCCTTCGAAACTTACTCGGTAGAAGAAATTAAGAGAATCGATGCTTCCTGGGTCACATGCGCAGAACTAAAGCCACTCAACCATTCAAGGGTTTGAATATAGATTTTAGGGCTCTCTTCTGTCAAATTCCTTACCTTTTCCCCTTGCCATGTTAAAAAAAATAGAGCTTCACAAATAAAAAAAAATAGAGCCAGCAAATTAAAAAAAAATAAGACTAGCAAATTGAATGCAACAGCAAGAAAACTGTATCAATGAAAATGAATAATCAAATGATTACATTTGCTGCTTCAGTTATTTTTTTTTTTAGTTAAATCAGTTGAAATTTGTCCCTTGATAAAATTCATGGCCTATTTTAGTTAGTTCCCACCAGAAGCTAACACTTATAATTATAAAAACAAATTGTATTTTTCTTCTCATTGGAAAAGAGCCACAATGCAATCCCTTTATTGAAAACGAAAATCGTAATCCTAACTCTAATCCCTAAGCCGTACATCTTTTTAGTCGGGCTCCTGATCACAAGACTGGCCGTTAAAGAGAAAGGGCAGTCTTCCATATCTTTTTAGTTGGGTTCCAGGCGAATTACGTTGTCAGATTTTTGTAAACTTAACCGAAAAAGAGGCTACAGCTGTCAAGAGTATTGAATCAAATAAAAAGGTGACACACTGCAGAGTATTTTACGGCATTTTCCTTACTCTCCACCGAATCAAAAATTTCATTACCGATAGTAATAGATATGTTCATTCCTGTTACGTTTTTTGTTTGTTTGCTCTATTTCTTAATTTGCTCGCTTTAATTCTTAACTTGCACTGGATAAGATATAAAAACTTGGTTGACTATAGCTGATGAGTATTCCAGGTCCCTGTTTGCATTCCCTTGCTCGGATATGACTTATGGCACAGTAATTCGGTGTCTTGTGCAGCTTGTCTCTATAATCCGGATGCCATCATATAAGCATTCTGACAGAATTGCTTTCTTCATGTCAGAAGAATGAAAGGACTTTATTTTTAATGAAGGGGTCGCTAATTGTCAAATAAGCCCTTATAACCCCCAAGGTTACGGGCAAGCTAGAAAATACAATGGAATTATCTGGGAAGCGGTACAGTTGCCTCTCAAGACCAGGGATATAGATAATATCAGATAGGGAAGCAGTGCTCCTGAGTGCAAAACGCTCGATTCGCTCCTTGCTTTACATTTCAACCAACTGGGTTTCACTCGAACCCTTTTTACGTGGAGGTCTATGTCTGGACAATCTGAACCATCATGGTACACTCGTAAGGGTCTGATCTGTCTAAAACAACACGTTAAACTCAGCAAAAATGACCGCCTGATGGATGAAGTTGGATTAGTTTATGTGAACCCACAATATACACACGTTAGGCATGCTAACGCCCGAGTGACAACTGTTTCTTTCAAGAACCTTGTAGCCATGCCCATGGAGAAAACGAAAAAATGGTTATGTTCCTTCATGTATTTATGTGGTAAGATTGCATACACATTTATATTTATAGCAAGATAAATAACACTTGGTATTTTGTAAAACAGTGATTCATCAGATCAAATATCTCCTTATCTTATATTGATCTCCGCATATCATGGTTCATTGATTTTGTTACATCCATAATTTTGTCACATTTTCGCATGATTCTCACAACATGAGGGCTTTAACAGCTGGACGTAATCGGGGTATCATACATCAGATCAAATGTTTCCTTATCATATATTGATATTTAATATCATGGTTCATTAACTGAAATATTCATAGTTTTATCGTATTTTATATGATTATTCAAATATGTGACTTTTAACAGCTGGACTAGATTGAACTATTCACTCAGACTACTTACACATGTTATGTTCGCTATTCATTATCAATTTTCCTATACTGAATATTGGAGCTATTTCCTTTAGACTTCATAAGTTGCTTATCTTTGCAGTCACTCTATAAAATTGAAGATTGTAAAGTAACAAGTTTTTACAAGATGGTGGATTTCGTTCGTTCAGTAAAGCATATGAAAGGTCTGTACTTTTCTATAATTCTCGTCACTACTGAATTAATTTTCACACAACCAAAGCTTCGAAAGTTCGAGTCGCCACCTAGAACACTATTTTTCCGTTGGTTTTCTGAAGATATATTTCAAGTTCAAGAAAAATCCTTTTTTTTCATTTTCTCTATTTCCTTATCGATAGAGTATATGAGAAGGTCATGTATATCATGCGAAATGCTACCCTTATGTCTAACATCACCCTCAGAGTAGTCTCTGTGGGCGTGTATACAGAGACCTGACAAAGGGTTCTACCCGTAAAATGTAGCAGCAAAGGTCCATATTCCACTTGGTTCTGTGCCCTGTTAAAATTCCCCGAACTTTTGGTAGCACTTCGTAGATAAATACGGAGTATCAGTGGATTTGAGGGTAGTAAAATCAATAATAATAGTAAAGGAGTCAAAATATTTTTGAAGAAGTTGAATATGTGTTACGCTCACTCTAGTGTGGTAAGTATGTAGATAGATAGGTACGGCGAGCAAGTGAATTCATTTAATTATAGATGAATAAATAAATAATCTATAAATAATGGTTTAAAGAGATAGAAGTAATCAACAAATAAAATGTATAATATCTTAGATTTAACATAGAAAAGGGGGAAAATTACAAAATTCATTATAATAGTCTGTTTCACTATGTTGAAAAACGGTTCCTTATGAAGTTTTTGGTGATAAGCAAAACTAAACATCTTAGGAGTCTTCATAGTATCGAAATTGGCATTTGCACAGAAAACTACAGGGTCACCATTTTAGATTTTCAAAATGGCTACCGTAAATCGAATATGTTGCACTATTTGTCAGGTTCACTATGTATTTTCGTACTAAGTTTTCTATCGATTAGTCTAATTAAACACTTTCGCAAGATAAAAGATAATGTTGGCATTTGCGCATAGACCTACATTCGTGTTTTCAAAATGTCTGTCTTAAAAAACATAATTTGTGCTATCTCAGCTTGTAATCAGCCTAGAAATTTAATCAAATATGTTGATCCTAAATATAAATTAAATAAGCTATGTTTTCTGTGTCACAGAACCCAATAAAAATAGTGCTCAGCATTATAGACAATCAATAAAAGTAATTAAAAACATTATTTTTACATTTCTGATACAACTTTATTACATAAAATCACATATTTTGCACAGTCAGGTTCATTACGTATTTTCGATAGAGTAATTCTTGGTCGAATGTGACATCAATAGACTTTTAATCAAAACACTTTTTGGTTATTTCATGTCACGTCATCGAGGTTGTTATTTCTCAAGTGATAATCTAGTTTGACCGGTGGTCTGTATTTCAGCCTCACCCCCAAAAGTACAAACATAACATGAGAATTATTCTAATTTCTAAAACTAGATTCATCTGTTGAACAAATTACAAAGGTTGGCAAATGGTACAAGAAGTAGATCCGTGAATAATAATATTTAGATTTTCGCCATTTCCCGCTTGAAACAATCAAACATTCCACTTTCTGGTTTTCTTAGCATGCCCAATATGAACATTTGGTTACATGAACATTATCTGGAATTTGGTTGGGCCTTGTAGAACAGAACACCAGGGCACAAGCATTTAATGCAAATTGAAAACAGGCCACGTTATCTCATCTATGTATCAGTTGTTTCAAAATTTGGCCCCGTGTGATCCTTGGGTTACAATATAACCATCATTTGAAAGTGAGAAAATATTAACACAATGATAGAATACGTTTAACACAATTGTATATGTATTTAATTAAAGAATTGTGGACCTTTCAGATTATTTCATCTACCTACATCATTTAAACTTGATTCTTTTCTATTTTTCCATTGTCATTGCATTGAATGTTATACTTTGTATCTGATATTATGGTTGGTGTCTACTTTACAAATCAAAATTGTTTCTAGAACCCAGCAAATATCATCTGTTAAGAGGCTAATGAAGTGATTACTCTGAGCTACAAGGATGCATGAATTTGATCATAACATCAGAATGTTCTTCTTGTTTCTGCATTACAGGGCCAATTAACCTTATATCAAATTTATGGTCATATATAGAAGCCTCATAATCAGATAGAACAATACAAATTGGCACAATATTGTCAATCCCATATAAGTATTGTATTAGTTCATGAAATTCATCTTCACTGGATCTTTTAGTCACAACTTTTGTTTCGCTTTAGGACTCAAACTTGTTGAAGATCCTTGTACATGGAGCCTACTTTGTGCCTCCAACCTCCTTCTCCATAGTATGCCCAATGTGAAGTTCTTTGGTACATAAAGATCATCTGAAACTTAGCTGAGTCTTTTCGACCATGATTAACACCAGTGCAAATTGTAGATTTTCAACATTATTGCATCTACCTATCGGTGGTTTCGAAACTTGAGTCCGCAGAGTCTTTTGAATAACGGAGGAGCATGGCACAGTCAACAAGATCAGGGCTGCCATGTTGAGTTACGGTAATCCTTATGATTCAGAAGGCGATCAGCTTCACAACTTCATGACACGTTCATATGTTCCTAGGGAGAGTATCCCACAGATTATGAATGTCGACGAAAGTGACCAGAAACTGTTTGAAGTGTACGTTGCCAAACTTATCGATGAAGACGTCAATCTGTGGGCACCAGTCAAGAAGCAGGAGAACTCCATTTTTTGTTTGGTTTCTTGTTTTTGTTTTTTGTTTTTTTCTTTTCGCTGCTTTTTTTTCAGAAAACAAGGGGCACACGGTCAAGGTTTGCGAACAATCGGAGGATGTAAAAGAAACAACAGAACTCTATGGTCAGTTTAAGCTTCTAAACAGATCAAAACGGTATATTGACCAGACGAATGTAGTCGCTTACTAAGTGTTCACTCTGTCTCCCCGGACATTGTTCGCCAAAGATGAATTCATCCTTCTATGTACTGACAAATCAAAGATCATACGTTGCCTGGAAGAGCCGGAGAAAAATGATGAGACCCATCGAAATGTACAAGCACCAGCGTCTGATGGTCATGTTAGCGAAGCAAAGGGCATCTTCAACACCCTCTGAAAGTCCTAAAATTGCTATGGTTGATTGAATAGTTCTCGTCAAAGAAAAGGCAAAGCAACTTGGGACAATCAGCACCGTCTAAGATCACGCCCAACTTCAATGACAAATTCATTATTCTAGTCTTTGGCACCTACAAAGTTGAATCGTTAAGACGGATAACGAGGGAGAAACGATAAATCCCATTCAGTGACAGATTTCTGACAGCTCAAATATTGAACACATGCCAATCGCTTCCTATCTAAATAAAAGATGAAAAAAGCCATCTAACTGGATACCTTACACGAGCAGTATTCAAGAATCAAACAAAATCCCAAAAGCTCAGTCATCACATCATCATTAGGTCGTACAAGAAGCAACAGCAACGTGCAGTTTGTAGATCAAAACCATGAAGAGGTCGACACATTGATGATATCAGTAGCTGCATCATAGTGCCACCCTTAAGCAAGAATGGTCTTCCTCAGCCCACATACCATGGTCTTGGTTCAGGCACATTTCGACAAGCTCTGCAAGCACTCTGACACTTATGATATCAGGTATTTTTTTTAAATTAAGCAAATCTAGATTGCACAGAGACGAGATGAGACAGTAGCGTTACCAGTATTCATGCATTGACTGAAGAAGACAACATTAGAGTAGTTTCAATTGAATATTTGATAGGAACATCATCTTATCACCGATGGAACAAACAGAGAAAGTGATAGATGCATTGGCCAACTCTGTATGCTTGATGTACTGGCCAAAGGGTATCCATATAACAAGGATTCCTGACCCAAGTTGGCATAAGTTTCGTAAACATCTGGCAGAAAGCAGCAATTCGTCTCCTATAGTTGGTGACCTTAAGGAGCATATTGGACGTGTGCGCGCACCAAGTAGAGTGTGGTGCCAAGCCACCGTAATGCTGCAACGTCTGTTCGAGCCATTAAAGCACGGCTATTATCTGAATGGACATGGTTAGATACTACCTACCACAAAGAAGGTTCCACCAGTCCCACAGGCCATTGTTGAGTTGGCCAGGTATCAGTGTAAAGCCCATTGCACAACCCAAGTATGTTCATGCAGAACACACAACTTGGCTTGCACAAACTTTTGTTTATTTTGGAAGTAAATGCAAAAATGACAAAGACTATAATGCCAAAAATGACAATCGGGACAGCGATGAAGATCATTAAAAGCTTATATGATAACACAGTTCAACCTAATAACTAACGAGGCTGTTTTCTTGTTTTATAAATCCATACCTGTAAGTTCAAAGGACTTGCAACAAGTATTATGTAATAAAGTTATATCACAAATGTGAAGGTAACGGTTTTCAATTACTTGTTATGCTTTTCCATAACCCTAAGTGGTATAGGATTCCTTGACTCACAAAACGTACGATTATAACACCTAAGTAAGTTTCTAGGTTGGCTAGAAGCTGAGATAGCACAAATCATGTGGTGATCCTCCTCGCTTTGAATATTCCGAAAATGTTTACATCTAATCAACAAGAGCTTTGAACGAAACTACATAGTAAACCTGACAATGCAAAATATATTTAATGTAATAAAGTTATATCACAAATGTTAAGATAATGTTTTTATTACTTTTTAATGATTTTCTACGATATTTAGCACTACTTTGCGACTTTTATTGGATTTCCTTGCCTAGAGAATATGGGAGTACCTCATTTAAATATGTTTCTAGTCTAATAGAGCTGAAGATTCTAGAACTATGTAGTTTGCAAACCCTACGAAAGCTTTGTACGAAAATACACTGTGAACTTGACTAATAGTGCAAAATATACATTTCATGATGGTCTTTCTGAAAATCTAAAATGGCGGTCATTCAGGTTTTCAATTGTCTGAAGATTTGAAAATGCGTAGTTTTAGTTATCTCCAAAACCTTTAGACGAAAATACTCGATGAACTTTATTTTGAATAACAAAGAAAGAAATAATCATTACGATTCGTGATTTGTGACTCAATTACAGTGTTCAAATGAATATGTTAGTGTTGCACCTATTTTGTGTAAAAGAAGGGGAGATAAATTTTAATCATATGAATAATTAGTTTACTGCTAGAGTTCGTAAGAATTTTATAGTAGAGAGGTCAATCATTTCACAAATATGATCGAAAAATAACTAGATCGCTTCCATGTCACTGAGATCGATCGAGATCTTCTTTACATGAAACTTTTTTCCACTATTAAATGGTCGTAGCTTGTTCCTTGATTAATTCACCGTCGATTGATATGTTTTTTCTACCTAAGAATGGTTGATAATGTTTTAGCGAGCAAAGATATCCTCATTGCACTGCGCGCAAATGGTCCACTAAGATACTTCGGTCTATTTAGCCCACGTACAACCCAACCCGGTAAAAATAATAAAGATATCTTTTGATCTGAATTATCTATGCTTTATTCTTTATTACAATAGGTTACACTTCTTTTTATCTTGGGCGTTTTACTATGTTGCGCAACGCAATTGATATTTCATGTGTGAAATAATCGATAAAAATAAAACTCACATTATAGCATAACCGATTGCATTGCAATTTTATGCTTTAAGTATCGTTAACTCATTTGAGAAATTTTGGATCCGAGAGTTTTGCGTACGCTGACATCGAATCACACTGCTCCATTCCAGTGATTCCAATTTAGCCATTTTGGGATCAAAATTTATCACCCTTAGTTATGACCGTCTAAGCGTATGTAGACATCAGCAGTAAATATTTAATAATATAAGATTTGAAGCTAAAAGCAAAACTCGAAATTTATGGCTAGACAAGGAAACAAAAACTAAATCTGGTTCCAAAAGAGCTAATTTGGCAACACCGCTCGAAAACGTATGTTTTGCTGAACTAAACCTGTTCGACTGATTAGCAATAGGAATGATTTCCACGGAACTATAATCCTTACGAAAAATATAGATAAGAAAAATGAATTCCCCATTGTGATTTACCTATTTCCCCTAAAGTTCACACCGAAAAATGGGCAAAGTTTGCAATAAAAGGATTTTATTTGTGTATCATTTTTACCTTTTGGGCCATGTAAAAAGACTTGATTCCATTACTCCAATTTTTAATCATTTTTTTGGCAAAAAATACAACTTATTAATTAAACTTAATTTTTAATGTAATGAGCGGATTTTTGTCAACTGTATATCGAGAAAGATTTGGCGACCTCAGATGTAACCTTTTGTAGATGAACGAACCCGGCTGTGTTTAAGACATTTGTTGGGGTCCATTATTAATGCTGAGTTTGGATCTATCATTGCTTGGTGGAAATAAGTTTTTTTCAAGTCGATTTTTGATTAGCCGAATGAATTGTTCATTCAAATTCACATTTTAGTGAAAAGTAAGAAAACACATTTGGATAGGGTTAAGAAATACTATCGTCTATCAGTAAAGTATTCCGTTACAGCAGTATTTACAACTTTAATTTTGTCAATATTCAGAGCTTTTTTTGTGGGATTGCTCTAGTTTTTCCCCAACACCTTGCAAAGATTAAAAAATTCTGAATAACTTTATTTATATAAAATTCTTTATTTCATGTTTTATCACTTGTTCGGGATATACGATCCGCTTGGGAAAAGACGGAAGAAAAACCTACTGCTTCCTAAATTCATTTACCGAATTCGATGGCATCTAAGAGCCCCCCCCCCCTTTACCTCATTTCAACAGGAAATATTTTTTTAATGCATTTTGCTGAACTCTTTTTATTTTTCACCCAGTTTTTTTTTTCCTACTACTCAAATTCTGGCCGGCACGTGGCTAGACAGTGAGGTCTATATTTACCTCTTTAGCCATTTTTTCGGGGGGGGGGGTATCTTATATGCCGTCGAACACGGTAATTGACCAGGAAAGTTAAATGTCCGTGTAACAACAGCAGCTGAAACATACCAATGGCCGCATAACCAGCTCTTCATAAAAAGATTTTTATAAAACAAGAAGAAAAAAAAACGGCAAAAAAAAGAAGAAAATCTGAGTTAATTCACACAGGAATGCCTTGCCTGTCATTCCAAGCGAACCCCCCGACCCCCCTCCTGAACTTTAGGTTCCAGTTACTTCCTCGACGACCGCAATTCCATAGCGGATATTTTAAAGAAATCGACCGTACGGGCCATTCACAAACCTGCAGATTTTCAAATGGTATCCCCGTAATCCGTATCAAATGTGAAACTTACATTTTCGCTCCTCGCGCGGAACACCCAATTCGTCGGCTTCCCAAAGTAATAGCCATTACAGCGTCATGTTTGAAGAATCAACATCACCGGGGAAAATACATAACAACAAAATGGAGAAAAAAACATTAAGAGAGAGAGAGAGACAGACACAGAGACAGAGACAGAGACAGAGAGACAGAGAGAGAGAGAGAAGTCTTCAAACGGGTCGGAAAAAAAGCTCTGGTAAATTTTGCGAGTGTAGTAATATTGTAAGGCTAATTTGATGACTAGTGTTTGTTTACATAAAGGATTTGTTGGCCCACTTAAGTTAATTGAATCACATATTTTAGCAAATGGAGAACCACATTTGCTGAAAAAGTAACCTGGGGATAAAATTACATTTTCCATACATGCAGATCCTTTCTTTTATTTGGTAGATTATTTAGAAAACAAAGTTGTATCGTTTAGCAAAAAATATCTCGAGCTTATATACTTAAATTGTTGCCTGCAAAACGCTGATATAAAAAAATGCACAACGGGTTGCTGGATAAATCAAACTATTGTGAAAGCCAGTGAATGAATATCTATCTATGGATAAATAAATACTCTTGCACATACCTCCCTATCTAAGGGCTCACCACACTGGAGTAAGCGTAACACATCTTAAGCTTCTTCAGGCAAATCTTAAATTCTTCGAATGCATGTTAAGCTCATTCAAACACATTTTAAACTTCTTCAAACACATCTTAAGCTTATTCTAAGACATCTTAAACTTCATGAGACACATTATAAGCCTCTTGGAACACATTTCAAGTTTCTTGAAACACATCTTAAACTTCTTCAAACACATTTAAGTTTCTTCAAAAACAGCGTGGAGAATCGTTAAAGATGATTTCACAGATAAGTTAACCTTCGAGGTCAACAGAGATAATTTTCCAACCAATCTCTGGTTCTAAACACCAGAAAAAATAATTTTTATGCCAGGATTTTCGTCGTTCTTTCTCCTGACGAATGGCACATATTTATTTCATTAAAATCAATTCTAAGACATGTTTTAACATTTATCAATCATATATCGCCTTTTACCCATGAAACAGGTCATAGCTGCAGAGTATGTTTTGGTTTCCTCCTCTACGCTCTCTCCTTTCTCAATGATAAAAATTGAGTTGGGGGAGAGGTTTACAGACATATAACTCAGTGTAATTGCTAAATTTTTTAAATAAAGTTGAAAGTCATTATTCTATCACGTTTTTTTTTACCTATGTAATTTTATCAAGTATTTTTAACTATTATTCATTACAACGATTCACTTCCGTCTTTATTTGTGCTTTGTTTTTTTTAAATCCCAACTTGAGAAAGGCCATCAATCTACGTCAATGAATAAACAATGAAGATTAGAAGTAAAGATTTAGCTCTCTGTATAAATATTTTTCCATTCGTTGTGCTTGGTGAGCAGAAATAAAGACATATATATATATATATATATATATATATATATATATATATATATATATATATATATATATATATATAATATATATATATATATATAATTTGCTTTCCTGTAATCGTATTCGTGTGTGCGCCTGGCAGTGATGAAAAAGGGGGTAAGGTGAGGAAAATAAGCAAGACTACAGCGGCAGCAACTACGAGCAGGAACTCGCCAATTTAATTCTTATCAATGAAGTTGTATTGCAAACGCTTCTCAATCAGGGGTTGAAACGCCTCCAGGGACCGTGCAAAGAACATTGGGATTTGCAGAAATATTAGAACTATATAACTAAAATTTCTTCTTAATCTCTACACGAATATTTACTCCTATTCGTGCTTATTGTGAAATGACTCAATGTTGTTCAATGATTTTATGAAAGCAAATTTCATTTCGGTTAGATTTCAGTTACTTCTCCAAAATATTTTTTGCACAATAAACAACGTGAGTGATATTTTTCAATTTTTCTGGGAGAAGGGGATGATTTGTTTCTATGTTCAGTTACAGTAAGATTGCGACTGATGACTAAGCGCTTTATTGTTTTTAAAACACTTAGTGGGCAGTCGCAAAGATATTTGTCACATCGGTTTGAGAAGCTTTTATTTTTTATTATTAGTTACCTTTATCTTAATACAGGGAACAGGTGTTTTTTATACATATACATATATATATATATATATATATATATATATATATATATATATATATTGAGAGAGAGAGAGAGAGACAAACACACACACATATACACATACATACATACATACATACATACATACATGCATACATACATAAATACATGCATACATACATACATACATACATACATACATACATACATACATACTCCATGGCAAAACAATGAGGTAAGCCTTTTCATCATATTTCGTGCCAGGCTCGTTGAAACGTCTATAGACCCCTGTTAACCACACACTTTGGGACACGTTCCATACTCGTTCTGTAACACCCATCCCCACGACATTGGACGAGGGTTTCGACTGTATCGGTTTATAAGATTTGTCCATCTTATGCACTGGCTCTTTGCCCAGTTTGCCTTGCTATTTACCCATAGCTTGGAGACTAGAAAAGACCGATTTATGCCTCTCCTAAAGGCATTAGTCCGAAGTGAATGCCAATATTCAGAGCCAAGATTTGAACTCGGTTCGCCGTGTACATTTTCGAGCAGCCAACCATTAGGCCAGCAGCACCTCTGCAGCAAATTCATATTTTAAAATATATAATATATCAAACTACTTTATAATCTTCAATAATACTATGAGATATAATCGTTCGTCTTAATTGATTTTCGTGGCGAATTCCTTGTTGGGTTGACGAATCCCTACCGTTGGTTCTTCTCTGTAGATCATTTACTTTTCACAATCCTCGATCTTGAATTCAGTCCAAAACCCTGGCTAAAATTTGGACTATTTGGATGTATGTTATCCTATTCATTTTTTGTACTATCTTAGCTCCAAGTCAACCAAGGAATTTAATTAAGTTTTCTAACCGTATGTTTTCTGAGTCAAGGAATTCAATAAAGACCACAATTACCACTCAGATTTATGGAAAAGCATAAAAATTAATTGAAGAACGTTATCTTAACGCTTGTGGTATAACTTTATCACATAATACATGTTGCAAGTCCTTTGAACTTATAAGTATGGATTTATAAAACAAGAAAAAAGCAGCCTCATTAGTTATCAGGTCGAACTATGTTATCATATAAGCTTTTACTAGTCTTCATCAGTGTCATTTTCGGCGTCGTAGTCTTCGTCATTTTAGCATTCACTTCCAAATAAACAAAGGTTTATGCAAGCCAAGTTGTGTCTCCTGCATAAATACATCTGGGTTGTGCAATGGGCTTTACACTGACACCTGGCCAACTCTACAATGGCCTGTGGGATAGGTGGAGCCCTCTTCATGGTAGGTGGTATCTAACCATGTATATACTGATAATTGCCATGTTTTCGTGGCTTGAATAGACATTACCGTATCATGTTGGCTTGGTGCAATAATTCAGTCAATTCATGCCACTGACGGATTCTTTTTCCTGGTACTTCTTTCAGGAATTGTTTATCACTTATTATTCAGTGATAAACAATTCCTGAGAGAATTGATACGAAAGACTCTATTGTATTATTCCTTAACTATTAGTATCGGACTGCTTACACATGCTAAACATTTCTGATCATGTGGTCAAATTCGAAGCTAATGTTATGGAGAACTGAAGATTAGTACTAACTGCGAGCTGACAATCGCAAGCCAAGGATAACACACGAAGATGCATTTTCTAGAGAGACTCAATACCCCCATGGCTTTTCGTAATTGCAATGATATTTCATCCTGTGGAATTTGTAAATGATTCAAATTTATAAAGTCATTAGGAAAAACCCAACCACTTCCTGTATATGGATGACTTGAAAATATATACAAAAATATGAATTGGAAAACGTTAATTCAAATTGTCCAAATTTTAGCCAGGGTGTTTGACAGGATTCAGGATCAAGGATTGTAAAATGTAAGTGATGTGCAAAGGAAAAGGAGGAAGCAATGGTAGGTATTCAACAACTCAACAAGGAATTCGTCACTAAATAATAAATATCTTCTTTACAACTACGGAAGAGAGATAGTAAAATAAAGTGGTGCAATCAACCAAAGAAGAGATAGACAACTCCTATGATGGTTTGAACTCTCTCTTGTGAGATACTGAAATACTTTGATGTCATCATGGGAGACTTCAACCAAGGAGAAGCCGTTGGTAAAATCTCAAATCTGAAAAGTGCAGAAACCACAACCCACCGACAGTAACGAGAGAGAAAAAACGAGGACCCCGAAATTTACAAAACAATCAATAAGATACTAAGAGAAGACAAAAGAGGCCACGTGGCAGTTATTATCGAAACATCTCTCGAAAAATGTCGGGGCTTCAAAACTATAATCAAAGCTCTCAGTATAGGACAGAATCAAATAACTAGCATACTCGAAGAAAACGGACACATTAGAACAGAGACAGGATTGTCGCACGCGTCCAAGAATTCTACCAAAAACTCTGCTCCTAAAGACATAGACTACGAGTCATTGATCAGGATATGCAAGACGCGTGCTGTCAGTTCGAAGACTTCCTGGAAGTTACACAATGGGAGGTAAAACAAGCCATCAAACAAACAAAAAAAAGGAAGAGCCCCTGGACCAGGTAACATCACCATCGATCGACTCAAGAAAGCTGGTAAGATCGTTTCTAGGTAACTAGCTATTCTATCCAACTTATGCCTGAAACAAAGTAAAGTCCTGGAAGACTGGAACACTGCAATCATAATTCTTTTACATGAAAAAAAAAGAAACCCAAAATACCTCAACAATTACAGACCTATAAGACTACTCGACTGCATCAATAAACTTTTCACAAAAATCATCATTAACCGAATCACAAAAATACTAGATGAAAACCAACCACGGAAACAGCCTGGCTTTAGAAGAAAATACTCCATCATAGACCATCTCAATTCAATGACTCAGTTGAAAGAAAAGGCAGCAGAATACAAAATACAACTCGCTGATGCATTTATAGACTTTATAAGAAAGCCATCGACTCTGAAGAAATTCCCATGGTCCTGAAGGGTGTAGACCCTGTGTACGTCAGAGTACTACAACAAACATGCAGTCATAGCAGCTCCTTTATCAGGCTACGTAAAGTCTCTGGGCTCTTCCAGCTCTAAAAAGGAATAAGACAAGGTGTTACAAGTTCACCCAAACTCTTCACTGCCTGCCTTCCACGACATGATATTCCGAAACGTAGACTGGGAAAATGAAGGAATCAAAATTGACGACGAATATCTAAGCAACCTCAGATTTGCAGACGGCATCGCCCTTGTCGTAGAGAACCCACTTGACCTCAAACTAATGCTAGATTAACTAAATGAAGAAAGCAAGAAAGTCGGCCCTCACTTGAACTTCAGCAAAAGAAAGGTCTTGTGCAATAATCACGTCGGAAATAAGAACACCACTTTCAAAATCGAAGACGCAAAACTGCAAAAAGTAGACCATTACACTTACCTAGAACAACAAATCTCCTTGGAACCCATAACAGAAGTGCATTGGGAAGCTTTGAAGTTGTCCTTCAGTTTTTCTATCATTACTCGGCCCAGCTGCGGGGAAGCAGTTCGACTCAGGACATTGCTGTCCCATTGCATTAAGAAGGACAGGTCGGGCTCATCCTGACACCTTCGCGATTTTAGTTGCGGCGGCTGGGGCTATTTTTGCAGGAGCTCCACTTCCCCACATTAAACCTTGGGTCACATCTCACCCACGTGGGATTGCGATTAAATGGATGCCCAACCCGATATGGAGAGATCACAAGACAGTACAGTATATCAGGGGAAAAAAGCAGGATTCCGAGACATTATCGAATCTACTAGAAAAATCAGTTGGCTGATCATGTTGCAAGAATAGCAGACAACAGATAGACATCACGACTCACAACATGGATCCCCAGAGATCACATGCGCAACCGAGGTCGGCAGAATACAAGATGCAGAGACTAACTAGAGAAATTCCGAAAGTATTAGCCCCGCGACACCCATGATGGAGAGGTGTGGCGAATCCTGGGAAAGGTCTATGTCCAAGGACGGACGATAAAAAAAAACTGATGATGATGATGAAGAAATAATAAGTAATTTGTAGCTCTGGTTCGTTTTCCTTCTCCCTTCTGTTCCTCAAAAACAAGTCCTCGATTTGGTAACAAATCATAAATTTCCTCTGCAAATTCTCTCGTTAAAACTTTCCGCCTGAGAGTCAGCCATGAGTTGGGCCTATAGTTATTTGCAGATACTCCTTTTGCAACATCTTTTTGAATCAACGCTGAGACCTCTGTTTCCGTAAGACAATAGTGCAATTATTGGTTCAATCTTTCGTATACAGACGTAAATATTATGAAACGGAATTCATGGATAACCTTGCTATCCAGTTTCCATTTCTTTGAAATGCATACACATTTATTTTCATCTTATGACCTTCTTTGATTCCATGAAGCTCATTATTATTATTATTATTATTATTATTATTATTATTATTATTATTATTATTATTATTATCATCATCAGTAGTATTTGTAGTAGTGCTGGAGATTTCAAGTATTCTCAAATATTTGGCTCGTTTCCCAGTATCTTCAGAGACCCCTGAAACGCCCCAGTTTGGACGGTCTCAACTCTCACATAAATTTCAATTCATGTAATCTCTCCTCTAGTGATTTGGGCATAGTTCCAAGTTCGCCAAAATCATAAGCACGGCCCCAAGTTTCATTTTTTACATTTTTTTCTTTCTTTTGTTGCTCCTGGTTAAGGCCCAGGTATGTTTCTGGTCTCATGCTTATTGTCAAAAATATGTATTATGCTTTATTCCATTCTTGTATTAAAAATTGTATTGGGAAATTTCAACAGGTCTTTCAAATTATTTTAATTGTACGATCTTTTATGGCACAAGGAAAGCAGTCACGGGTGTAAAAAGTGAATGAAATTTTTTAGGCGTGCAACATGATTTGCTTGTTTACAAGAATTGCTTTCATAGCTTATTCTGAATAAGTAATGGGATAGCTAACCGAAAATTTTGGCGGAATCGTTTACTTTGTAATACTAGCACCAAATTTCACACAGGGGCTCATCGATAGTTTGCTGATATAAAAATAATGTTGACCAATTGAAAATCAACCCGTAATTGCGATCAAGCTGCAGGCATAATCGTTTTTTTTATCAAATGTATTGGTCACAGAATTGCCCATATGTTGGAAACTATGTCAAGCCATTTTCAAGATTCGATACTGTGGGTTTTGAAGATTCATAGAGATCTTTTTTTAAACAATCGGACGTATAACTCTATTTTCCAACATGCAAAACGTGCTACTTTCAGGGTAGGATGTGTATGAAGTCATGCATTACCTGAATCGTAGTGACTTGGGTGGGACAAAGTATGTCAAGAGATAGAAGGTTTCATGGACGACTCTCCAACTGATTCCGAAGTGTTAACAACTGCTGACGAAACGCAGATGTTGGACCAAATGTGATGGAATATATAGATACTATCGGTTCAGTCTGAGCTACGTTACTCTTTGTCGATGTGTGTGCCAGTTCTAAGGTCCAATAAATACGTAATGATGCATCCAGATGCTTAATTACCATAAAAAAACTGAATCATCGAGTAAAATATTAGACAACTGAGACTTAAACCTACCAAAAAATATGAATAAAACCATCTTGCAAACAGATGTTGCGGAAATTAGATTGAATTAACCCCCCAAATACTAATTTAGAAGGGTTTGCTTTGATTATATAAAGATAATTGCATCTGATAGCCATAATTCGGTGACCATATGGGATCGTCGTTTGGCAAAAGAGCTTGCTTGTATCACCATGTGGATGATTTTGCACTTAGATGCTCCAGTTTGGCACACACAGGACAATTATCTATAGCTAATCTATGATCTGTTACATCGCTGCTGGTTATCATAAATGTGCGACAACAGGCTTGACTAATGGCTGCTATTGGTACTATAAGTATAACAGTCATCTGAAGGTTAGGATGGAAGAGGGGGGAAGGTTAAATAATAAGATGGAAGGGAGAAAGGCTGATACTATACTTGACAAACATGGTTATTAGTATTATATATATATATATAAATATACATATATATATTATTTATTATTGTGTCATCCACAGATAGCTGTTTCGTTGTATTACAAATCTTCAGTGTGGTTACAAACAATCTATCATCCCATCCAGTACCAGTAAGGCTGAATTTAAGCGATATATTTATTTAGTTTAAATTCCTCGTCCACCAGAATGCTCTATTTCTAAGGAAGAGCATTGCATATATATATATATATATGGGCAGGTGATGTCGCATGAATGGCAGACAACCGATGAAAATCACGACTCACAACATGGATCTCCAGAGATCACATACAAAACCGAGGCCGACAGAATACAAGATGGAGGGATGAACTAGACAAATTCACAAAATACTGGCTCTGCGACGCCCATGATAGAGAAATGACGGACGTTAAAAGACTGATGGTGACGATGATATATATTTCATTTCATATTTCTACATCACAAACGCATTCTATTTAACCAAACTTCTGAATTTCCTCGCATCTTGCAACTTTGAGTATAAAAATTTGTTTTCTCACACCTTACCCCAGAGAATACTCCCATGTGTTTTCAGAAGATGTTCGTTTTTTTTTAAAAAAAGCTGAAATTGCATATTGCTGACGTAGCTATGACGTCATACTTCCATCGAAACATCTGTTGACTTTTTGAAACGTTTTATCTTAATTTATCAGTTATGTTTATGTGTGTGTGTGTGTGTGTGTGTTTGTGTGTTTTAGATCTTGAATAATTAAGATAATGAATATGAACGCTCTTTTTAATGAATTTAGGGAATGATCTCTTTGAACGTTTATATCAAGGAAATAACCTGTAATATTACTCCACTTGTACCTACCTTACGCTGTGTTTCAAGTGTTTCGCTCTAATTCTGATAAGAGGGTAGGAAGAGAAAGAGGAGAGTAGAAATTTGGGCAGATTACTGAAGAGGTAGGAAGAGAGGGGAAGTAGAAGAGGAAATTAAATGATTAATGAACAGGTCGTAAGAATGGTGGGGGAGGAGTTCATTTAGAAGGTACTCAGGGAGAGAGGAGAAAATAAAGTTCGGAAATTTACTGAGGGCTCGGAAGATTTTTGCATATGAAGCTGATCCATGTTTGTATAAGATTTAGATGAAAGCATGGACGGCAACGAAGATTGTCAGGGATAAGGGAGTGAAGGAAAAGATACAGACAAAGGATGAAAGAAGAGTAGGGGTATAAGGTAATGGATGATCTTAGCTGTCAACACCGTGGAATTTCAACGTGTATTGCTAGTGTTTTTTCAAGTGTAGATGATTTTTTTACACCTGTTAACAATTATTTGTTTGAAGACCCCGGAAGTATCGCGTGTCAGCTAGTACACACAAATACACGTACACACACATGTATATAAACAGCTTATGGTTCTGCGATAAAATCAAGCGTATAACATTAGGATCTAAATTCGATTAATCCGTATGATAATGATATTTTTTCTATGGGGACATCATAAGACAGCGCAGTATATTAGAGAAAAGATAAAAGTTTGAGATATCGTAGAAACCATTTGAAAACTCAAATAGCAATGGGCTGGACATGATGCAAGAATGTCAGACACGCATCACATGACTCACATCATGGATCCTAAGAGATCATATGCGAAATTGTGGCCGACAGAAAATAAGACGACGTGACAAGCCAAACGAATTCAGATTGTACTGGATCCGCCATTCCCATGACAGAGAAGTCTGGCGAATCTTGGGGAAGGTCTATGTCCAGCGACGGACGCTAAAAAGCTGATGATGATGATGATGTAATCAATCAAATACTGCCACGTTATATGGGAATTATTTTTAGCCTCGCATCTTCAGGATCCTCTGACTTTGAAAGTAAAATAATTCTGGGTGGTTTCAAGCGTTACATTATACTTTTGTAAGGGGGATCTATTTACCGTACAATTACACTGCGAACTGGGCCCTTACTTTCGATTCACATGATATTTCGAAAAGGTTTGAATTCCTATGATAATGTTTTTTGTAGTAGTTTTTCTGTACGTGTATGTATGTATGTATGTAACCGTGACTCAGTAAAAATAGGACATGGTACGGAGGATCATTTAGTCGTACTCTTCTGGGTGCTCCCACTTGAATAAAATGCTTCCTGGTGATTTTTGCTGGTTATATCATTTCCTAGTAGGGGGATCAATTTACTATACAATTACAAGCCTAACAAGCCTTACTTTCGGTCCACATGATATCTCTACATTTCTCTCTAATGTACGTCTATTAAATTCTATAGAAAGATGGGCAATGGGTTGAGGAAGAAGTGTTTACATTTTGGGGCGGATCCAGGAATTTTTGATGATTACTCCTCCTTCAGAGAATTTATATGTACACATCTCGATATCTCCTAGTGTTATGAATGCAGTAAAATGTTATGGATGGTTAAGTAATGGTCTGAGAAAGAAGTGTTCACGATTCGGGGTGAATTTTGAAACTTTTCACAATCACTCTCCCTGTATCGTAGCTATTATACACAGCCTAATTTCTCCAAAAGTTCTCAATGAATTTCAGTGAAAGTTCCTGAACGTGTGCGCAATAGACTAAGGAATATGTGTTTTTATTTTGGATCGGATCCAGGAATTTTCCCCACGGTCAGTCCCCTGCATCGTTGTTATATATACACAGCACAATATCTCCAGAAGTTCTCCACGAATTTCAGTAAAATTTTGTAGAGCAATGGGCTAAGGAAAAGCTGTTTTGGGATGGGTAAAGGAGTTTTCACAGTTACCTCTCCTGCATCGAAAGATGTGCGTACACAATTCAAAATTCTTAAAAAATTTTCAAAAAATTTCACGGAAACTTTGGAAGGGCACGCCATTAGCTATGGAAGACTTTTTTTTACACTTGAGGGGCGGATCCAGGAATTGTATTGTAGCTATTTAGGGCAGATCCAGGAATTTCCCTACGATAACCTTTTTCGTATAGTAGCTATCTGTACCAGAAACAATATCTCCTAAAGTTCTCAAGGAATTTTCTTAGTGGTATGTTCAATGTGCAAAGAAAAAAGAATCCTCCAAAGTCACTTCGTGGCTATACGTAAATACAACAATATCTCCAAAGGTTCTCAGTAAATTTCAAATAAGTTTAGAGTAAGGATGTGCAATGGCCCATGGAAAAATGTTTTAACAGTTTGAGATGGACCCGGGAATTTCCCACGTACCCCTGCATCGTAGCTATACATACTCGACACAATATCACGCATATATGTCACATACGCATACATATACACATGTAGCATCCATATACAAAACACACACACGTATGTACACATATACCACATATTTACATGTTACATATACACACTACACTCAGACACATACAACCTGTACATGTACATGTGTGTTTGTGTGTATGTGTGATATGTACGGGCATGTGTGTATAAGCAGCATGTACTTGCATGTAATTTATGTATGTGTATATGTGTGTGTATATATATCATGTGTGCATATGGTGTATGGTTGTGTATTTGTCGTAAGTTTGTCTAAAAGTATTCAAAATACATATGTGTATGTGACATGTGTGCTTGTTACTAGATAGTATGTATGTATGCGTATGCGTACGCGGCATGTGTGTATATGTTGTATGTATGTACATACTTGGTAAGTGTATTCAAGTATACATTAGAGTATATAGCATATGTACACGTGCACATATTAGTAGATAGTATGTGTGTATTTATCCAAGTCTCAGAACTGTCCATACTGAGCCTTTTTAGATGGTTTCTTGAGCTAAGCTCAGATCCCACTTACGATTGGTCGCCGATTAGTCGCCGATTGGATTTCGTCAAATTTCCGATATGTGATGAATCGACGATTAGCTACCGACGTGAGTGTGCTAATAACCTTTCAAAATGTCTGCGATCGCATCAGCTGTTGAGATTTAGAAATAGAAATGATTCTATTTTCTACGATCCACTCAGATGTTGTAGCTGATCAAAAGCGGGAATCATTTGAATGTCACTTCCTTTTTAACTTGGTGAAAAATAAAATGAAAATTAGCGACGAGAAATCTTCGATGCAAGATGAGAACGAGAAGCATGTAAATCTTTTGGGAAAATATTCCTGCTTGTTTGACTGTAAGTCGATAGAGTATTCAAACAGAGACCTGAAGCGTGAAGCAATTGAGGAGATCACTTTCCTGTTGGGGAGATGGGGTACTTATACGTGTACACGCAGGAGTTCGATTAACACATCTACTCGATGCACTGGGATGCGTCCTCGGTGATGCCTTTTGCCTAGGTTCATCGGATCGATTCCCCTAGGTGACCCCACCAGAACTGATCAAGTTCCAACTTGCATTCCCAGCAATGGTTTACTACGTTGCCCAGTCTCATTTCTCTGATCTTCATAAGAAAGTTACTGTATTTTACAGATTTATTGTCTGTATCAGTCACAGTTCTTCTTGGGCTAATTAGCATATCAGTGTTACGTTAGACAATCAAATTGTTCTCTGGGCCTCTCCCTTTGTGGCTAAAGCAACCTGGTTTGATTGGTTTATTGTTCAAGGTCTTTGAAATACTGGGAAAATATAACATTACTATTTAAAAATTATTAATAAATGGATTTTTTTTTAAAATGGTCGATGAATAAACAAATGCTTAAGTGTAAAATTCATTGAACGGCGTGATACGTTTTAAATTACACCCATGTGATTTTGAAGTGCAGAGGGAAATACATCGTTTTGCCGTTGAATAAAATAAGTTAATTGATAAAAAAAAATCTGCATTGAAAGCACTTGCGATACGCTTGAAATTACGTCCGCCTTTCTAGTTTTTAGCCGACAGAGAGCTTTCAAAAAAAGAATTCTCACCCTGCATTTTTCCTGGGATTCGGTCGTTTCCGCCAAAGCCATGTCTAAGATTTTCCGACAGACTCCAAAATGTCTTTGAATTCCCTCCTTTTGCTGCACCCTCTGTGCATTTTCTTTTGAAAACGCTTTGCACAGAGATAATCCCACAAATCCTCTGCAATTCATTTGGATTGGGTCCCACAGCCACTGTTCTGACTCTGCTCAACCAGTTGCTGGTATATGGAGCGCCTCTTCTCACAAACTAATGCTAATAAACTCTTCCCGGGACATAGTCTGTTCCTAAACTGCTAGTGAGTGTGGGAGAATCTTATAGTTCGGACGGAGTAAGGTCTCTATGTGTTTGGGGAACTGTAGTGATTCTCTTGAAGCTGCCTTCAGTTACCATCCAGCCGCCAAAAATAGCAAGCTTGGTCTTCCTTTTTTTCTGGGTTTGTTGCTCTCACCCGGCTCTGGTGGATCTAGTGAATGTTGCCCTCTTTCCTGGTTGGTATTTGTTTGGTCAGCATGACCGTTTTGGCCGCATCTGCTATCATCTTGACACTTGGTTGTGGCGCCAGCAATAATGCCCATCTTTTGAGGTCTTCGGTTAACTAAGTGCGCGATGCTGGAAGGAGTTTTACCCTATGCACAATGGGTATGAAGAGGCATCACTCTTCCCAAATGATTCCCTGGGCTCGGCAGAATGTCCAGGGACAAGGGATCTCAGTTGAAGTCAGATCGCACGCAGATCAGGTGATTGTCTGCTCCAATACGTCCTCTTACGTTGTCAAGGCTCCCTGCTCGGCAAGCCCAATCATTTTGCATAATCGAGCACCCTTCTCGCACCCTACTGAATGAGTTGATGTCTCTCTCTCTCTCTCTCTCTCTACTTTTGCCTTGCTTATCTGGGGGCTCGGTAAAGTAGACGAGGCCCACTGCTCTCTTCGCCTCTGACCCTACTAGCGCTGTCTGCCCCAGTCTTTCCTCTTGTATTTCCTTGGTCAGGCACCATTTACTTCCCATGCAAATCTCAACGTCTGCTGCAGTCACTTTTGGCGTCTGTAGATTCGCTGAATTGCAAGGTCTCTCATCTCTATCTTACTACAAAACATTTTGGTAAGACCGCTAAAAGGAAGCCGCAGTGAATCTTTTGACCCACACAATACTGCACGATTTAGGTTCTTGGCCAACCCCAGCAATCTTCGTAGATATCTGCTTAAGTTCCTCTCCATTGCTTCCACGGTTGTTATCGGAACTTCGTGGAAGAGTAAGGGCCAAGGCTCCTGGGGTAGCAAGGCATGTTGATAAATCTAGTCTTTGAAGCGGCCTGGTAACCCTGTTTCGTCGAACTTGACTATCCACGCTTCAAAGTCATTGATATTGTTTGGTGTACACAGCGTTGTCCTTCATGCTACAGGCAATGATCTTCTTTCTTCACGAGCTTAGCTTTAGTCATGGTACCAGTTCATTGGGTGCAGTATATTCTTATGAACCATCAACCATAACTGTCATCGAAGCTGTCAAAATAGGTTTTTTTCAGTTTCTAAATTGGTCTGGCTACCTATATATAATCTGCTAGATGAATAGAGCTTGGAAGCTGAAAATTTGAGCACGTACTCCTAATTATTTCTAGAAAAAAAAGCTTTTGTTCTGTTTTTAGAAAATCCCTGCCCTCAATAGATTTTTTCAGAAGGGGTCAATTTGAATTGAATATTCATTCGTAATGATCCCTTAGTTTGTATCTGGCCGTATTTCCACATGTTATTTGAAATGTTATTCAGATTCATTAACGATCACTGCCCAACAAAAAGCAAAAAATTTCTCTGATCTCATTAAGAAAAGACAAAACTGGTTTTCAGTGTTTTTTTGTTTTTTTCTTAAATAATAGGTACAAATCTTATGTTATGTCTTGTATGCGTTTCTGTACGTTTTCTTTATTTTTCCTTCTTTTTCTTTCGTTTTCCAAAAGCGATTTTTCAATAAGAAAGTATTGGATTTGTGGTTCTTATATTGTATGAGAGAGAGTAGTAATGGCAGTTAACTCTGTGTAGCAAAAAATGATCGTAAATGCTGAGGACAAGAGAATTTTTGCCCACGCGCTTTGACTTCGACCACCACGTGCAGTGTTGTCATGAGTTGAAGAAGGAAGAACGCACTATTCGCCATGACATTTCTTTGTTAAAAGAGAAAATCTATGCACGCCATATATGAATATGGACTCAGGGATTGAACATTGTTCATAACCGAAATAAAGACAAATACAAATGCTTAGACAAACAAATAGAACGTACATTTGATGAGTCGACAAATCAGACAATACACATAAAGCTGAAAAAATACGTTAGCATTAGTAAGATCGATTGTGATAAAAGACCTGTTTAGATTAGATTACTACGTAGCATCTTTATAGAGAATGAAAGAGTTGGTTATCAGGTTATTCCTATACATTGGAATGTAATATGGGAAAGAATGATCAGTTAGAGAAACATTTGAAATGTCGTTTGGTTTATCTATCGAATGGAACCCGATAAATCGTGGCAGTTATAATGAGTAGTATGTTTGACCAAGCTAGATTATCAAACGGTAGTTGGTTCAGTTTTAACAGGAACAAAGTGATAAGTGAATTAATTGCAGTGTTTGTGTTGAGTCGCAAAACGGATTCCTATATCGAGGAGATTGGTGGCAAAAACGATATTTCGTATTCACAGTCATAGAATGGAACAATACAGGCGAGGAGATTTAAGAGAAGGAAAGGAAAGGAAAGAAAGTAAGTAACCGACTGAGAAATTCGAAGCAAATGAGCGCTGGTACACGTGTCTCAGACCGTATATGAAGGCAACATTAAAGGCCAGATTAAAGGTTTCGTATCTAAAGCACTCGTTTATTTTCTTATCTAAAGGAGTCGCTACTAAGGCAAGGACCGACGACGGAACTTACCAACAGCAACTCCCGTTCATATCATTGAATCTGTTCGTTTCCTTGCTATTCTAGATAAACGAGCAGGCAGACAGGAAGACAAACGATCACGTGCTCATGCTCAAGGGATCACAGCGCAGTGTGCACAAGCATATGCACACACACACACGTGCACGCATGCGCATCATAAGATAATAGATATGCATGAAAATGAGCACAGGTCTAGACAAGAAATCCTATAAATGACTGGGAACAAGTATGAAAGAAGGGAAACGGTGCTGATGCTGTTGTAATATAAGGAAAGAGGATGGGGGTAAGAAAAATGTACATACATACATATATATTTTTAAATGTTAGGAAAAGACACAAAAGAAGAAAAAAAGAAGAATCGAAGAAAAGAGAGAGAGAGAGAGAGAGAGAGAGAGAGAGAGAGAGAGAGAAACTAAGATAAATCTAAGAAAGTGAAAAAAGGAAGACAAGATGAATCAAAGAGGGAAAAATGAATCGACGAAAGATATAAAGAAAAGAAAGAGAAGAGAAAGAAGGAAAGAGGAAGAGGCAAAGAGGAAGAGACAAAGAAAAAGAGGGAAGGAGGAAGAGATGAAGAGAAAGAGGCAAAGACGATAGGGAGGAGGCAAAGAAAAAGAGGCAAAGAGAAAGAGGCAAAGAGGAGGAGGCAAAGAGGAGGAGGCAAAGAAAAAGAGGCAGAGAGGAAGAGGCAAAGAGAAAGAGATGAAAAAGAAGAAGAGGCAAAAAGGAGGAGGCGAAGAGAAAGAAACGAGGAATAGGCTGAGAAAAAACAGCAACAACAAAAGCGACGATGATAACACCTTTATTATCAACAACAACCACAATAAAATTGTTGAAAGTCGAAAACATCGATATGATGGCTGCCGTCATGCAAGTGAAGCAGTGGTGACCCGACCGACCGCTAAGTTTTTGTACTTTTAGACGAGTGAGAACCATTGACAAGTGCTTTCGTCTAGGAGGGTGAAGGAGTATTTTGTTGTGTGATTGAAAGAACACTTTTGTCTCTCTCCCTACAGCTGTTTTAGCTCGAGAAGGTAAACAAGTTGACAGAAAAATTGAAGGGAACGAATAATTTTTCCATCTCAAGAATGGATCTGAAAAAGGGAATAATGTGACGTACTGTGACGTAACAAAGAAGACACCCTCTTTCTTTGTCCACTATCTATATCGTATCTTTCTATTTTTACCAACTCTATGGATTGATTGGAGAAAAAAGAGAGTGCCATCTATCCCTCTTTAATCACTTAATTTCTTGAAGAATCATGCTCAATCTCACATGGAGAGATCATAACACAGTATATCAGAGAAAGGATAGGATTCAGAGACATCGTGGAAACTATGAGGAAACTCACAGGGGCAATGGGCTGGACATGCTGCAAGAATGTCAGACAGCCGCTTGACATCATGTCAGGTCCACGCAGGTACCCGGAGATTAGGTGCAAGGCCGTGGCCGACAGAAAGTAAGATGGCCTGACGAACTAGATAAGTTCAGGAAGTACTGGCTCCGCGATGCCCCTGATAGAGAGGTCTGGCGAATCGTGGGGAAGGTCTATATCCAACGACGGACGCTAACAGACTGATGATGATGATGATGATGATGATGGTGGTGGTGGTGGTGGTGGTGGTGGTATTCTTCTTACAATACGTCTGATGTTTTCACTTGATCTCCCAGTATAGATGGCTTAATACCAACAAATGCTAAGGCAATATCAACTCATATAATGAACGGTGAGGGGTCCTTGGTTCGCTGTCCGTAACACTGGACTCAGGTAACAATTTTGCTGATAATGATACTCATACAGACCATTTGAAACTATGGATGGTGAATAGATTCAGTATTATTCTTTTCTGGAAGAAATTTCACATAAATCCAAATATATCCGTGATTTTTTTCAATGAGATTAGCGAGTAGATCATATGAAAAAAATGGACCAGTATGCACGTTGTGTAGCATTGATCAGCAAACCAATCTTTCTTGCCGATGTTAGTGGGTTCAATCCTCATTGGCTCTTCCATTTGGGTTGAAATCATCGTAGGCTCATTTAATCGAAAAGTACAATGAACAGCATGATTTTTGTTTCTCTGTCCATAACAATGGATTCTTCCATTCAAAAGTAATAATTTTGCTGTTGGAAATATCTCCTTCTAAATATTTTAAACCACGGACTTTTCCAATGGAAGGAATTCAGTATTTCCAAATAATCCTCGCATAGATATTGGAATATATTAGCCAAATTTCTTCGAGGTGATTCACTAGTACCTATGAAGGCAGACACACGGAAATTTTGAAATCTCCAACACCCCACTTCGAAACGTAATAAAAATGTTAAAAATGTGTTCTTGAGTTTTTCTTGCTCTTGTTGGAAGCAGAGAAGTCAAAATTATTGCCGAAAAAACAAAATCAAATTTTCTTAAATTACAACGAAGAATTTTACTTTTAAAATGATATTTATTTTCTAATCGATGAATCAATTATTTTGACAATAGGTTTTGATTTTTTTTAAATTTAAATTTTGTGATAAAAAAATCTTCAAAAATAATCTACTCTTGAAATAGTCATAACTGACTTTGCAAATATTTGTTTCATCATAACTCAACTGAAATTTGGTAAAACATCGTCATATGCTGCCTAAAGAAAACAATGAAATATGGCCTTTTTCAACGGTATGGGTAAGTATAATTGGAAATCGAGAAGTGGTCAATAATAGCAGACGACATGCATGCGGTTGAAGCGTTAAAAGACAAGAAAAATATTACAGGGTCGACAATTGCTTTCTAATGAGTGGAAGTCACTTGATTGGCATGACCGAATTAATTGAAAAAATATTGTTTTAACTCGCCACTTTGAAAAAAAAAGTGCTGCCTTCAATATTTCGTGTCGAGACATCTTTTCAAAATATTTAGTTCTTCATCATATACTGAAACTTTTATCAAAATCCGACGATAATTCGATTTTTTATAAAATCTTGAAATCTATGTTACGCTCACGAAAGTATTGGAAATGTCTATGTACACATCGTTGTACTACTTTTTTGTTTACACTGTAGTAGTTCTTTTGAATTATTTGCTCAGAAAATATCTCGAAGTCCATGGGCACTGGTTATATTCATCTCAATCTTTTCTTCCGATAATTAGACGGGCAAGATTGCTACCAGGTCTGGTCTGGTCTGGTCTGGTGTGATCGCAAGTGGGCAGCCACCTCAGTCGTGGAGCATGCTGTGAGCTCACCGAACACCATCAACAGAACCTGGATTGGGCGACAAGGCCTTGGATCAACGAATTTTCAGCAGTGGAAAAATGCAAGTACAAGGAATACGCAAGATATCGTCCACACACAGATACGGATCCATGAGGAGGAGAAGCCGATATCGAAGTGGAAGTAGGACAGGGATCCCAAGGCGCATGGACGAAGTGGAATCTGTCCAACTGCAAGATCTCAATGGCTGAGTTTTCGAGATTGGAAGCCTTTCGCATTTGTTATGGTTCATCTCTAACACCCTTCCCTCTTCATCACATCTGCACATTAGGGGCTTAGAGGGGATTAGCACCGCAAGGTCGGTGCTCAGAGAGGGACATTGGCGCACGTACTGACCGGTTGCAAAACATCTTTAACTCAATGTTGGTACAAATTGCGTCATGACAAGGCGCTCCTATCTCTGAATGATATGCTAGAGCGTGAGAGATGCAAGGAGAGGCAAGCTGGCATGGACTTCAAGGAGACCATCACCTTCGTCGGGGAGGGAGCAAGGTCTTTCTCAAGCCCAAAGCCCAATCTACTGCACATTGCCAGATCTTGGGAGATGAGTGTCGACGTCCTGGGAGATTAGGGTCATGCCATTTTCATTCCTGGCATTGAGACTTCTTGAATTCTTACTTCTACTTCAAAAACTGCACGTTCTCTGGGTATAGATTTGGGTGTGTATATTTCTACCTTGAGAGCTTCATTCATTTCCCATTTTTTATTTACAGAATCCTTGATTTCCGAAGCACCTCGGTATTACGGTAACCATACCTACCTAAACACATTCAATTCAGTAAACCAATTTTGTCCACCATAAAAAAATGCTGCTAATGGCATTTCACAACGCTATGTCACGAATTTTTCTTCTGTTTTCAATTCTCACCTGTTAGGGTTTGCCTAGCAGCCAATTATTCACAGACTCCGAATCGTGACTTACATAACTCCTCTTGTCAACAATATTAAACTTTTCGGCGTCTTAAATGGTGTCTGTCTACCATTCGCCTCATTAGTTTCACGAATATTCTGGATCACCGTTTTTAATAACATCGCCTTGATCTATGAAACATTAAGCCTTATCAAAAGCAGCATTTCCAGTCACTCAACCGCCAGATGAGAAACATGACAGTGAGACTCGTTAGTTAATAAATCTCTTTCATATTTCTTTCTTAATAAATACTTTTCACAGTCCTCTTCATAAATAAATACTAATTAATTCTGTCGACTCGTTTTTATGTTCCTCTTTTGTTTCAGCATGAAGGTTCGTACACAATATGTTTTAACATTTATTGTTATAAAATATGTCTTCAATGTATGTCTAAAAATTCTTGCATTTCCCTTTGTACGGACTTTCAGCCTATATTCTATGGACGCTTTCTTTGATTGGTTATATTTACGTTCTAGTCACAAAAATCAAGATGGCCGACTCGCATGATCGGGTCAGCTTATGAAAAAATAAAATGGTTGACCCTTCTTCTTCGTTTTAATCCTTCATTATGTCACGTATATTTTGGTGCACGAACGGGGGACATTCTCTAACGTGGCAATGATCCACATGGAGATCTGAACATTCCTTTGTTGCCACTATCGTCAGCACCTACATGAAACTTGAGGATCAGTACGTGCGTCGGATAGCAAAGATCAGAAACTCATCTTGCTGAAAATTATTTGTGAGTTCGATACTCATTGGATCCAGAATAGATATTCGGATACCAACTCACGCTGAGTTTGACTTATCTGTTCTTTATGTGCGTGGCACTGGAATATGCAACTCATGGGTGAACTTTTACTGATTAAAACCTTTCTACATACCAGTTTCTTTATTCTAAAATTTCGAAGCCGAAATCTTCAAAATGGTCACTGCGTATATAAAGGGATGATCACAAAAGATTTTGATGCATGAATCGAAAACTTGCATTAAAAATAACTGCGTTGATCTTGGGTTAATTGTTCAGGTCAGTAACCGAATTCTGGAATAGTTTGAAATGTTTCATTTAGATCGATGTTCAACACATTTTAATCAGCATCATTGCTGTCTATAACAAAGATAGACGTCATGACAGCCGCATCAATGCTGTCTGTAAATACAGTGAAAAAAAGAAAATGTTTCAAAATTATATGAAATCTTATTTTCAGTAAATACGAACCAGGTAAAACGTGCAGCAGAGGATGAATTCAGCTGCTAGAAATTCTGAAAAACTGGTGCGTTTTTTACACGGATTTCATATGCAGAATTTCATACCCCCCCCCCCCTCCCCAATTTTCAAGAACCAGATGATCCCAATAATCCTAAAAAGAAGAGTATACAACCAATGCATTCTCCTGATAGCCACTTATGGAGCTGAAACATGATGGAACCTAACCAAGAGACAGACCTGCAAGATGAGAAGTATGCAACGTGCGCATGAGAAAATCATGCTCAACCTTACATGGAGAGATCACAAGACAGCACGGTATATAAGAAAGAAAACGGGTGCCCGTGACATCATAGAAACTAATAAAAAAAACTCAAATGGCAATGAGCAGGCCATATTGCAAGTATGAAAGACAACCGATGGACATCACGTCTCACATCAGGCCGACAGAACACAAGATGGAGAGATGAACTGGATAGATTCAGGAAATACAGCTACACGACGCCCATGATAGAGAATTGTGGCGAATCTTGGGGAAGGTCTATGTCCAACGACGGAAGTTAAAGGACTGATGATGATGATGATGATGATATATATATATAAATGTATATACGATCCGACATATTTCACTTACATTCAAGTCATATATATTTCATTTTTACTCTTAAATATTTTATTTTATTTCCAAATAGCACTTTTGTCAAAGATTCTTTTTTCGTGGGTATGTGTGAACAATAATCACATTCTTGGTTTCTAAAGATACGCAGCTTAATCATATGTTTGCATGCCGTTGTAACAGACTAACCCTTTTCAGGCGCCAAATAGACGATAAAAAATATCTCAAGTATATTTGCTGACAAGATAAAGCGTTGTCGCTCGGAACCCCCGCAGATAGATAGCCAATCACAGCCACTTGATTAAAAAGACATTAGGGGAAAGAAAACGAAAAGGAGGTGATAAAAAGTGACGGTGTATGAGGATTTTCACGGCGGGAGTAAGAAAGATAGACAGTAAGTTTAGTGGACTAAAAAACGAAAGAAAGCAGGTGGGGGGATAGAAGAAAAAAGGGTAGATGATCATTTAGTTTCGGTATCAGGTAAAAGAAGAGGGTAAGTTAATTTAGTAAAAGAGATAGAGATAGAAAAAAGGACTCTTGCCTATAAGTTAGGGGACCAAAGGTCATCAGGAGGACGGCGGGAGAGAAGAAGAGCAGAAGGGAGAGTAGTAGGATAGCGGCTGTTGGCAGTAGAAGGGCTAAAAAAAAAAGTTTAATTTTGAATCCCGACCTGATTTTTTTCGTCTTTCATTCCTTTCTTGCTGCAGCCGCGGTGCACAACGCATCAAGGTACATGGTTGAAATACACCAATGCCATTACGCTCAACCAAGTTATCAAGTAGGATTCTTGATAAGACGAGAAAGAGGCTGTGAGCTCTTTTTCTCTTTCAATATAGAAACCAATACATCTTTAATCTTATGAGGATGCATGTTTCATAAAAGTTGTATGCGAATACTAAGAACCTTTTTTCCATCCTTTCTCTGTCAACCTTACATCTGCCTAGATGCCTCTCTCTCTGTCTCTGTCTCTCTCTCTTTCTCTCTCTCACGCACACACACACACACACACATCATCATCATCGTCATCATCATCATCCTGTCCATACTTTTTTAATTAAACACCAGACCACTTAGATATATGATAGGGTTTAACAGAAAAAAACTTGATCAGGCGACAACTTCTCAATTTTTCTCTAATTTTCTTTCACATTGAATTTTATGTTGCTCTAGATAAAAAAAAATATTTGGTGTATGATTTATGATGACATTCACTCGCAAGCGTACAAGCTCACATACAACTGGGCGTACATCAACGAGTCCGTAGCCCAACGATGAAAATGGGCGTTTGTCTTACAAAACAAACATTCATTTTTCCTCATAATCTACTTCCTTGTCAATGCACTTGACCTAACATTATGGAGTAAATGTTTTTGAATACAGCTAATAACTGTGTCAGGCTGCAAACTTACAGATCCACCCTCGTATATACAAAGGTGTCTCGCCGTGGAATCCAATCGACTATTATTACTGCGATGTGTTCGAGTCTCATTAGGGGCCCAACACTAGTAACTTTGTGCCACACTAAGTTCAACTTATACACACACACACACACACACATATATATATATATATATATATATATAATCACAAAGATTCTAAACTGCAGTGTATTCGATTCTCACTAAATGTTCCATACTAGTAGCCTTGTGTCAAATTAAGCTCGACTCTTTTTATACATATATATACATATTATGATGGAAATTATAAACTGCAATGTCCTCAATACTCACTGTGTGTCCCATACTAGTAGCTTGGCGTCAAACTAAGTTTCACACACACACACATATATATATAATGATGAAGATCCTAAACTGCAATGTCTTCGATTCTCACTAGGTACCCCATATTAGTAGCCTTATGTCAAACTAAGCTCGACTTATATACGTATATATACGATGACGATTCTGAAGTGGATATATCAACTTTTGGTGAGGACTCACCTTAAAACTGATGAAGGTTGGAGAGTTGACCATCCGACAGAGAGTGATAAAGACAACAAAGCTAGATATACTTGTCGGAAAACTGAAGAGGTCCTTTGAGAACTTTAGAAATATTGAAATATTGCCTGCGTGGTTCGCTACAAAAGAAGGGACGAGTTTTTCTTATCATCATTTTATCTTTATCTGTATATGTGTACATTTGATTGTCTGTCTATTTGTCTGTGTGCACAACACGACTAAAGATAAGGCAAAAATACGTATAAAATTTCACTAGGACAATTTTCAATTTTTTAATTATATGTATATAAATAAATACAATTTTTTAGTATTATAGTTTATGACTTTATGTTCTTTCACAGTACGGACCAAAGAAATCGCAACTTTTAAGAGAAATAACTAGAATATCGATCACTGAAGAATATCTGGAGCTCCGCAGAAAATGTAAATCTTACTATCATTAAAGTCTTTATTAAATCTTACTTCTTACACTAGAAAAGAATAATGTGCAAATAATCACTTGATTTATTTTGCGTAATCATTCATAGTTACACAATGTTTAGCAGCCCCAACAACGAGCGTATAGTGCCACCTGTTCATTATCATCAGTCCTTTAACGTCCGTCGTTGGACATAGACCTTCCCCAGGATTCGCCACAATTCCATGTGAGGTTGAGCATGATTTTCTCATACTCTGCGTATGAGGTATTCCTTGCAATATATATATATATATATATATATATATATATATATATATATATATATGGGCTCCATAGGCTATATTTCATGTAATTTTTTTTTTTTGAAAAAATAATTTCAAACAATATTGTCCTGAACATGATTATTATGTCAATGATTATCAAGTTAAATATTCCAAGTGATCTAAATAAAATTTGAGAAACGAGATTTGCGCGTGACGTTGCGTGATATAGCGATATCGTTTAGCTGTTGATAAAAAGACACGTTCTTTTTGCTTGCAATTTTTAATCGAACATGTATTTATTATCTTTGTAAAAAGTGATTGATGAAAGAATTCTGATCGATACAATATGAAAAATCAAGTAATTTAACTTGACAAACGTTCTTCCTTTTCTTTTAAAAACATATCAAGCGCCGATCCCGAAAGTGGGGTCCAAACCCCGAACCTGGCAAAGCACTATTATTTTTTTTTTTCTTCAAATATATAGATAAAGAAAGTTTATAAATATAAAACCCGAATAATCTTAACTTATCATAAATTAATCCTAAAATACAAAATTGTATCATATCTATCCTTGAATCAAGCAGACGGAAATTCTTTAAAAAGATCTGACCCTCTCACAATCCACGGTGAGCCCCTGCATATGTAGGCTTTATAACCGAACATATGTTTTTGAAGAGAGATCATCATCAGTTATAGCTGTGAAGGCTCTTCATCATCATCATCATCATCAGTCTTTTAGCGTCCGTCGTTGGACATAGACCTTCCGCAGGATTTGCCACACTTCTCTATCATGGGCGTCACGGAGCCAGTACTTCCTGAACTTGTCTAGCTCGTCTTTCCATCTAACATTTTGCCGGCCTCGGTTGCGCATGTGGTCTCGGGGAATCCATGTTGTGAGTCGTGATGTCCATCGATTGTCAGCCATTCTTGCAACATGGCCAGCCCACCGCCATTTGAGATTTTTTATGGATTCTATGATGTCTCTAACTCTTGTCTTTTCCCGGATGTACTGTGCTGTTTTGTGGTCTCTCCATGTGAGGCCCATAGTCAGTTACAATAAAATCCAAACGAAGCAGATGTTGAAGAAAAAATTTCCTGTCACTTTTTCGACAGTATCAAGATTTTTTGTATGTTTTCTCATGGCGGTCATTCAACACGTTTTATTGTTATTTCTTTTTACATGGCGATCTTTCGCACGTGGTTCGGGTATCTCTGACTTCGTTAAACCATCACCGAAAATTAAGTACGGAAATAATGGTTTTTCACCAGAAACTTTTTCTGTGATATCTAGTTCTTGAATAATTGTTTTTCAGTGAAACCATTTGCACACACCTGATATTTAAAAAAGATTGAAGTTTCCCGCTGTAAACATTTGCACACACCTGATAGTTTAGAAAAAATTAAGTTCCCCGCTGTAAACATTTGCTCACACCTGATATTTTATTGGAAGATATTTTTTTAAACTAGCAGGTGGTTGTATAACCATATTAATACTTCTACTAAGCAATAAAGTTGCTACTGATACGAACAACATGTAATAATACTTATGTTAAGTGATAATTACGTCACTTACATGAACACAATGCTGTATTAAACTTGTCTTTATAACTTAATACACCCATGTCTCTTGTCTTATCTTTTTCTTTTAATCCTATCACAATTCATCAATACTCTATCAGTCGAGATATAAAAGTAGGGATTCCCGGCGTTACCCAGTGGTGTTCTCTTTTCCAGGGCAACGCAGGGTTTCGCTGCCAACTAGTTAAAATTTTCATAAGATATACAAGCATTACCTGTAGAGAATGTACACGGCTATTTGTGTATGGGTTGGCACTAACGGGCCTAAAGCTATTTTATTATCATTGTTGTTGTTGTTGTTGTTGTTGTTGTTTTGTGGGTTTTATGGGAGGTTTTTTTTGGGGGGGATTTGTATTTTTTTAATCCAAGTATCCTAATTTTAGGGTTATTTTTCCAAAATCTCAACACAACTAAAACTATCTTATAGTGTGATTGGATACAAAGTTCCAAGACAAAATGTCATGTCAGTATAGGTACCACTGATATCGTGTCGTATGAAAAAAAGTCATAGGAAGAAATTTATTTTCTGAAAAATATAACTCATTTATAAAAATATAACATGAAGCTGAATATTATTTTATTAAGAGAACAGGAATAGCGTATGACAAAATTTGACAAATCTGGCCTCTTTAAAAAGCTTTTGGCCATGAACTTCTTGGTTTGGCCATATTCAAACTCTGAACCATTCTCATTTTGCTGCATATGTTGTGAGCGTATGCTGGGATTATTCCAGTGTTTTATAATCAATCTTAATTATCATTAGTGCATTTGACTACTAGGGACATTTTCGGGAGATTATGGCCAGAAAAGTTTCCTAACATCTAAGAACTCTGCATTTCCCTTCCTCGATGATCGCGATGCTTTCACGAAATTGGTTGCACTTTTGAAAAAAATACGAAGTAAAAAGAAGGAGATAGAAAGACTACTGAATTAACTCTCTCTTCTTTTAAACCACTCACTCACTAAATGAATCACTCTTTCTTCAATTCACTCACTCACTAACTCGATGATTTTTTCTTTCATTCAGTGTTTCAGTACAAAAAAATCCCCTCGCTCTAGACATCTGAAAGTGCAAAAAAAATCCCCCCTCGATTTTGAACCCTTAAATTTAAAAAATGTTCTCAAGATACTGACCCATAAAGAGAAAAATCGATCTTCAGCCTCGGTACCGATCTCTAAAAGTAAAGAAAATTATTCCCCTCGATTTAGACCTCAAAAAGGGGAAAAAATTCTCCCTTTGATCTTGACCCCTAAAAATAAGAATGAAGATTCCCTCTAATAGAAAACATCTCCTAACTCGATTTTGACCACGTAAAATATAAAAAGTTTCCTCTGATCAGGACCATTGAAAATGGAAGAAAAAAAGTTTACCTCCGGCTTTGCCACCTAAAAGTAAAGAAAGGTCTCCTTTTGACTCCATAATTGAAAAAAAATTCACCCCTATTCTAACACTCAAAAGTGAAAAAAAAATCCACTCCATTTTGACCCTAAAAATAAATAAGTCCCCTTCAATTTAGACTCCTGGAAGTGCTAAGAAAATTTCCCCTCGATTTTGAAACCTTAAATTCTAAAAAAAAGTCTCCAAAATACTGACGCTTAGAAATAAAAAACGATTTTCGCCCACAATTTCGACCTCTAAAAGTTGTTTTTAAAAATTCCCTTAGATTATGACCCCAAAAAGTGAAAAAAAAATTCCCCTCAGATTTCGAGCCCTAAAAGTGAAAAATAAGTTCCCTCTAGATTTTTAACCCAAATAGTGAAAAAGGGGTCCCTCGTGTTTTGACACCTAAACGTGAATGATGAAAGTTCCTTCCGTTCAATCCACAAAACCTCCGATCCCCAAATTTCGTTTTTTTTTTGGGGGGGGGGGATGCACCTTAATCATACTACATCAAAACATGCACTAACAAAAACAGCTCTATTCAACATATTCATGCAAATCAATAAACATCATGATATGAGATATGTCAAAAAGAAATCTTAGAGAATGTAAGTTTACGTCATATTTTCATTTTGAGAAACGATTTGAAAAAAAAATGAAAAATGAAAAGAATGTTCTTTTATTACGTTATTAAAATGTAAGAGATAATTTAGCATGATGAATAAACATGTAAAGATACGCCCACCCCCAATTGGACCCGGTGAAAATATATTTTGGGGTGGCCTTCAAAAACTAATTCCCTGAAAATATTTCCCGTGGATCAAATCTGCACCCACGGAAAATTTCATGGGTTTATGTCGAGCAGTTTTAGCAACAGGCGAATATATAAATACAGACAGACTTCTGGCGAATTGTAGTAAGGACATTGAGAGACTGATGATGATGATGATGATGAGGAGGAGGATGAAGGATATTATACAAAGAAATATCCCAGTATATCATTATCATTATCATGTTATTCAACACCTTTTTTATTTTGTTTATACGCTGATTATTAGCAATTTTTATAGCCCAGTTTTGTTTTTTTTAATTTTGCAGCAATGTAAATATCCCAGTTAGACCACACGTTCAAAAGTTGCTCCTTTCCCTCTCTTTTCTTATTTAGACCAAATGTAATTTGTTCTGCAACGACTGTCGCCTATCGTGGTAACTTTTTCAATCTAGTGGTACATTCAGAACCATTTCACGTTGTAAATTCTTCCCGTGGCAAAATTTGTGTTTGAGGTTCTTCAGACCAGTGACCTAAATCCTGGTTCACAAGCGCCAAAAGGGACTTGTTGTATTACTGCTGCATCTTGAGCACACGGCTTTGATCGTAATCAGTCCAAAGTGATTAGTCACAGATGTGATGAGAACGAATCGAAAAGTGTCTGGGCTGGGCGAAAAGTCCGAAAAGGAGAGGAGGGAAATAGAAATCTGTTTGGTCTAAGCTGCATAACTGTTCCATGACTGCTACTCTTCCTGATATCGAAATGAGATGCTAGCATACACATGCAGTTGTGAAGGAATTGCAATCGAGTAGGCGTGTTATGAATGACGAATGAATTCATTTATGAATCCTGGGTATTTTTCCTTGGATTTATAAGTTGAAAGTGTCGCAAAACACCACTCTTTGATTTTTTTTCTGCAAAGTGTGCACAATAAATCATTATCAAGACGAGATATGCTCGGCCCAACCTATGCAATACAACTCTCTGGGGATTCTCGTTGTAAGTCGTGATATCCAGCTGTTGTACAACATTCTTGCAACGCAGCCAGCCCATTGCCATTTGAGCTTTCGAATGGTTTCTATGATTTTATTTTTTTCTCTTATATGCTGAGCTGTCTTGTGATCTCTCCATGTGATGTTGAGCACGATTCTCTCTTGTGCATGTTGCATGGTTCTCAGCTACAAAGTCAGTCTTTTGGTTAGATTCCATGTCCCAACTCTGTAGATGACTATCAAGGGAATGCATTGGTTATATAAACTTCTTTTTAGGACTAATGGGATTTTCTTGTTCTTGAAGGGTTGAGCTACTCTACTGAAATGTTGCCAACTTGGAGTGATTCTTTGCTTGATTTCTTCTCCTTTTTGTGGACCTTATTGGGATTTGTTATCCTAGGTGATCTCGTTTCTTTAACTCTACATTTTCTATTTTGATCGTTGTGTTTCTGTCCTTTACATGTTAGCTGTACATGATATTTGTTTTACTGAAGTTCCTGTCAAAGCCTATTTTCTTGCTTCCTTCATCCAGTCAGTCTAGCTTTCTTTGTAGTGAACTACAAGGTTCTCAGCAAAAAAGGATGATGTTGTCAGCAAATCTGAGGTTACTTAGGTATTCGCTGTCTATTCTGCTCCCTTTGTTTTCCAAGTTTCAAAATATCATCTCTATGCAGGCTGTGAAGTGTTTGGGTGAGCTGGTATCGCCTTGTCCTACCCCATTTTTGAGCTGACAGGGGCTCAGAGTCTCAAGGTAGTCTGATAAAGGAACTGACGTGTCGGTAGATATGCTTCAAGACTTCGGCATATACGGGATCCAAGCTTTGTTGTGTGATGGCATCAATGACCTTTGGTATTTATACTGAGTTGAAGGCATTCTTGAAGTCAACACTGATGACTTAGTATTCCTCTCTAATGGGAATTTACCCCACCCCTTATCACTCCGGTCAGCCAATCAAAAATGAACGATCCTTACTCTCAACTCCAAAGCGGGCTGTTGGAATTACTTTCACTCACACGAGAAACCCAATCTAGTGAGCGATAATATGATACAAGCGTTCCATTGAGGAAGGAAGACCATTAAAAAGGTTATCAACTTCACCGCCACATGAAGTCTGTAAAACCCTTAATGGGAAATAGAGGTCAAGTATTTTCGACCTCTATCCATTCAGGCTGTCTCAATTGACCCTTGGAATCTCAGCCCAATTTGCGTACGTGTATACACACTTATTTTTATAAAACACATGCACGCACACATATATACGAACATATGTATCCACATAGTGTAGCATAAACACACACCCATATATATACATGTACATTTATTACAATATATCATATTGAAATAGAAATAATTAAAATGCTTAGATATCATTGAATAATCAACGTAAAATAAACGATTAATTCCAGGCAAATTGCAATTAAGAGATTTTAAATTTGACAAATGTCCAAATCAGGGATTTAGGGTTGGCACCAGACATCCTTTTAGTAGTTCTCAAACAAAATCTGGACGAATACTTTTCCAAGAGTAAGTCACAAGATCACAACTACTGTACTGGAAGATAACAACGCCGGCCCTCGAGTTATGTCCTGTCCTTCTTTTACCAAAATGGGCACGGCTTAACTCGATGAATACTGAGTAGCCCAGTTAGTTGAGCAGATCTCTCTCTCTCTCTCTCTCTATATATATATATATATATATATTTATATATATGTATATATATATATATATATATATATATAAACTGTAAAGAGTGAGACAGACTCGGGAGTAAAGTTTTTTGAAGTAAGGTTTATTTATCCGTAGACGTTTTTTGTTGTTGTTGTTGTTGTTGTTTATGGTCCAGACATGTTTCGGGATATATTCCCATCTTCAATGGTGTGTGCTGTGTGAGTATGTGCTTTTAGGGGTTCAAGGTTTGATGTGGAACCTGAGTCCATCATATGTATATCGCTCCCTATCCCAGGAAATAACTTCTCCCAACCTGTGTTCCCAATATTACAATAAGAAGAGCCACTATCAATTTTGTTGACTTCCCCATCTACCCAGCTGATGTTAGTACCACATTTCTGAAACGTTACATAGACTTCTTGTAACGTTACATAAAAATGTATTCGAAAAGTCCCCTAAACGCTACCTTGTAACGTTATATTAATGTTCTTTTGTTGCGGCTGAAATAAAACGGCGATCCTTCAGTTCGAACATTATCTTGGAGATGAGGCCAAAATTGCAGTGAGCCGAATCCGGCGAATAAGGAGGCTATGAAACAAAAATCTTGCTGACCCAACACAATGAGACGCACGTTTTCACTGCACTGTGAGCAGATGCGCTCAATTCCCATCGTGCCGCAGCTCAGGTCGTTTGCACCGAACGTTCTTTTTAGGGCGCCTCGGAACGGTACAGTCAAACTCGACATTGACTCTGACCCCAGGTAGTGATCGTTGAGGGTCACCCTAGCCACTCGTCATCCTCGAGTGATGTTCTATCGCTCTTGCAGCGCAAGTGCAATTCAAAATCCCACCTTTTGTTCATTGTTTCATTTCCGTTGTCGATTTCCTGCGTTTGACACAGAATTTATTGTTTGTTCCCTGCTCAAATTCGAGGTCCATTCTGAAATCGCAAATGAGCACGTGAAGATGGTCACTGAAACGCGTGTAACATAGATCCGAATGTTCACAGCATGACGTCATGTGGCATGCTGACTCGTGACGATTACTGCTCACTCCCTGTCAGTGCGCATGACTGTCCTACGCTTAGTTTGTTTGTAACTAGGACAGTTGCAGAACTTTTTGATCACATCTCGTATATGGGAGTGTAAGACATAATTTCCTTTGAACAACTTTCATTAGTAGTTCTTAATGACGTATAATGAAATGAACGAATAAACAGAAATGAAAAAAAATCTGTAATATCTTTACTTCAGTTTTCCCCAGTAATATTTTTAGTGCTTCAAGACTGAAAAAGTTTCTGTACATATTATGAATTCTTAGTGAAATGATCATAATGGTTTACAATATTCATCCCCCACTAAAAAAATAATAGAATAGTTATTCACAAGTTTATCTTAGAGCATGACTTGACCTAGCTTCACTCTTGCATCATGTTGCCTTCATTATGAACTGAATAACTTTCATCAATGAGAAAAAAAGAAGTATAGACAAGATTCCTTTCACAATGAAATGAATTGCGTTGGGGGATTTTCTTCAATGAGATGGGGTAAGAGAAGAAAGGAAAATCTCTATGGTTTTAGCAGCAGTAAAACTAACATGGTATATGAATGTCGCATTTCCAAAAACACCAATACTAGTTTAAGAATTGATCTTATTGTAAGAAAAGGTGTACTCTTCGAAGGATGAATGAATGAATGACGAAAATCCTGACATGAAAATTTTTCTCGTGTTTAGAACCGAAGATTGACTGAACAATGACGACTAGTTATCTTGAAAGGTTAGCCTAAATGGGAAGCCATTTTTTATTGATTCGCCATGCCAAATATCAAGTTAATCAGTCTTGTAGTTTTTTTGTGGAGAAACAAATATACAAATGGCTCAAGTATTGATATATGTAACGGGGTAGGAGAGTACGACTGGATACATCTCGTTAATACAAGTCTGTCTGAATTTGACCGTTCTAAAAACGCACACTATGGAGAAGATCTGGATAAACAATTCTGTTTGTTTTGACAGTTGAAAAGCGGTGAAATCAATCAAAATAACAATAATAATTCATAGCGTAGGAATGCTTTTACCCATAGCTGAAAGATAAAAAGAAAGAAATCGGGAGACATAAGCTATGAATAAAGGTTGAAGAAGAAGTCGGGGACAGATGGGTCCCGAGAACGGTGTTGAAAGCATTTCGGCCAACATGGCACATGCTAGAAAGTTAAATTTGCCATAATGAATGGCTAAGGAGTGATCGATACTTCACCATTGAGACGCGGGGGGGGGGCTGCCTAAACGTGTAGCAAATAGATAAAATCTCTTATCCACTTAATTCTCTCAGCCTCTGTCTGTCTGTCTGTCTGTCTCTCTCTAGTGCAAACATCCAAGCTTACAGAAGAAATTAGAAGACATTCGTCGCGAAAAAAAATTATTTGATTTTTTTCGACTTCTGCATATGCAACAGCATCTGCACGTACACCATGCAACATGACACTTTTTTTCTAATTTTTAAATTGCTATTTTAGTAAAACTTGATATTATGATTATCTTTCAATAATTCCTTTTTTTTTTTAATTCCAACGTCTCTACCATCAATATTTCCGTAACGGTCGTCCATTGATTCTTGTCCTTATAATTTCTTTTTTTTTTTTTAAAAAAACGTTTCGATAACTTTTAGATCAAATTTTCCACGTCAGATTTCGCTGAATTTTCTGAGTCTGATTCTCCCAAGCACCATCCCAAATATTAGTACAGTAGCCTAGTGGAAAATCGATCAAAATGTGAAAAAAAGTATGAAAATCTGCCTACTAGTAGAGTTTTTGTGCTCTTTCACACAAGAACATGACACATCATTGCAGCAGCCATCTTGGTTTCAAAATGGCTGCCAAGAAATGCAATGCCTTTATAAGAAAAGTTTTTAACGCTCCCAGATCCTAAAATGGTGAAGATGGTATGTTAGTTTGAGTTGTCGAAGATTGGGGGTGCTGGGAAGTGCAAGAGACCGGGATGTAGGAGAGAGTGAAAGAGTGTGTGAGCTGCCTCGATAATAACTCGCTGAAAAATATGTATGCTATTTTTTTCTTCTCAGGACATAAACTGGACTTTCAAATAACGGAACGCTAACCGAACTTCCGAATAGCGGGGATTCAGTAGTCTTAGTTAAGTCAGGTACAAAGCCACAAAATCTGGACACTGAACAAGAACCCTATTCACTATTGCGAAAGTATGCGTACAAGTGGCTTTTTTTTATACTCCTTCACATAAAAATAGGACACACACAATCTGACCATTATTGTGGCCGCCATCTTGATTTCAATAATGCTGCAAAAAAAAAATTGAAAACGCAAGAAAAATCTTATGACCTTGTCTACAGAGTCAGCACACACAGCAGCATCAATAATAACATGCAATGAAGCTTATCGCTAGAGTTATTGATCATTTGCACACAGGACAGACTCCAGTAATAACAATGGATTATCTTGTTCTCAATCGCCATGCTAATCCAGTTGGCATGGCCGGATGCGTTCTATGAGGAACGATTTGTTTGGGTCAAGGGAGGCCTCCATATTGACATGAAATTACTTGGCGACTTTTTAACTTTTTTTTATTGTCGAGTCGGTGGTCACAACCTCTAGTCGAATCAAACTGACTCAGCCTTGAAAGGAGTGCAAGTCACACGTCCCTGATAGGTACACCATATTACGGCAGCAGCTCTGTAAATTCTGCAGATTTCTGCGTAACAAAACTACGAGAGATATCCAGATGTTGGAAATTATATATCTTTTTTAAATTTTGGAACTTGAACTTTTTACACTTCAATAAATGCGTTCTCTCAGAGAAGCAAATTTCGAATTTTATGTTCAATGCCTTGGACAGATTTTTCCGTATGTGTTCTCATTTGACCAAACAAACTGAGCATAATAGCTATCCATTCATATCAAATATAGTGCTTCTGCTATTGCAAAAGGTGTCATCGTTTCATGAGGAATTTGAGATTAACATAGCAATATAAAAGTTAGCCCATGTGTTCCTGGCCATGGCTAATGACCAAGCCAATGAATAAAAAACGACAAAATCAAAAGATGCGGCAGTGTAATTAGAGTAACGGATAACCCATTCGGATTAGGAAGAACACAGATGGCAAAGAGTTCGTTCAGATCATTGATGAGTTTGAAACTTCTCGTGTTTGAAAGCTACAAAATCAGTCACTATCTGTTCAATTAAAGTTTGCAAAATCATCATAATCATCATCATCATCAGCAGCAGCAGCAGCAGCCTTTTGGCGCCCGTCGTTGGACATAGACCTTCCCCTAGATTCGTCCGACCTCTCTACCATGGGCATTGCGGAGCCAGTACTTTCTGAATTCATCTAGCTCGTCACGCCATATCACTTTCTGTCAGCAACAACTTTGCATATGATCTCTGGGGATTCACGTTGTCAGTCGTGATGTACAGTGATTGTCTGACATTCTTGTAATATGTCCAGTCCATAGCCATTTGAGTTTCTTAACTGTTTCAATATCTCGTTCTCCTATCTTTTCCCTAATATACAGTGCTGTCTTATAATCTCTCCATGTGAGGTTGAGCATGATTCTCTCATGTGCACGTTGAATGGTTCTCAGTTTGAGGGTCAATCTTTTGCTAAGTTTCCATGTTTCGGATCCATAGGTGACCATCGTAGGATACATTGGTTGTATACCCTTGTCAAGGCAGAGGGTGGATTATTTCATGAATTGGAAAACCCATCCACAAAAGAAGGCAGCAATCTCGTTTCGTTGGATGCAAGAGAGACCATGAATGAAAGAGCAGTTTCCATTCTCAAAAATATAAAGGAAATAGGAGAATCACAAAATGATTCTTATGTTACTAATTGGCTTGAAAAACTAGTGATTCCTGTATCAGACATCATCTCAAAAACAAGACTATTTTCCACGCAACGTCACCCGCGAGATATTCCAAGAGTTCATATCAAAAAAAAGACAACAACAACAAAAAAGCTGAAAAACCAACTTTGAAGTATATAGCTGAATGCATATTTTCTGTCATTCCAGAAATGGAGTTATTGATGAATGTTTTTTTCAGCCGTGTGAACCAAGGAGCGCCATCTTCTCTTTGACATGGAAGAGCAAAGTCAATGCACGAGGTCAGATCTGATTCGATGGCAAATAAGCTGATTACAGATTCTAATTATGACATTCCTACGGAAGATGAAAAAGTGCTAGATTGCTCTTTCATGGTCAACATGTTTTTCTTCCCAAATCCTACACAACATTTCGTGACTATCCAGAAGTCTTCATGCCTTAGTTGATTAGGAAAGCACAAAGCATCTAGATGTGGTATGGGATCGATAGAGTTGTAACGAAACAGAAAAGGGGATTAAGGAACTGCATTATTGTCAAAAATCTCTACGACAATTCTAAGCGTATTGTGAGCAACGTAGTACATCGTGCATATACATTATCGTAATTTGGTTAGGTCAAACAGGGCAGTGTTGTAGTTAGCATTTAATTCCTTGCGTATAGAAACATATGACATACATTGTATCCATTGATATGAATTATTGCATTAAACAATGTATGCCTGGAAGTTGGGTCAAGAGCGGCAAATTTTGATTTTTTTTATGGTGACCATTTCAGAATAGGACGGCAGCTGCAGTTTTGGTCAAATTGTGTGTATCCTGTATCAAGAGCATTAAAAAAATGAGTTTGCAAGATTTCAGACATTTTCACATTAAAAACAATTCTTGTTGAATTTTCAATTGATTTATGTGGCATATTTAGTTTTTTTGAAATCAAGATGGTAACCGCAGTTTTGGTTAGATCATGTGTGTCCTGTTTTTAGATGAAAGGATATTTTTAAAAAATCTACCAGAATGCAGCTTTTCACATTTATTTCCATGTTCTGAACAATTCTGGCTAATCTCATTTAATCTATACTGCAATTTTTGTTTTTATGGTGGCCATATTAAAATCAAGTTGGCAGCCTCGGTTTCAGTCATATCGTATATCTTGTTTTTATATGGAAGATTTTTATTGAAAAAAATCCACCAGTATGCGAGTGTTCATATTTTTTGTCCATTTTACGCACTTCTGGTTGAAATCTCAATTAATCTACGTTACTACATTGCGAATTTCGTTTTCTATGGTGGCTTTTTAGAAAATTAGGATCACGTCTGCAGTTTTGGTCAGATCATATGTGTCCTGCTTTTATACAAGTTTTCACATCTTTTTACAGTTTAGACAATTATTGCTGAAATTTCAATGAAGGGACTTGATATATTTTTTCTGTAAATAATGGAGGAACAGCTTTGTGAATCATTATTTAACTCAAGGTATCACGGCCGTGTGAGCCATCTAGTTGGGATTAATCGCCCACATTAGCAGATATTTACATTGTAACAAAGATGGACACCAAGAAAAAATCTATCTATAAATGATTTGTTTTTTTTTTTCATCTGGAATTTTCCCCAAAACCATAGTAGTAAGACCCGTTGGACATCACTAGAGAAAGGTTTTTACACCATTCCTTCAAGCCTACACGTGTTAAAGGTCAAATGCTGTTTTTTATTATTCAATTTTTTTGTCAACAAAGAACAGTAACTCAGTTTTGAATAGGAATCTTTTTCTGACTGTCATCTAATTTTCTGTGTATAATTATGCAAATTAGTGTATATTTCAGCATCTCTCTCTCTCTATATATATATATATATCATGTGGTCAGGTTTGTATTAACTGATTTTTTTTATTTGTATTATATATATTTATGTACAATTCCTCAAGATGGCAAAAGTGAGGAGAAACTTTAGTCCCCTTAAAGGAGTCGAAAACGAAAAAAAACAAACTTTCCACCGTTTTGGGGGCAAACGTGAAAGGAACTACATCCCCTTTTCAGGGTTCAAGTGAGAGGAATTCGCCCTTTGAGGGAGCACAAGCGAAGGGGTTGAAAGTGAAGGTAAACATTTTTCATCTTAAGGGGGTCAAAAGTGAACAGAAACCTTTTTCTTACAATTCTGAGAGCTTTAGTCTTTTTATTTTTACTCCTTGGATATATAACGTGGTGGAGACGGGTACTTCAGCTAGTAGTAGTAGCAACAATAAAAATAATGTGATGGCGGGAGCATGCAATCCAATATCCTCCACCGAAAAGCGTCAATCTCATATCTCCACGGCTGCTAAACTCAGATTATCGGATAACACTACCAATTACACGTATCTTGTTATGAGAAATCAAGGCGCTGGAGGACGGGGAGGCAGACAGTGTCTCTAGTGCATCTCGCATAGAGAATCAACGGGAGACAAATCCAAATGGCACAAACTCTTGTTACAATAAAATTGAATTTTATACTGTGCTTGGAGAAGTAATAGTAACATAAACACACACGCATTAACACAAAGCCGTTTTCTGTAGGGGATATTCCCCATCCTTCATTTCAACAACTACTTAACGACAAAGTAAGTAGTTTAGACTAATAAGAGTGATAATTCGAAGTGAACTAAAAATAATTTTTTTCCAAAGTGAGAAGTTTTCAAGTTTGTTTTTTCTTTACATTGACACTTGGAACAAATAATTGTGTTAAAAAGAAGAGAAATTTCAAGCGTCAAGAACAATTTAGTAATATATGATCCAGCATTTGTCACTCTTGAGTCACAGCATGTGATTCAGCTTTTTTTTCTTTTTCTTTTTTACTTACATTGGAGTTGTAGCTTTTTAGCTCTATATTTGACAAAAAACATTTACGCAAAATATCAATTTGATCAAAGACATTTCTCACTGAAACATTACATACGATTTTTTTTCACGAATAAAATAGCACAAAACCTTTCGATAAAACTTTAAAAATGTATAACATCTTTACTACAAAAAAGTATTTTGAAAGTTATGAAAGAAAATTTCTTCAAATTATTAATTAAATTGTTTATTTTAGATAAAATTGCCGACTCTTGCATTATTGATTGATATGTAGTTTGTGTTTCTTTTATAGGCCTTTGTTTTGGCCATCGTAATGAAAAAAAAAAATGGAAAATAAAAATCAGCAGCAGCAGCAGCAACAGAGCAAAGCGCAGACGTAGTACGGAACGGTCATGTGACAATTTATCCCCTATTTTTTGGCCAATCGGGATCCACTAAACAAATTCAGCTGGAGCCTGGCTGGTTGGGGAAGGGTAAGGTCCATATATTGCCGTCTCTTGTTCAAATTCAGCAGTCACAGAGGGTGTCGCAACAGCAGCCGCTGACCTTTTGTTGACGGACCGGATTTTCACCAACTAAAAAGTGATAGCCGCTATTTGGATTCAACATTAAAACATTTACATTTCGCACTCGAACACAAAGACACTGCAATTTTTCAAGGCACGTGGTGATATTCATCATCTTTCTGATCTTAATAAAAATCAACTGCTACTCAAAAAAGAAAACTTTCTTCTTTCCAACAAAACTGAACTAAATTTTTCTCTCCCCAATAACTTTAAATCGTGAAAGGAACTCACTCATACACAGACATCCAACTACACTTTCAAAAAAAAAAAAAAACTGTTCACTGGGCCGATTCCACCATTTTCAGCAGGGTAGTGTCTTATTAGATTATTTTTTTTAATACATGAGGTAAAACATAAAGAAAAATTTCCACTAATATATCCCCGACTTATTTTATAAAGCCTTACTTCCATAATACGAACGCGAAGTAACAGACCAATTTTGGATAAGAAATAATCTGTAAATGTGAGCCCCCCAGCCCATAAGCTGATACATTCCCAGGGGTAAATATACTTTTATGGATTGAAAGCAAAAAAAATTACTTGCCAGAATATTTCATTTCTGCCTTAATATAAGAACTTCTTCTTTTTCAAAACTTGAACCTATCTGGGTACCCTTGCTAGTTTAACAATAACACACACACACACACCTTGTGAGTTCATAGCTAATTGATATTAATTGATTAACAACATCAATCAATAAATTGTATTTACTGTCGAGAGATGAAAACTAAAACACAAAATTTCTGACTCATAAATTTTGACGACGAGGAGGGAAAGTATAAATTTGTTAACTGAAGTGTAGGTAGGATTTGTTTATTTGTTTATTTTACTCAAATAAAAATAGTAAGGACGTACGAACGATAGAGAAGACGAAAGAGTCAAGGTAAAGTTAAATAACATGCAGACGGCCTTGAAAGTTGGTTTTCTTTCGATACGGGCTTCTTGGAAACAAGTGTGGGCCCGACCACACGCACATTGCGTAAACACTGACGCACACGCGTGCACTGACGTACACGTTTTAACAGTCAACTCAGATACGTATGGTATGCTTAGTTCTTCAAGCCAACAAACATACGTGTACAAATGCTCATGTATGTATGTATGTATAGTACATATTGAATCAATTGAAATAGATATTCAGATATACTACTCACAGAAAGATAGGTAGGTATTTATCCGCCTCTCTTGGACAGAACGTGGCACAAGCCCTGGGGTACCGACGGGGGACGCCCCGGGTGACACCATAAATGTTTTGTAGTTTTTTTTAAATATCTTTTAATCAATATACTTGTTAAGTTAATAAATTAAAATTTACTTGGCCTTGTTAACTCTTAAGTGATGAGCAATAATTTGCTTTGTCCCCCACGGACCTTGAATTTAAGGTTCTGTGGATTCTTCAAAACTTTTACAAGGAGGCATGGTATTTTGCTTATCTAACGGGACATCTCATTAGTGAAACGGTCAAAATTGTAGCCAACCAAAGCCCTTGGTAAGAAAAACGGAACACGTCTGGAGGTTAAAGGTGTTCGGTAGATAAGAAGTAAGTTCGTTAATTTGTCGCTTTTAACGAACATTGTTCGGTAAATGAAAATGGCAGTTCGATTGCACCTCGTTCTTCTCCACCTTACATTACATCGTTCGGCTTGCAGAGTTTAGTTCAAGACCAAAGTGTAGTGTCCATTCACAGAACACGCTTTGGTATTGCTAAGCGCAAGAGGTCTAGGGTTTGTCTTGTGGCCTCAAAAAAAAAAAAAAAAAAAACTCGGCCCAGTCTCGAAGGAACAGTACGTCGTCCCATTGCACTAGAAGGGATGGGTCAGGCTTGCCCTGACGCCTTCGCCACAGTAGTTGCGGGGACTAGGGCAATTTTTGCAGCTCTACCGTAACTGGAGCCCAACTTCTAAAATGACCTTCTGTCACATCTTGCTCTCATGGGGGAGCGAGTAAATACGACGAAATATAACATTAACACCCCAACGTTATTATAGTTGCATTTCAATTGTTTGTTGTTTTTTCTTTTTTTCGTGAATTTTGATTTGATTCAATTTAATTTTTTTCAATTGTCACTAGAAACACAAGTTATATTAGGGTTGTGTTTTAATTGTTGAATTCTTTTATTGGATTTCATAAAAACTATCAAACAATGATTTACATAAGAAACGCAATAATTCAATTACCAAAATACAAAACAATAAGTTATTCGAATACAAAATCTAATAATAATTATTGAGTTAAAAATGAGTCAAAAAAGAGTAATTGTGAGTTATAATAAGTAGAAATGATTTACTGAAATCAAATTACTTGACTTTTTTTCACATGAGGGGGGTAAAATAAAAAATAAAAAACGGGAATGCTAAGTTTCATTGTTCTGAGTGACAACAAGAAATAAGATTCATAACAACTACTGTTTTTATCAATTGAAATACTCAAAATAAATTTGAATTGATGGAGAAAACAACAGAAATGTCACCAAAATGAAGTTTTAAATAGAAAACGGGAAGGTAATGCTATGTTTCGTCGACGTGAGAAGGACAGATACTACACTTTGATCTTGATTGGAAGGCTGCAAAAGGCTGGACCACGAAACTAGCATAATATCAAGTTCGTTATGGTCCACTTGTCCACCATATTTATCAAACTTCGTTCGGTAAGTAAGAAGAAAGTGTGTTACGGTTCATAAGCTTGTTAAAGCCAAAATTCGTTACATCGAGGTTCGTCGTAACGAACATAAAAAAAACACAGTACCTCAAAACAAACAAAGCCTCTTATCGCTCTATAAGTTGTTAAAACTAACATTAAATTCAAAACTAATAGTTGTTTCCTATTCATAGTGTTTACCTCTCTCTGGAAAAATGCTATTAATTGCATTTCTCCATTTTCTGTTGCAACTGGGAAACGGTGATTTTTGATGGGCTATAAGAACTCAATTTTTAACGTAATTGCTTGCTCCTTAATTTCATGGACATGGATTTGAATTCTCAAGCTTAGTATTTTATAAAAGGTAAATATCTGATCCTCACCACTTAGATTGAAAATCGGCGCAGAACTCAATAATTCAGAGTTAATTCAGCGGTAAACAGGTACTAAAAAAGGTGCTGTCTTTGAATCTTCTGAGGTATGCAGAAAACTTGTCTACTGTTTCTTGATTGGCAGCACGAAAATTCAATATATAGCGCCATTTAAAACCAGATAAAGCCATTTTCAACTATAAAGTGGCCGTAAAAAGACCAACAGTGTTTTAGCATGTTTTGGTGCCTTTTGAGGTTAATTCAGTGCGAAAATTAGCAACACTAAGGGTGACGCCCTGAATTATGGCCCCAGGGTGACACCAACCCGAGGAAGTTCAGATTTGGTGTGGAGGTCGTGACGCATATGTGCGGGTAGGGACAATATTTTTCGATTTTCCTCGACACTCCTCTTTGGGACGCCTCAGACATCAGGGATTGACCCGGGCTCTACCCTTCTTAATACATTATTAATGGTAGGGTGTAGCCTGGGGAACGCCTTCCTGGAACAGGATTGCATGCAGTACACTGACACTATAGAACCAAAAAATTTCTACACGCACACGAAAAATCGAACACAAAATCTTGCGCCAATATTTATAAGGCTAAGTTTAGGTCGCACTAACGATTGGTTCCCGACTGGATTTTCGTAAGATCGCCGATCGTCCTATTGGCGATGAATATATCGGTGATCCAAACGCAGTAATAGGGCAATTTCTATTCTTCTACGATCAAGTTAGATGTCATAATCAATGAGTAGGAGAGAAAGTATTTTATATAGCTTCCTTTTCACCTGAATAAAAAATTATTTTTAAAAAATGACAACCTTTTTGTATCATCATAATAAATGAACTCTGGATGAATGATTACACGCATTTAAAATTTTTCACTTTATTTCCAGGAAAATTTATTATTTTTGCCTCATTTTGGATGAAAAATTATGACATATTGATGTCTTTTAGATAATAAAAATTACGATAAAAGATAAAGGTTGAATTACAGAATTGCTAATAAATAATTTTGTACCAAATTAAATTTCGTTTGCTATGTAGTTTTGTTATAAATCGATTGTGCGTATATCTAAAACATTGTTTGACGAATGGGTACGCGAAGAGGAGAAGTTTTGTTAGTTTGATAAAAAAAACAAAATGGTTTTATAGACGTAGAGGTCAAGTAAGGTTTTTGAAAGTACCAAAAAAATATTTCTGGAAAGCTTTTTAAAAATTTATTTTCGAATATTCGACTGTCTTAACAACTTTTTTGTACAAAAAATGTTTTGATGTAGTTACCCTTGTTTTGGAAAGATAGATTATTTAAATTTAGATTAAATTATGACAATTTTTCTTATTCATTTTTATTTATGTATTATGGTCCTGTGGCGCCACTCTATTCTGTTGCGATTGAGTGTTGAGTCGTAGCGACATGAGTGTTAAACGCCTCGATCTGCGATTAAAAATAAAGTTGGTGACACTTCACAAGAACCGACTTGAGTTCAGCTGACGGTTCAATCGGCGATAATTTGATCAGATCGTAGTGTGACCCAAGCTTAGCTCAAGTCAACTACAAGAAATATTACTACTATTACTACAGCAACAACAATCTAATTTACAAGTCATTTTACTTGTTTTCGTATCCAGAGCTGTTATGCTCTTCTCAAGTTGCAACAATTTTGCAAACAATATTTTTACGTCATAGATTTTTTTTTTCTTTGGTCGGAAAAAAAGGTAGCTAACAAGGACGAATTCGTAATGTGAAACTCAAACTAGTAAAAAAAAACTCTATAAAGGTAAGATACAATAATAATCTTGATCTAAACTCGGAATGTCCTTCTATTTAGCTTCTAAGCGCGTTTTATTGAATTGTACACACAATAGAAAAACAAAAACAAACAAGAAACGAAATAACGTGTCCATGTCGATGTCGAGAAAAAACGTAAACATACGATAGTTTTCTATTTGGTTTGGAGAAAACATTTTGATGTGATTGCAGACTCGTGCAATAAAAAGGAAACGGCCGTTTAATTCACGTAAATATATTCGTAGACAAAAACAGATTATTGGCAAGCAGGGCTGTCGAGAGAAAGCAGCTTCGATAACCCCCACCTGCCCCTAAACACACACTACTCATCCTTTAGCCATCCTTTTTTTCATCGGCCATAACCCTCCTCGCACACCATACTAAACTTGCCGACCGGTAAACGATTAATCAACCTATTTTATTGATGGACGTACCGTATCAACTTAGTTTTTAACAAGCAAGCCTCTTTTAACTCTCTTGGGTCGCAGTGTACCCTCCTCTCAAAAGCCCTGTTGGCAAATGACTGAGATAGATATATGTTTTCGTATGTTGATGGTCAGTGTATGGATGAGTTGTGATTGGATTAAGATGGAAGATGAATAAGACCGAAGACGTGTGTGCATTTAGAGGAAGCATGTTTAATACTGTGTTTTGTGTAGGTGAGTGACGTCGCAGTCAAGGAGCGCAATTGTCTTTTTGGTAATGGTATTGTTAGTTGTTGTCAGTAACAGTAGCAGGTTTATTAGTTAGTATCAGTATTGATATGATTATGTAGCAGACGTGGCTTCCGTTTGATTTTTAATGTGTTTATCAATAGATCCTATCTATCTATCGCTTCTCAGTCTCCTGGCTTAGATCAGGGCAAGCATTTTTGAAGGCAGATCGGATTAGAAATGTTTTCGTGTCTAGCAGGCCACAACGATTGAGACACGAAACAATGATCATTCTAAGCTATAGGAACTGCTTGTTTTTTTTTCTTCCTATAATTACTCTATTGTTTTTAATCATAGGACTATATACCTATATAAACTCCGATGTACTATGAATCAATGACAACTATGATTTTCTCTATTAACGAGAGGTGGAAAATATCATCTGTGTTTCAAATTACGTTTCTGTTATGTTTTCATGCAACCTCGAATATTCCATGAATTTGGCAGGCCAATGAAATAGAGCCGCTGACCGGATTTGGTAGAGCAGTCCCTAATAAGAAGTGCGGTCCTCATACTAACCTAGCAGTATTGCTTCGTTTTCACATCTCACGCTCCGGTGACTGTTGCCCCGAATTGTCAACCCCTACCCCTACCCCTACGTGTAACGAAGTTCAACAGAAATGTTTGTGTATCAGATACGAAAGCAATACTTCTAGCTCTATAGGACCTGCTCTCCTTGACTAATACCAAGAATCAATTACAGTCTTCTATTTATCAATTTAAGAACGAAATAATGGGTTAACGCTCGATTTTGCAAATGGTTTAGTGTTTTTGGTGCCGTGAAAAGATATCCCAATCTTGCACTTCCAGTAGGTTTAGGGAGACGAGAGAAAAAATTGAAAAAATAAACAAGTCTTCCCTTATGGGGCATTTAATTGTATGTGCCCGTCTAAGTTATGTAACTCGTCAAATGGCAAGGAAATAAACGTAAAAAAAAACAGTACAGCTTCTTTCCCCACACGAGAAAAACATCTCTCATCTTTTTTTATCCTTAATGCACATGTATGTATTTTTTAAATATTTGTTTTTCGTAATTCCCCAAGATAACTGGTGTATTGAAATAATGCAAATAAATCGTACTCTCGTCATACGTTGAAAACAAGGTTTTATGAACAATTCATTAGCAGAGAAGAAGTTGGAATTAAAAAAAAAAAAATATTAGAAATGAGGGATTAAATTGACTGGTCCGTCAATTCGCACGTCTTTTTGTTGACGTGGGTCGTTTTATCATACACGGAGCGCACTTTATCGAGAAGAAACAGAACAAAAAAACATTCACCATTAATTGTATTTATATTCAAAGACTTTATGTAAAGTAAAGCACGAATATTTGCGAAGATTAAAAAACAACTGACGGGCATGTCACGGATAACTGTTGTTGGTGCTTGGTGTCGTCACTGACACTGCATAAGTTGTCAGTTACACATGCAAAAATCTACGAAAAAACGAAAATCACAAAACCCTATGCACGAAGTTTGTTTCTTTTTATATTATTTAATTGGTTTCCATGTTGCTTGTTTACGCTGTAGTTTTCCATATTGAAAGCAGATACGGTTTTATTATTCCGTTATTCCGAAAAAAAAAAAATCGATATGACGTATGAGAATAAGAATGGAAATAATAATAATGATAATAATGATAATAATAATTGGCCAATCAGCGAAAAAAAGCGTACGACAGCTGACCAATCAAAATCGCAGTACTTATTTACTCCGCGAAGAAAAAATAGGGCATCACTACAGAGTGCACAATGAATCCGATGATAGTGCACCTGTTATCTGTCAAATTCGGACGTGATCTTGCAATGCTTATTCAAAGTCTTTAAAAAATAATAATAATATTTCTCCTGGTTTTTTTTTTTTTTTTTTAATTAACTTTTTGTCTTCTCGTTCCATAAATACTTCTCATGGTTTGTATTTGTCGATTTTTCAAATGTATTTCAATAGAAATCAATAAAATCAATCATTTTCTTGGTAATTTTTTTCTTTTGTCTTCTTTGAAAATAATTAGTTTTGAGATAAGAAAACAAACAAGATTAAATTTTGAAAACGCTAAATTACGACTAATTTTGAACAGCATCGCAGTTTTTATATCACTGCATCGCAATACACCCGTTTTTTTTTTTTTTGTACGTGGCTTGACTGTGATTTTTGTTCCACTTGCTGTTAGACACAGTATTTCATGAAACAAATTTTCAGATTTTTGTTGAGCGACTGTTCCAGCTCAACTTCAACAATATGCCATATTTAAAAAAAAATGCCCAGAATGCATTGCTCAGCCCTAGTGACGTCAAAGTTATGCAGGTGTTGACTGATAGTCACATACAAGCACTGCTTCAATCTATAGCAATAAAAAATAACTCTTTAGCAAAATTTCTTTTTCAAATTTCACTTTTTTAAAATATTTACAGGATTCTCAGAAACTTTATTCCTGCTAGGATTTAATCTGTTTCGTTTGATTTCGTTTAATTCGGTCTTTACACCTGAGTTCGTAAGTCACACATGCAACTTTAGTGTAATGATGTTTTTAAGGTATTTATTAAACAAAATAAGTTTCGAAACAGCGAATAAAGTTGCATTTAGGTGTACAAAAAACAAATACTTTGAATTAAGAATATAGTTGAAAAGGGGCTTCAACGAATTACAGATGCTATCTCGAGTGAAAATATAGCATGAAAATTTTCATTCATTAATTTTAATTAGAATGTTTACCACAGTTTTTTTTGTTTTTTTTAGACGCGTAACAAATTCTGTCAACTACGTATTTTCTACCTTTCTTAGGATTTGGAAATACAAGGAGGCCATATCACTTTCTCTTCTTCCATAAAAGGCTAACGTTTGACCTAACGGTTATGTACACACCACATCTCTGAGTGTACATTTTAATACACCCTCCACCTCAATGTTTTGTTTTTTTTTGTAATTATACAAGCACTAGGTTGCCACAGTTACTGGTTATCTGTGTCAATTTCATTTACATTATTGTCTGTAGTGAACCCGATTGAGCAATATTGTTAGAAAAACACGATGGCGTCTACTTAAGTCATTGGAATACAACATTTTCTGTCGTAAAAAGCAATGCTTTATCGTACTGTTTACTTACAATTATTCTTCGTGTCAATATATAACTATACCAGAATGTTGGCACATCTGAACTGAGGAGGGATGTGTTTGTATACAACAATGATGCTTACTACGTACGACTAATTCACATCGTACAATTCCAGTAGGCTACATAGTAGTAACATCGCGTTTCTGTTTCTTACTAGTAGTTACTACTACAGGCAGGATGGCAAAGCTTGTACTGTAGTGTTTATTTATTCATAAGCACTAAGCATGTCACCACACCAGCCTTTCAGCTAGTGAGGGCGATAAGATCATGGAGATGATAGTTTAAGTTTACCTAGCTGCAAATTCTGAACAGGGCTTATTTAAAGCTTTTCACAGCATAATATTAAGCTTAAAAACGAAAGATGGGTGCATACGAAGGAGGAATTGAGGAATTTGTAGTAAAAAGTAAAACTAAAAAAAGGAAAAGATACAAATAGTTACTCTATATCTCCTGCTGAGTTTCTGACTGAACCGTCTTACGATTAGGTGTTCATATGACCAAACTTGACTCCTCCGTGTATAACAGTGGAATGTCAACAATGTAATTGTTGTTGTCTGAATTTTTCCCGCATTTTCGTCAATTATTATGAAATTTCATTTATAAGCTATTATAGTTGTTTAGTAAGATTCTGAAAAGAAAAATGCCTCGTTTGAAATTCATCACTTTTTAAAAAAAGTTTTGAAAGTATATCTTACTCTTTAGAATTGTGATGCGTATTTAAAAAAATAACACACACACACACGCACACATATTCACAAACGCGTCAACAACAAGCAACCAACTACACACACGATAGATATTCGTCCCTACCTTAAGTAAAGAAAGGACTTCAGGTTCTTTTTTTTTTTTTTGTTATATTGAAGACGTGCCACAGCTTAACGTCTAAAAAGAACTTCGACCCTTTTTGATCAACAATTTCAGCTTAATTTCTTTTTCAATTTCTCTATTTAAAATATATGAACTACAAGCGTGGACGGTGTGGGAGAGTGTACTTGTTGTTTGTTATTTCAAACTAGCCCCCCCTGCAACCGTGAAAAAAAATACCCCCAAAAAACAATCAGATTTATTTGAATTTCTACGCGATGATTTCTTTTTTTAAAGAAAACTCATTTCAGTAGAAAAGACCATTGCTTCAGATTGTGGTGGCCGAAAAGCTTCAGAATAGAAACCTTTAAGTGAAAGAGTCCATTGTTAAGGATAGAGAAGCAGAAATTATCCAACTGTACATTATGAGCAGAAGATTCGTGTACACACTTATAAGTGTGTTCAGTAATCACGGTTCTGTGTGTGTGCGCGCGCATTTCACTGCGTCTTCTGTGGTTCCCTGCCTCTAGCCTGGGTTAGCGCATGTTTATTTCTGCGCGTGTCTCTGTTTGTACTCCTTCTCTCTCTCTCTCTCGTCTTCTCCTTATTTTCTCTCTCACTTCTGCTTTCTTTTCTTCTCCCTTCTTCCCTCTCGTCTGGTGCAATGTATGTCTTTTTTAGCAAAAAAAAACAAAAAAAAACAACAAATGTTTCCCACTTAGGTCGCACATTTTCTTTCTGAGCACACACATACATATGCATATACATATAAGCACACACACACGCCCTTCCGAAAGGCTAGCATTTGCACTCCTGACCTCGTGTTTACGGCACATTGTTGCCCTTTTTTTTATACCTACGAATCTGACTGAAGGCCACTTCATTGTAAGAGCGTAAAGCACGTGAAACTCCGTTAATATCGTGTTTCTTTTTCTTTCTTTCTTTTGGGTGTCCTTTTCTTTCTTTTTTATAAAAACCTATAAAACAAATTATGGGCGGGTACCCAACCGCCTCTTGTTTTTCACTGCTTATCATTTGTATATATATATATATAAATAAAAACAACATATTAACGTGTTGGGTTCGTGTTTGTCCTCTCTCTCCGTACGTGTGTAATATTGTGTCTATCTCCGAAGTCTCTTTTGTGGCCAGGGTCCCTGCCTCGACAAGGCTAGAGAGACAGAGAGAGAGAGAGTCTCAAATCCCCAAGGCTCTTTTTCACCATCACGCTTTTCACATATACTAGAACTTCACGCGCCTGCTGCATCGCATTGAGGCTGGGGAGAGATCGTTCGTCACTCTCTCCCTCTGTCTCTCTTCCCTCCATCCTTTTTGCAGCGTCACACCTTGTTTTGTAAGCCTTCAACTTCAAGGCACTCACCTTTTTCCTCGCGTTGTCAACGCCATCATTACTCCTAGCTCTTTCATTATAAATCATTACTTCCACTATTACTCCCGAGTTCCCACCATCACGTTGTCTCTAAATAACAAACAGCAACGGTTCCCTGCCTCAAAATTGCACTACGCACCCCGTCCACTCAAGTTTGCCTTCTTTTCTTTTCCTTCTGTTCTTTCAGCCTTGTCTGTTTTTATTTTTTCAGCTTCTCTTTATCACTTGATTTTTGTTTTGTTTCTTTTCTTTTCCAAGTCCCCTTTCTCTCTCCCTCTCTCTTCCTTTCCCTTTTCTCTTTCATATTCTATTGAAAACTCCCTTTCCTTCTACGCTTTATTTCCGTTTCTCCTTCTCTCTAATTTCCTCACATTTATTCTTCTCCTTGCTCTCTTTTTCAACATTTTCCACTTTGTATATGCCCATTTCTGACTCTTCTATTTTCCATTTTACCATTTTCTTCTCACTTTTCTTCCTCTTCCTCATTTCTTTAAAATGGTTTTCTTTTTTTTCAAAGCCTTATGACTTTATTTATGTTTTCTCCACCCTCCTAATCTCTCTCTCTCTCTCTCTCATATTGTTTCCTTATCCCTCTCTTCAATTTGAATCTTTATTCATTTCTTCTTTCCTCATGCAATCATTATATCTTACCCCTATCCTTATATAATTCCCTCTTTTTATTGATTGTATAATTACCTGTGATCTACACTACCCCTTTTCTCTGTCTGTCTGTCTGTCTCTCTTGCTTTCTGTCAACTCCCGACTTGGCCCTTTCCTTCTCCACTGTTTCTACCCTTTCATCATTTCTCATCATTCTCTCTTTCTAATACCTTTTTGTCTTTCTCAGTGTATCCCTGTTTACAAATTTCATTTTATTTTCTATTTATCCCTACTTACTCCTCGTCTCGTATTTTTCTATTTTCCTCTTCTACTTTTTGATCTTTCTTTTTTCGCCTTCTTTTCTTCACGCAAATTTCAGAAAGTTCTTTCTTAACCTCTTTTTTTTCTTTTGTCTCTTCTATTTTTCTTACAGTCCTCTCAGCCTTTGATATCTCACCTACTTTCTCTCTCTTCCAGACACATGCACACACAATAAGTTGGCCCTGTGCCAGATTAGGTTAAATAAGCTTAGTAGTATTAGCCACACACACACACAATTATGAGGAGGAGGAAGACAAGATAAATAAATAATTACCTGCCTCTTCTAACGCTATTTTCTTCCCCGAAATGCGGTTCTCTGCCCTTGTCCGAAAACCTCCTACTACGATTGAATTCCTAACTCTTCCTTCTACCTTTCCCTCCTACTCCCTTGTTTTTTCTTATTACTCTCATAGCTCCTTACTTTTCGGGGGAAAAAGCAACGTCGTCCATTCATGACTTCTCGCCCGTAATGGCTGAGAAACGACACTTACTGGTGCTGGTGGTTTTACTACTTACTGGTGCTAGCAGGCAACAACAATTAGTGGTGTGGTTGTAATATATACATGTACCAAACAAGAAAAGGGACTTACATATATCGACAAATCATCACCATGAAGATGACCACGATATCGACCGACAGAAGGACTAAGAAAAAGACCAGCAATAATCGCGACAAGAACAACAACAATACTATTATAGATAATAATAACTACAGTAATAACGACCAGAGTAATAACAATAGTATTAACTACAGAAATAACAATAATAATTATAACAGTAGTGACAACAATAATATCAGTAATAACAACAACAATAATAACAATACTTGTTGTAGTTGTAGTGTTAGGAGGACGGCGACGACGGCGACGACGACATTATTGTAAAAAAAAAAAAAAAATTGTTGGGCTGTATGTATCATTTTTTTTTTTTTTAAATACCTACTTTAAGGGGGGAGAACGACTGACGATGATTCTATACAAGAGACGTTTATGTTGTTATATCGTCGTCTTCGTTCAATTTTTCATCGTTTTCTGCACTTGTGCTAACCTGGACAACCGAACCCTGCCAAAAAATGGAGGTACGTCTTCGGTCATCCTGACCGGATCTTTATTTTCTTTACCTATCCATCATCTTACTCTTCTTGCCTTATTTTCTCCCCCTCTCTCTTCCTCACATTATATATAATATATATATATATATGTATATATATATATATATATATATACACACTCATCCTCGTACATCTGATCTTTATACGATATGTTTATTCCTAATCTTTACCCTAACCCTGACTACTACCCACATATAAACTGTGTAAACGTGTGTATGATTGCATTAACTTATTCCATTGTTTATATAGTAACATACTGTAACTGTATGTGACGAGTAAGTGAGGACTACGGTTTTTCATTAAAAAAAAAGCAAAATAAACTCAGGGATCAGTCTCCAGGAATCATATGAGATAAACTGATCCCCCTGTTTTTGACCACACTGCGTTATTTCTTTTTTCAGCATAAAGTACTTGTAAAATCTCTTCTGCTCCATTCGTGGTAAATAAATGTCTATTTATATCACCAGATTTTTTTTCATTTTTGAGAAGTATGAGTTTTAGTTTGATCATCAAAACTTGGATGATACCTGGTGAAATTGACGAACAAAAATAGTTTCAAGAATTGAAAACATACCTGCAATGTTATTTTGGTAATATATTTATAGGGTAGACCGGGGTAAAATGGGACATAACTAGCGATTCTTGTTTGCTGGGTCAATAAACTTGGTGTTAGCAGGAACTGTACAGTGCAGGGTTTGCAAACATCTGAAGGTCTACATAAACTAAAAAAAAATATTCAAGCTATCATCAGGGGCAGACCTTTTCAAAATAAAATGTGGCCCATTTTTCCCAGGTGCAGGGGGGAAATGGGACACATAGAATTCACTCTGATGACCCATTTTCCCGTTTAATGGATAAAATGGGACACTCTTGAGAAGTTTTGCGTAATAATAGCAGTTTATTCAAAGAAATGCAACAGAAGAAAAAAATATTGCCAAGTATAGTGTACACAAGGATTCAAGTTCACCGCAGTATATATATATTCCATATTTTGGTCGAACTTTGATTAGCCTGTTACTTATATTCTGTCCCCTTATTTAAGAATGAGATTTCATACTGATAAAGAGTGAACCGTCATTCAGGGCACTTGAAGTCAAGCTTTGAAGTGGTCCATTACGTAAGAAAAAGATACTGAATTAGACTAAATCTACAAAAGTTTTTATATAAGAAACTTTGTCTCTGAAAATACATCGTTCTGACCACAACCGAATGATGTCCTTTCAGTGTCCCATTTTACCCCGGTTTGCCCTGTATATAACACAAATGTTATGCCCCAGCAAAAAGGGATAATTCAAGTCATTAAATCACGAAATAGGTCGATACTGGTTAATCTTGAAACACTATTGAGTATGGGTATAGAAGTTCGCTTTTCCATGTCACAGTCTTTTTTTTATGCTCACTGTGTGTATTTATGTGCTGGTGTTCGACTGTTCATAATACCTATTTTATTACCAGCTTTTTTTTTGTATCATTTTTATCAATCTTACATCTGCCATTATGACAATTAGTTTCAGAATTAAGGCAGGCCTCTCATCCTAAGGGCTTGGTTCGTCGCGAAAAAAGGTAGAAAGTACAAAATCTACTTCTTTCGTCTTCCTATTGTGAAAATGAACCCTCTATTTGTGGACGACATACAACTAGCACTTCTTTACTTACTGACTTACATACTTTCTTCCTCTCTGCACATGTAACATCTCAGATTCTCAGAATTAAATCCATGTAGTACTTACACCTTGATCAGTAATAATGTCCATCATTCATGATCAAAAATATTTTTTATTTGTGTATTGTGTATGGGAAAAATTATCAAATCATCAAAATTTTACAACTTATCGAAAATCTTAATTCTTTAATCGATTAAGATTTTTGAACAATTCAATTAAAATCACTTAATGAAAGCTAGACACATCTATTAATTTCATGATTGGGAACCCTTTTTTTTAATGTATCGTTAAATATAGAAAACTTTTAAAACAACTTTTTCGTAATCGCAACTGGTCCCCCTGAAAGAAGAAAAAAAAACATATTGCATAAAAAAGGTTATTGCAATGAAAGCAAGTCAAATATTTGTACTGTTTACTAAGATAAAATTACTAAGCTGTTGACGTCTGGAGATAAATATTGAAAGCGCCTAGATTTACAAAGAAAGCTAGTTAGAACTCCCTGGAAGCTTAGAGTGCCTTAATTTGGGAGTTTCTCTAGTGTCCCCTTTCAATCTTTTTGTTTACGGATTTTGATTAAATTTAGAAATGAATTTAATGAAATGTACAAATTGGTGGGGGGGGGGGTAGCGAAAAGTGCGTGTGTGTTTCTGGGTCCAAATTACGCATATGTGGTTTCTTGTGACATTTACTGCGTGTTGAAAATTTTCAGGGAAAACCATCCCCCACTTATTGACATATTACCCTCATGTGTTCCCAGTTGTCATAGATAACATGTACGACGAGGTAACTTTCTCCATAAAAATAAACATTCAAAATGGCCGCTTCATGGTCACGTCACGTTTTACTTAGTCTCTGAAATTCCTCTTTCTCGTTTTATTTATCTGGGTTTTTTTTCTTCAAGTTATGTATTTTTCTTGTGAAAATTCTGTCACCTAATAAAAATGAAATTATCGTAAACTTTTACAAGTTTCTTTGAGAGGGGGCTGGGATGCTTTCTTCGTAGTAAGTAAGCTCTTTCCAATAATTAAAAAATAATACCAGTTGCCATCATCTTGATAAAATGAAGTGTTCTTATCCTTCCAGTGATGAAAAAAATGTAATTGGATTCTCGTCTTCGAAATAGTCAATAATTTAAGCTATATCAAAGGAAAAAGTTTATGTAGGATGTAATACGTCGTATTTTTAGAATCTGTCAGCCACAACTGTCAACATGGGTTTCTTCAGTTTTTAAATGAGTCCGGCTGGGTGTATGTTTCGCGCGTACAGGCCGCATCATTTGGGCTAGAGGGCTAAAATTTTGTAAAAGTACTCCTTAGAAAGAATTTTGTTTTTGAGCTCCATAGGTTTTCAGTAATAGGTTCAATTTGCAGTGTAAGTTCATGCTAAATTGGTCCCTTTGTTATTGTCCTGCAGCATTTTTTAATTGATCACCCCTGACTCGGCTTGCTGCCAAAAGAGTGAAGACATTGGTCATGTGACGGTTTCTATTGAGGATTTTTTACTCATGTACATTTTAAAGGTGTTGTGTGTATTTTTTTTCACACCTGCATTTTCAACTGAATATTTACCTATCACTATGTGAGGGTTTTATTCTACTTTTTGAAATTGTGTTAGTTGAAAAAGATCGTTTCAAACTTTAACACGCCCCCAAACTTTTTTGCTGATAATCAAAGAGGAAATAACAATAAGACATATTAAAGAATAATCCATTTAGTGATGTTTTTGTACCAATAAGACTGCTGAAAGTGATCTATTTTCATTTTATCATCTCAGACTGCTGAGATGCATGGAAATTCAAAATTTTCCGGGGATTCACCCCTGGACCCCATCAAGGGGCTTGCAGCACCCCAACCCCCTTGCTGCACTTGATTTGGTTGGGACGACGTTGTACGTGGGTAGTGGAAAATTGATATACAAACACACAGCCTTCAGGTATACTTTGATTAGTGCGATTAATTCGTTCCAAAATTGTTCGTACTGTTCAAGGCCTTATTATAATTTGATGTTTTTTAAAGCTTATACATAATTACATTAAATTATACAGCAATACCTTGTCCGTACTATTAAAGGTGTAATCAGTACAGTTGGCTTATACGTGCTGAATTATGAACTTCATTTCTTTATTTACGATCCTATTGTAAAAAAAAACAATTGACTGCGTATTTTACTGCATCAAATAACTCAGATGTTTTTGTTTTTGTTTTACTTTAGACCATATTATCTCGGATATATTGTTTGGACTCCTATTTAGTATGATATCCCAATAAATATGGTTTCAATGACGAGCTTTCAGTTGTATCAGTTATTTCCCCGAAGTCGATTCCGACCCTGAATTTAAATAAAATTACGTAGATCTTTCTCGGGCAGTAATAGGAGAGTCTTTATTTCTATAGCAATCAGAAAATCATTGGTATGAGAAAAAGGAATTATAAAATTTGGTTGGGAGTCTGTCTAGTACAGGTGTTTTCTTCGTTCCCATATGTGTCCTCTTAGTAGAATTCTCTTCTCCCAACGTTACATGTGACATCGCATTCATTTCGTAGTTAGTTATTATGACCTAAGAACATAGATAACTGCACACTTTGTTTATTTGAACCCAATACTAGTAATTGATGATATTGCAATTACTACATGATTAGAATAGAATAAATTTGATTTTACTAAATAAACAGTAACAAATTGATTATAATTTTTCTCTTTATTGATACAACAATTGATGACGAGGGTACATGTTAGACTTGATGCTTCACAAGCAATACCCACCTTTATATATTTTCGTATACGGTATAATTTTATTATTCATTCTTTATAATAAAAAATTTTTAAATTAGTTATCCACCATTTATCTAGAAAGTTTTGTATTTGCAATTAAATTACAATATTTTTTAGAACTGACCCTAACTCATGGGATTCTGTTTACAATTTGATAATTTACTTTACAATATGTATTTAAAGTATTCTTAGAAAAACCCTTTGAAATTATTTCTACATAAATCTTTTGAAAAAAACTTCTATGGAATTATTCCTAGCTAGTATAGCTTTGTTTAATTGAATGAATTTCTTCCACATTAGGTAATTCGCTTCTTGCACTTTCCCGGCCTGTAGTGTAAAACAATAATAAAATGGGAGAATATATTCATGATTCTTCCTTCTTAGCTCAAATAATCTGTAGAACTTTTTAAAAATAGATATTTTCGTTTTCACTATGATCTGTGTATGTTGTTGGATATAAGCCAACTTCAGCATAAGGCCGGAATAATGAGGCACCCTGAGAGGACACACACACAAATATTAGTCTGCTTGTCGATTCTAATTCTTATATTTATATTGAATGTAAGAAAGTTTTCTTAACGTGCGAATCGACAGAAATATATTTAGGTCTGTGGTTTATCCGTTAACAATACGATTGATGAGTTATGTTTCTCTAGAAATCGATTTGGAAATTATGTTGATTTCCTATTTATCTATATGGTAAATAAACAAAAACAAAATCATTCCAAAAAAAACCAAACAAAACAAACAACTTCTCCTTCTGTGGAAAATAATGAAAAATAATTAATCTCCATATTTATTAATTCACCCTATTGAATGGTGTGACTAAGGCTACACAAATGTGGACCACTTCCACCTTCGCGAACAAAAATCTGATCATTTTCCTCTGTTTCATATTGTAAATAGGTGTATTTTTTTGTAAATAATGATATAAAAAATAGGTCAGTCTTGATAGAAAACATACATGGCGGGTTTTCATAAAAGGAAATATCCTGAAGAAGGCTAGTTTTTGTTGGTTTTCTTAATGTTTTAGGACGATCGACTCAAAACAACTGCTCTTTCTTCTTTAATTCCAACATGCCACCTGCCCCATGTTTAATGCAGTTTTTCTTGATTTCCTATATTTTAAATAGCATTCTTTTTCGTTTTGGGATGTTTTTTCTCAATCCAATGAATTGTCTGCTTGAATAATTCCTTATTTTGATTGTAAAGTATTGTGTACAATCTCGAAACAAACGTCTTAAGACTTTAGTATCGTCTAGAAAATGAGATGGCCTCTTTTTTCTCTTCATTGTTGACGTTGTTTTTTGGGTTTATTTCTCTTCATTAAACGTCATTTTCCTGTTTAAATGATTAAATAGTTTGGCAATTTCCTCTCTTTTATTCAAATTGCACGATATTTGTTTTCCCTCTCTGTCACTGTTTGTTCTTCTGTATTTTTCTGGTGTTTTGTTGAAAGTATCTGGGACGATCACCGGAGGAAAGAAAGAGTGGGAATGAATGAAATAACGGTTTCTAACCCCCCTTTGAAACTCGTGATACAAATCCATTTTCTTTCCATTTTGTTTATTTTCATTATCATTGTTTTTCCCCTCGTTATTAAAGTAACTGATTTAGCAATTAATTTTAGTGCTCATTTAGTTGGGCGTTAATGGGAATATGTGTGTTATGACGAGAAAATAACGATGTATGTTAACTGCTTTTCGGTTGTCCTTTTCTGTAATTCCGACTATCATAGACGCCCTTTCCTCTATTTATTCATAGCGCTCACGATACTCGCGTATACGTACGTATTTATTCCCCCATGGCCGTGTAAATAATAGCAGAAATGAATCTATTTGTTATTTTGTTGTAAGCATGTACTTAATTCAAATTTAGATGTTGTTATGATTCAGCTTTTAAATCGCAAATAATATGTGCAGATAAAAGTGGAGAGAGAGAGAGATAGAAAGAAAGAAAGGTGATGGCGGTTGGAGCACAGACATTTTACTCATACTACTAAAGAAGAGGAATAGTCACGTGCTTGCACTGGAAGATGAAAGCGTATACAACCAAGTCGCATTTACGCACGCACCATGTACATTACAGGCTATGTATACGTCCGTACACGTTTACGGACGTGTGTCCATAACTAACACCTAGTTGGTTGTACGTCCTTGTAATGTATGTACACCGATAACGTCCTTCCACTTCTCACTAACGAAGCTAGATAAGTGTACCAGCGAACAATGATTGGGGAAAGAAAACGTAAAATCGTGGCACATGCAAGATATTGGTAGATTCATGCTCTCTAGACAGTGTAGCATTTTGAAAAACAAGCAGGCAAATAAAAATGAGACGAGGCGAACATGCATTGATGTCACTGCTCATACTACATACTCTCAAGGAAGCTGTGGTGTTCAGTAGTATGAGAGACATGTAATTTTTCAAGATTAGTCTGTCCATTAAGCGATTAAGTAGCCATTCAGTGCATTTATTTAGATCATACAAAATTGTTTTAACACAACCAGATATTGCATATGCAACATGAATGTGGTGAGGTGTTTATTTGTATTTCTAATGACAGATAATTGGTCAATGTCTCTAAAAGAGATACTTTTTTCATTTCATTTTATCAACGTTATGTAACCATTATTCATCGTAAAAAGAGAGGAAGAAATAATGTTGTTGCTGCAAAAAAGTTCCAGATCAGGTATTAAACCTATGGTATCTGGCGTTATATAAAATTTACAACTGTTGCCAAGAATTGGGGATTCAATTTCTTGTCTGGTTATATTGAACAGTTGTTTTATTTATCATTGTATAGTACCAATGAAAATACATACATTTATTTACGAATGGATCAGCACTTCTGCCTAGGATCAAAGTACCTGTGCTCTCTGTCTTGGATCAAAGCCTTCTGCTTTGCGTAGTATGCTAATAGAAAAATGTTACACACACAAATATACAAGGATACACAGTGTTTTATGTATATGGATATCTAACCATTTGTTATTAAAAAAATTTGTCCAGATAGAATATCTACCCTTGAGTATTTGGCTTTATGCATAGAAATATCACTATCATGTCTAAGAACATTAACTTTATTTGATATTTGCCTTTGAAATATTTGAATGGAAAAGAGGAAGATGATATGTTTGAGGAAGGCATCAAAAAAAAAGGAAGAAATATCTTGTGTGCATATAGATTTTTTGCGAAAATATTTTATTAACTAGCTGTTTATGTTATCCTTCTGTTAAAACCTTAATTCTCTCTGAAGATCACATATACAAGATGTGGCTATTAAATAACAACACTGGGATTATGTAAGTTCAACCAGAGTGTGCATGCATTAAATATATGGTATATGTGTATGGGTAAGCATAAACTACCCCTGGAAGTTTCAATCCACTTGCACCTTCAGTTCACTGCTGCACATCGCTTGAAGTAGATGTTTTGGCTGACTTGACTTAAAAATGCACTGTATAAAAATCAAGCCCTGTATCAATTTGAGATTATTGTTGAAATTGAACAAAACAAATCTTTTTGTGTACTAACCGAACTTTATGGCGAAGAATGCATGTCACGTGTACATGTGTTCAAGTGACACAAAAGATTGATGCATTGCTTGGTCTTTGAACTGACCATTTTTACAACATGTCAGGAAAATATGTCTACATGAAAGTATCTACGACTGTGCCAAAATTGCAAAAGCAAATTAGATGAGACTACAGATTCTATGGATCTTTGACATGATGTCTGCTACATTTGTTTTTTGTGTTATGATCTATGATTCCTTTCTGAAAATTGCGATACTCAAATGGCTGTTTTCCTACAAGCTACAGAAATGAAGCTCTGTCAAAACTTTGCAGTATCATCTTCCCATATTGCAGTCATGTTGTATGAAAGCAAAACCTTATTCATGAAAATGAAGATTTCCTCTTCAAAGTACTTCCAAACTTCTAGATTAACTTGATAAAACTTTGTGCCTGGCACAAAACTTGACTGATAAATCCACTGACTTCTGCTATCATTTAGTGTATAAGTTTCGTGGAACAGAAAGACCTGCATATTTATTACCACGAAGAATGATGAAATGACCACATACAGCAGTTGGGATTATGGGTATTTTGAATGAAAGAAAAAAAAAGCAAAAACAGTATGTCATCAATATAACACTATCTGCTGTGTTTTGATTATTATACTTCAATAATAGTCACTGACATGCGAAGATTTGTAAAGGTGTATGTACTGGATATCCTAATGTTTTCATTTTATATGGAAATTTATCAAAGCCCTTCATCTGCAATTAAGTTTAAGCCTATAAGTAGATGCGTAGCCAGGTTATAAAGTTAGGGGTAGTGCGCATGAGAAAGGCACTAGGACACATACCAAATAATTTTCAATTCATAATCAAAATGAAAACACAAGGAAGATACAGTTTTAAAGGAAGCACATAACTGTTATAGGTATTTCATTTAGAACCAAAACACATAAGAAAAAAATTACTCTAGGGTCATAAGTGTAGATTGTATTTGAAATCGAATTGTGAAAAACGTGCATCATCTAATTATTTTAAGTTTCAAGAAATACTTATAAAAATAATAAGATTTGATTTATGTTGTGCCAGGGAACTGAAATTTTTTCAAAAAGGCAACGCTGTTTGAGAATGTTCTCAGGGAGAGCAATTGCACCCCCTTTTAGCTGTGTATTTGATCTTCCACTTGTACACCAAGTATATCGATAGGTAGAGATGGTGGTGGCGTTATTTCCATTTTTTTATCCAATTTTGTTTTACCTCAACAATTTATTATTATCCACTTTCAGCTTGCTAGACCTGTTGAAGCTTCACCGTCGCCCTGTTAACTGTACATTTCGGGAATATAATCCTTACTCTCTCTCTCTCTCTCTCGCCAGTCACAATGCCAGATGAAGGGTTTGACTCTCCCAGTTTGAATTCAGCTGTCCATCTCTGAAACTGGTTGCTAACCAAGGCTAAACAATCCTGTATGCTCTGCTATCCAGTCATAATCAGGGGAAAGGAGAGATAGAGTCATGCCTTTCATAAGGGCATTTATGCAAATTGTCTTGGTGTTTGAACTTGAACTCATTCTCCATCCCGACTTCTTCTGCACCATGTTTTTGATTAACTCTTAGTTCAGTAGAAAAGGTTAGGATGAGGGATGAGTTTAAAGGTTTAATTTGAACTGGTGCTTGCCACTAGTTCTTTTAGCTTAGTGGTAAGAGCAGTTATGCATTGAGCGAGACACCATCAGGCTTGGAGGGTCGTGAGTTTGATCGTCAATTTTGACTTGTGTTGTTGATTTATTTACTCACTGCCAAAGGGAAACCACTAGACTAGTTGCGATAAAAAGCAACAATTAAGATGATGGTAAAAAACTGATAATGATATACTATATTTTATCCAATAAAATAGATCACTGATACTAAAACTACCAATTAATAACTAATATGGTGCAAAAGAGTTTAAGGATTTGATCTGGACTCTCACTTGCTACTTGTCCCCGTTGCACAGTGGTAAGCAAGCCCCCCTTTGGTATAGACGGTGGTGAGTTGGAATCTCACCAGAAAGTTATTCTTCACTCTGATCCATATTGTTTATTTATTTACTCACTGCTAAAAGGAAACAGGGCTTGAGTTTAGTTCTGATAAAAAAAAAGCAACAACAATTAAGATGAAGGTAAATAGTTGCTAAAAATTGATAATAATGATTAATCACATTGATGAACATTAAACAGTTACAATTTCAGATCAAAATTCAACAAATAAATACATGTCAGGCAGCAGAGCTATTGATCCTCTCTGTGTGGGTGTGTGTATTTCACTCTTGGAAAAAGAAGTCTAAACCTTTCTTGTATGGAATTATAAGTGAGGGTGACATTGTGTGAGCTCCCCTCACTATAAAACATTACGTAATAGTTTGTTACTCCTCAGGATACAATTTTACCTCAATTCAATACAGAATTTATTGGTATTTTCTATACTTAGCCCAGATTGGTGCAAGACCACAACTATGTTGGATCCAGTACCATACTCACTACAGTATTAACTATTTGTTAAACTAGCTTAGTAACAACTACACCACTGAAATTTCGACAGCAATGAGGCATAAGTTATTATGGTACCTTTGGCCAAGAAATCTATAAGCACCACACCTCAGAACACCTTACAAGTAGAGGGTTGGACATATGCTTTTTTGGGTGGCAAATCATTTTCTTGGACTTTTCTTTAGTCTCTTGGTCAAAGTGATGAACCAACATTTCACCTAAGTTGTTCGAAAAAGTTATATATTTTCCTGGAACATCGCCAAAAGTTCATGTGAGCAATTGATTCTAGCCTCCTTCTGGATAGGTTTGAGCTGACAAGGGACCCACTACACACTGACTTTTTTCATATGTGCAGGTATTCATGGATAGTTTTTTTTGTTTTTTTTTCCCCACATACTCCACACTAATCTTGACCCTGTCCACTCATTCCCAAATGGTTACTTGGCAATATCCTAAGATGGCAGTTTTCACTTGTTCAATGGTATCACCATTAATGGCTGACTGAGGGTGGCCAGGAATAGAAGCCATTCTCACTGAAGTCTGACCACTTTTGAAAAGGTGATAATGGTATTTATATAAAACTATAGGATGGGCATTGGTCCATACAATGCTGTCCTCTCCTCCTGTTTGTGGTGTGTTGCCTTCCAAAAATGAGCTTGGTTACAGCTTTGTATTCTACTGACTCCACGGTCACACCTTACTGCACAGTCGCACCTGAAGTGCAGAAATATTCATTATTATGGGATTGTAAATTGAAGTATATCCTGTGTCTGCTATGTAAATGCTGATATTCACAATAAGATACTAGTTTGCTTAATAATTATTTCTCTATTTTGAAGTTTGGTCTACTGTGAGCTATTAGGAAATATAATAATGCCATGTCTATTATGGCGTTCCTCATGAGAGCTCAGTACAGTTGTTCAGGTAACATAGTCGCATGGATGGCAACTGCACACCCAAGATACTTCTACAAAGAACTTGCCTATGGCCTCAGATTCCCGGGGGATCTCTACACAAGATGCAAGAATGTCCTGAAGGCAACCCTCAAGGCCTGCAAGATTGCCATCATAGACTGGGAAGTCAGGGCAATGAATACATCTGTCACAGTGGCCTTGACCACTGCATGAGGAACCGGATTGAGGAAGAGTAGCGTTGACGTGCACTTAACGATGTGACAAAAGACCTGCCACTGCCCGGGGGCAATCTTGTCTGCCCAGTGTTGTGCTGTTCACACATCCACCTGGTCAGCCACTGAAGATATAATCATGCATATTAACAACAAAAGTGTGGCAAGAAGGGATATCATTCTGTCCTGATCTCGGTTCATCATCATTAATGCCATGTCTGTATGCAATGAACTTGTCATAACCATACACTTGTTGTCAAATGAGCAGACTTTATGGTCATCATGTTATGCATGTACAAGGTGTATTTTGAAAGACAGTCTTCACAATGCTTGTATAAATGAAAATCCCCGGCAGCACTGTTCAACACTTGTCTTACAAGCTGTGACTTCATATCCATGCTGACATCAAACTTTATTCATCCATAAATCTTCATGCACTTATCCTTGTAAGAGGATTAATAGTATGCATGCTGGTCTTGCAACCCATTGATGGTGAGTTTGTTCCTCACTGTCTGCTCTGTGAATGGCTTTGTTGAAGTTGTTGTGCCACAAATACTATTATGACCAACTATCTAATAAGGTCCTCCATGTGCTTGTAAAACAGCTCTGACCTCAAAAGGTTCTTCTAGAATCTTGTGTCAACGATAGATCCTAATATTGCTACAGTTTATGTGGTGACGGTTCTACTGGTCAAACTTATTGGTTCAACTTATCTCATAAGTACTCAATGGAATTGTGATCTGGCGGGTTTGGTGGCTAGGAAATTGGTGTGGGATTATGGCATATACCTACTATTTAATTTTCATGTTTTTGTATATGTTCTATGTCTACTAATGGAAAATTACCTACCTAGTAGTGCTTCCTGTGTTTCCAATGCTGTGGAGTTGAAATTGCTGATGTTCATGTAAAAAGCATGGAATGAAATAGTATGGAAATATCATTTCTATTCATTGTAAAGAATTTTCAAAATGAATGAAATCAACTGTACATTTTTCTCTTTGGTTTCAAGGTTCAGGCAACCTTTAAAATAGCGAACATATCATGACTCAAATTATCACGGACAACAGTATCATCACAGTATTTTTAAAATGTCCTGGAAATTTCAAATAAGTACTAATACACAAGCTGAAATCTAGTATTTTTTTTGGAAACCGCAAATTAGATTAGCAGCTCTATGCACTATTAGTATGCATAAACATTAAAAAAGAAATAGTACATTACATCATCCCTTAGTAGTACTTCTACTAATAGTGACTATTATATATTATTATAACTAAAGTAATTAAGCAGATTTGAATATATTTTTATTCTAAATATACTCACTTTTCATTGTATTGCAATCTATCATAGAAAATTATTGAATATTCCTTATATTTATTTCCAGTAGTTGGCAATCTTGGGAGTGTACATGAATGTCAATACTAGTTGCCACATTCTGTTTGCAATAGAAATAATTATTTTTTATCAAAATTTGTATTAAATTATTCTATATTGTCCTGAATTGATTGTGCCTACTTTTCTTAATCGGTTTCCTGACATGACAAAACAAAAAGATTTGTGGTCCCCCTTCTTTTTTTTTCTTTTTTTTTGAGAAGTCCCATTCATAACGGCTTATTTTTGTGCTTTTCTTTCCTCAAGGAATTTGTCAGTTTTGGAAAAAGTTACTCTTGAGTTGAAGGGAAAAACAACTTCAAGAATGATGTATGAATCACTTTCGAAAAAGGCCGCCATATTGTGGTACCTTGTGACGTCATGCACTGAAATGAAGTCCTGTAATACTATTTAGGTATTAGTTAGGTATCGATTTTTACAGATCAGTACCGCTGAGATCACTTGACTCTAAAATGATTGAGGATTCAAAATGAGGTTTTTAGGTAACAGAGGCATAGAAAGTTGAGTAGAAATACATTCTGAAATTTGCTTCTGTTGACCTTCAAGTCAGCCGAAGCAAAGTTTATCAAGCCTTTTTAATGAAAGACATATTTTTGAATGAAGTATCCAACTTAGTCTTTATTGTTAGTTAGCTCATGTTCAGAAAAAATCCTGAAGCTCAATTTAAGAGCTGATCGATTAATAAGAATCCTTGAGTCAATGATTAATCAAAATAATCATTGGTTGTAGCCCTCACACCCAGCTTTACTGAATACTTTGTTCCCAAAACCAATTTCCATCACTGGTTCAAATAGAGCATTGATAAGTTATTCAATAACATTGTGAATTTGTAATTTTATTTATTTCCAATCCTGTATGATCCAGTGTTTACCCAAATAGTGTAAACATTAGCATATGTGCCTGACATGCAGAAGGTCCTAGATTCAATTCCTGGTATAAGCAAAGATTGTGGAGCTATTTCCTTATACACTCAGCTGCTAACTGAGTATGGTCTAAGCTGTGTGATTGAGGTGGAGGTATCCCTTCCGATGCACTTGCATCCTACCAAGGAAATGGTCATAAAAACTTGTAGGTATGACCAGACTTGACACATGCAACAGAGACCAAGACTTAGTTACCAGCCATCATACTCTGTTAGGGGTTGTCTCTGAAGAGACATGATGCTTTATCTGCATAGTCCGTGGTGGTTTATAAGCCACTGTAAATTTCTTCTATTCATAACTCTTGGAGATGATATTTATAACAAAAATGCTTATTTAGTTTTGGTATCTGAGAAGTTGACTTCTCCATCATCACCTAGGGGCCATGCCCTTGGGCTATGCAGCAACAGTTTTTTGTAATGGTCAGTGAAACCCTCTCTTAGGCCAGTGAGGCTGCATGAATGTACCAGCCTCATATTGGCCTGGTTGCACATTCAAGTGTCAAGCAAACTAGTCCATCCTCAGTTGGTGTCACATATAACCTCATTCCCTAAATTATTTAGATGAGTACGTGTCACTTTTTTATTTTTTCAACCATTCCAAAATGTTTACTTGCTCCCTATTTTGCCCCGGCAATCCATGAATATCATCCAATTTCTCCCTCTGCCATCATCCCTAATAAGGTAGCAATTTGTCATTTGGAGCATCAAAGATTTTAGGGATATGGTATGAAATTTTGGCATTGGTTTGGGCGTATAATTTCGACATAAGGGAGGCAATTTTGCATGGATCCACTCCAGAATTTCAACAGTTCTCCCATAGTCTGTCTGCCCAGCCACAAAATCTGAATGAAATTCATTGATAACTTCTGGAGATATCTTGCAGTCAGGAAAAAAAATTGGCAATATTATATGCTTTCAACATAGTTTTGCAACATAGGGGAGGTAATTATACTAGGATCCACTCTAAATTGGACAGTTTTTCCATAGCATATTATTCACCCTTCCACAAAACATCATGGGAATTCATTGAGAACTTCCGGAGAAACAGTGTGGACGGTCATGAAATTATGGTAGTATTTTGTGGATTATGGGGTATTGTGTGAATAGTCATGAGAATATACAATTAAAAAAACAAAACAAAACAGAAATATCTTAATTGGAAAAAAATCCTGGATATGCCCCGAAATTTTACCGCATGGCCCATGCTTCCCCAGAATTTTATTGAAATTCATTCTGCAATTTCGGAATTTTCATGTGGACAGATGAACTAACACATGCATATCTATTCATACATCTTTTTGACTTTGTTGATAGGGGTGAATAAATGAGTGTTAGAACTCTGAATTGAAATTTTTGTAAATCTGTAATTTGCAATGTCAAATTGGCATTAGTTATCTTATATTTTATCCATAAAAATAAATACTTTTCTTTCATAGTGGTCAGTCTAGCACTTTTGATACCTCCTTATAACCTAAGCATCAATACAGTCTTCATTTTGTATATGAAGAAAAGTACAAGTTTGGAGATTATACTGTTAAGTTGGTCTTCAAATATTTACTCCACCAGATTTCTATGTGTGCATTTGTGACACCCTTTTCCTGATACATTTTGATGACTTCAATTTGTAAGTTTAAAAAAGACCTCTATACATAATTTTTTCTTACTTAGAAAGTGTTTAGTTTCATTAAACTTTGACTAGGGTAGAATTTGCGTATGTGTTATTAGTATCATTTTGGAAAGATAGACAGAAAAATTGCACAATTTTGGCTAAAAGAACAAACTTCGTCCTTAGGAGGGGAAAAATCTGAAAGGGCACTTGTGAAAAAGAACTTGACTGATTATTTTTTCATTTATTTATTTTATTTTTTTCTTACCTGAAATGTTCCTTGTACAGTGCATGGACGATTTGTCTCTGGTCAATTGGTTGTTATCGTGGGGTAAATTAGTCAGTAGAACAATTCATCTCCGGCGTCTGCTATAATTTGTTTACGATTCTTGGTTTGAACAATAGTCATTGGACAAATGATCTTATACCAATTCAGAATATCTGATTTTAGTCTGTAGGTGTTATATTTATTCAAGTAATGGCCTGGAGATGGAACGTTCAAACACTACTCTACTATATTTTTCAGTTTTGTACTATACATTCAAATTGGTTGCCAAAGATTGTTCGCTCTGCACTAAAACATAAGTCAACAAGCCTAAGCTAGACTTCTGTTTTAGTTTTTATTTAATTTTAATTTTGATTTTACTATTTCTTTAAAAGCAGTTGTATATAATCTTGAATATCGATATTTTGATATTTGATATATTGAATTCCAGAATTAGTTTTTTTCAATTTTTATCATTTCTTGGGAGTTGGTAATAAATTGACTCCATAACCAATTTACCAGATGCTCCTTCTACAAAACAAATAGATTTTTCTGTGCATAAAAATATAAAAAATCTCAAATAAATGTTTGTAATTTTTACTTGGTGTATATGTGTCAAGTAAGCTAGTGCCTAACTCAATAAGAGCTCAATAAATCAGGCTATGTAAAGTTTATAATCAAAAGCTTATAGACGCTTGTTGCTTGAATGGCTGGTTGATAAAAACCAATATTGCAATTTCCTATCACAACATGAATGTACTTTACAATATGCACCAAGTTGCACATCTTATTCCTCTCCCTCTCAAATACACACACACACAAAACTGCTTCGGTGTGCAGTTATTGGCTCATGGGCTGTCATACAGTCACTAGTGTAAACTATCGTAATGGCATACTGACTGTAGCCGTGATAGAGTTAGCCTCTATCTTTTCGAGTGACAAGAAGTAATAGTTGTCATCTGTATCCATAGTAGGGATGTTTTTAAATGCATGGATGATGGTTTCCCCCCTTATATACGCGTTGTGAGATATCTGAATCCCATTGAAGACAGTGCTTCTTGCTTTATCACATTACACCTGGATTGATATTTCATTAATCACTATCATATGCACGAACAACTTACCCTAAAACTTACATGGTCCACCTTGGTCTCACTAGCCCTAATCACACTGGTACAATTTGGTGGGTTTTTTTTTTTTTCATCTACCTACAGATCCACCAGTTTTATTCTCAAACTATCAGACTTTTCTCAGCACTTATTTTTTGATCGTCCCCATAACTTGTGTTTCAATTGTCCCTCTCACTTTCGTTGATTTTCAAAATTGACAAAGTCAATGTTATGAATTGAAGTATTGAAGTGAAACAGTATGTTCAGTGAAAAATGTGCTTTCCATTACCTCTTATCTTTACTTTTTTTTTTTTTTTTTAGTTAATGATTGAAAAGTTGAACCCATTATTATTGATACTTATTTATATGTTTCTGTTGTTATTCACATTTTTCTTTCTCATCTTTAGTTTTCTATGTTAGGGATGTTTTTTCATTCAGATATATATGGGTCATTCCGTATCAAGTTGATCAGTGATCCCTACTCATCTATCTCCGATTTTGCTCTATTTGATCACCCGTTCTTTAGGGTCTGAAATGAAGTCCTATGAAATTTTGGCTCAATATCTCTACTCATTCAGTTACTGTGGATCCAAGAATAAGAATTACTCTGTTCAGTGTGACTGCGACCAAATTATTACTTTCATTTTCAACTTGCCACTATTCCATAACAGCAACTTTTACTGCACTGAAAATTTGTTCTCAGGGTCAACTTTTCGTGTAAATTTATAAAAATGTTATCAGCGTAGCTCTAGAAGATAATTATTGTTTCAGAGAAAGATGTCAAAGTAAGCTACATATTTCATTTGTATTTAGGGTTTTGAATTCTGGGGTTTTTTGTTGGTTGGGATTCCTATATTCTACTCAGTAGTGGAAAAAGATGGGGGTATAGCATATACCTATTTTGCAATTTCCTGGTTTTTGTACGCTCAATGTCAACTATTGTTTCTTTTATACGTAGTCCCCAAATCCCAGCTTTACTGTATACTTGGTTCCCAAAACCAATTTCCATCACTGGTTCAAATGGAGCATTGAAATGTTGTTCAATGACATTGTGAATCTGGAATTTCCAATCCTACACGGTCAAGGCTGACTTAAAAGCCACTGCCATTTTTTTTTTTTTATTCATTACTGTTAAAGATGATATTTATAACAAAAATGTATATTTAGTTTTTATATCAGAAATTGATATCCCCATCACTTAGTTGCCATGCTCATTGGCTGTGCTGCAACGATTTGGTGTAGATGGCCAATAAAACTGTTTCTTTGAGGGTGCATAAATGTAATACATGCATCTTTTTATTCATCAAAAACCTCATAAAAACTACCAATCCACTTTGGTATTCTATCCACTGTTTTATGCTAAAACCTACAGAAACAAATGAAAACTTACTCCACTGAGGAAGCACCTTTTGAAATTTGAAGGCTAAGCATACTTTAACTGTGTCATAAGAAAAAATATCAGTCATATCTCCTATCTAGTTCAATTGAAAGTAAACCCTAATTTACGGATGATTTGGTTTAAGCACAGATTGAAAGTAAATAAATAAAACAAAAACACATGACCATCTTTCATTTGATGCTTAATAATAATTTCAAAGTGAATAAAATATGCTCTTTCATAGTATCGAAATATATATATAATTTTTGTTAGGTGGTAATTCTAAAAGTTTACCTCTTTTCCCCCAGGTCTAATTTTTCTTCCTTGAAAGTCTACTTGAGATTGAACACGTGATTCTACCAGATTCATTGAATTAAGTGAAAAGCTCTTTTGAGATGTTTTTGATTGTGATTCAGTTTGTACTACAATTGTCCTTCGTAGTAATTTCTCTCTCTAGTTAGTTACAATCTTGAATAATAGTTATTAAACAATGTATTCTGAATTTGATGTCCTGTTTGCAGATTTACGTATGTAAGCATTTCTAGTACATTTGTGACTTTATTTATTTCTGTATTGTCTACTTGATATTTTTCTCAAAATATGCCTTCAATTGTAACTTGTATGTCCTTTTATTAATTACTTTTTTTGTCTCTTTAAAGACATAACCTTCTGAAAAATTAGTAATGGTTGTTGTAAGATCAATTGCGAACATTTTACGCTAAATAAAGTGATGATGTGGATTTTTTCCTTTAAGAACATTGCTGACCTGAGACATGTTTTTCTAGTCTGAAATGCGTGTTGTGTAAACTGAACATGGATACTTGACACACTTAGTAATTTTGATTGTTTGCTGAAAGTGCATTAACCCAAGGAATTTTACAAGCATCAAATTGTTTAAGAAAAGAGTTTTTTGGTTATTTTTGTTCTTTTGTAAAACTTTAGTGCATTTATTTTGATTTGAGAATCTAACCAGTTTAGCATTTAGTATGATGACCTCACAGTTACCAGCTCATTAGTCTAACCATAGATGAACATCAAGTATTGGATATTGTCATCTATATTGATACATAATGGACTGTAGATTTAACAAGTATAGTCAAGGAGTTTTTTTAGGTTTTTTGTTAGTTTTTTTGTGTTATGTTTGATAGTATTATTTTTTTGAGTTGCTAAAATTTAGTGTTCTTGATCTTTGATTCCATTCCAAATGACTTATTGAATATCGTCACCTTTTCCACAATGAATAGAAAAATAGTCTTTTTTAGTTTATTCTGTTCAAGTAATAGAACAAGACTATCAAGATAGCACTAGAAACTTTGGGTTACCAATCAAGTGCCCTAATCTGATCCATGAGTACTCGTGTATGTGTAGTTGTGTGCATATTCAAACGTATTATTCATTTGTAAGATGGATGCAAGTGTCACGATATTCCTATGTACGCAAGATAGCATCTACCCCAGACTTTTGACAAAGTGATATGTTGATGAAACATCTGAAATATTTAATCTATCAATTTTATCAAAATGATCTTCGTTATCATTGAGAAGAAAGATTAGAGAAAATTATCACCTAAAGATTGTTTGCATTGACGATATAAACCCAGAAAAACTTCAAAACTTGTTTGTTTGCCAAACCAGTTAACTATGAGAATTGGCATTTTGAAAATTTAGTCAATTTGGTCAATTTTCACTCAGATTTTAAAATCCCATCAAAAATATACTAATCAGCTGATTTCAATGAAATTTTCAATACTTATTCAATAATTTTGGATGATTAGACTAGGCTTTCTCAATAATTTCTTTATCAGTTATGACTTCAGTATCATCAAACTCTCCAACTGAGACTTTGAGTGTTTTTGCAACTTAATTCTTTTATTGCTTCCATAGCTGTTTCATTCTTCCTTTTTTCTCTTTGTTGCCCTGCTTGACTGAGGCAATGAATGTACCTCAAGTGGAGAAATGCCAATTGAACTAAAACATTCTGCTAACTAATCTTGATTGTCATCCACTGAAATGCTCTTCTGCAATGCTGACAATTCTTCCATTTCATAATCTGATTCTCCTCTTGTATCTTCTTCAGGTTCATCCAACAACTTGCTCAGTATAGTTTTGCAAATTGGGCATAACTTCTTGTCAGGAATTAGATTTGAGTGAATTTTCTCTCTTGCTTCTCTGACCAGATCTATATTAATTCTTAGACAACCTTTAAAAAGAAGAATTTTCATGTACCTTGCATGTGTTGAAGATATTATGTGAAGAACTAAGATCTTGAAAAGGAAGTAGAAATTACGAAGAAACTATGATAGAAGAAAATCAAATTAACCCTTCCTTGATGAAACATGATCTTCAAATGGGTTGCAACATACCTGGTAAGTTTCATATTCATCAAAAAGATTTTCTGATAGTGGTGACAGGTTTTCTGGATCACAATAAGAGCTTTGACTCTGTCTCATCTGCTCTTGTTCTTCCTCATTTAGATTGGCAAAGTTCTTCAACCAAAATTTATCTGTGTAAGACATTTTATGACCTTTTTAGTCATTGAAGATTCCAATGGAGCATTCCTCAAGTTGCAACATTGTATTAGTGGATGACTAACAGCACTTGAATCAAAGAAAATGAAGTATATGGTTAAAGTTGTATTTTTATAGTATTTACTACGTTATAGAGAGGATAGTTTGAGCTCTCTCTAAGAAGATCCAACTATAGCACAACAGAGTTACAGACATCCCTAACAGAGGCTATGAATCCAGTAGGAGCCCTTCAAGGACATTGAGCATAAATCTTCCATATGTAACTTAAGAGGTTCTAATATGATATAGGTAGTTGTATAAAAAAAAAAACTTGAGTTTTTTCACTATTCAAGCGTCCGGAGACAAGGTAAGCAAGACTTATAGCCTGACTTGATCCAGCTTCAATTGTACAGTACATGAAGGATCTTCTATAACTTTTTGCTATCTGAGTGTGCTCAGTGAGGATTTTAGTTATGCTTTGAGATATAATGCCAGGAATGAGGAATCTTTCAGTAGACTAGTACTTGAAATAGTGTAAGCAACTGAACATGAAATGACAATTGAAAAAAAAACTGTTGAAAAATTTAATCTATTTTCAAATTGTATTTTCCCACTGAAGCAGTTATAGCAACAAGCTTGTATCGCTACACAATCTCGCAGGGCCTTTGCAGATGCAGAAAATGCACTGCTAATTCAGATTGAATCTGGGCCTTTTGATATATAGCTTTTACTGTGAGCAATGGCCTGTAATCTGGCAGCTGAGATATCTATGTTCTGTGTATGAGATAGCTTTTAAGTGATTGCATGTTTGGATTATTCAACCATGAATTTCTGAACACTCATTTTTCAAACATATCCAATGTAAATGTTTTATTATCAATTTTGAAATCATGGGGAAATTCCAGTGTTATGCACTCTCATTTTTGGGGTCAGTTTTTTTTTAAAGCCTAATAAATAAAAACGGTTGGGAATTTTGAACAAAATAGTTCCTCTCAACTTTTTTATTGAAGACATTGCGATTCCTTGAGGTATTCTGCAGGTTGGGGTTGGACTTATGTGTTTATTGTGTGTGTGACCAGTTGATGTTGCTAGAGGGATACATATATAGGCCTCAATATAAATTCGACGCTACAGATGTTTGTTACTCTATAGATTCAAATAATGAAAAAATTGATTGTAATATCAGGAAAAACAAACCTTCATACATTTCGAAAAAACCCAGCACTGGTATCTCCCAGGCATAGTACCTATGGAAAAAAAATGACAGGATTATTTACATATGAATCTGAACAAGGTACTACCCAAAAGTTCTAATAACTTGAACATTGCCTGAAAAAATAGCCTACCCTTTCTCCCAGTTTTCACTGTTATCTTCAAAGTAGTCCCCTTGGGCATATATACCCCCCCCCCACTTCAATGATCCCATGCATCCCTAAAAGGCTTCAAGCGTGATTGTCTTGAGCACCCTTTCCTCAGTTGAGGCAAAACAACACTCTTTTGGAATTTTGCTGGAAGGAACCGTAAAAAGTTGCTGGGGGCTAAGGTCGAGTGAATAGAGTGGTTGGGGAATGACTACTGTGTTATTGGAAGCCAAGAATTGCCAGATGTGTAATTTGTCTCACCATAATTTTGCAGCAATGCACCTCATGCCTAACCTGTCCATCAATATGCATTGAATATTCCTGTATAAAAAAATGACTTGCATTGGTAAGTCCTGTAAGCCCGATCTTCCTAGTTCAGGTTCACTGGATTTATTTATGATTTGAATTAACAAACATTTCTGGGGGAAACTATAACTTATTTTTTTAAAAGTAATCATAATTTTTTTGAAATTTTGTTGAATTTTTGCCTAAAAGAAATTATCCAATATTTTGTAAAAATTTTGAATGATTGTTAAAATGGTGGCCTTCATGATGCCAATTCCATTGCACCTTATTGTAATTACATTAAAAAAAATAGTCCTTTGGAAAAAAAAAAACAAAAAAACATACTGAAAACTGAAAAAAAAGTGACCTAGAACAGATGGCTCAAAATTTTTGAAATTGTTATGTACTGCCTTCTGTACTTGTCATCTGTCTTCACACCTGCTACATTTTTGATAAATCTATCTCACACTTCATTGACAGATCTTTGACAGTTGAATCAAAGGTTACTCACCATAAAACACAAAAAAATAATATTTGTTGTTTTGTCACGGTTTCTGCACTGTTTTGTTTGGTAATGATGAATAACTGTCTAATTTCTTTCAGTCATAAGAGTAGTATTTTATAGTTTGTTTTTGTTTTTTTTTTTCCTTGATTACTAACTTGGAATTTCAGAAAAAAGATATGCAAAATGGTGCCGAAATATTCATTGCTGTTCAAAACTCGATATTGACTTAGAGAGCTTGTTTCCACGTTGAAAATTTGTTTTTCTTCTAACCAGAAGAATATTTGGCTTTAATTCTTTCTAGCAAAAACTAGAAAAACTTGAATAAAATTCTTTAAAATTCTAATTGCATCTTCAAAATGGGATGACAACATGCCGAAGAAATGTGTCATTGTATCTGAGGTTGTGTAACTATCATCCATTACATTTCTTTCAATTAGTCATTAGCACAACTCAGCTAGGTGTCTACACTTTTACTTTCTATGTCTCAAGAACTTGAAACAAACATGATGTATCACACTCTGTTTTTTGTTTTGATGTCAGACAAATTTGAAAACTCATTCTAGGCATATTCCCAATTCTACTTTATAGATGAAAATTTTTTTTCCTTTCTATCAAGCAATTATTTGGACTATTTTCTTTGTAGAAAAAACTTGAGAACAAATCATTCTAACTTTTATCTCAAAAGTCCATGATAGTAGCTGCCCTTCATTGATGAAAAACCTTGTGAATAATCAAATCCGCGAAATTGGAGGGACTATTGTAATTACTTCTGCGTCCAACTTTAATTTGACTGGGCTAAATTACCTCCTATTGAATTTATCAGGTGTTAAAATAAGTATTTGATTAGGTATTGACATTTCTTGTCACCAATTAAGAATGTAAAATTAATATGCCTGGACAGTAGACAAGATATGGAGAGAGTAGAAACTAGGTTACTTGACCTCTGAAGTGCGGTCAACCGGAAACGACAACCCTGATAAATATTTTTCCCAAACCCAGTCAATTAACCGTTAAATTAACAATTCTGTTTTCAAAAGAACTGAATCAATTATGGTGGAATCGATATTTCTTTAGTCATAAACGTAAACACGGTCTTAATTCGTTCAGAAATCCACTGAGTACGCAGAAGCATTTTCCTTTTATTTACGGCTAACCTATTTATTCATTGTAAATTTATTTTAAAGGGTCGTTTAAAAGGTCGTGATAGACCCCAATGTAAGATATTCCTTCAGATACAAGATAGGTATGTCTGTCTGCGTACGACTAGTATTTCTCTTTGGTTCTGATTATATTGCCAGACCGGGGATATATTTTACCTACACAATAAAATAGAAAAGAAAAAGGAAAAAAAACAACAAAAAACAAAACAAACAAACCAAAAGCTGAAACAACTCGAATAGTATAAATACTTTCTTGTAACAGTGCAGAGGTCTATGTTTCCATAATTATAATTTCTTCTTTTTAGATATAAAGTTGAAAAGGTGGGGGAAATTTTTTTTTTCTTTTTCAATTTCTTAAAAGACTGACGGAGCGATGGTCTTGTTCGCTTACGTTAAAAGAAATTGATACGATTTTGTTGAAAACTGAATTGCATTGGTAGTGTAAGATTTTCGAGGTCACAGAAAAACCAAATGCGAGTTGAAGATGGGAGGGAGAGAAATCAGGTTAAAGACATTCGATATACAAACCTTCTCTGCTAGTGCAGAACCTCCTTTGTCATGGGCAAAGGAAGCGTGATGATAACGTGTTATTATTGTTAACCATTCATTGTTTGGTAGTTGCCTAAGCGATCATAAGAATATTTTTTTCCATACAACGTGTGCTTGTGCATATTTAAACTAAATGTTACTGAGTGCACTGCTTTTTTTTTTTCAAATACACTTAGTAATAAATTTGATCGCGTTAGTTTTTTTTTTTTTTTAAATTCTATTATAAATAGTTTTGAGTCTTCAAAGAATAGATTAGGATAGAAAAAAAACAATATTTATCATTTTTCCTTTACGTCATGTGACAATTTTCTTCTTACTTATTTTGATACTTTTTCTTAGTAAAAATGTCTGCTGTTGAAGTACTTTACTAGGATGAGCGAAGACTAAGGAGAGAGAGGGGGAGAGAAAAAAAAGATATTTTTGTAGTATTCTTTCTTTCGTAATATTTTGTTTTTCCATAGTAGTTGGAAAAAAATAATGCAGATAGAGATTTAAAAAGAAATTAAATTTTAAGATTCATGCGTTGAATTTGTTGTCACTTAATTTTCGTCCAATAGAAAAACTTGGTCCAATTTGCCGTCGTATTACGAATAATAAACAGAAAATAAGTTCAATGTTTCAATTTCGCCACCTTTTTACGTTATTTTTAAGAAAAACTAGCTCCTTAAGGGCAACATCAGGACTGTCTTGGTTGCAATTGATAAACATCACCTCTGTTCGCAAATTGCTACAGGCCATAATACACTAAGTGGATTCATATGACCCTTGTATATTCTAAGTACTCTAAATAAACTTGATTATTTTCTCACTTAATATGGCAACATTAGTATTCGAAGGGATGTTAGAAAAATGATTTACTCTTTAATGTTTAATCCTTATTGGTCTAGTCAGTCTTGTCTGTACACGTAAAATATTCAGAAGATAGTTTATGTAACTTTCATTTGAGGCTTCGGGGTCTGTTTTGCCTCAATGTTGCAGACGAAGGTGCTTTGGCGTTTTTTCATTTCATTCACAGCTTCGTGTTCTCACAATACGACGAAAAGATTTCTTCAATACCGAAATATTTCAATTTCTCTTCAATTATCGATTGAAAAAAAAAATGTTACTATATGGCATTGCGCATTTTTTAAGACAAGGTCTTCCAATCTCGTCTTCAATTGAATAACTAATTGGTTTGGTAGCGATTATTTATACTATGCTACAACTGCTACTAAAGTAGTAAACTAGTAGTAGTAAAGAGTGGTTTAGTTTAGTCGTCTTCACATTTTCGTAAGTATAGTGAAAATGCTTGCGTGTGTGATATCCGCTGCTACTATTTTGAGAAATCCTGTCATTGAAAAGGGGGGAACCTGTTTACTTCATGGCAGACAAACAAGCAGGGCAGTTCGCTTTTAATTTTATGTTTAGTTTCCTCTCTCTCTCTCTCTCTCTCTCTCTCTCTCTCTCTCTCTCTCTCTCTCTCTCTCTCTCTCTCTCTGATTGAACTAGGAGGGCGTGCTTAACCAACAACAAGCATGACTCAATGTTGTTTGACAGGACATTTACAGTCAAAATATAGGTTTTGAAAAGTCAAATAGAAATACACTTTTTATGTGACCGTTTCTTCCTCCTAGACAACAAACTGAATCATTCTAAAAGAAAGAAAAAAAAAAAAAAGAAAGGTTTGGCTTTGATATCCTCTTTCTCATGCGTCGGAAGCCACCATGCATTGAAATTCTCTACGTTTTAATTTCCTCTGATTGTTTTGCGTCTCTGTCCTCTTCAAAATAACATTCATTCAAATAACGTCATTCATATTGGGGTAGAGGTGGTTAGGTCACGTGTAATCGTTATGTTGTTTTTGTTCAGATTTTTTAAAATTGCCTTCTCGTCTAGCTTAGTTACCACCAGTATTTTCAAATTCTGTTTCCTGATCTTGTAACATTTCTTCTATTAATCTATGTATCACGTACCGTCTTTCCGTCCACACGATATACGCGAAAAGTACTGAACGGATTTCAATGGGTATTGAAGAGAGGGCTATAGGTGTTAGGAATGGGTGGTCAAATTTTGGTGGGGTTAGGATCCAGGAATTGATTTTTGATTAGGAGATATTTTTGTTTTGAATTTTGTTCGTTCACAGATCGTTGATGTATACGCTCATGTCTCTCCACACGATATCTCGAAAAGTTGTCAATGAATTTATACGAATTTTTTGGGGGGGGGGGCATGGAAGATGTGATTAGATATTGGGGCGGATCTATGCGCAATTACTTCCCCCTGATAATGGCGTTGGCAGAGATATGCGTACTCTGAGTTCTTTCTTGTTTGTTATTATTTCTTCTTTCTACGAGGTTGAAAAATAGACCACCCTAGTTGTGATGGTACAAATGAACACTTACAGACTCGACAAACAATTTCTGTATTAATGTGAAACCTCACTTGAATCGAATATAATTTTTTGACTCCCAAAATCTTTATTATTCTGCTTGTTCCTTCCTACCTACCTATCTACCAACCTACCTACATACATACATACATACATTCAAATGCTATGCTATCATTAAAGGCCAGGTTGTTCAACAAGAGGGTAAGAAGAGAGAGGGCAAAAAAAGAGGTAGAAGACACATGGAACTGGTGCATATTTGTATAAAACATGTTCAAAGTTTGGAAACGATAAGGGAGATAATGAGAAGATACAGCCAAAGGGTGAAATGATGAGCAGAAGCATGAGATAATGGATAATTTTAGTTGTCAACACCTGTAGATATTTCCACTGGTCCACCTAATAAATTATCAACTTTTATTTTTGTTAAAAGGTATGAAATAAGAAGAAAAATTGATTTTTTTTTTAAATCTTGAACTTCTCCTAAGTACAACCTAGTTACTGGATAAAATTATGTCAGTTTTTATTTATTTACCCTCTAACCTACTAAAATGACCCCATAAAATTTCAGGTATACCCCCCTTCTCACTTTTTAGATGCCACCATATTGAAATGTTCAGCATCTGGAATATTCTCCATTGATCATTAATTTTAATGAAGACTACAAAATTACTTACATTTCTCTGTTTCTCAATTTTGTATCAATTTCAGGGTTAGACAGTTCCTGGGGTCCCGTGACTAGATAAATGGGTCTCTTTGTTTTACTGCTTTTAATTTTGAAAAATTCATTGACCAAACCTGTCAGCATAGGTTTCATTTAGTTTTCAAGTTGGTCTGGCTAGTTATGTATATATCACCTGTACAGGCCGCACCTATGGAGCTAGGAAATTTTATTATTCACTCCTTAATGTCTTATTTTTCTTCTTTTTTTTTTTTATCAAAATTCCTCCCTAAATACTTTTTTTCTTTTTCTTTTTTTTTTTTTTCTTTTTAGGGGGAGGTCATTTTGCTATTAAAATTTATGCTAAATAATCCCCCTGTTTGTGTCTACTTGTTTTTTGAAAATTCAGACTTTTTTTAGTGATCCACTGTGCCCAGCAAATGGCAAGAAAAGTAACTTATTCATTGATCACCTACTCTTCCAATATTCCCTATTGATTACCCCAAACACTGCATATTTCCAAAGGACGTTTGTTGCCTGGTGGTTTCTATTGTGTGACTAACCAGATCTGTCCTCTTGATGCTGTTGAAAGTGTATGAATGCAAAGTATAAGTAATACAAGACACATCTGAGCAACAACAGCCCTTCCTCAAAAAGTTAAGTTGTTAAAAGCTAACAAAATCCAGTGTTTATTTACCTTGATTAATCAGTCTTACATCCTGTACTATTACTCCCTGATACTTGGCACCTCTTGGTATGGACCAGTGCATCAAAGCTTGGCACCAAAGAGTGAGCTGTTGCCACTTCCAGTATTGAATTGAAATGCATATCGGTAAGCTGAGACTGAAATCAAGACATGTTCAAGTTCATCACTGAAAATAATTGTTCATATGCATCTGTGCTTCTGAACATTGACATAATCTTTGAGGCCAAACATTTAATCCTGGGATAATTTGGTCTAGTGTATTGATAAAATGTGCCAACCTCAACACTTGAACATGTTCCTGAACACAGAATTACAGTAGAGTTCAATTATCCCTAGCTGGAATTGTTCTGGTACCATATTGAAATGAGTGGTTGTATAATGCTTACGAATGTTATATTTTTCCGCTACAGCTACGTGTTGCACACAAATGTTGGCTTTCCATCAGCTTCGACAAAAAAGTTTGACCATTTGATGTACTTCATTAACTGTTCCTCTCCTCAGAAACATGATGATAGGATTAAAAGTGACATTAATTGACTTGGATATATGCAACACCTCATCTGGCTCACCACCCTCTCACACGTGGCCTGTGACATTCATGCTGCTTCAGTCATATCTTATAAATTTCCAAATTTTTTTATCCAAGATTTTTCTTCATATTCTTTTTTTCTTTTTTTTTTTTGTCTGATTTGTATTAATTTTTCAATTATTTTTTTATTTTTTTAAAATAATGCTAAGCGCAAGATATGACAGAAGCAGCACATGTCGCAGGCCACGTGCAAGAAGGTGTTGCTCAATGTGTGGCCTGCAGGCAGCATGTTTGACACTCCTTCTATAAAGATATCGGCTCTTTTACTGTTAATTATTACAGCTACTACAAGTTGGCATAGTAAAAGGTGGCACAGTTTTCTTTCGTGTGTTGCTTATTCCCGCTTCATGTGTGCAAAAAACATGCTTTCTTTAGACATGTTAATTTACTATCAATAGTACCTAAATATAAAATGAATATGATCGCATGAGTTCATTATACTTTATGTCGATTAAAAGATGCTAACAAACTTCAGTTAGGAATATTGATGCACCAGAATCGGACCTTGCAAGTGATTAGGAAAATTCTATTTTATCTCCAGAGAAATTCATAAAAACATTTTTTTTTTTTTTTTTAATCTCTCAAAATACTAAGCAAAGTAGAACTTTTCAAATTCAATGGCATCATGTATTCCTACTCATGATTTTCCCAAGAGCATTATCGTTGATTATCTTACTTGTTGCAAATTCAGCTCAACTAACTGGTTGGCTACCAGGACCTATTCTCATAACACTTTGATGCCTACAATTAGGGGGCTTCCATTTTATGTGGTGTCATGTTAGAAGATTCCCCTTTCAAAGTTTGGTTGGAAGTAGTTGTTTAGATACTTATTTGACCATTGATGACCGCAGAGATCAGTGCCACCTATCCCGTGTTCATCATCAAGTCAACTTATCAGTGTTGATGGATTTTATTAAGGAATGGGTGCAAAGTGAAAGCGTAATCACACATGCCAGCAATTGTCGGAGGGTTCACTGATGCTTTCCATAGGTATCTCCTCCCTTTAGTCCTCTATGTATTGGGCAGGAATATGGACTACTCTTCCGCTGTGGGTCACCTGGGTAGTCTCTGCCGCTGAAGTGGTGAGCTAGATGGTTGAGCCAAGGGAATCAACTAAGGTCGTATTGGAATACTTGGCCTGAGAGGAGCCTTGAGGATATCTGGTCGCTCAAAGGTTGGGATGTTCTGAAAGGAGGATAAGCAGGAGAAACTGACTTGCCAAAGCCACTCTGAGGATTGTTCGCACCACAGGACAGGCAAAGAGTGTTTCCAGCACTGATGTGCTGCCCACGATATTCTATCTCCCTTTGTCACATTTCTGATGTTTTTTTTTTTTAATTCAGCTTCAGTCCGACCAATTGCAGCCTTATGAATACTGTTAAATGCCTCTTGTGGGCAATATCACCCTCACCAAAGGTTAGGACATCATCAAAGTAGCTGATGAAATTGTCTTCATTTTCAAGCATCTTGTTTCTCCATTGTATACTGGAAGATTTGGGGGCTGATAAAATCCAAAAAAGAAGCTTTTTGTAAAAGTAATAGCCATAGGGAGTTATACTAGTTGTTAATTTTGCAGAGTCACTCTCCAGAAGAATTAGCCAGAATCCAAAGATGATGTCAAATTTACTAAAGAGTGGCACCTTTCAATCTATGGGAAAATGTCATTGAGCATGGGATTGTGCTTTACAGCTTGATTCAGGCGTTTCAAGTCTGCAAATTCTCACTTTGCCATTCTTCTCTAAGACTGGTCCTTAAAGTGCGCACCAGTCAGACAGCTCGGCAATCCTTTTGATCACACCTTTTTGCTGCCTTTGCTCTGGATCTGTTTTCACCCTCTTCAACAGTGGTAAGGGTACTCTATGTGCTGTTGCAATACTGCATTATTGAGGTCTCCAAAAACTGATATCTTGATGTTATCAAGCCTCTTCACATAACTCCCAAACCATAGGCTGTACTGTGACTAGATAGGTTACTGGTATCCACATGTGCATCAAAGATGTGTATTGAAATGATTCCATCAGCAATATTCTTGATAGACATGAATTATCCATGGCAGTTCATTGTATCATCTCAGTAGGGTTGAGTGAAGTTCTTGGACTGAGCTTGTGGTACTAACTCAAAAACATGTGTCAGCACCAGAATTGATTTTTAATTGATCATCCCACAAATCTTCAGTCATGTGTGCCATGGTAGTTCTTTGGAATAAACTGCACCGGGAAAATAAGAACTGTTGCCTGCACCGTCTTCAACATCAACTGTTTGGCTATGACAACAAATTGTAATGTGGTTTGACTTAGCAAAGTTGCAGCACCCCTTCCCTCTGGCAGGGAAGTCCGTTCATCTGTGCAATCCCATACCGCAAATTTTGTTCCCCTTACTGCTTACTTATATATATAGGGGTGACATTGCATGGAATTTCATAACAAATCTTCCACTGCATTACATTGGTTTCATTGACAGCAAGCATGGAAGAGCATTGAATTTTGTAACAAATAAGACAGATGACAAAAATGGATTATTTTTGTTCGCTTGAGTTACAAGTTGGTCAAAAAAGAAAAAAAGAATCTTGGTCAAAATTCAGTCTAGCAAGCCTGAGTAATTTTTTTTTCTCATATAAATAAAATGAATGAAAATATCACTTATCCCAAGTTATATAAATTGAAATATCACTCATTTTATTACAATCATTTGCATTTGGCATGCATTAAGTTGTTGTAAGTTTCTTTCTTTTTCCAGTTGTTTTCTTTCTTTCATACATGGTACTGTATCCTGAAGAATGGATTCAGCTGAGTACCTAGACATGTGCTGTTGGGTGAGTGTGTGAAGGTATAAATGGTTTGCTCTCGAAGGAGACAAGCACGAGCGCACTGACTCAGTACAAATCGGTGTATTTGTGGGTTACTACTTGAATTCATTTTGTAAGCAGGCCTTACAACATTTATATCCTCGAAGACATATGATCACCTGCAGAAGTCTAGGTGCTTAGCTGTAACATTTATGAAAGTTAGGATAATTTAAAAACTAAAAGTATTATTTAAACCTATTATGAAGTTAACAAAGGGCATTCAGGTTTAAAGTAGTGTTTTCAAGAGTTTGTCTTATTTACTATGAATTAGAATATTACTTATTTTCTTGTGTCCATTGAGATCACGTTTAGCATGCAGTTATTATAAGCTTCTTCTTTCTTAGAAAGAGTGGTAGATAAAGGTGTGGAGATAGGGTAAGGCTAGTCCTACAGGAAGCCTGAAACATATATAAAAAATGTTTTAAATTTTGATACTTCACAGGAAGGTTATATTTTGACAAAACTGAGACACATACATGTTGCAAACCATTGTTTTTCTGGCTAAATTTAGCGCGTCCCTTGTTTTGGCAGTGCTAAAATCCAATAAGCAGCATGATTATCAATGCATTTTAGCGCCGTTTCTTTAGGGATTTTTATCTTTTATTTTTTTCTCCCCAAAAGTAATCCAGCCATTTAAATGGTCATAAAGTGGCTAACCCTGTTTTTAGTGCATTTCGTTGTTTTTGAGTGCATGAAAATCCCCTTCCCTCTTTGACCTGCTGGGTATGACTTAAGCTAAGGGTGGAGTTTCAGCACGTGACCTCGCCCTCAAACTATATAAATCTGCCTATTTTGATGGCTTTATCTAGTAGCAATCACCACCACTTGAACCTCTTCTAACAAATTCACTTTTTGAACTTTTTTTTTTTTTTTTTTTCTGTACACTATTTTTTTTTCCTCTTTTCCCCATGATGGTTAAAAATGGACAGCCTCAGTTGGACAAATTTTCCATTTTTTTCTCTTCACATATAATGCTTTTGCTGAGCAGCCGCATGGGAACAACCCTCTTCCAAAGGATACTTTCAAACTTCATTTTTCTGCTCGATTTCTTGGATTTATAAAAAAAATTAAGAAATGAATTCTGGCACTTTTTGCTCTGTAGATGGTCACTCACCAAGTAGATAATATCAATAGCAGCAGCAGTAAGTAAAAGGGTTAATTGGCCTCGAACTCTGACTTGATATACAGATGTTTAGCATTTTGAAATAGGTGTACATGTAGGTATTCAGAAATGCGATGATAAACAGTGGATCTACAGGAGCATTTGGCCAGATGGGTGGGGAGAGACTTATCCCAGGCATGTCATACTATTTGGTAAAAAGGTCCTGGGGCCAAGCAGTACCCCCCCCCCCGTATACCCATCATCTCCAATTGGGGGAAAACTACATCCTTTGTCTAAGATAAAATGGCTGCCACCAAAGAAACTTTTCAACGAAACCCATGAGTTATATATATATTTATATATATATATACTTGCATCAAAAAATAATCCAGTAGTTCAAAGAAATAGGACTATGTACTTGAAATTTCCCTAAAAAAATACTGCATAACTAGCTCCATGCTTTTCATGCCCCACAGATGCAAATTGTATGAATTACATTCACTGTTACCATGAAGTAATCTCTTTCTTTGAATTCCACTTGTCTGAAAACTCTGATTTTGCCTCTATAGTACTCAGATATGTCAATTGCAAGACAGGATATGAAATTCTGGATTTTTTTGGTGGTGGCTATCTTGTTTTATCAGAATGAGGTAGTTATACCTATATTTCTTTTTTTTTTTCTTGGGAACATCTTTCTAAAAAAAGACATTTTAAGGTACACTTTTGGTAACCAATTTATAGAGTCCTGTATGTGGTAGGTGCCCAGAGTGTTCTGTTTGATCCCCCAGACTATTTAACCTGATAGTATGACATGCTTGGGATAAGTACCCCCTTCGTCAAACGCACCCGCGGATTCCCGTTTACCATCGCTTACCCACTTGTATACCTATATGAAAATGCTAACCCCCAATATCTCCGGCCTCGAGTAGTACTTGCCTCCATCAGACCCTGATCTATAAGAAAAAAATCTTTCTTACGTCTCTTTCTCTCTCTTTCTCTCTCTCCCCCTCCCCAAGTAGTATTTCATTACTCTATAAGTAACCAACACATTATGCTGGGACGCATTTATACCAAACAAGAAACACACACACTTATCATTTTCCCCTTTCCTCCCGAGTGTGCTGACGACCACTATATCCTCGTACTTATTTGAACAGTGTTTGTTTTGGGGCAATTCGTGTTTTTGTTTTTAATTATATTTTGTTTTCATTTCTATATTCTGTGTGAACTCCATCATCTGCTTAAATTCATGTGGCTTTCTCTCTCTCTGTCTCTCTTTTTTCTTTTTCTTTTCTTCTTCCCAAATATATGGTATCGTCGTTGGCTTACTTATGTTGTAAAGGGTTTTCCCTACCTCTTTGTGCCTGTTGAGTGCGCGTGTGGGTGCGCACTTACACCACTCCTTTGGAGATGTCAGTGTGAATTGAAAGATATGAGGTGTAAAAACGTTATGGATATGTGCTAGTAAAGTCCTATATATTGACATTTACCTTTCTCTACCAAAACAGTTCACACTCCCGGGACAGTTTCCTTGTCTTCTCTATAAGATGTTTTGAACGGTGGTTGGTTAGTCAGTTCGTCTTGTAAGCCCTTCAATAGTGAGTTCGATCCTTACGGCGTGTCCGTTTTTGTGGCCTTGCGCCAGTCTTGGCTTAATTCATTAAGTATTTATTTACATTCCATGTTTCCTTACTTCGTACTTTTTTCTTTATTCATCTTTTTTTCTTCTTTTTTTTCTTTTTTTTCTTTTTTTTTTCTCTTTTTTTCTCTTTTTTTCCTTTAAAGATGCTAGTGTCTCTTGCTGTCTGTTTTGTAAATAAGGAAAAAGTGACTGACGTTGAAATGTGACTATAACAACCCAGCTACACTGGTAGTCCAAGTAAATAAATCCTCATCTCGGAAATTCAGGCCATTTAACTGTGAATGGTCTCAAGAGTAGTCATCCTTCTCGTTTGTATTTGTAAGTTTATCAAATAAGACGATGCATGAGTCTATCCAATGTCCTGTTTGCTTTGGGGGAGAGAAAAAAAAAACTTAAGTGTAATGGTGAATACTCAGTCCTGGAGACTTTCGATGGTATTATTAGCATCCCTCTGTTGCACTAAAAGAGGAGGCCCCTGACGTCTTTGCAGCAGAGGCTGGAGAGAGTGGTACTATTTTTGTCTATACCTCTATGTAGTAGTGTGGGGCCTCCACAAAAACAAATCGTACTTTACACCTGTGGAGATGCAAATAAATGTAAGCATTGTTGAATTTGTGGAGAAGTGATAAACAACTTTTCGTTTATTTTGGACCAGTTTCAGTAGAACCTTTTTGAATCAAGGTCAAAAGGTATCAAGACAAAAAGACGTCAGTGTAGTACGGACTACTGCAACTTACAATCACATGTGGGTCAAAGGCATCAGTCCCGAATGTAGACACTGTAGTACGAATATAACCGAAATTGTACTAATATTTGATTTACAATAAGTGATACCTTTAAATGCGATAAGTAATATCTGCTAATCTTTGTTTTGATGTGTCTCAAGAGTCGTTCAAAGTCTCTAACATTATACTTATTTATTCAAAGGCATAAATTGTGATGAACATAATTTTGTCTCCATCAGATTTTGTCACCATTTAGAATAGATTGTAGATTTTTTCTTAAAATTTAGATGTATTAGGTTTTAAATTCATTTTTGCATTAATATCTTATGAATATGTTGTTCAGTTATACCTTTAAATAATATTTTTTTTACTATGTATGACTTTGATTAGATAAAGTTTGAGTTAAGTTCAAAAATCTAAGAAGTTGATTCTTTCTTTACTTTGAAAACTTTGAAGGGTATACTGTTTTTTTTTTTTAATTTTCATCTTTTCAGGCTTTTAATAATTCATTTTCCTTAATTTAGATTATTCGATTTAATGGACACTTTTTTTTCCTACCCAGATGAAGGTTTACAAAAGCAGTTGATCTTTTTTGATCTCCATAACATTGCCTTTCATCAACAAAATATGATACATAGTCGGTTTTAACAATTTTTAGTTGTTTGAACTTTTCAGAATTTTGAATATTCGACGGATGGATAAATTAATTGTTTGAGCATTTTCTTTTTTTCTTTTCTAGTTTTCAGTTTTCAACTAGGTCTGACCAATTTTATTTTAGAATCTAAAATTGATTTATCTTTCATTAAACTTTCTAACACTCCATTTCACTTTTTGTAATTGTGAAATTAAATATCTCTATCCATTTAAAAAAAAAATTGAATAGAAGGTTTTAATTTTATTCTTACATCATACCTAAAGGTCTGAAAAAGTTTAATTTTCAATCATTAGGTATAATCAAATAACATATTTGATGCAAAAAAACGAATTGAAACCTTTTATCCAATCTAGATTTCCATGGCGGCAAAAACTGATGAAGACATTTTTGTATCACTTAATCAAAAAGTATACATCTTGAGGACTTTACATGACTTTTAGGGCCATTTCAGAACAAAGATTGATGGATATTACTTTGATAGTTGTAAAAAAATGTCCTAAAATATTTATTTTATATTTAAGAAAAAATATTACTTATTTTATTTTATTTTATTTTTTTTAAAAATATTACTGATTCTTCTGGTGACATGGTATTGCATAAGAAATAAAAACACAAACTTTTCATTTGAATTCACAAAAAAAATTGAATTACTTACGTGGCACAAATTCCGTTGAAATATTCACAACTAGTCCTTTTCACAGAATGCAAATATAACTTGCAGTAGTCCATACTACACTGCTGTCTTTTTGACTGATGTCTTTTGTCTTGATGCTTTTTGACTGACCATCGCTTTTAATGCTCATTTACTTGCATTTATTTTAAAGTTTGATTATGATTATAAGACTATAGCGTTAAGTTAGACATAATTGGAAAATACTTCTGCACACTCACTCTGGAACAGCCATGATTATATCTATGACTAAATAGAAATATTGATTCTGCCATAATTGGTGGATCTGTCATCAGAAAAAAAAAAGTCAATTTTTTGAATTCTTTCAAAAGATGGAATCGAGTGGCAAAGTCTGACGCCATACCAGTCTTTCAGCTCCATCCTACAAGTAATGTACAATAGGGATAATTTTGTTTTGTTTCCTTTTTTTTGTTTTGTTTTTTAAATTATTCTGACACAATTTCGCACGTATAGAAGAGACAGTTTATGCCTTATAAACAATTTTGACAACTTTTAGTAATTTTATTGATTTTTTTTTTTTCATTTGTATTTTTTCTGTTCTTGAAGCGCTCTAGTCGATGAACATTGAATGCCAATGGACTGTTGACGACCCAGCAATGAATCAATAAAAATACCCGAATCTAGTAACCCTGTGAATTTTATTGTGATAATTTTTGTGTTATTAATAAGAGCAAAGATTTTATGAATTTTATCAACTGAATATTATTTACTAAACAATATGAACTCTATGGTAAATATGGTTGAAAACTCATGTTAGTAGTTTTTAAAGAATGATATAAAGCATGAAAATGTGTGAAATTTGAGATATTCAGCCTTTGTTTTCTTCAAGAAAAGATTCGTATTGGAAGCACAAGACAAATATTTGAAACATAAGTTGTTGATAATATTTTTTTTTTTTTCTCATTTACCTCAGTTAAATTTATGACTGGATTATGGGAAAATACTGCTTGCTTTTCTGAGAAAACTTGGTGAAAAATAAATTAGTGAAGTAAACGTGTTTCTACACTCCTTATACCATATCTACTGTCTATTATACCAAGAGATCAATAATTTTATAAGGGCATGACATGAGGACATCCGCTCGAATTGCGTACTGGTGAGATGACTGCCTCCCACATGAACGATCCCGGGTTCAATTCCTGGTACGAGTGAATAGTATGAAACTCTTCATTAGAACAAATTTCCCTTAACCAGGCACTCTAAGCTGTGTGATTAGGGTGGAGGTATCCCTTCAGTGGACCCACATCCTGCCAAGGGGATGGTCATGAAAACTGGTTGGTGTAAAGTCCTTGTATCAACCAGACTAGAGACTTGCAAGGATCTCTAAGCTAATGCCAACAACAAAGGTCAAAACTCTGTCACTGGTGGTCATACTTAATTAGGGATGTCTCTTGAGTGATGTGATGCTTTTCCCCCTTTTTTTCTTTTTTTTTTATAATGACGTAAGGACAATTTTGGATTTTTTTCAAAAAATACTCTCTAATATTACCATGGTTCAACATTGGAGTTCTCCTTATTGTTGTTATGGTTTACTTGGAGGTTTGATCTGTGAGATTTTTTAATCCTTTTCAGGTAATGAAAAAACAAATTCTTTGCTCATGCACTAATTAAGCTACACCACCCAAAAGAGTTATTGAGCATTTGTATATAGAACATTTACAACAACCAACTACAGAATGATGAACAACTTTGGCTGTAGGCAATATTGGATAAGAATGTTATGCTTCCGTTCTTAATTATCACTCAATCTTAATTGAAAAGGAAGCTAAGTCTGGAGGAAAACAAGTTTGTCATTTTTAGTTAGATTCATTTGACAATTTTGGCGACTCAACTCACCTTACTCATTTCTGCCTCTAATGAGTCCTTTTTTCTTTTCCCCTTGAAAAAAAAAATATGATGAATTGACTTTTTAGTGGATAGCAAATGTATATTCATGCTAATAAGCAATACTATCACTGCAAGGCTGTTACCCTTCATGGAATATACCATGTATGCCAGATTATAGGTCAAATGGCTCACAAGGGTATTTTGGAGACACTTGCTCTCTGTGACTCATCAAAGACCTATTAGTGTCCATATCAAGCTTTGATAGACCATCCCTTAAGCGGAGCATAGGTTGTATTTATGATTGGTCGCCAATTGAATTTTGTCTGATTGCCAATTTTTTTCCATTCCAATCGGTGATGAGTATATAAGTGATTAAATTTCGACATGAGTGTTCTTACAATCTTGAAATATGTCTAGGGCCATGCTGGCAATCCAATTGTATAGCGATAGGACTTGATATTTTCTACAATCAAGTCAGATGTTGTAGCCAATGAGAAAGAGAGAAAGTATTTTACATCATTACCTTTTCAATTAAAAAACAATAAAATGAAAATAGTGAACTGTTTGTATCATATGAGAAACTTAAGATGAATGATAATGCCTTTAACACATTTTTACATTGATATCAAGAAAATTTTATATTATTTTTGCCCCATTCTTTGATGTAAAACTATGATATATTAATGCCTTTTTGACAATGATAGTGAGAATACAAGTAAACATTTAATCAGAGAATTGTTAATAAATAGTTTTGTAATAAAATTTGTAGGTCTGTCATAAATTAACTATATCTAATATTGTTTGACAAAACGGTATGCAGGGAAGAAAGGCTTTTGTTAGTTTAATGAAAAAAATTGGTTTTATGAGGGTGGGGTAAATATATTTGAAAGAACCAAAAATTACTTTCTAAGAGTCTTTTTTCTATTTATTCTTGAATATTTGACTTTCGAATCTAAATTATCCTTGTTTTGGATAAATTTAGTTATAATTTAATCTGAATTTTATTCACCTTTTTATTTATCTATTATGGTCATGTGAAGCCAGACTTTTATGCAGCATCCTAGCGATATGAGTAATAAACATCTCGAACTGCGATTAAAAATACAAATTGGCAACAGTCAGTGAAACCAATTGGAGTCCAACGAATGGTTCAATAGGTTCAGGGTAGTATTTGCTTGGTATTCTTTTTTCTTTTCTTCTATTAAATACCCATCTTGTATACTAGTATATATGGTGTACATTTCAGACCATGAAACAGAATTTAGTCAGTTTGAAAACACAGACTTCCAATTGACAGAAAAAAGTTGGTCCCAAATTTGAAAACATCAAGAAATTAAGCATGTGAACCTTCCTGTCAGTTTTTTAAAAAAATAGCTATGCAACTGTTTTCAAGTTGCACACAATAATCAATTACAATATCCTGCTTATATATCAACTTGGGGTTTTCTTTATAACGAGATTCCAATTCAGAATGTTGGTTTTAGTTATTGAACTTATCTGCTATTTTTATTTTGTATAGTGTATGAGGCAGATGTGTATTAAGAGAACAGGATTGTAATTGTCATTGTATTCACAGTTCATTCCTTTATGCTACCTGATTTATCTCTGCCAACAAAATTGTATGTGTATTCACTTGTGTTTGTCTTTGCGGACAACAGATTCTGGAATTTTTTTACTGTACCTACCCTGCAATGTAGCTCTATGAACTGATTTTCATTGACAATGACAGAGATATGCAATCTCTGAGTGCCTTTAGTTACAAGATTGAATTTCACGTCACTTGTTATTAGAGGTTTATTTGAACCTATTAAATTTTCTGAAGTTATCTTGCAGACACACCATGCTATGCTAGCATGCAAGATACTTATGGAAACAAAAACAGTTTGTTCTGGGTTTTTTTATTTTGCTTGGTAAGACATAATTTTCCATAGCTCAGCATAATATATAATATGTTTTTAAATAGAATGAAAAGTTGACTGAATGTTATAAAATAGAAGGTAAATTATGTATTTTGAATGAATAGGCTCCTATAGAATGTTCAGTTCATTTCAGATAAACTGGAATATGAGGGTAAATTTGTAAAAACTTGAGATGAATTGAAATCGATGACAATCAAGTTAAAATCATTTGTTATGTCAATAAATTTTAGTTTTTAAAAAAAGTAACATTGAGGATTCAGTTTGAATTTATTTATGTCTTCTTCAATGACAGGCATCCTAATATTAGAAAAGCAAACAAGTTATTCCATGTGCTTCATGAAGGTAAATAATTGTTGGAATTGATACAACGGGTTTTGGTCAAAATCGGATTAGTTTACATCGGTTTTCATTGGAAGACTTTTTTTATTCACCTTTCATGCAATATTATATGAATTCTAAAAACAGAATTGAACACGTTTCAAAATAAATGCAGTAAATATAAAAGAAAAAAATTGAATAATTACTTCAACTTGCTTAGTTTTGGTTATGTAAACAAAAAACAATGAAATAGCCGTTTTGGCCTTCTGTATTTGAAAATACTAAATGCTACTTTTCATGCTGTCTAAAAATGCATTTTTTTGCTCAACAAATCATAGAATTGTTTGGAAATTAGTCTAAAACCGTCCCAAGTGAAATATCTAGAGTTTCTTTGGAGGGTAAAACACAATTCTCAATTAGAAACTTCATGACAGAACAAATCTCCATTATTATCAGATGTGAGTGCTTTTGTATCTTGGCTTATGTTGAAAATCTATTTCAGTATGAAAATTACCCACCTTCTATGAAAAATCGTACCTCGTACTATATTTTGTGTATTTGTATATATATATATATATATATATATATATATATATATAATATATAATTGTTAGGAGGTAACAACAAAATGCCTCTTTGAATATTGGATTTTACAAATAAGTATTCAACGGAAACCTAGATTTCAATTTATAATTCACATCTTTGCCCCCCCATCCATCTATGCATCTACTGTGTGTTGTTTTCTCCTAATAAAATTGGAATTAAGCCTAAGAGCATGCATTTAGGGCTTGTGCAGGCACTTCATCGTGTGCAGCTATTATTGTCAGGTTTATGATACCTAGACAATATGAATTAAGTACAGAGCAGTTATCTATTATCCCTACTGAGGATTTTAGTGGGTGGAGGGGTGGTTTGAAAGATGGGTAGATGTCTGATATCTGAGTTCATGTAAACAGCATAATATTGATTGCTGTGTCTGGCTATGTACCAACCTTATATGGCTGCCGAGCTACATTTTTTTTGTGTGTGTGTGTTTTAGGCTTTTTATTTATTTTTTGTCTTATTTTTTTTTGTCTGCTGGTCAACTTTTTATAGGATTTGCTTTTGCTAATCTGTCTGCACACAAAATCCTGAACCATCATGACCTATCTGTTTTTTTTTTCTTTGTTGACATACACTTTTTGTTGGTCGGCAAATAAAAAGAACTCAAAATACTTTCGAATGTTAGCATTAATAATTATAATTGCTGTTGTCCTTTTCAGTTAACCTAATTTTTTGCTCTCAGCTGTTGTGTTTACATATTGTTGTAAGAGCCAATCCATGATTAATTAGGGAAAAATGGTTTCAAAATAATTATCAACACTTGTTTAAAGGCTGTCTTTGCTAGCCATTAAGTTCGATGTCTGGTCACATCCTTTGTTTCAAATTATTATCTTGACTAATTGCAACTAAATGAACGAAGATAAACTACTAAATACTTGGTTTTTTTCCCTGACAGGTAAAAGTCTCCCCTCACTTTTCGAGTACTATAAAAGGAAAAGAAAACTTTTCTCCCTTAATTTTGACTCCGCAAAAACATTGTATCAGAATATAAGCTGAGGTGGAAAATCAACATTAAAACATATTAGAATATGATGTTAGGTAACCTCCCCCCCCCCTCCCTGAAAAAAAATGTCACCAGAACATCTTAGGTAACTTCCTTGAAGTGTTATCAGAATATGAGTTTGGGTGAGAAAAATCAAAGTAAAAATCTTGTCAGAATATGAGGTTTGATAAAGATCAGGTAAAAACCAACTTCCTCCTCCCCAAAAGAAAACATTTATGAGATCATTCTGTTTATATGACTACTTCATGATATAATGTTTTATGTTCTCTGGTAATGTAATAGTGTTCTTTTTTGATATCATAACCTGATCATAAAATCAGAGTCCAGTTCCGTATTGTATCAGAAAGTAAGCCCTTTACTAGAATATGATTTTAGAGCACCCTGAAGATGCGGGGGCTTAAAAGATTCTGCCTACCATGTGCTGTTTTTGTAGAGTTGCAGTAATATACGTACATAAATACATACATACATACAGAATCTAGGACAAAGAGAGCTACTTGAAGGCATTCATCTCCTCTCCAAGTTTCATGGGATATATAGTACTGGTTTGTATTCTGTCGACAACCGGTAAGAATCTAACTGCATCCTTTAGTCAACAATTGTGGTATTCTAGTGATGAGACCTCTGTGAAGACATCTAACAACTTAGCAGGTGAACAGAGTGCAAGGAGAGATGGGTTCAAGCTTTTCTTAAGAATCAGTGTTTAGTAAACACATGCAGCCTTAGCTGGAATTTCAATTATGTTCACCAATTGCATTTTTTTACGTCTTATTTAAAAGTTTTACCAGAATTAATCTTTTTATATTATAGAAGAAAATCAAACCTCTGACAAATTTTTCCATGAGCTGGAACTAATTGCAACTGCCATTAACTGATTTTCCTCTATCCTATAATTCATAGAAATTGGCATTATACATTACAAGAGCCGCTGTAAATACCAAGCAGGAAAATTATTTTTCTATACGATTTTGTTTTAAAAGATTTTTCATTTATCTTCACTTTTTTTTTTCATTTTTAAATGATTATTAATACTCATTTTTTTTTTTTTTTTTTAGAATACTTGCATTATGTACAAAGCAACATTTTTTTAAAAAAATTTATGTAAATATCTTTTACTATTTTTCTTATTGACATTAAATCTATAAATCTAATTATTTTATAAAAAGTTGATTTTTTAAAAATTTGTTTTATCAATTTATTTTTTTGATAATAAATACACTGCTGCACAACTGAATGCCTAATGATATAAATCGGCCTGACATTTAATGTGATGCTCAGCATTAAAACAAAATTGCTGCAAAATAATCATTTTTGTATTTGCCTTTTTTCAATTGATTTATCGTCCATCAATTAAAGCATTGTCTGCTTGTCGAAACAGCACAAATGATTTCATCTTCAATTTATCATAACTTTTCCTATGTAGAAAAACATATTTAAAACAACTCAAAAATATCAAATAATCATAATTAATTCCTTGAATGCTGACCTAAGCTCTGTTTGCTTTTAATCAATTACATTTCCAATCTTTTTTTTCCTTGAATATATTTTGCTAAACTTATGTAACTTAATGTAAATTAATCCCACCTATTTTCCACGATGATTCAAAGACTACAATAGGTTATTAGTGAATGTGTGAAAGAGGACTATTGACACTTATTAGAGAGATTGTTGCTGTTTTACAAATATCATGTACTTCTTGATTAGTTTGTTTTTTGCATTACAAATAGAAAATTCAGATAAGTTGAGTAGTGATTAAAGTAAATTAAAATGGTGGGCTTTAGGCTTGACTTAGTTCAGCCCTAATTGCTCAGGCTTATATCGATTAATTTGATCCAATTATTTTCAAAGAACTCATTCCAAGATATTTGCCATGTGTAGTAATGGATTTATAGGATGGATGACAGGAAGGTTTTTCTCTATCAGCCTGGCATTTGAAATAGTTTTCTTTTCGAAATTGAGTACCTATTCATGAACTGTAGTGTACAATTTGGACTAAATAAAATCAAACAAAAAAAACAACAAAGAACAAATATATACATGTACAATAATTGAGGAACATTTCAATATATTGGAATTGATGATTGATTTTAATTTTGTAATAACTTTTGTAAAACTCAACCAATTTTCATAAAATCTACATCCTCTTGTGGATAATTTTATTCTGAATATGTATTTCTTAATACACCAAATCATGAAAATTGCTATAAAAAACACAATAAAGTCTTTGCAAATTTCAAATTCTCTTCCAAAATGTCCCATGGGACATTGGTAAGTAGATGAAGACATTGATTAACTGCATCTAGCAACATACCTGGCTGTTGCAAGTTCAATCCCTGGATCAAATAGTGCTAAAAATCATATATGTTAGGTTCAGTAGACAAGCAACACCCCAAGGTCGAATTAACTAGTTACATAATGTAACATAAACGTACAAATGCACTTTTGAAGCACACCCGCATGTACATACATACATATTACTACATATATATCCACTGAGTCTAACATTACGCCTTAACAAGAAACTTTTCTTCAACAATAATAGAGGTTAACGCCTACTCAAACCTTAAATTCATACCTGCGAAATCCAGTTATTTTGAAATTTTATGCTTATAAAACCTGACCCTACCGAAGTCAACCCTACCCATTTTTGATTTCACTTAGATCATTGCATTAAATGTTTTTTCACCATAAAAAACAATTCTCTATAAAAGCCAATGTCACCTTTTTGTTTGCTGTTTTTTCATAAATAGCCACACTATAGCAAGCAAATTAATTTGAGTAAATCCAGCTGTGATTTGACCATCTGAATAGGAAATGACCAGGCAGATGACATATCTGTTCAGGTGTTTAAATATGGGGAGACATGGTGTTACAAATGCTATGCTAAGCGGTTGTTTTTCAATGTTTGTATTTACTTGAGCGAACCACTTCATTTTTTTTTTTTTTGTTTTTTTTTGGGGGGGAGGGGGTCGTTTCCAAATAATACTTGTTGAACACATTTGAAATAACAGACACTAAATATTATATTTTAGTGTTGTAACAGTAATAAAATTAACTATGAAATAAGATATATAGCGAGTACAAAGTTTTTGGCATACATATGTGCCTATATCTTGCTTTCTGTTAGTTTTGTTGTTAGTTTTTTCAGAAGCTTTCATTTTGTTGTTTGTAGGTTGTGTAATAATTGTATTCATTCTCATAGCTGTTCACTGTTTTAGCTTCTATTATTCTTGGATCTTGATCCATTAATTTCTTCCAATTGTGGACAAGTCTTGATTACAAGAATCCCTTCCTTGAATTTTTTCTTAAATGCTCCTTATTCTTATTTTCTTTATTTCAAAGAATCTTTCGGCTTGGATGTTGTTGATGCTTTTTATTATCTTAGATGTTTGTATCATGTCTTCTCTATCTTCTGGTGTTCTTAATTTCAATTTTTCTAGTCTTATTCACAGGGGAGGCTTTTTAGTTCTGGAACAAGTTTTGTTGCTCTTCTCTGGATGTTTTCCAATTTTATAGCCTCTCTGCAATGAGGGGACCATGTTTGCACTGAATTTTCTTATTGGGATCTTATGTATGCTATATATAGTATTTTGAATGTTGTTATTGAGGAAGTCGAGTTGGCTTCTTATTCCAGTTATTTTTGCAGCTTTTTTAGTGATTTTTAATATATGGTTATGGATTTGGTGTTTTGATGTTATGATTATGCCAAGTCTTTTTCTTGCTTTGCAGTTTTAGTTTGTCAATCTTTCATGTAGTAGAATTTCTTTCCCCCCTATATGCATTACTTTGCATTTGTCTGTATTGAAGTACCATGTTTCAGACCCCTCTTCTCATTCTTTTGTCTTTATCTATTTTTCTTGTGTTGCTTTTGTCTTCTGTGTTATAGATTTTTACATCTGGATTACAGCGGTTTTGGTAAATCGTTGAAGTATAATATGGAGAGTATGAGGCCTTATACAGAACCTTGCGACACATCCCAGCTTATTACTTTTTTAGTTGAAAAAAATAATGAAGTCATGGTTGTACATCTAAAAAGTTAAAGAAATTCAAAGGAAATGTTGAATTCTGTTTTCATTCTTTTAAATAAGTATAACACATCGATTTTTATTTGGAGAAAAGATATAGGAGTGACTCATTCTTTAGCTGCTGGAAATTTTGTTAAGTCAGTGTGTATTACATGTGAGAGATGTGTTTTTTTTGGGGGGGGGTCCCATTTTTGGGGAGCATTATGGCAAATATATGGAATCACCACACTTCTTTTTTACTTCATAGCAAATGAACTATCACAGATATGACGCAAAACAGTTTTTTGTTTGAAAGCTTGATCTGTTGATTTCATGAAATATAACTCAAACAAATTTGATGGAAATATCATGAATAGTATACAAGTGTGTGTGTGTATATATATATATATATATATATATATATATATATATATATATATAACAAAGATGATGATGATCATCAGAAATCCTTCAAACTACCATGTTTCCTGATAATGATCATCATCTGTTATAAAAGGCAGAAATTTTCTTGAAGCTTGGAGCAAGGGAACATACTCATTGAGCACCTTTTTATCAATTTTGAGTGTTCTTAATTGTTTGAAATGGTCAGGATTGTCTTTTTTGTGGAATCTAGGGTTTGTATCCAAACTGCTGGATTGGTAAGTGTTTGCTTTAAAAACAAAACCTTTCTTCCCCCCCCCCTTTCATATCACCAAATTTGCAAGCAATTGGCTTTATAGAGGAAAAACATTTTCTGCTAAGGTTCATACCTCGGCAGTAAAGGTTTTTCTTCTATCAACCAGTTGCTTGTAAATTCAGTGATATTTGTAGTACGAATCTTACCCCCCCCCGAAGATTTCAATGCTTTATTTTTCTTGTTCTTTTTTTCCATCCCATACAAAACAAATACAGCAAGTTCAAGATAAATACCATTGAAGCAAATGGCGTATGGTGCAGAAAAAAAGTGATTTTGTGGTGATATCTTCTGGCTAAAAAGTATATTTAGTTTATTCTGAAGCTATATATATATATATATATATATATTATTATTTCTTTTTGGACCATCAGAATTCTTATCTGGAAATTTCTCCTGCATTAGGGAATAACAGTTCACTCTCTCTCTTTTTTATATATATATATATATATATATATATATATATATATATATATCCTCTCTCTCTCTCTCCTCCCTTCCTCTCTCTCTCTCTCTCTATCCTCCCTTCCTCTCTCTCTCTCTCTCTATCCTCCCTTCCTCTCTCTCTCTCTCTCTATCCTCCCTTCCTCTCTCTCTCTCTCTCTATCCTCCCTTCCTCTCTCTCTCTCTCTATCCTCCCTTCCTCTCTCTCTCTCTCTATCCTCCCTTCCTCTCTCTCTCTCTCTATCCTCCCTTCCTCTCTCTCTCTTTATCCTCTCTCTCTCTCTATCCCCCCTTCCTCTCTCTATCCCCCCTTCTCTCTCTATCCACCCTTCCTCTCTCTATCCTCTCTTTCTCTCTCTATCCTCTCTTTCTCTCTCTATCCTCTCTTTCTCTCTCTATCCTCCCTTCCTCTCTGTCTCTCCCTATCCTCCCTTCCCCTTTCTCCCTCCCTCTCTCCTTTCCTCTCTCTGATGGCTGCATTTTTCACACTATCAAAACTCATTCTTGCCATTTCTTTTCTCATTTATTACATGTGTTGAAACTTGTCTAGACTTCATGAAGAAAGAAGTTTCCAAAAATAAATGTAATTTTGTTGGTATTCTTGTGGGGGTTGTAACTGTTAAGATTCATCTAAGCATTTATATTACCTTTCTCTGATATCTCAGATACTGGTTCCTTCAGAAGCTTCTTTATTAAATTTAGAAAAGCAGAATTGGCAAACATTTGGATCTTTACAGATTTCTCTCGTCTTTATGCACAAAGATAGATTGGTGTTGGAGAATGTAGGTGTACTTTCAGTCCTTTATTTGCCAGACCAACATTCTTATTTATTGTTGATTTAAAAAGACTAGTCATATACTCTAGCATAGGCCAACTTTAAAGAAGTATTTGCAAGTTTTGTCCTTATTTTGAATGGTGATTTTTGGTTCAAGTTTTCTTTATATATACATGATAAAAATGATATATAAGTACTTATTTGCTAACCCACTCCAGTGCTGTAAGGTGTAAATAGCCGATTGAAGCACATGTTATCATTTGGAAACATAACTTCAGAATGCTGCTATGGAAGTTGACCATATTGATGAATTTGCAAACTGTCGAAGAGCATAATTTCCTTGACTCTGTACAATTGGCCATCTACAAATGTCTTTATGCAAGCTTCTTCTTTTTCCACCTTCTGCATTGATGAAGATTTGGTAACAGTTTTCTTTTTGTTATTGCTGACTGCAGGTAAAAGTGTGGCTTAAAGTCTGAATACTGTACTAAACTCCAACAAAACATTTGAGTACATTCTCCAAAATTATTAATTGTAAGAAATAATCCTTGGAGGTGAAAGTGCTCTAACAATTAGCATCACTGAAAATAGAATCTGCAAACTGAATTCAAATTCCCGCTGAAACAGTTTGCATTCTCTTTGCATTAATACCTTGTGGAAAAACATGAATCAACCACCTCTAAGTATAGGTAAATAGCAGGATAAACTTGCCTTTTTTGGCAATCAGTCTAGGAGATGGACAACTCTGAATTGATATCCACTTGCTGGTCCTAAGCTTGGTTAAAGGAGGAGGTTCAGGCTTGGATCTAGCAACTAATAAAACCCAATTGCTGCTTGAACCGCACCAGCATCATTCAGAAGTGCCATATGCTCCATGAAGAGTCTGCAGTAATAAGCAAAACAATGACAAAAATAAATCCCTTTCTAGAAAAAATTCTTGTATACATAGCCTTCATGTATTTTGTTCTATGATATAGTTCATTGGTTTAACAAAAGTCTGAAAAATAAAAGGTTCAGTTTTCTGTCCCTGATATCAGAATTATGAGAGAACATCAGTCAAATGAGATATCCTTTCCTCTTGTAATTTAACTGTTATGAAAATGAAACCCTTGTCATTTGAATTATTGTAGGAAGCATCTTGCCTTTGTTGAATGCCATGTAAATAAAGAATCCAATTCACCGGAAGAGGAGTCCTTAGTGCAGTAAAACTCTATTTTCATTAACTCCAAATGTGTTTTATTTATTTTTTGTTTTTTCATCTATATAAGTATAAATCTGTATGTGAGGTGATTTTTGTGACACTGTTTACATTTGACTTTTTACTTCAAGGTGTTAATGTCTATTTAGTTAATATACGAACCATGCAAGTCTAACTTTTATTTAATCGTGTATAAAATGAGTAATGGACAGTATTGTTATTACTACTATCTCAATTGTCTAAGATACTCTCTTAAACCGTATCAACTCTACATGGTTCTGATGAGATTGAAAAGCTATGCCATTCATTGATTCTAAACAAGCTGCATGGCCAAATTTTTGACAAACTTTGAAAATACTTACCACAAACAGCATTTTATCGCACACTACTTTGTATTGCTTTTACTACAATCAGAACATAAGAGTTGAAACAAGGCAAAAAAGGGATGTTGTAAGGTAGGGACTAATATAAATGATGTTTAAAAGGAGATGTATAATGTTAAAAATGGAGGTCATAGTGTAAAAAGGGGGACTATTGTTGAAAAGTGGGGCTAAAAAATTTGATGAATAGTAAAAAGGGAGAGTGTCAGGAGGTATTTATGTTGAAAGTTGGGGGGAACGTTCTACCTTGATTTTGACCATTAAAAAGGGAAAAAGTTTACCCATTGATTATGACCCTTGAAAATCAGGTAGAAAAAATTCTCTTCAATTTGTTATTGTTGTTATTGTAGAGGTGGGGTGATGCTGAAAAGGGTGAGTTTTATGTTAAAATAGGAAACGGTTCCCTTCATCGATTTTGACCTCTTGAAAATAAATTCACTCTTGATTTTTGACGCTAAAAGTGGGAAAAAAGTTCCATCTCGATATCAACCCTCAAAAGTGAAAGATAATTTCCCCCTTTAATTTGACCCCTGAAAATGAAAAAAAGTTTCCACTTTATTTAGACACCCTAAGAATGAAAGTAAATATTCCCTCTCAATTTAGACCCTGAATAATAAAAATCAAAATTACATCCCTTTATTCTTTTATTTATTTTTTTTTTTTTTCTTAAAAAAAAAAAAAAAATTCCACTTGATTTTGACTTCTAAAAACCTAAAAAAAAAAAATTCCGTCTTGATTGTCACAATAATTAACCTCATCATACCCTACAGTCAGCTAAGAAAATTTGTATATAACAGAGAGAGCTGTTTGCATAACATATCTCACGCTTTCTCTGGTGGTCATAGCAACCTGCTATGTAATATCAACTATGATAAATTAGCTAGACTGCAAGGGCACCAGACTGTTAGTCTGTTCTCTGCAATGCGGCCATAGTTTGAGCAGTAATCTTGTAACTTGGTCATGAATAAACACCTTTGCAAAATCAACTTGAATTTAAATGCTTTTTTCTCTTTTTATTGGATTTTGCTGAAAATGAAACCTGTGTTCATCTTTCAATAGTTAAACTAAAGCTTGGGTTACACTATTAACTTTTTATTTGATTTGATTTTGGTTTCTTCAAGTTATGTTAATATCCGCATTATAGATAAAAGGGAAGAAAAAAAACAAAAACTAGAAAAATGTTTTTGCTTTGGCTGGACAATGTCCAAAGAGTTTATTTCTATCATTTGGAATTTCTTTCTTTTTATTGGTGGCTGTAGTTGTAATTGTAATACATTTTTCTCACAAGAGAATTTAAAGGAAACAAACAGTGAATTTCAAAGTCAATTCATAAAAAACGTAAACTTAACAATCCATCTATTATTATAAAGATTAATTGGAGAATATGATTCAAGACAGGAATGGAAAGAATTATTGTTTTCACTGAACTTGTTTTTTTTTTCCTAAAAGCAAAAAGAATACAGTAGTACCTGCTGTAGTAAAGAAGTTTTAAAACTAAATTTCACTTACCAAGAGGTTGCAATTACCTATGGTAAAGTATTTTCAGTCAACAGAAGAAAAAAAAAACAATGAAAGTTTGTTTGGTGAGGGGGTCCCCTGTTGCCAACATTAATTTTTTGGCAAAGGGATGGCAAAATATTTCAAGACCCTGTGAGCCTGAAAACATAAACAAAGAAGACGAGAGTGTTCCTACGCTATGTAGCATATCCCATCAATTTTGTCTCTTTGTAATCTATTGCGTTATTATGCATTATTTTACTCGCTATGTTTATTGAACCATACATCCTGAGAGATTTCCTATTAAAGGTGGTCAAGTTAGAAAGACAATCTGGCATCTCTAAAACTTAAGCAAAGATTACAGCATAGCTATTTTTAAAAAATCCAAGTTACAAGTTAATTAGTATTAATATCTAAAAAGTAAGTTGTACATTATACAGTATCTAATTATTCACTTAGCAAATACATTTTGTGGAACAGCTGGTCCTAGTTGAGTGAAGCATTACTGTATCATCTGTCAAAGTTTGTTGGAAAATTTTTCAAATGCTTCTGTTCAATTGAAAATGAATGAAATTTACTCAAAAATAATATAACATGCATTGTGCACATCAACTAATGTGCAGACAGCCATATTCATGTATATAAGGATGTCTAGCATGGTATCCATAAAAAATGATGGTATTATTTATGTATGAATATATTATACAAATATACATATATTGGTATAAATGTACTTGATACATTCAAAAAATATATGTATTGAATAAAATTCATTTTCCTGTCGGTTCTGAACAACAATCCATATTTTCTCCATGTTTTTGAAAGCAATAAGGCAACAGAATTGGATGAAAAACTAATTCATTCTTTAATGAGAAAAACATCAGTTTTATTCATGAAAAATCAGATGCCCCTATATTTAGCAGAATGATTTTCCTTGCTGCCACTCCCCAGTAGCATGAGTGGTGGGGACGCAGATGCTAACACACGCATAGACCCTTTTTTTTTATACCCTTTCCCCTCTTTCTGTTATCTAATAACATTATTATTAATAATATTTGGATGGCTCTTCTGTTTGTTAGATGAACTGAATGACTGCTCAAGTTGAGATATTATATGCTAAAAGGAATTACTGCCATGTCACCATCAAATTTACTTTGCCATTAAATATATTCCGATTGATTCTGTTTGCGTCTTCATCTTCATGAAAATCTTGACAAGATTCCCACAAAATCCACCACAAAAATCTTGAGAGTGTCTACAGTTATGTCCCTTCCTTTAATTTTGTCCCCCTAACATGTATTGGTCTATATATTTTATTAAATATTTCATATCAACATATATAGAGTGATTTAAGTATTGCACCATGTTTAACAACTTCTAGGTCCTCCGGATTTTAAAACTTATAATGATTGAAGTTTTCTGTGGGTGTAGACTATGGCAACATTATTCCATTTTCATTGTTTTTACTGCTTTGATAAAGTGATTCATTTCATATAAATAAGATTATTTCACCTTGCTTGATTGATTCTACTTGTGTATTTATGCATCACATGAATCTGGTATTGTAAAGTTGCCAACGACTGACTTCAAAGTAGCTGTTATGGTTAAAATTACATGAGACGAATATACTACATTCCTTGCAAAGTAGTTGATGTCATTTTTTTTCTTGTCAAACCTACACACTTGTGACAAATGCAGCTCAGGAAATAATCTTCATTCAATAATTAAAGATAAGTCTTACATATTGTATTCAATACCTTAGTTGTTTGGGATAGGCTAACCAGGAGCCAATCTAATCATGCCAGGCACTAAAACCTGTAGAGAAAAAAAAATCACACTGAAGAGACAGAATTATTTATTTAGTTTTACTTTTTGCATGACTAATAAGTTAACTGATCTTCTTACATTGAAGCTGAGCTTAAAGGAAATTCAATCTCTATGTGGCTACAAGATATAAGAGCCTTTTCTTCGTCTCTCTTTTCTGTCGGTCCACACAAACTGTGTAATGCAGGGATGGAAGCAATACTGCTTACAAGCTGTAGATCTCATTCAAGAAGTTCAGAAACTTGAGCTAAAGCTGAAAAAAAAACAAGCCCCCAAAAAACTATAATTTCCAGCAAAGACTAAAAGCAGAGAGAATGTTATCTCATGAAATAGAAGAGACCTCCAAGAAATCTTGAAGCATTCAAAGCAATGAAAAGGTCAGAGGTTATAAGACAACTATTAAAGCTATTGCAGTCTCAAAGTAAGCATTCGTGATGCTTACAAGATTGAATCTTGAGAGCCAATATTTTCTTGAAAAATATATCTTTGATGGGAAGTACATGTCTTGCCTGACCGTTACCTTGCTTGAACAGAGTTGTTGAAAAAATCAAGATAATATGTAAGGCTCCTTTGGGGTCAGACTCGTCAACCTGTAGACTCAATCAGATCATTCTAACCCCCCCCCCCCCAAAAAAAACTATTTCAAGAAAGCTGTTGCAACAGGTAGCTAATTTGGGGATTCTTTTGATTATTTGGCATTACCATTAACTCGTCAGTTCCCTTCCAGCTACTTGTAAAAGATGGAAAACATTCAGCAGAAAGCTATAGAATGTTATCCCATTAATTATTTTGACTAGTACCCTCTTCTAAGTTGCTTCAATCTCTATTTTTGCTGGGGCGCTCTCTCTCTCTCTCTCTCTCTGGCCTTCCGCTCTTGGTGTTAGCTTTTAGTATCTTGGTAATCTTCAGGTAGCTCTGAATTGAATCTCTCATTTTGTTTACGTTTTTGGCAAGTGCTCCATGAATCCGTTACAATCACGCACCCTTGTTGTATGCAAACAGTAGTGTAAATGAATGTTTACGTTTTATCAATTTCATCTCATTTCAGAGTCCATTGTTCAAAATACTTTTATCAGCAAAATTGCTATCTTTAAGTGGAAGAGTCCATTGTTACAAACAGAAACAAGTAGAAGTCACACTGTTCATCACATTGACCAATTGTTCTCAGCATTTTTAACCTCACCTGTACACGTCAGGAAAATTGATTCAATTTTAAAAAAAAGAATCACTACAGCTTCTTTCTGAGGCAATTTAAAAAATCGAAAGAGGTCTCAATAAACTCAGTCCTTCCTTTGCTCATCTGAAAAATCCAGTAAAAGTACATTTTCACCGTGTAATAAGTAAAGGGAAGTGATCTTTTAGTTTTATTCTGTTTTATTCGTGAGAAAATGGCTGCTTTCCTCACCTGCCTGCCTATGAATCTTCTTCTTTAAAGGCTAATCTGTGGCTATCTACCTCCAAGCCATGATTTTGTGCCTTCTTATTAGGTTACTTGACACTTAGTCTGTTTGTTGCTAATCACGTGATTACCATTGTAGTAATGTTTTTCACTCTTTTCCTGACATTGCTGGCTAGCTGAGTGCAGAAAGTGCCAAGAGACTTCTTGACATTATTATTGTTTACTTTCATTCTCTCTTGTTTTCTCACTCACTTTCCCTCTCTCTCTCCCCTCTCACTCTCGCTTATCCATTCCCTCTCTCTCTTTTTCTTCTGTTCTCTCTCTCTTTTTCTTCTGTTCTCTCTCTCTCTTTTTCTTCTGTTCTCTCTCTCTCTTTTTCTTCTGTTCTCTCTCTCTCTTTTTCTTCTGTTCTCTCTCTCTCTTTTTCTTCTGTTCTCTCTCTCTCTTTTTCTTCTGTTCTCTCTCTCTCTTTTTCTTCTGTTCTCTCTCTCTCTTTTTCTTCTGTTCTCTCTCTCTCTCTTTTTCTTCTGTTCTCTCTCTCTCTTTTTCTTCTGTTCTCTCTCTCTCTTTTTCTTCTGTTCTCTCTCTCTCTCTCTTTTTCTTCTGTTCTCTCTCTCTCTCTCTCTTTCTTCTGTTCTCTCTCTCTCTCTTTTTCTTCTGTTCTCTCTCTCTCTCTTTCTTCTGTTCTCTCTCTCTCTCTTTTTCTTCTGTTCTCTCTCTCTCTTTTTCTTCTGTTCTCTCTCTCTCTCTCTTTTTCTTCTGTTCTCTCTCTCTCTCTCTTTTTCTTCTGTTCTCTCTCTCTCTCTCTCTTTTTCTTCTGTTCTCTCTCTCTCTCTCTCTTTTTCTTCTGTTCTCTCTCTCTCTTTTTCTTCTGTTCTCTCTCTCTCTCTCTTTTTCTTCTGTTCTCTCTCTCTCTCTCTTTTTCTTCTGTTCTCTCTCTCTCTCTCTTTTTCTTCTGTTCTCTCTCTCTCTCTTTTTCTTCTGTTCTCTCTCTCTCTCTCTTTTTCTTCTGTTCTCTCTCTCTCTCTCTTTTTCTTCTGTTCTCTCTCTCTCTCTCTTTTTCTTCTGTTCTCTCTCTCTCTCTCTTTTTCTTCTGTTCTCTCTCTCTCTCTCTTTTTCTTCTGTTCTCTCTCTCTCTCTCTTTTTCTTCTGTTCTCTCTCTCTCTCTCTTTTTCTTCTGTTCTCTCTCTCTCTCTCTTTTTCTTCTGTTCTCTCTCTCTCTCTCTTTTTCTTCTGTTCTCTCTCTCTCTCTCTTTTTCTTCTGTTCTCTCTCTCTCTCTTTCTTCTGTTCTCTCTCTCTCTCTTTTTCTTCTGTTCTCTCTCTCTCTCTTTTTCTTCTGTTCTCTCTCTCTCTCTTTTTCTTCTGTTCTCTCTCTCTCTCTTTTTCTTCTGTTCTCTCTCTCTCTCTTTTTCTTCTGTTCTCTCTCTCTCTCTTTTTCTTCTGTTCTCTCTCTCTCTCTTTTTCTTCTGTTCTCTCTCTCTCTCTTTTTCTTCTGTTCTCTCTCTCTCTCTTTTTCTTCTGTTCTCTCTTTTATTTGTCTTTCTTTCCTCTCTCACGTCTCTCTCTTTTTTTTTGTCCCTCACTCCTCTCCCCTCTCCTTCTATCTCTATTTTTTCCCCTCTTTCCTTTTCATAATTTAACTCTCTTTTTATGGTCACTTAACTTGCTCAGTTGTTACTAATGACTTATTTACTATAAAAAGATGCAGGAACTTTTTTTTAAAACAATTATTAAATTATTATTTGTATAAGTGATATTCAGTTCCTAATTAAATCAACATATTTTTCAGATTAACATTTTTTTTTTTTTCACTTTGAAAACAAAAATTTTTTTGGATTAATTTGTTTTCCTCCCTTTGCATATACTGTATTTGGTCGCATATGAACTCCCTTCCCCTTATTTCAGTTGGGAATATTATGGAAAATATCCTGTATTGCTCTAATTTATCTGTTGTTGTTATTTTTTTTTTGTTTTTTTTTAGTTTTATTTTTTGTATGAAAGTTATGCATCCCTTTTAGGTAATTTTTAGGGGAAAAAATGAGGTCTCATATGCCATCAAATGCACTTTATATAAATGTATTTTCAAAAATTCATTTAAATTTATGGATATGAATTGAAATAAACTGGTTCAACTCATTCACTGCTGTACCTTATTTTACTTTCAACACCCTGAGAGTCTTCATCTGGTTGTCAGAGATACTTTAGTTTTAAACTAAAAAACATTCAAATGGTGCATTCATCTACCTGGGGAAGTAATTGTACTTGGATCTACCTCAAAATGTAATCACTTCTCCCAAAGCCCAATCTCTAAAAGACTGAAAAATGCGACCCTTCCAACTTCATTGACAGAGGTAATCAGTAGTAACTGTTATAACTGTAGAGCATAATCTTATCATTGAGCTGGATCCATATTGGAAAATATTCAATATTCAACGATCATTTTTGTTTTAAGCACAATATTTCATGTTTACATATCTTCCCTAATATCTCAAATAATGATATGTCTATTTCTTGAGTGGGTTGTTTGTATAATCAGTTTAACTCTTTCAATAAGCTAAACTGATTATATAACCAAATTCATCAAGTAGAAATCCTTTGAGTTTTTATTGTAATATATTGGCATATTACTCTGTGTAATTCATTCATTTTGTTATAGCTGCGTGAAATCTTCCATGATAATCAGATTGTGTTGATTGATTCAAACATGATGAGGATTTAAACAAATATATATTCAACCTGAAGAAACATTCATATAAATGCTAGCAGGGATACCCATCACTGTCTGTAGAAAACAGAACTCCTAAGTAGATAATTCATTGAAAGATATGGTCTTCATTTTTTCTAACGAACCGAACAGATAGAAAACAAAACTATCTACACAGAGACCTGAATATTCATTTCAATCTGAGTTGTTTACCTACTTATAAAAGGGTGGATTTTTAAAAATCAACCAAAATAGTTATAGAAAATTAAGAATAATAGTAGAAAATAGTTCATAGAATGAAGTAAAAAAGATGAAATGTTCGAATCACTGTAGCCCCACAAATTGCCCATCCAACCAACCAAGTGGGCTACTGACTCTTCTCTCTTTGCTTGTCTTTGTGTGTATGTTAGTGTGTGGTGGTGCCTCCAAAAGTTAAAAAAAAATTAAACCTATTCATGTTACTTTTACTGCTGCTATGGGCTATTTCATTGCCAAAAATGTAATATATATATATATATATATATATATATATATATATATATATATATATATATATATATATATATATATATATAAAGAAACACTAAAACTTGTTAAATTGATTTCAATGAAAGAAATGTGTGCCAATCGTTGATAGAAAGAATGACAAAAATCCTTGTTGAAATTTCTTTCATTCTGACATGAAGAACCAAAGGTTGGCTGTAGAATGACCTCAAGGGTTAACCTATGTTGGAAGTCGATTTTTATTGAGTGTCCTTTCCTAATATCAGGTCAATAATAATGAACATAGCAATTTGTATAGAGGTATATATATATATATATATAAACTGGATGGATAGGACCAAATCAAACAATGTAATTACATATACATCATAATTCACCATCTACCAGAGTGCTCAATCCAAGAGTTAAAAGAGCATTGCATAATTGCTTACTGCAGATAGGTGACTTACCTAGGAGTACTCACCCCCTTACCAAAGGTATGATTGTAAAGAGCGTCAACTGAGAGACAGCTGTTTCCTGGTGTTACAACTTTTCAGTTAGGCTATAGACTTAATATCCACATCAGTGCCATAAAGTGGTATTGAAACTGTTGCTCCAGGCCCAGATGTTCAATATTGTTCCCCTGTTTTACGCAGAACTGGATGGACAGTAGGCCCTAATTAGGCTATTGTACTCCATTAGTTAAGAGAGTGTTGTATAATTGTTATATTTTCATTATAGTATACATATTCAAAGATATATATATATATATATATATATATATATATATATATATATATATATATATATATATATGAGCTTTTTAGAAATCTAAAAATAACTAAACTATCGCAAGTGAATGTTTTGTCAACTTTGGACCGGATTCCTTTTCAAAAATGGCTTATGTGCCCTCTTTTTTCTTTCATTTTTTTTCTTCTTACGATTCATATTCTGATATTCTTTTCAATTTCATATGTGATATTTCTGAAATGATTTATAGCTTGCCTTTATTCATCCTTTTTGCAGGGAAAAGACCGTATTGATGTTTCTTGAATGGAATGTAGTCTTAACTTGCAGATTTGGTCTCAGATTTGGAAAATGTTTTCTGTTTTATTTACTCTTTACTCTTCCAACACTGCTGCCAAGCTAGTAGTCAGTCCTAAAATAATCTGGAGTTCATTCAGACAAGATGTGAGGTGGAGGGTAGGCAGACTAAATTCTTGAAATATGACTTTTTTTTTCTCTAAATTTGTATATTTTAATCAGCAGATATTCTAAGACTTTCACAACTGGCAGATTTCCTTCCTACAAGCCCATATAAGTTTTTCTCCATGTAGATTTACAGCCAATCATTTTGTAGAATTATAATCTGTTTGTATTATGGGTTTTTCACTTGATTCTGTTTGAAGCAAGATTTTTTTGATCTAGTATATTGTTTTATGAAACCTGATGAAATGTTGTGGCTTTCAGTGTTTACTGTATCTGCCAGTATAGAGGGGGCAAGTTCAATTTTGAAATGAAATGTGCAAATATCACATGGTATCCAATGCGCTGGTATTATGATTTTGGGGTGGTTACCAAAGCATAATATGGATAGTTATAATCATATATAAATATGAAATTGCATGTCTATTTAAAAAAAATAATGCTCTATTCATATGACCCATATAGATGACTGTATGCCATAGAAGATGGTTGACTTGGTTTCCTACGAGAGCACATCAAAAACAATTACTTGGTAGTCATTCATACGTGAATCACACAGATATCAATATACTTTGAATACCGAAAAGCATATTCAGTGTGTTGAAGTGTGTAATCAAAGGATAAGCAAAACTGAAAGAGATAATTCTTACTGAATAATTCCTTTCTCTCTTTGCATGAACGAATTTTGGCTCTACCATATCCTTAGCTAGCATAAGTCTACCAAAAATGACAGTAGAAAGTATTTGAAAAAATTCTAAATCCTACCTGCAACCTCATTTAGCTACATTGCAATACTCTAAGAACTTTCCTAAATTGAGTAGAATATTATCATCAGAAAATCTCTGTTAATCTCATTCTGGAAGAACACTTGGATGAAATCACTCTATAAATCTACATCTACCAATATTGTATATTTGTCTTGATTCTAACTTCTTTTTAGACAGGTTCAAATTTCCTAAAAAATTACAGTGAACAACAAGCTTTCTCTCTCACTTTCTTATGCAAATGTCTCCATGAATCCAGTGTTTTATTCTCCTTCCCCGATACATCCCCAATCACTTGTTTACTGAAATTATGGATATACTTGCAAAATATTTCCTGACATACTGCCATTTCCATTGCCTAGGTCAGGTGAGCTTCAGTTGTGGGGGCTATTCAACACGCTTTTTTTTCCAAATTGACTTATTGTTTACTATATTTGTGAATGCCAGAAGCTTATGTAGAAGGAATCACTGCCACTGACAATTTCCGTATTAGATAGCATATGCACCTCCTTATTCCAGTTAGGAACATAAGGAAAAAAAACTTATTTCTCTGAATTTCTCTCATATCACACAGTTTTTTTCAACTCCTCCTCCTCGTCTTATGGACAGCAAAGGTTACTTCTACCTTTGCGGACATTTTTTTAGGGGGATTGCCATTAGATTTTATTGTTTTCCAATGTTTTGTATCCTGTATGTTTGATATGTAACACATTGTTTCCCAGATTAAACAAGTGTCCTTAGAAATTTGGACTCTTTCCTCCTCCCACTTCTTTCTACAGTTCAGACGAAGTGAGAGAATAGAAACTCAGGCCAACAGAAATAACTGTTTATCTCTCTGTGCTGTACCTTTGGGGTATACAGGATGAACTGTGTTTATATTGGAGGAACCACTTAAAATGGTTATGTCTCTGAACAACTGCTGCTAGGCAGGAAACGTTACATAATGTAGCGCAAATTCTGTCTGTTCTTTTGGAAAACTTGTATCTGCTGAACAGGATGGTTAACTGTGTATCGTGGCATGTTGATAAGGTTAAGTGAATCAGGGAAATCACTTGAGCTATAGAAGTCTTTCACATTCACCACAGGTTCTGTCTGAGCTCTTTTTTTCCCCCATTATGCTCTATTTTGAAGTCTTAGTAGACTTGAAATTTATTAGAGGGGGGCATTTTAAAAAGTGGAAGTAAGACTTCAAATAACTCTCACACTGGTAACCATCTCTAGTTCTGAGAGGATTCTGGTACTCCTGAGAGGAGGTAAGTGCATTTTCACTGATTTAGCTTGAGTGATTGAACTTGTAGAAGAATACAAATCTTCTGATAGTTATGATTAAGAAAAATAAGAATGGTCTTTCTTGTCTACAAAAATCAAAAAATCCACCTTCATTAATAAATGGTCAGTTTAATACTGAATACCCCTGAGTGTATTGTTTTGGTAATTGTTTTAATACTTTTCCTTTTTCAATGTAAGAGCTGGTCTGTGAAGTTATGGTATTTATTTTTCATGGCTTAGGTTGTATTTAATACTGGTGTTTCATTATCATAGTATGAAGCCTCATTGAAAAAACAAACTTTGAATCATATATGACCCATTAAGAAGATAACTTTCCCTGGAATTGATATTAATCTTTTTGAGTGATGCTTATATTTATTTATTTTAAAAAAATCTTTCTGTTTTTGCAAAAGTTCTTCAGTTGTAGTTCAACTCTCAGTGATTGCAAATTAAAACATATATCTTTTTTATTTGCCCCACAATTTCAATCTTATAAGTAATAACTTTCAGATCAGTTTGTCTAAACATTGTATAACATGGCAGCCGAATTTCTCATAAGCACATCTCAAAGGAGGCCAATAGTAATTTTTGATTGAGGATTGATTTTTTTTTCCCTTCAAATCAAATGTCTGTCTTATATACCAGCATAAACTGTTTTGTATTTGCTAATAAGATGCACTTCTTTCTTTTTTTTTATTGCTCACTGGGATTCATTCTGATTCTTTGGTAGTACCATTTGAGCTTTTGTTGTTTGGCCTTGAATCTCTAATACCACTGTATCGAATGCAGTGTAATATTGGGATTTTATTTGAGGATTAGGGTAACATACCTTATAGACTGGCGAATTTATCAGTTAGGTTCAGTCAGTTAATGAGCCCCCTACCAATCACTTGCTCATAATTTCAGTATTTTCTGAAGTTCTGAGATTAGCCTGTTTCAATATTTCACATGTCTTTCAGACCTTGGTAAAGAATGATGGTCTCCGAACACTAACCAGGCCAAGATACAAAATGATGATATTTGAGTCCTCTATCTGGTTCTTTTAATATAAATTGATGTTTGTTACCCATGTTATCATAGGCAGGATTTATTAGATGAATTAAATATTTTAATAATTAATAAAGGGAATAAAAGGATAGTTTTAAAAATTGATCATTTAGCAGTAGTAGTAGTAGCAGTACTTATCAATGCTTTGATAAAAAAAAAAAGATATGTAAAATATTAATTTCAGAGGAATGGTAGAGGATAGAAGGGATACATTTTGCCCCACTCCCTTCTAAGAAGAATTTGTAATGATCCTCTGTTGGTTTGTTGATCTTGGTGCAATAAGGTGAGGGTTATTGATGAATGAAAACCACCATAGTAAAAGGAGTGTTCATAAGTAGAATAAGATGGTTGTACCATTGTTTGAGCAAATCTTAGTAGTCAATCTGTTTGTTGTAAATTAAAAAATAAAAAGTGATTTTTAGTGCTCAAAGAATGAAGCAAGCATGACTGATAGAATATAAGGTTATATTATACGTATTGTATTGAAAAAAGTATAAAGGTTTCTGGCAGAAAATTTATTTTGATTGCCATATTGTCATTATCTATTGCCATTTATTTTACCGCTTATCTATATTTATCCCCTCGTAAAATTCTTAGATTGTTTTGTTTACCTTTTACCATGTGTTGCGTTTGTCACCATGAGAGTGTCTTAATGCTTTGCATTCTCAGGACCAAATTCTGTGAAGAATTTTTAAAAATCCCAAATTGTTTTTTTTTCTTCATAAACCATAAACGAACAATCTGACGAGCCACATTCCAAATTTTTCATATCTGCCCCAACCTTCATACAAAATTCATTGAAATATCTTTAGAATAAAAGAATAAATGAGTTATTTAATTTCAAATTAAAGAGGTTAGCTAGTTGTAAATTACTAGTAAAATGTAAACAAGCATTTTGATCGACTAACCATATCTTAAATTTCATGTATTTCCCCAATGTTCTTGATGAATTTCAGCAAAACTGATAAAAAATTGGAAATATCTCCCAATCGGAACCAAATACGTGTTTTTTTGTTTATGAAACGTAAAGAAATATTTGGATTGAACCTGACTCACTGTACCAAAGTCTTCATACATTCCCTAACCTTCATACTAAATTTCATTGAAATATATTCAAAATGAGTTATTCAGTTTTGAATTGAAGAAGTTATTCAATTTAAATTACATATAAAATGTAAATAAAAAGTAGGGAAGAATTGAAAATTTTGACCAATCAGAAATAAAAACATGGTTTTTGTTTATAGAATGTTAATAGAATTTGGATTGGCCATAACACTTTATACTTAAGTCTTCAGAATGACCCATTTTTTGATTCTGGAGGTTTCTCTAATATTCCAAACAAATTTCAGTGTTACTGGTCAAAAAATATAAAACTAAACCAATTGGAAGCAAAAACATAGTTTTGGGAACCAAAATATTGTTGGAGTTTTTTTTTTGGAGGGGGGTTATATAAATCAGATCACTCATTACTCACTATTAATATGTCCCCTACCCAACCTTCATATGAGATTTCATTGATATGTATTTGAATTTTAAAAGGATTATTCAATTTTAATTATATATTGAAAGTAAACAAACAACTAACCTTTTTCAGATTTTGGAGTTTTCCCAAAAATTTTAAACAAATTTCAGCAAGATCAGTCTAGTATTTCAAAAATTGAATCAATTGGGACCAAAGACATGTTAGTTTACATTATATAAACAAAAAATCAATCAGATTATTCATAACTCACTGTACCAAATTCTTCATACATAGCCTTCCCCTCCCACCAACCTTCAAAAAAAATTTCATTGAAATATATTTCAAATTACATTAGTTATTCAATTTTAAATTAAAGAAGGTATTCAAATTAGGATGGCATATAAAATGTAAACCAACAATCAGATTGGCCATAACTAACCGTTTTTTGATTTGATGGTTCTCCCTAAATCCTAACATAATTTCAGCAAGATCAAATTTTTTCCTTATCGGAACTAAAACATTTTTTTCCATGTTCGTTAAATGTAAACAAATAAGCAGATTGCCGATAACTCACCCTACCGAAATCTTCATCCCCCCACACACACTCCAAAAATTATCTAATAGAAGTGCATGTGTGACTAACCTTCAGATCTTACTTTATTGAATTTCACGAAGACGAAGAGGGTCAGAAAAAAGACAATAAAAATTTTAATATGAAATCAACAGTGGGAGATATAAAGTGAAATGAATATTGAAAAAATGTAGAAAGGGGGGATAGTTATTTCAGAAATGCAGGGCTTGAGTCTGAAAGAAAGGTAGAAATAAGAATGGGAGTGAAAATATGCTTTGGCTATAGAAAAAAGAAGTGTGTGAAGATGAAGGAAAGAAGGAAGAAATAGAAATGTCATTCATGCAGAAAAAAAATCGCCCCCCCCCCTCAATTTTGTTAAATTTGATAGATAATTAAAGTACTATTGAAATTTGCAGAAATTCATTGAAATTTCTCTGTTGCACATATATTTATGTCAATTTAATTCTTTTTAAGTTTATCGGACAATATGTTTTCGTAATTTTCGATGCAATTAAAAATAGAGAATACTCTTTTCATAAGAGAAAGTAAAGTCTAACTTTTTCCCTCTGATTTGTTTGAATTTTAATTTTAATTTTTTTTAATTTATTTTTTTTCCAGTTGGATGGAAGAGAAAAATGATCGATACAATGCTGACACAAAAACATATATGGCTAATATAAGTCATATAATTTTGTGTCAACATTGTATTGATCATGTTTTTTTTTTCCTCAAACTTGATTACCTCTCTTTGGTAGATTAATTCAAAAACCTCTTGTAGAGTGTCACCCTCTATACTTATGGGCTTTGAGGGAGTTTATCAGTGAACATTACTTTTGTCTTTGTTCTGTTCACTATCTAGATAATTTTTGCAATGCTTCTGATGCCATGAAAACATCATTGGCGAATTTCAAGTGGTTGTAAATATTATATGTTAATTCCCATTCTCTCCCAGTCATTTTTCTAAAAGATGCTTTCAAGGCTCATCATAAATAGATTTATTCATGTGTGAGTTCAATTCTCACCTGGAACTTATTCTTTATTTTGATCTGTGCTGTTAATTTATACACCCATTGCCAAAGGGAAACAGGCCTGAGTTCAGTCATGATAGAGAGCATCAAAATTGGGATTAAGGTAAGTAGTAGCAAAAAATCAGTAATAATAATTGACAATACTTATCTAATAGAATGAATAAGGAAATAAATTGGATTACTGGTTCTGAACTATCAGTAAATAACAATCATGACGCATAAGAGACCGGGATAGGGGATTAGTTTGAATGTTTATATTGAATAAATTGAAACATTACTTATTATTGGAGTATATTTTATTTACTATAAACTTGTGTTAGGTTGTTAAGAGGGGATAAAGGTTGTTATGTAGTTGATCAATAGGTAGGAAGAGAGAAAGGGAATTGGGCTGTTAAATAAGAGGGTAGGAAAAGAAAGTTTATGGTTGGGAGGGAAAGAGAGGGGAGGAATAGAAAAGTAGTTCAGAAGGTATAAAAGAAAGTTAGGTAGTTTAATAAGAGGGTAGGAAGGAATGGGAAAAAAAGAAGTTTTGTAGTGTCTTAGTGAAGTGGGTGAGAGGAGAGGGCAGAAAAGAAGTTATGTAGTTCATTGAGTGTATGAAATTTTTTTTTTGTGAAAACAAATCTCTGTTCGTATATCATTTTGAAAAATTCATGGACAGGCAATGAAAATTGGATGGGATAAGTGAGAGAATTAGAGGGTAATCTTAGTGTGAACATCCGCGGATTATCCACAGGTCTGGTTAACACAGTATGAAAATACCCAAATCTTTAGGGGTGACTATTGAGGCTCATATAAGTACAGATGCTGATTCTTGTATGAAGATTCAAATCTCTAATCCACTGTGTAGTGATTGGACAAACGTTTCATTCTACCTGCAGGTATGAATTGTTTAGTATACTTGTAAAATCTATCAAAGCCCTGGTTATGAACATCTGTATCTTTTCTTCACCATTACCTCCTCCTTATGCCCTAAGCATTTTTCCTTTCCTTGCTCTGTGGCAGCCCACTATGACAACAGCACATGCAGCAGTTGTCTTTGTCTCTATTGAGTGACTGTAGTGGCTATCTATGGCATCAGGCAACTGATAAACAAGTTATTTATAGCTGCTTGGAGACAGTCAATTTCTCATCACCTTATTGATTTTGAACTTGTGCTTGCAAGCAGTTCTGGGTAATGCTTGGCTTTTTTCAGGCTTTATGTGCTGTTATATACACCACTTGTAGTTAATACCCTTTTGCTTGTAATATTCTATTTTGTTGGTGATTAATAGAGATTTTATAGGAAGGGTTATTACTGCTTTTTTTATTTCTTTTTTTGTCTTTATCTTGAGGCTGTCTTATCTGTAAGAGGCAACAAATGGTTGGTTTTGTTTGATAGAGAATCATATTTACTGTCTTTTCTGGAATCAAAAGTTTTTTGCCAATTTATCAAATTTTGAAATCTTACATTTCTTTATTGCTCTACTGTATATGAGGATATAAATATTGAATGAAAGGTAGTAAGTGCGCAGGGACTCTCTTATCAGATAATTTTTTTATATTTTTTTTTTATTGTTCATTCAAATTTGAACTAAATTAGAAATCCACTGAAGTTTTATCAGTGTCCCTCCTGGTTACCACCTACCTCTCCACCTACTGTTCATGCTTTCCTTGCATGATCAGTTTGTTATTCTATTGCAGAAAGCAAATGGGTACCTGGATTTCAGCTGCTGCCTTATCTGCACCAGTCAGTTCATTCGCAATGGGCTGAATTGATATGGATTAGCAACCAGTCCAAGCTTGTTTCTACAGTCACTTGCACTACTTCATCTGCTCTCTCCAACACAAATACACATAACTCGTTACAGATGGAAGTTTAAAATGGTCGAAGATATAGCAACAGCAGGATTTGAACTAACAATCCATGCTTGATGAATTTTTGTTATAATGAAGTGATTGTATTTTTTTTTTTTTTTTTTTTTTTTTTTACTTGCACCCCCATCTTTCTTGCTTTATTACAACATTTTGGCTGATGCATCTTTTAGCCTTCCTCAAATGCGTGTTTATTGACCCAATTCTCTGACCTGGATTTCAAATCAATCCAACTAGAACAGTCTAAAAAGTTGCAAATCTTTTCTCACTTCATGAGGAAAAAAAAGAGGGAGGAAGGACCATGTGTCATTGAGTTTTCCCAAAGTATTCTAAATGAATTAGTTGTAGTATTAGCATTACTAGTTGTGGTAGTTGTAGCAGGGAAATGAAAATGATTGACCTGTAAGTCTGGACCAAGTTTCATATAAATCCAACGTGATATGGTCAAGAAAATTGATATCTCAAGAAGAAGAGTCTTGTAGAGATTCGTGGATGCACCTAGAAATGATGAAATAAATTGAACAGCCTAAATTTTTAAAAAAATAGAAAAATTTTATAACTTTTATCTAGTTTTACCAGTAAAATTGTTTGCCAAAAGTTTCAGTTTGTCTCTTCAAACTTTCCCTCGGAGAAAGTCATCTTCAATTTCAAACCAGGACAAACAAAATTTTTTTTTTATTGAGACTGTATTTATGATATAGATACGAAAATACTGGTTTGTGCTACCTTACCCATATAGCTATCAATATTCATATTAAGTCAAAATGCTCCCCTTTGAGAGACATATTTAGGCATTTACAATGACATGCCAGCTTGGTTGGCTGTTCATGATGAAATGCACCTAATGCACTTGACAACTCTATCTATTCTTCATGTCTTTTTATTGATTTATCATTAAGATGAAGGCTGTTACTATTGTGGTTACTTCCTTTTAGTTTTAAAAATTTTCAAGTTGTTTTTCTTCCAGGTTAATTAATGTGTCTTACCATACTAAGCGCTTGAATCATAAATATTGGCTTGGATGTTATACCCGCAGTTTGTGTTGCCATTTACATCTGGAAGCCAAAAATAGCTCCTTGTTTTGTTTTTTTTAAATCCTAATCTTCATCAATCTATTAATGATAATAGTTCAGGAAATTGTTCATTGAATTTTTTAGAAAAAAACATCTTTCATTTACAACCACTTTTTATGTTAGTCTTCTAACTTCCTTATTGTAATAAGCTTGAATAATGCTCTTTCTTTTTTTTTTTTTCTTGATGACTGCCAATAAGTTACTGAGAAATTTTCCTTGATCATCTGGAAACATTTTTTGTAATGTTTTTTTTTTTAACATTCGAAGATATCTTGATTGCACTAAGTTTGAACAAGTGTTCCCACTGAATGCATTATCTACATCTATTACACGTTTTTCTAAATTAGGAAACTGACAAAAGCTTTGTATGAATTTTTAAGTTCATGTTATTACTATTATACATTGATTCTTTTTGATCAGTTGACTTTGATTACTTCTACAATTGTTAGTAATGTATCATTAAGTCTTGAACATACAAAATTAGCCTAAAATGCTTATTCATAATCATTATTTAATCCTTTTAGTCAACATTCAGCAGCCATAATATTTCCTCCTCCACAAACAGGCAAAAACAAAGGGAATAAGGTCAGTGTTCAGAAAGTGCCGAGTCAGATAATGAATAATTAATGTCTATTTAAGTTCTTATCAGAATCAATAGAAACTAGTTGAGAGCTGATATCTTCCACCAATTGTCTGGGCTCAACTCTCGTTGATTAACCAAAGAGAAACCAATTGAACTTATATGCCAGGCTTGAGATTTTGTTGTTTTTTTTTTTAAATGTTAGTAATGCTGTTAATTATTTTGCTTAACTGATTGTTCTGTCTTTTTTGTGATTCAATTCTATCATTTTTTTTATTTTTTATTTCTTTTTTTTTTATTTTTTTTAAGCTAAATTCATAAGAGAAATGATGTAATTTACACATCATAGTCCTGTCAAAACAACTATGGGGTTGTGATGGTGGAAATAAATTACCATAACTTGAATGAAATCGATTTAAAAAAACAAAGTGATAATCCTTTTTATGAACATACACTTTTGATCAATTTTTACAAGCAACAAAAAAATACTGTTTTAAGATTTAATAAAATGTCTTATCATCGTTATTTTTTTTGAGAACAAAATAGTTATCTTTGAGCAATGATTTACCCTATTAAATTGGTAGAGGTACGTGTATTCACATGTGTCTGTCTCTGTCCCCACAATATTTTTGAGCTGATCCAGGAATTTTCTTTTGGATATTTTTTTCATTTTTGCCATATATATATATATATATATATATATATATATATATATATATATATATTCATTGATGATTTTCCTCACATTATCTCCAAAAGTTCTCCTTGACATTTTGTTGAAGGACAGACCATGGGTTGAGAGAGAATTGATTAAATTTTGAGATAGATTCTGGTATATTTTTACGGTCACCTCCCCTACCTCGTAGCTATGTATAAAGTGATTTTTATTCATTTTTCAAAGACAACGGTGTAGGCAAAGTTATGCTCTCTCTGATTACTTTGTAGTTACTACATGTTTACATTTTTAACATAAGGCATCTTAAAACACTCGAAAACACAAGTTGAAAAACAATTCTATAGTTTTCACGATGTGGTCCCCAGTCTAAACTTGATTCACTCATCTTCTTGAGAGAAGCATTTTCATCATGAGGATTTTATAAAATCCAGGGTAGCTAACTATAATCATTGCTACTATGGTTGCTTGGGTGCATTCGGATTGGTTAACTAATGCTTCCTCCTGTCATTTATGAAAATGATATAGCTGCCATTTCCTCTAGGGACACAGGAAGACTTTTTGTGTGTGTGTGTGTATGTGTGTGTGTGTGTTTATGCCTTATTTTCTCATTCTACGTTTGCAGATATAGATATCAAATTTATAAACTTTTTAGAAGTCTTTCTGTATCCCTCTTCACTCACCCGCTCTCTCTTTCTACCCTCCCCCCTCAGTGTGTGTGTTAATTTGTATGCATTTCAATGTATTTGTAGATATGTTCATGGCTTATATCTTTGGGGAGTATACTAACTCACCTTCCCGAAGTCCATCTTCTTTCAGATTCAGATTTCACAAAATTTTCCTTAAAGCAGTTTCTTGCCAGAAATCTAATTCCGTAATTTATCTTGGTAAACTATAATAGTAAGCCACTCATTATAGCTTGTGAGAAACCATAGATGAGTCTGTTGGGCTTCGTTATATAAATCAAAACTGACACTTACAATTACAAGGATTTATAAAGAATGAAAATACAGTGTAAAATCAATTGACAAATTATTATAAATTTCATTACTGGTGTTCATTGTAAGAGGAGCTAAGAGTCAAGGAAATGCTTCTCTTCCTATTTCATATTGTATACTTGTGTCCTTTACAAACAGGTTTATTCTGCTAAATTTCATTTCTTATATAACTTTGACTCTCTAATTGATATTATCATACATACCAGACTATGAGATGAATGGTTTACAAGGGTATTTAGAGGACTACTGTCCACATCACACTTCTAAGCTCTGGTAGACAGCCTGCTACCAGTGCATTGGACACAGTGTAATATTTGTATGTTTTTTTTAAATTTTTTTCCCTTCAAATCAAATGACTGTCATATATGCCAGAAGTTGCGTTGAGCCAAATCTGGACTGTAGGGGTCTGACAGACCTGGGTGATGCGATGTTTTGCCAGAAAACCATGCACAAGACAAGAATGACTCACTTGATCATTGTGAATGCGATGGTCAGACAGTGCATTCAATGGAATCTTCTTGCTGACTGAGTAACCCAACAGAAAAGTGTCTGTTCCTGCACATGCAGTAAAGTCCCCTCAGATTGGTTGCCAAGTTACATTGAGGCTGTGCTACCTTTCTCAAGATATTCAAAATGGACAGATACTTTGTTAAATTCAAGGTCTGTCCATAATGTACCTTTTGATTGATACATGTAAATGCCAGGTAATTACCTGTATTTCTTCAGTGATATGATCCAAAATTTATCGTTACATTCAATTAATTCTGTTCTATCTTGATGGTGTATGGATTTTGTAAGTAGAAATGTAGAAATGAATAATGAACCTCATGTGAGCATCAGCTTGAAAACTATTTTAACTGAAAAGTACTAGTTAACTCTCCAGTTTTTATTTGTACCCTCAACATTACAATTGTAGAATGAAGAAACAATCCTTTGTTATTTTCCTATTTAGTTCATTAGTGGAAATATGGGGATATATTGATACATAAAACTTATTGTTAAGAATGCTTCAGACAAGACCCTTTTCGGGGTATAAAATTTTTCAGATTTTGGAGTGCTCGTACATGTAACGTATCAGTAATGAAAGATGCTTTCTCTTCTGCTTTTTCATTGTTACGTACAAGAGAATTCTAAAGCTCTTTTGAAAATGCTGAGTCTTCAAAGTCAAAATATCTACAAGAAAAATAAACAGAATATCTGAGAAGCAGATATACACCTGCGTAGTAGAAATACTGAGACACAACTGTGTGACATGGGTTTAGTCTCAGAATAATGTCTTCTGCTGTACTCTACAAGGCCTGATAGGGAGCAATTGAAGTAAATAAGACTGTATTGATCATTTTTAGGTCATGTTTGATGCAAAATGCAAGTTTTGCTGTGTAGACATCCATGGGAAAAATATTCAGTTTTCAGAGCTCTTCGGTTTTCAAAATTTTGGATAAGAGATTATGTACCTGTAACAAATAGATGCTTAAAAAAAAAATTTGCTTGTTATTTTTGCATAAGGGCTGCTAGAGACCCCTTTAAATATGAGTATTTAAATTAATGTACTGAATCATTTATATGCTAAATTAACAACAACAAAATATACTAAGATAAACTTGATGTAAACAAGACACTGCTTTATTTCTTTCAATTATATAATGTGTTAAGCTCTGAGGGTGTTAACATGGTAATTTTATTATGAATAGAGAATACTTTTCTGTAATGGCAGTTTAGACATTTTCATTTATGTCTTTCCCATTAGTGCCAGGGCATTAAAAACTAACAGTGAATCTCTGTCAAATTTGTCTGCGTTATGTAATTTTGAAAACCTTGGTTGTATTTTTATTGATATTATTAAATTTTATTTTGCAGTTGACTTTCAAAGAGTCATTGTTAAAATGAACACTCTGGTATTTGAAGTATGGCTGAGGAATGACAAAAATAAAATTTAAAGAAAATGATTTGTAATTATTGCACTGTATCCAATAGACTGGTATTATGATGAGGGGGCGTGCACTGAGGCCTTATATGGACAGATATGAAGTTTTGATGATCCACAGTGAGTGATAGTCTTCCAAATACTCTTCTAAACCATTCAGCATAAACACTAACGATGAAGAATTGGCAAATTTATTTTAGAGAAGGTGGGAAGAATGTGACATCTTGAATAATCAGTCGAGTGTTATCTAACATTTAAAGTCTCCAATTTGTTCTTTAGCATTGACTCCACAAATTGAACATGACTTTCTGACCCTTTCCCCCACCCCCACACTCACTTTAACCACCTATTTCCTCTAGATAAAGAAGTATTGATGCCCAGGTAGTTTTCTTATCATTATGTTTTGCCATATTGTTCTTAGTGATTCGTAGTATAAACTTATAATAACAAAATACATTCATTATATGAAGTAACCAATTCTTATTCTCATTGGTTAACATCCTTTATCCTTCTGAACCCATTGTAACCTGTGAAGGAAGTAAACTCTTAAACCAAGATCAATAAATCCACAATAGTCTTCTTTGTTTACTAAAACAATGGTACTTATCCAATAATGTTGCACTAATGAATAACAGGACACTCTTTGAATGGTACAGTCTGTCAAACAGCTTGAATTTACACCTTGAAGCTCTCTCATGTACCATGGTTTAACCATTAGCTGTCTCATCAGCATATTTGTTAGAAAATAATGACATTATGTAGACCATGTTGTCAACTTATTTTTATTCATTAAAGACCTATAATCTTGGTTTGTTTTTCTTCTTTAATGGAACTTGTTTGCACATTTATGAGAACATTGACATAAATTTAATTTGTGACGTATCTTTGTCAGCACCTAACTGTATAGATATTAATTTGTTATGGTTGGAATAAATACCTCAGTCTGCTCTTATTTTAAAAGAAAAACCTTTTTGAAAAAAACAAAAACAAATAGTGAATAAAACGTAAATAGAATTATTTAAAACTAAAAATCTGTAGTTATGCAATAACATCCAAATAAATGTTTTTCACACTCCTATTTCAATTGCAATATAGAATTACTTTGCAGATGTTTTATAGAGAGTAAAAAAAAATTACATTAAACTAAGCTTTTACCTCCTAACAAACCACACACACACAATGAAGCCAGGACAGCTCCTCCTTCTGAGTTTTAATTCCTAGTGTATGTAGGCATAACATCTGCTGTGAGCATTAGATGGAGCCTCCCTCCTGATATGCTCAGTTTTGATGTACTCTCTCAAATATGACACTACCAAATGGATTAGACAAAAAACTTTTCTTATTAATTTCTGTTTGATAACACTATTACTAATGTTAAGGAGACTGTTTTGTCTCAAGTTATATTGTCTTGATTATTATTCCAATCTTTATTACTCTTGAATACCATACGAGCAGTGTATATATATATATATATATATATATATATATATATATATATATATATATATATATATATATATATATATTAAAAAAGGTTAAATTAGAAATAATTGAAAGACCATTTTTTCCCACATTGCGCATTAGTTTGTGGCAAAGGCTGAGACAACTTGAATTCTTCTTGGTTCAGCCTCTTCAGTATATGTAGTTGGAGTGTCTTTGAATGTTTTGTTTCTAGAAAAAAAAGTTATAAAGCAGAACCTTATGAATATATACCACTAAAGCTGTTTGACTGAAAGGAATTGGTTTCTTCTTGCATTCGAATTAATCACATTTATTCTTTTGAGGATCTCTATCAAAAACAACTTTTCAGTTAGAATAACAAGGGAAGACTGATTAATACTTACAAATTTAATTTCTTCATCTTATGATGTAGATCAGGGTCAGTAAATCCAGCCTGTGACATCATTTCATCTCTGATTTAATTGAATATGTGAAGTTGCATAAATATTACCTGTCTTTGATTAGCGATCAATAGAATTCATTTTTGAAAAATAAAGCTGTCTCATTTTGCAGAGGCTTCAACGAATCCTTGTTTTATAGCTCTAAAATGTTATAACGCTACAAATTCCTGCTGTTCTATCAATATACAGAAACAATATTTTATCGATAATGAAAAAAAACATTTAAACGTTTTTTGAAAAAAAAACCCAAAAGCTTTCATTTTTCATTCACTTTGGCCTGCAAGACATGAAACAGTTTCTAATACAGTCCGCCTCCTGAATATAGATATCTGCCTAAATGTAAAGCAGCAACGATTAATCGACATAGTTGACAAAAATCGATAACAAAAATAGTCGACGATGAATTTCATTGTCGACTATTCATTGGTGGCGTCATCGTACTTGTTTCTAACACGGTAGAGCTGTACTTGTTAATGTTAAAAGTAGGGATGAAACTTCTTAACCCTTTATTTTTCATCTCCCCCACCCCCACCCCGTACTTTCTTTTTTTTTTTTTTTCTCTCTCTGCTTTGCTCCCACACAACCAGCAATCAGCTTCCCTTCCTTTCGTTCTTCTATTTCCAATTCATTTCAAGAATTGATCTAATACGAACTAAAAGAAAGATTGAGGAAGAAATAAGACTAAGACGGCTGCTTCCTCTGTGTTGTACGATTGTGTCTCTGTCATTCCCACCTCCGACTCGGTCATGAACAGCTCGCCTGAATCGGATGTCGGCACCCTTTGATCTCTCCTAGCTGACATACTTTATCTAACCTTGTCAAAACACCGGATTCGCAAAAGATTACATGCTTTTTTTTTGCTCCCCCCACTTAACCTTCCACTTTTTAAACTGTAAAGTACTTATATCAGAAGGCTAATATAATAATCGAGGGTCCAAAATAAGGTTTTTAGGTGACGAAGAAATAAGATAAGTAGAAATACATATTGGAATTTGCTTCAGTTGACCTCTAAGTCCTACTAGATTGTACAAGTAACTGTATAGTTGAAGAGTACTGGGGGTGGGGGAGTAAATTCAAAGAGTGATGAGATGTTTTTCTGTTGATGACATTTTTAATTCCTAGGGTTAGGGTAGAGGAACTTTCGATTTTATTTTATTTTTTTTTTTTAACTTTTAGTCCAGAAAACTTAACAGCTTTGAACACTGAACACATTGAAAAAACTTTGAAATTCATATATGATCAGCACTTTACTTGTCCTTGGTTTTGAATGGACAAGAACTTCTCATTTTTTTGAATGTTTTGTATGGGGGGGTAATCAACGGCAAAGTTTATTAAGTCTTTCTTAATGACATTTTTGAAATGGAGTATTTATCTTTATTGTTAATTAGCACATGCCTAAAAGGCTAAATTTAAGAGCTGATAGCATAATAAGAGCCATTTAGCAATTGTGTGATTCATAATCATTTAAAATAGTCAATGACTAATCGTTTAAAATAATCAACAACTAATCGACAATCAAGTCTTTAGTTGCAGCCCCACCTCAGAGTGAAAGCTCCTAATAGTAGGTTGTCAGATCACATAGTAAGAGCAATAATTTCACAACTCTGATCTGTCAGCAACATTTGCATCAATTCATGAGCACTGCAAGTCCCTTTTCTTCCTGTTGTTCATGGTTCCGCTCCAAAATTTCATGACTTCTTTCATAGTCTACGCTTCCACAATATTTCTTTGAAATCATTTCTGTATTTTTGGAGTTATCATATGAACAAAAAACTTTTTAAGATATTGTATAGAGTAGACTGATAGCTACTATATAGAGGAGATAAACGTGCATGAATCTACTTCAAAATCTTATGACTTTTGTTGTCTATTGCCCACCTGTCTACAAAATTTAATGGAAATTCATTTGAAACTTTTAGAGATATTGTGTGGACAGACAGATGGAAAGAACAGTTTCAGATTAGAGGGTCTTATTTACTCTTGGCTGTTCTTTCCGTTGTCCACATTATCTCAAAAAATTCTCTATCAATTTTTGCGGATGAGTGGGAGTAGTTCATGAAAGTAGTCATGACTTTCTGGACCAGATATATATATATACAATTACCTCCACTACATCATTACTATCTGTCCACACCACTAAATATCTTCAAAAGTTCTTTGTGGAAACGTTTAAACTAGAGACAAGTAGGGAAACAAAAATGAAGAAATTGTTTGCTCTCAATGGGTTGTACCAATTTGAGAAAATATCAATATTGGGCCCCCTGGACCCAAAAGGTATATATTCAACATTCGTCTTCCGCAAAAGGTTTTTATGTTGGTTGGGGGATTGTTGGTAATTACAAGGTTGGAAGTTTTGAATTTCTTGTAAAGTCTTATATATGGATGTGTGATTGATGTTGTTGGTAACTGTGTGGACAAAGGAATCAGCAACCCAAATTCTAACTCTGATCAGGGCTGGTTACGTTCACTGTTCACTTCACATCGTCTTTTGGAAAGGCATGAATCCACCCCATATGCTATGGGTATAATAGCGGGACAGATTTTGCTCTTTAACAGAAGTCTTTCCATACACATGTACATATGGATAAAAAATCGAAAAAGTTCATATACAGGGACTTTGGAGGAAAGAGTACTTAATCAATATTGTATGATGTTAATAGTTTATCAGATAAATACCTGAACATAATGTCGCGAAAGTCCAATGTTTTGTGTGTGTGTGTTTCTGTTTGATCTGTGTTCCAGATTTTGAATACCAGGACTTTGCAGTGAGTGTGCATGTTCACACTTCTCAGTTCTGCTTTACAAAGCTGTAAATCAGGCTGTTGATACAGGAACTTCGGAAACCAGACATGTAAACTGTATATGTGTATGGTAGATGTATGGTATATTCATTGCTTGCTTTGAATAGTGACAGAGAGACTCGCTTAATGTATCAAAAGTATTTTTTCTTTCCAGAACTTTGGGACGACTGCCCTCTCCATCAGTAATTTTAGTGATGTTGGAACGGCTCAACTTTCGTTAAGCTAATTTCATTTATTTACACAGTAACTTTTTTTTCTCTTTTAAAGAGAAATATATCAGTGAAAAAGACAACAATGGTAGACAGATTTAGAAATGTTTACAGTCCAGTAGAATATGGAGGAGACCTTGAACAAATTTGCATAAAGATGAAAATCAGTTTAGTTAGAGGAAATGGTATGAAAAAACATATCAATAGTTCTCCAAAATCAGAGAATAAGTTTTGAGACCAAACATGATTAGCCTGATAATAAGATATGCATGTTTGAAGCAGGTCCATGCACAATTATCTCTTCTATGTCTTAGCTGATTGTCAGCAAACACAAAATCTCCAAAAGATTTGAATGTATTACAATGAAACGTTGTGGAAAGGTGGACAATACGCTACAGAAGAACTGATTAAATTTTTGGAGTGAATCCAGGAATTTCTTTTGATCATGGAATATTTTTCCGTCCTTTTTCCATGTCTGTCCAGAGGACATCTCCAAAAGTTCTCAATGATTTTGGGTGACCTTTTGCAGAAGGATGGGCCATGGGAGAATTTCAGTGCAGATCCATGCTCAATTACCTCCCCTATGTTGTAGTTATATTTACATGTCCACACCACATAGTATCCCCAAAAGTTCATGTCTGTTCACTCAATGAACTTCAATGAAATATAGTGGAAGGATGGGCAATAGGTGGCAGAAGAACTGACTAGATTTCAGGGGTAGATCACTGCACAATTACTTCCCCTGACAATGGTGTTGGTAGAGGTTTGGATCCTCTGATTGCTTTCCTGTTTATATTATAATTTATAACTTGTGACACTGAAATATTATAGAGGAAGCTTAATTTTCTCAAAAAAAATGGAAGACTTATGATTTGTTTTAGTTAGATCGGTACCCTATCTATATACCAAGTTTCATTGGATGGCTAATATATTCAAGGTCCCTGTATAAATTCTGACTAATTCTACTAGATTAATAATGAACCTTTTGACAAATCTTTCACTAAAAAAATACCTTAAAAAGGAAATATACAGTGTTCCCTTATTTCTTTTGGTAGAGTGGGAATAGCATTCTCTCACTATCTAATTTCTCTATTTGAATAAATCACTGAAAAGAAAACTTAGCCAGTATACGTCTAAATACTAATTCCCATATGGCCTCAAAATGTTTCTCAAATCGGTTACATTTCAAAAGATTCTCAAGGGGTGGGGTATAAAGCGCTCTCATCCGGGAGCTGGCAGACTTGTGTTCCTCCCCTTTTTTTCCAGCACTGCACTATTGAATATACCTTTTTAAATTTCATTTTAGGTCTATTTTTAATTCTGTACATAAAAATATATCAATAGGATATTAAAAGGTTAATGCAGCAAATGTTTGTACTTTCCAAATTTATTTCTGTTCTACATGAGGCAAATTCTAATTCAGATTTCAAGACTTCCAGAAAAAAACTTTTTGTTATATGTTCAAGTTGAAATCTTTTTATGAAAAATTAGTTTCTGAGCTTTTGATGTTACAAATAGAATTAACTTCGGATAGACCTGATTTAGTTGTTTTTTTTTCTTTTCTCCTGTAAATCATGAGTTGATTTTGAATCCTTCATTTGTGAGCAATGTTACTTGTCAGCCATCTTCATTTAGGAGTTCTCTTAAGGGCAGGATATAAGCAAGAGTATCATGTTTGTTTATCCTGTTGAATATTAAAATGTATGATATTATTAACAACAAAAGTTGATTCAGTTCTTTTGCATCACAGTTCCTTCTTAGTTCTAAAATTTTTATAATTGTTAATACAAGAGGAAACCCTCAGTCCTGATTTGAAGTCATATCTTTCAGGTGATTTTATTATGATAGACATTGGCAGTTCAGCGCCACAGACTACATAGCTGAGTGCAGGAGAAAAAAGGACTTTCCTAAAATTGAAATGCTGTTTAACCAAGTTGTATTTGAATCTAATTATATGAATAGATCCCCCAGAGATTGCAAGTGCTACCAAGGCCAACAGAATACAAGATGGAGAGATGAACTAGACAAATTCAGAAAGTATTGGCTCCGCGACGCCCACAATAGAGAGATGTGGAGAATCCTGGGTATGGTCTATGTCCAATGATGGACATTGAGACTGATGAGAATGATATGAAGATCTGGAAAAGAAAAACAACAAAAAAACCCAAAAAACAGATGAGCCGCTTCATGTTCCTTCTATTGAAATATGAGGCTGTAGGCTAACTAAAGTTGATGACTTTTTATTATCTTGTGAATTTAAACATGACTGGATATCGATTTTTAAATTCTCATGTATATAAAACCCCAAAACAATGAACTTACTAAGTTTCTTTGTATAGAATGAGCAAAATTTTATCGATTAAATATGAAGCATGATGGGCAAATCAAATGTAAGAAGAAAATTTTTTTTTGTGAATCCATTGCCCTAAGTGCTGTGCAAAGTCTTTTTTCCTAGGTGCTTATTAAAAGGCTGTATCTGTATATTTTCTGGAAATAAAAGGAAGTTATCATGTTGAGTTGAATTACTTGTATTTTTCTATATTAAGCCAAGTTTCAATCCTGGTTCCAAAACCCCTTTTACATTTTTAAATGTGGAGGAAAAGGTTTGTTGCTGATCAAATATTTGAATAAATCTTATAAAATTTTATTATAAATGTTTAATTCCTGAGCCTGTTACATATAAACAATGTTATTAATTTGTCAAATTGCATCCTCTTGGCTCCAAATTGAAATAAACGTAGTAATCGCCAAAATACCAAAATAGCAGCAAGGGTTTGTTCTCCAAACAAAAATGTCAGCACAAGCCTAAATCCTTCTAGTGTACGTAATAGGGAATATTAGGAAAGATATCCTGATGTCAGACCAAAGGGTTCATAATCATTGAATACCTTGGCTACACAAGGGAGATAACATCAACATTGCAGTTCCCCTTGTGAAATTGTCTGATTTGTTCCTTCAAATCATCTATTCTTGCATTCAGTGTTAATTCTCCTTTTTCTGATTAAGAGCTTGCCACAAAATTCATTTTTTGTGATGATTGATATCCAAATTTATAATGATATCCAATTATGCTTTACAGTAGGGATGTGCCTGATACCTATAACTGCATAGGTGTAGAAGCACATTTTTTGTCGAGGAATCTGCCCTCTTTAATTTAACATCTATCCTAAATGCTCCGACTACCTGGTTTTGAAACCATGTCCACTTTAAGTCAGTCACTTATAATGTTTGAAGTGTCCAAAATACTAGTTAGTGATACATTGTCAGTATAGCATTGAAGCGCTGGTAACAGAGGCATTCCTAAAAATTCCTGCACCAAAGAGACCAAGAATTCTGTGTCTGCTGTCTCACTTGATGCTGAAGTTTCAGATGCCAATGTACTTTTTGTTAAGTTTTTAGATTGCCAGCTAATTGTTGCTATATTTTTAGTTCTCACCTTGAATAAAAAATAACACCATCCTGAAAAAGAAGTATCTTCCAGGCTAGTATTTTGTTGCACTGAATATACCAGGACCATCATTTTCTTACAAGGTTACCCAAATGTGGAAATTTTTGACTAATTTCCTTGGATTTCAATTTAGACAGTACTTTGTTTGCTTTGTGTAGCATTTTTTAAAGTTCGGTCCTTTTCCTTATTACTCATAAAACCAGTTTCATTGCTTATATCTGGCCTTGTTTGTGAAGCAACTTATATTATTTATCCACTTGGGCATTTTAATTCAACTTTCTCTTCTGCTGTCAATTCATCAGTTTTCCTTACTGTCCCTCTTTTAGCTACACTAATTGGACTTATAGCAAGAATATAAGAATCTTGATTAATGTGCGCTCCCTTTATAGGGTTTGCAAAACTTCTGCCCTCAGATACTTGAATTATTGATTTTTATGTGTGCTTATCCTGAATGTTTCTTTCACTTCTCCTATAATCTGTTCATTACCACAGAGAGCAAAGTCATGCTAATGACTGATTAAAATTCCTATTAAGTGATCCATTCTTATCATACATAAACAAGACATTGCCGTACAAACTGTGCCCCCACTTGTAATAGTACTGTAAAATGGAATTTATTTGAACTGCCCAGGCAACTTTGGCCACTAAGCATTGAAGAAAAGAAGCAAAATATTTTTTGCATTTCTGTAACAATAGAAATGTGATTTAATGATGTCTGGAGCCTAGATTTCATGTTGCGTGAGCCTGTTGATGCATTTTCTAATGCATCTCTTAATTTTGACTTTTTTTTTTTTAAATTCTAAATTGGGTCCCTCCTGGACTGCATAGATATGGGTTATGGCCAATACTATTCTAAGGTGTTCTGTTATGCATGAACTCTGTAGATCTGTTAATAAAACATTACTCTTATATAGAAATGTACTACGAAGCCAGTTTTCTTAGAGAACTATGTCTTTGTATAGTTTATTAACCTTTTATCGATTTATGCAGTATAACATTTTGATCTTGACAATTGAATTCATAATTCTGAAATTCTTTAAGTGTAGGTGTGTGTGTTGATAAGTCAAATTTCAGAGCTTCAAGTATATAAAAATTGATAGTGTTATTCCATTAGAGCTAATATGTTTATAATAAGGTATACGTATTTCATAAGTGTTCAAAAATGTATTTTTGAAATCTTATAAATGTCCAATCTTGGGCAAATCATTGAAAGGTCTGTAGCTGTCAAAGTTACCATAACCAGTGGTTACTTGAACTACTTGTGTGTTTTTTGAAAATACAACTTAGATGCTTTCAATTATGGTAGTTACAACATTAGAAAGAAGGGATTGTTTTAGTTCTTCAGACTACTAAATATTAACATTTCTTAATAATATTACATTACGATGTTACAAATTTCAAAAGTGGCCCAAGTACCACCATTTCTATGGTACTTATTCAACTCTTTCATACCAAGATCTGGGTATATCATTTAATCCATAAATAGATCTGCTAACATGCTAGAATTCAGTTTTTGAACACATATCACAAGGTGGATGTAGGAATACTTCTCTTGCTGAAGGACTCCCTTGCAGAAATGCTGCTGATATATCAATAAATAGTAGCCTCCAAGACATGAAAGCTGCTGTTAGAAATACCAGGTATAGACACTCTCTAATGCAGGTGGCAGAATCTTTCCTAAGATTTCTAGTATCCTCTTTGAAGCTATAGTCTACTAGTCTTGCTTGAATCTCTCTTCAACTCACTCTCTCTCTCTCCCTAGCATCTACTACATCTTGAGACATTTCTTGATCAGCTGTCAACAGTACAGCATTTCCTGGATAGGGTAGTTCATTCCATTCATCAACTTGATCCCAATTGACACATATTGGATCTTCATCCCCTATCATGGGAACATTCACCCAATTCATGTATTCTCCAGTTTGTTCTGGATGTACACTTGATACTTTAACTTGCTTCCATACATCTGCATCCTCTATCTTGTAAATGATAAAATAGTTTCATGTTCAGTCGAGCTATTATTTACAGAGAAGAGTTTTCACATCTACCAGCAGTTGTATTTTCATCCTCGGAATCAGTTTCATCTGACATAGAACCTTCATGAGTATAATCCTCATCATCCTCATTAATGGCATCCATAAGTGGTTTTTCATCTATAGTCTGATCTTTTTGTCTCTCTTTTCAGTTTGGTACAAATTACTATCTTTCACTTCCATCAATTGGAATGGATGAACATGATAGTAAGCTCCTCAAAGGCGTACCAACACAAATTGCCTCTCTTATGCAAGTACAACTGGAGGATCTTTCCGGCCTTTTAAATTTTTCTGCAATAATAAACTCTCTCGCAATTATTATACACCACATGAATAACCGCGCGTCTTATGTCTCAGAGCTCTTCTGATCTTTTCACTTGACTCTGAAGCAATGTAATTCTGTCTGGCACTGTGCAAAGCATCCATATTCTGGTATATGATATCACCAGATGAATCCTCCTTGGCCACTAGACAAAAACTAAGGGACCAATTTAGCTTAGAAAATCATTTAGTAATTTCTCAGCTTCGAAGGTTGCAAGACCACTGATTGAAAATTTTATGTACATGTATACATATATACATTTTGAAGGATAAGAAATCATGTTTATGATGAAAGTGGTCACTATTTCCAATAAAATAGTATGATAAATACTTATGAAATCCACACTACAAATTTGTTTCACACTTCTCTGTGATTATCAATTGAGTTCTGATCACAGAGGTGTATTTAACAGATTTGTAGTTAGGATATGTATTACATCTGATATGTTTCCATCTTGTATATCATATATTTTATTAGATATTTCTCAGTATTTTTCTTACTAAAAGAAAATCTCATGATGTAAACGTATTCATTTCACAAACATTGAGGTTTTAAACAGATATTTTGCTAAAAGAAAAAATCCCTCTTTACAAATAATTGAAAAGCGATATTTTCAAGATTATTTATAATGAAACATGGACATGAATGCTTTTCATCGAATTCCTAATCATTGGCTCTTGTAAAAGTTAGTCCTTTTTGCCATGAAATATTGCTCAATACCGATCGTGTTTCTCCACTGTTTATGTAACAAAAGTATTGAAAGCTTTAATCTTTTTGAAGATATTTCCTCTTTGATGCTAAAATCTGTTTTACATTCTGCTTATAACTTGCACACTTGGGTCCCTTTTATATGTTGATGTTTACTTTAGATTTCAGACTCATATTTTTAAGCCTACCCAATTATTTTCCAACTAGCAAGGTTATCCATTGATGCCAAAGCTCACAGATTTTGTAATTATTATAATCATAAGCCTATTCTTATCAGCTAGATCTACTTTTAACATTGCAAAAATGAGTGGGAACAGAAAAGAGTTGCTGAATACAGATATGGAGGGTTTTTTTTTTTGGTCTTCATGTTCACAATACGAAATCCATTTTTCAAAGATCAAAGGGCTTATGTGATCTTTGTAGTTCTGTGTTTGTATGTCAGATTAAATGCTATTTTTCATGGTTTTGATTTTACTTTCTATTCATTCATATTGAGTATCTATTTTGCCTACCTTATTTGTGTTTGTCTGAGTATGCTTGGTAAAGTCTAAAAATTTCTGTGAATAATGTAAAAATCATGTTATAAAGATGATTTAGAACAACTGAACCAGATAAAACCTATTGATGTTTACAAAATATACTCTTTAACTTGATCTAACTGAAGAAATCTCTGGAGAAATGTTTATAATTCAAATACTGTATATACTTGTAGAGGAGCCGTGCCTACTTTTTGTCAATAATATTTTTATCTGAGCTTTGACCCTTGTGTTGTAAGTAAAGTTATTAATGAATACTGAAAAGTCTATGCTTCAATTATACCATTACTGGTGTTGCTTTCATTGTTGTAGTGTTTTTAATGAATAAATAGTATTTGTACAAACAGTATTAACACACAACAACAATTTTGTTGAGCAATGTTTTCAAACCATTTCCAGAAAGCAATAGTGGCCAAGTGCTGATGAAATCAGTTGCTTTCCAGTTCCAGCTAGAAAAATCTTACTACTTTTATCAATAGGGGAAATTTCTTATTCTGTCTAAACCTGCTGCCTTACACTTACAAACTGTGCAAAACTGTAGTCAGAATGACCAAAAGAACAATGAAAAAAGAAACGAGCAAAATTTTTCCTATTGAAAATAAGTTGCATGATTTTATTCCTGGATGGAACCTGAACTCAGTTAATGACGTCATAAGTAGGACTAGTGAATATATATTAACCTCTTTTTTTTTTTTTTTTGTATTCTACATTCTCTGAGCAATTTTGTAAACTTTAAAGTTGAGAAATTTTGTTCTCTGCAAAACAACTTTTAGTAAGGTGGTCAAATGACTGACCTTAATAGTATTTCTATTGTCTTGTAAAATCTTTACGACCAATTTTTCAGCCTTTATAAAAAAAGATTTCTCCTCTTGCTCTTAATCACAATTAAAAAACAACTTTGTATAAAACTATAATATTGAAAAATATCATAGTTTTATATATGAATATTTAAATTACAAACTAGTTTTTTAACATATACAGATTTTAAAGTAGACATTTGTCTGACATTCTGGACAAATATTTCTTTTAAAACTGATAGAATGTTCTTTATGAATAAGTACATATGAGCTCCACTTTTCAGTGTTTTATTTTCAAATCATACGATGATGTTTTTTAGTTTTCCAGATGTTTACTCGCATATTTGTGTGTCTGAAGACACTAAAGTGTTTTAAGTTAGTAAGTTGGCCATATACTGGCATGGATGAAGTAGGATTTTAATTTTTGGATGAGCTTCTAAAAGTATGTGTGTTTACTAGAACACTGTTTTCTGTATTTTTAACTAATGAATTCATCACTTACACTTGTAGGAGCAATAGATCATATCGCTTATAGGCTAAAATAAAGCTCTATTTTCCTGCCCAAAGGAGACTTTTCAAAAACTTTTTTTCTGCATAAATCATGTGGTTATGAAATTGTCATATGGATTTGTTTTAAAGAAAGCGGTTGTTTTTGTGAAATTACTACTTTCTCTCCTTTCTTCCTTGCTCTACACTTTAAAGAAGTTTTCAACTACATTAACAGATTCGGAAAACAATGGAGTAGAACCAAAACAATCCCTAAACTGATCAAAGCATTTTTCATTTTAGGGGAAATTCTTTTCAAAATGTGATTTCCCCAAAACAATGTATGAACTTGAATTTTTTAAACTGAGTCCAAATCTTGGTAGGAAAAGTTTACGAACAATAGTTAGTTTTTTTTTTTTCTTGTTTTTTCATCCATATTGATGGAAATTTGACTTGTAACCTGATGGTTCAAATTGGCTGTAATATTGTTTGTTACGAGCTTTCAGTAAATTGATCACCAGCCACTTAGAATGAATTCCTGTTCTTTCCTATTAATGTTACTTTTGCTCAAAAATAAAAAATTTCCAGAAGAGTCAGAATCGATTGAAGCTGTTTGATTTTATAGAAGTGAATCTTGACCGGAGTCAGTGGTACAAGCTTTGTATACTGACTCCATGGTCCTTATATATATATATATATATATATATATATATATATAATAGTTTCTTTTTACCAAAGTAGGTTTTGTACTAAGATATATATACTATATATATTAATTGAACTTCGAAGAGGTAATTTGTGTTCGCTTCACGCCTATTCCCATGAGAAAGACTAGCTTTATACCTTTCTCTAAGCTATTGGCAAATTGCCGGACAAGTGGAGCCCTTTAGCCATGCAAGGCTGTCCATCTTGGGTGTCGGGCTATCTTCCCGGTTTTTTTAGAACCCACAATAGCAACTAACAATGATTAGGTCTCCATAGATCATTCAAGAAATTGAGATAAAACCATTGCCTCATGTGTCGTGTGATACAGGTGCAACTGAGTCTGAGCCGGCTGGAGCATTGTGATTCTTTCAACAAGATGAAGGGGTGATTCTTAATCTAAAAACATGCACTGGTCTACTCAGTTAACCTTGCGGGCAGCTGGATACTTGAAAATGAAGTTTTTCTAAAAATTTGTTGGACACTTAAGACATATGGCAATTTTCAGTCATTATAATATAACAATGGTAAATGAAAAAATTCATAAATGTTTTTGAATTTCTGTAAAACAATTTCTTAGGACAAAAAAAATGATTGAAATTGATTCTGTTAAAGAGTCTACTGTTTCAAATGGTGGGTTGGAGACATTCAAAGTTTTTATGTCTCAGTGAAAGAGTCTAGCGTTATAGACAGAAAAAAAGGAAAGGTGATATTGCTCATTATTAAACTATATTAACTTAGCCTGTGTTGGTATCAGACCATATACTGTTATCCCTTGATATTTGCATGACTTCTATTTGTAGTTTTGATAATTTGCGTTTCCGTCTTGAAAAATTTCAATAGGAATTTTGGGGGAGGTTTTGCAGCCCACTGCAAAAAACTGAATCATAGAAAAATACGCTGTTCATTATAAACGAAATGTAAAAACTTTGTGAAGTATGGGAAATCATAAGTGCATCGTAATAATGTTTGTGTTATCTGTATATATAGACAACATAAACTTGGTACATATGTGGATTAAACACTTGCAAATTGGTTAGTTGAACTGTACTTAAGACACTAATTTTCTTCCAATTCACTGTGCTGTAAGATTTTTTTTTTTTTTTTGTGGATAGAGTATTATAAATCATTAATAACAACTTTTTTTTGTTTTTATACTATTTACTTTCACCTTAATATTTTTGTTGCTTTTCTCATACCAGATGAAATTTTGAAACAAAGCAACAAATGTAATTTGTAGCATTAAAAGGAGAAGAAAAAAATGTTGATTGTCAGTGCACTGTAGTTCTATGAAATTGATGGTTTTTGTTGATTAACTATATATAGTGAATATGAAGTGATCTGACTGAAAGTTGATGAAAGTGACAATTGGAAGGTGAAAAAGAAAGCAGGTGTTATATCTCAAGAATTTTTTATTGTAAACTTCTCCTTTCAAGCCAAACTTGACTTTCACCTATGAGATATAAACACCCCCTCCTGCTCCTACTAAAAAAACAAACAGCACTGAAATATCCCCGTTTCTTTCTGACCTCAGACATGTAAACAGCAAATTTTTTTCTGAAAAAGATGGCTGGCACCTGTCAAAATGCATCAAAACATGCCCTATGGAATAATGAAAAGAATTTTTAGATGTAACACTTGCTTTTCTTAAGTGTTTCTTTTCACCTTCCAATTGTCACTTTCATCAGCATATAGATATCTTTTTTTTAATTTTATTAGCATCTACTTAACAAACTTTTAAAACATATTGCAATAATTTGATATCTTCTTTAAAAGTTAATTTTGGTTAAAGCTCCCAGAAAATACCATGACATTAGTTGTAAGAAAAAGTGTACAATACTTTGATACACTCACTCTGATTTCTCGGCTAATTTAGGCCGTTTCTACATTTTTGACCAAAAAGAAAATTGATTCACCAGAAAAAAATATGGTCAAGTTTGAAAATTCAAAATTTTTATTGTTCGATTTATTTTATTCGTTTATTCATTTATTCTTTTATAATTTGCGAATGGTAAAGTGTTTGCTCATTGTTTTTGGTGCAAGATTTATGAGTTGGGAGGACTGGAAGGATTCAGGGGGACTGCGCAAAAATTATTTGCAGCCCCTTTATTTGTATTAAAAGATGGCTACGGGTAACTGAATGGAAGGTAGGAGGCCATCAATTACCCCTGTGTTGACTTATCTATTGACAGGGATATTCAAACAAGCAAGTTGGTGAGAACCCTGTTAACAGATAAGTTCTGTATCAGACCATCAATAGTGTAAGATCCAATGAGGATCAAACCCCCTAAACACTGCCAGCAAGATGAGCTTACTGATTATTGCAATACAATTATTTTTCCATGTTATTTATCAACATAGCAATTTTGTGTCAAACCATAAATTTGGAAATCCAATGAGAATTGAACTCGGTATCAATGACCATCATCAGGTTTGAAACTTCTTTTTCAACAAAATTTTCACGCATAATGGATAAGTCAAGTGTTATAGACAATGAATCAAAAAAAAAAAAATCACGCTTGATTATTGGAGAAGATGTTTTTAACTCCTCTATCCCTCTCTCTAGTTTCTTCTGGCTGACTGTGTTTCAGCACTTGATACTAACAAGTTAAATGGTTTGCCAGATCAATTTATTTTCAGTGTATTAGAGGAGTGTGCTTATAGTTTTCAATTTCACTATTCTGTCAGTTGCCTTATATTCCAAGAAGACTTAACTATATACATCTTGAACAAATGCAGAACAGCAAAATCATGTTTGCAAAGAAATGATCTTTCTGAATAGTAAACTCATAACTTGAAAAGCCAGACGTATGTTAATTAATAAACCAAATGGAATTCAATCTAATTTACTGTTTAAAAAAAGAAACTAATTAGCTGTCATTAACAAATTTATAAAAATGGTGCCACCCCAAGAAATAACTGAATTACATTAGGCTTCCCCCCTCCCATCCTTTCCTAAATACTGCTATAAATACCAAAGTTAAATGGCTTTTACCTCCTGAAGAGATCAACTTCTACTGGGATAAATAAGATTTTATTGGAACAAAGAGAAAACAAGTACTTTTACAGTAGGTAATTATACATTCTAAATATAGGATTTGAGTTGATCTGATCCAGTTCATTGACCCCCTGTAATTTGTATGGTTTGCATGTTTACGAACTGTTGTTTCATCTTGGTATTTCTTTTTTAAATCTTATTTTATTTTTCTTTTTTATTTTTTTTTTTTGTAATGAGAATGGAATGGAAAACGCTAGAATAGAATATTTTGCAACATTTAAATTGTTTCAATGTACTTGATTTTCCTGCCTTTATGACATGTTTAAAAGATTTAAAGGAATGTTTTATGCTATTATAGATGAGATCAAACACCAATAACTTACACTGTACAATAGAATTATGGTAAAATGAAGTAATCTTTAATGTCCTTGTAAAACAAGAATGTGTCTTATTGATCAGTGAATAGGTATTCTGTTTTGAAGAAATAAGTCATGAAAGTTATTCTATTGGTAACTGAGAGATGATCCTCTGACTTTTCTCAGATTTTACTTACTTTCCAGGCATGAATACTGGCTTTAGTTTGAATTAAATTGATATCTGTGATTCTTGTAAATATTTTAAATTTCCGCCATTTATTGCCCACTCAAAAAATACTACTGTCATATACTTGAGCATAATCGGAAAATTAGTTGATATCTCATATTTATACACCTATACATTCAAACAAAATAGTTGGTACTATAAAAATGTTTTATTCTGTGTATTATTGGGAATGTTTGGTAATCTTATAGCAATGGTGTCCTTTACAGACCTTATTTCTATTTGTAGGCTTATTGAAAAATAACTGTTGGGCATGCTGTACATAGTTTTACATCTCAATTTCAACATCTTCAGTTGAGAGTCCAAAACTTTCCATGAGTGCATTTAATGAGGTGCATTCCACTTATCTTTGTAGTATCATTGATATTAGTTGCTAGGATTATTATGGTTTTTGCATTTTTTCGGATACCTCTGCTCTTCAAAGAATTTACCTCTGCCAACAAAGTTGGATGAGGTATATATATTCACTTGTATCTGTCTGTCTGTCTGCTTACACAATATCTCCAAAATTTCCCTGTAGATTCCAATGACATTTAGAAAAAAGGTGGGCCGTGGGCTAAAGAAGGAGTGATTGAATTTTGGGGTGGACCCAGGTATTTTTTGCAGTTACCCCCTCTTCCAGGTAACTATATGTCCATGCAATATCTCCAAAAGTTATCAATGAAATTCAGTGAGATTTTCAGGAGGGGTAGTCAATGGGGAAAGAAAAGGTAAAATTACGGAATGGATCCAGGAGTTATTTGATGTGAGATTTTTTTCATATCTTTCTCTTATACGTCTATGTATCTCCGAAAAATTTTGATAAATTTCCATGACATATTGTAGAATGGTAGGCCAAGGGTAATGGGAAAACTCACTAATTTGGGGTCGAATCTAGTAATTTTTTTTTTTTCAGTTTTGTCAAAGTTATGTATGAACTGATTTTCATTCAGTTTTTTCTCTACTGCTAGAAGTATGCACTATCTGTGCTTTCTGGTTATGTAAATGAGTTATTTATATCTATTCAGTTATTTTGTAAGCTTAGCCAAGCATATGGCCACAATTTTGCGGCACCCAGTGAGGTTTAAATTCACTACACTGGTAAATGGTTTGTGACATCAGCTTGCTAACCATTATACTGGTAGCCAACCCTACGTATAATGTAGATAACTGACTGACCGTGCTATAATGAGCCTCATCAATTCAGTACTTAGTCCATAATTATTTTGTTTATCTCAGGTACCAATTTTTGAGTGCTAGGAAGCAAGTAATGTTTGCCTGTTTACGAAAATGTGTATCAAACTGAAGTGTGTTTTTTTTTTTTTTCTTTTCTTTCTCTTTTCTTACTTAGCGCACAAACGTGTATTTCCCCACTGAAAGGCTCACATGTACATGTATAAATAGATGAATGAATGACTATAAATTCTTGCTTAACTATCATAACAGCTGTTGCAACAAACTGCCATGAGCTATTTTTTATTCTTGAATACAATTTGCAGTAGCTACTGTTCTTGTACATTTAAATATTTGTATCTCTTCAATATGACAGGTTTTACAAGGGCTTTTCTAGTTGATCTTGTTTTCCATTTCATTGATTGATGTATTTCTTTTTTTCACCAACAAAAAATCTACAGGACAAAAGTTACTTGAATCACTGATACTCACTACAGTCTTTTTTTTCTTTAAGTTAACATAACACTGTTGCTGGGTTTACATTATTCATATGTTGATATTGATATATACTAGGACGGAGTATGTTCCAAAGGGACTTCATGGTGCATAGAGCAGCCTGCAATAATAGTCTTATAAAATAATTTTCCATCAATCATACAGAGCTACAGCTTTGAAGTATTTCACTTACTTCTGCTCTGTGTTGCCAATTTAGATATAAAAAAATCTAAATTTAGGCCTATTGCCAATTTAGATATTATACATCTAAATTTAGTTCTATAATTTATTGGATAAAAGATGTATGATCTGTAATTTTTTAATTTGTTTTTATTTGATATCTGACTGATGTGCTGACTAATATATCTGGCCAGTTGTCAAGTAATTGCAGTGTATATACATAGACAGACAGACAGACATATTTCTTCAGTTTTAGTTGAATTAGATGTATCTATCTATTCATCTGGGTTTTGTCTTGTCCTACCCATTCATAGCAGAAACTTTACATTTTGCATGTACTCTTCCGTCAATGGGTAGGGAAAGTTGTTGTTTTTTGACACTCTCTCCTACCCCAATGGGGGGGGGTTCAATTTACTATGTAATTCTATACCGAATTAGCTCCTTTTTTTTGTCCGGCAACTTTTGTTGAAAGTGCAACAAAGCCAATATGTTGTGTATTGAGGATTTCTTCTGGATTAGAAACAATTGTGAAGTTCAAAGAATCATAAGATGCATTCTCAATCTCATGGGCTAAAGAGAGTTTTACATTGTTGCTGCACTGCCCATAGGTGTAGCCTCAAAACAATAGGGATGCCAGAATCTTTCTACAATCTAAACTATATGTATGCACTTCAATTATACATATTATCTGTAATAGTTATTGAAAGAAACTAGCAGTGGCTTATAAACTACCATGAACTCTGCTGGAGTTGAAAAATTAGCCCAAATTATTTTTGAACAGGTTCTTTTCAGTGTTTGTTAGGGATCAAGCTGCACTATTTTCTATGTTCATTTTTTACTTTACAAATAGTTCATTTTTGTGTTTTTTTTAATTCAGGCGATTTTTGAGGCCCAATATCTCAGGATCTAAAAAATGCTAAAAAGATCTAGATTGTGATATTTTGTATAGTGCATTGACACCACTTCTTTCTTTGCCAGAGCTCTCAAGGTGGGCTAGATCCTGTTATGATTACTAAAAAATAGCTATCTCAGGAGTACAGATAAAATTTGGAGCCCAATTTGACATCTTCTGAAACAATATTTTGTAGAGCAAGGCTGTTAACATTTTCAAAATCTGCATAAAAAATTGATACCAAATTTTCAGTGCAATAGAAGTTCCTGTCACAAAATGATGGCTAGTTATAAATGGAAAAAATAGTTCAGCCACTGTCATACCAAACAAAGTAGTCCTTGTCATTAGATTCATAGTGACTGGATGAGTAGGAGTATTGAGCTAAGATTAAAGTTAGAGATGGTCAATTGGAGATCATTGATATACTTGACCTGGAATGACCCTATAGATAGATAAAATAGTGTGGAAAGTCCTCAATTCGCATTAAATGAGAGTATATGCCTATACACGTATGATCGTACAAAAAGAGGTTTTTTATCTTTATAAATCTTATGCATTATTTATATTGGAAAATACAAAATCTTATAGTAACAATAGTAAATTGAAATTTTTTACTATGTTTTCTTTCTTTTCATTAATCATAAATCCATTGCACTAATTTTAGTCAAAAATCAACTGATGTTAATATCAACTATGAAAGAGAGGCCTTCAAGTTGTCTTCCTTTGTTTTTCTGGGAATTCATGATCGACCAATCGGTCATCCAATCAACGCGACCAAATTCAACTGGTAGTAATCTGAGATTCAGAAAATAGTTACAGACCCTTTGATAACTCATAATGGGAGACCCATAGAAACATTCTGATGATATTTTAGGATTCCACGTGCATTAAAAACAGTACACACCAATTTTTATCTAAATATCTCTGATATAAATGGTTTATCAATTCTGGTATTGTGCAGAAATAGTATTGTTACGCACTCTCATTTTTTTTAAGTATCTTAGTCACATTAGTTTCAGGCAAATCCCAGAGGGGTGGTTAAAATATTGAAATTTTCTATGGATCGAAAGATCCTCAATGACTGATACAGGAATTAGAAAATGACACTTCATATCATTTTCTTTATTGTTTTAATATTATCTTTTTTTTTTTTTTTATTTCTATGAGTTTTATTTCCATGTTTTCTCCTATTCATCATTTTTTCCTATTTGTTTTTATTGTTGATATTTACTAAGCTTAGTTTAGTTAGTTATGCCTCAGTTGCAAATTAGGGAAAGACTGACCTCTCTGGGAAGGGGATTTTGATTCTCAAAATGAAAAATCAGATTACATTCATTTCCAACTTTGACATAATTTGATGTAGTTTGATGGCAACAACACTATATGATGACCACCCGTGATTAAAAGCTGGTTCCTCTTTCACTATGTAGTGGCCAAAAGACACAAAAAGTAATCCTTTATCACCTATTCAACTTCAGTGTTGGAATAATCATTCCATGCTTTCAAGAACTTCTTAAATCTTTTCAAAGAGGCATTGAAACAAAATTGTATAATACAAGATGCCCCCTGGTACTGACAGTAGGATGAGAAGTCTTTCCCCGTGGATTGAGGGGCAGGGGGGGGTCTCTCTTCTAGATTCTGAGAGTTGTAACATGACAAACACCTGAAGAAGGCTTGGGGGGTACAACAGACAAAGCATTATGAACATGAAAACAACCAAGATGAGGACAATGGTCTGAATAAATCTTTATAAAACAATAATCCCTCATTTCAAAAATTCTGACTGGAAAGATTATTGACCAGGGTGTTGTTTTCAGCTTGTCTTTGAAAATGTTAATGCACAGTAAATCTTATTTCTATGAAGCTGGCCAGTGCACATTTCTTCCCCTCCCCCACCGTTGACAATATCTTTTTATTATGCATATTCATTAAAGCCAATAAAAGTAGCCACAGTAGGCTTTATGAAAGTAATGATATGGACAGTGTTTCTGGTATTGACAATGATGTCACATGATTCTCCATTTGGTGACTGGACATGAATGTTCATAATTGATACGTGGTAAGCTCTTCAACTTTCCATGGTAACTACTAAAACCTTTTGACACAACAGTTTTGCTTGGGTGTACCACACACCTTGCTGTTACACTTGCCTGTCATTGGCTTTTTATCTCAGTTCATCTGCCAGTTAAACTGAGATGGTTACTAAGGTCTGGCTACAGCTGTCTGCTACCTACTCGCTCCTCTGAGCTAGCAAGAGCTGGGAGCCAATGGCAACCACATGAAGCCATCCAAGACTAATTAAGATTGTAGCTGCTGTATACCTCAAGGTGCTAAGCAGAGTGAACACCCTTCATACTCAGACACATTTCTTGAATGATCCATGGAGACCCAATCACTGTTGTAGCAATTGTCAGTTTTTACAGGACCAGCTTGCTAGCCCAATAGACTGCTTTTTCAGGGCTATAGGGCTCTTACTTCCACACCATTTACCCATAGCAGGTGGGGAAGTGGATTAATACCTTTCCAAGGGCATTACTGTCCCAGCCAGAGTCTGTCCAGCAATTCAATTTTCTGTGCTGTTTACTGTGGGACCACCACATACCCCAATTACTTTTTTCTTCAATTGAATCTAATAAATTTTACATAGTATCAGATTATATCTACACTGTTGGGTATTATAAGTTCTTTAAGCTCTAGTTGGACTCGAGGATCAAAAGATGTTTTTTGTCTTTTCTCTGTTGTTGTTTTCGTGATGGTTTTCCATTGAGTTGAAACCTCTAATCATGAACCTTGTAACAAATGTAAAATCCACCTATTTGTTACTTCTGTCCCAAGGATTAATTATTATGCACGATTCATCATATTTAAAAAACAATCAGAGTATCAATATTTGGTGAAGGGAGGGGGGGTTGAGTCAGCAACTGACCTCTGCCTTGCCATTACGCTTAATGATACACCAGAGAGAAGTAGATATGTCCCACAATAACAACAGATATGTGGGCAGAGAATTAGGTTAGATAACCCTGCTGAAATAGGTCATAACAATAACAACTGCGATACTGTTATTGATTGTACCACTTGTTTCCTTCTTAGGCTGATGATAAATTACTTAGTCACTTTCTCGTCTAAAGCTTACGTTTCTCTCTTGTTTTTGTCACATGGCCTGCCTTATCTATTTGCTAATTGCCTTAGTTTTTATGGTTTATTTTTTATATCTTTCTTCATATGTATTTTTATTTTGAAAATTCTATTTGTAGTTTATATCTTAGGATTTTTTTCCGAGCAGCTTCTCTTTCAAATTAAGTCTCCTGCATCTCATATTCTTCTCTTGTGTTAAGAAAAATGTGTTAAATTTCAAGGGTTGTTTTGTTTTTGTTTTTTTTTTAGGTTGTCTAACACTAATTCTTAAATGTACTTGATTGAAGTCAAGTTAGTTCTGAAATATGTATATTTTTTTTTTCGAAGTGATATTCATTTTCATATGTAAACATTTACTCATTAATTCTTCGTGAAAATCTCCTTTTTTGTATATTTAGAAAAACCAACAAATATCTCCTTTACATTTGCTTTTGATTAAATACTTACAATAATCATTTTAAATGGCCCCTCCTCCACTTTGTTTTTATCCTTTCACACTTCCTTCCTTTATTCCTTTCTTTCCGCCATCTCTCTTTCATTTTGAGTCAACAAATTCTGATCTATTTCCCACCCCCACCCCTCCAAACCCGCCATTTCAGTTATGTGTTTATGGCATGGGCTTCCATTCTAGCAGAATGACATCCATGCTTACGCCATTGTTTGTTCTCTGACTTGACTCCGCAAGCACCCGCTCCTCATCTCCCCCCACCCCCACCGTTGTGGGTAGGAGGCTGCACTGGCAAACATAGACTTCTATGCCAGCCTCATGACGTAACTTGTTTTGTAATCTTTGCTCCGACGCTGCTACCCGCTCCACCTGCTTTTCTCTCTCTCTCTCTCTCTCTCCCTTTGCCCACCCTCACAATTCCACCATGATGCCTCTCCTTCCTTGTCTCTGTCTTCCCCCCTTTCCCCCCTCATCCCCTAACTACCCTATATGTTGTTGCTCTACAAGTACTATACACCATCTCTTAAATACTATCAGCCGAAGTATTACGAAACCTCTCTATCTCTACCCTGTTTCTCATCGTTACTCGTTTTTACTGTTTATTTACTTCCACTCAGATTTTTTGCTAGTCTCTCATTTTCATTTTCATCTTTTTTTTTATTCTCTCTTTCTCAATAACATTTCCTCTATTCTCTTCTCTCCTCTCCCTTACTTCTCTATAACTCCTCTTCCCCTATTCGTCTCTCACTCTCTCTCTCCTCTTCCCCTATTCGTCTCTCACTCTCTCTCTCCTCTTCCCCTATTCGTCTCTCACTCTCTCTCTCCTCTTCCCCTATTCGTCTCTCACTCTCTCTCTCTCCTCTTCCCCTATTCGTCTCTCACTCTCTCTCTCTCCTCTTCCCCTATTCGTCTCTCACTCTCTCTCTCTCCTCTTCCCCTATTCGTCTCTCACTCTCTCTCTCTTCTTCCCCTATTCGTCTCTCACTCTCTCTCTCCTCTTCCCCTATTCGTCTCTCACTCTCTCTCTCCTCTTCCCCTATTCGTCTCTCACTCTTTCTCTCTCCTCTTCCCCTATTCGTCTCTCACTCTCTCTCTCCTCTTCCCCTATTCATCTCTCACTCTCTCTCTCCTCTTCCCCTATTCATCTCTCACTCTCTCTCTCCTCTTCCCCTATTCATCTCTCACTCTCTCTCTCCTCTTCCCCTATTCATCTCTCACTCTCTCTCTCCTCTTCCCCTATTCATCTCTCACTCTCTCTCTCTCCTCTTCCCCTATTCATCTCTCACTCTCTCTCTCTCCTCTTCCCCTATTCATCTCTCACTCTCTCTCTCTCCTCTTCCCCTATTCATCTCTCACTCTCTCTCTCTCCTCTTCCCCTATTCATCTCTCACTCTCTCTCTCTCCTCTTCCCCTATTCATCTCTCACTCTCTCTCTCTCCTCTTCCCCTATTCATCTCTCACTCTCTCTCTCTCCTCTTCCCCTATTCATCTCTCACTCTCTCTCTCTCCTCTTCCCCTATTCATCTCTCACTCTCTCTCTCTCCTCTTCCCCTATTCATCTCTCACTCTCTCTCTCCTCTTCCCCTATTCATCTCTCACTCTCTCTCTCTCCTCTTCCCCTATTCATCTCTCACTCTCTCTCTCTCCTCTTCCCCTATTCATCTCTCACTCTCTCTCTCTCCTCTTCCCCTATTCATCTCTCACTCTCTCTCTCTCTCCTCTTCCCCTATTCATCTCTCACTCTCTCTCTCTCTCCTCTTCATCTCTCACTCATGTTCATGTGTCCTCTCCGAAATTGATCTCTTTTTTTCATTATTATCCATTTTGTAAAGTGGTTGTATTTATGTATTTATTCATTTTGATATAGAAAAACATTTGTTCCAGATTTTTAAGAAAAGTAACCAAATAAAAACCTCCAAACTATATGTATAATTTGAACAAATAATTTCAGAAATTCACAGTAAGAATAGTTGAAGTAATCTTTGTGATATAGAAGAAAAGAATTAACGTATAATGATGATACAAATTAAAGATGTTGTGCTGCTGTCAGAAGTTTTTGTTGAAGTCTGATTTCCAAGAATCTTTTACTGTATTTGCTTCAGTACCCTAACAAATAAGAAACATTTAAGGATCAATGTTTATTTGTGTGCTTATGCTTCTCCAACAGACTTGTTCCATCAATGAACTATGATCAATGTTTTTGCTGATATTGGCTACTTATGGATTTTCTGAAAGATTGAATCATGTATACAAATACTAGTGTTTTTTTATGGGCTTGAAGTTCAAGAGTCCGTTTTTCCCCTAAGCTTTTAATATTATCATTTCCCCTGGCTGAGATGTTCATCTTCTTCTTCTTGGTACAATATGATTCCACTCTGTCTACTTTCTACCATTAATATTTAATATCTTCATATTTTCATGTCTCATTTAAGTTTAATAGCATATTTCATTCATTTCTTTTAAAATATTGGAAGTATGATTTGCTGAATATTTTTCTCTTTTTATAATTCCGAATCTTCTATTTGCTTATCAGCCTATTATAAACTCTTGATAATCCAATTATGTTTAATTTAGTATCAGGAATTTTTCAGTCTGTTCATTATAGAGCTTGAAGAAAAACAAATAATCAAAGGGAATTTTCTCTTTTTCATTTGTTAATAAGTCATTTGATAATAAGTCATTTGATTAGGATTTGAATACCATTCCATTTGTAGAATAACCATTTTATATCACTTACTCAACGCAATGTGTATGCATATAGTTGTCCACATAATTATAAATGTGTTATATTAGAAACTCTACTTGAAATGACCTTCCATTGATACACAGTGAATGTATCACTTGGTCTAGACAGCATAAATAGATAAGAAACAATTGAAGAAAATGGGCTGCAGCAAGATTTGAACTTGCAACCAATAGGTAGCTGCTTTAACGTAGCATCGCTCTTACCATTGAGGTGAGGGACTTAATAACTACTACATATCTGAAATTCTCACTTTATTCATCCACTCTCTATATCTTCTCTGTTTGTCACTCAACAAAGACAATTATATTATTTAAAAATGGATATATAATCAACAGAAATAATTATAAATCTGTTATTTTATTTTGGGACCTTATCTAAAATGACCTCCCAAATGATGTACATTCATCATGTTAGTGGGAGGTCATTTCAAATAGCTCCAAAGAAATATAATGTGTCTATTATTATTTCTGTCGGGTTATATATCCATTTCTCAGGTGGTGTACAAGAAATTTGTTTTAGTAGATGGACAATTGCAATAGCCAAATTTTGTAAGTTTTTGGATGTAACAGTAATCTTCAAGATCTATATATCTTTTGGGGTTTTGTTGATGAGGTATCTTTATATCTTGTCCTGAGGTTTCAGTTAATCAATGATATGTAGCATAGTGCAGCTTTTTTCTTTAATCATCCAAAAGATCTTAACTACATTCAGATTTTTTGGAACTAGCAATTTATATATATCACCAGTGATATCACTAGATTTAGAAAACTGATTATTAAAACTTCCATTCAGTCTATTGCTTACATATAGTGACACTATAAAATAAGGGGGATTCCAAAATTTCTTTGAAACATTCATTGTGTGAACAGATGTAATCATAATGATAATTCAAAAAAGTAATCGGTTCTGATTCAAAATGTGCCTAGAAGATAGGAAAGGTATACTTTGGCCTTCATTAAAGAAGAATTTGTAATAAATAGCCCATTCTTGGTGAATGTGGGTCTTGGTACAGGTTGAAAGTTATTCATAGCTATGAAAAAAATCACCATTTTAACTTTTGGATTTAACATTGACATTGAAGTGGAATTTAACATTTTAATGAGTGAATTTTCAGATTTTAACCTATTTTGTGTACAGAAAATCGGGGGGGGGGGAAAAGTGATTTTAAATGGTCAGAAATTATTGTTCCAGACAGAATAGGACTGTTCTATAGAATTATTATTTGAGAGTTGAGATGATCCCCGTGGATATAACCCGCCCCCAATCCTTATGTACTCCGTATTCTGTTATAGCAAAGTTATATTTCAAATCTATTGGTGATTATTACAGAGGGAAATAAAATTAAGAGAGGCAAGATATTTGCTTTATTAGCAAGCAACAATGGCATAATTGTGTTTGCTAAATTCTGACTGTTCGAAAAATATGATGTCACTATGTCAGAAAATGTCATTGATACTGCCGGGTCTACCAATTTAATGCTTTCTATAGGAATGCAAGCAGGAATTCTACCTCTGTCTTGTCTGTAGACTTACGAGAATTGACTAAAGAATAAACTTCTTTGCTAAATCTTCCTTTCTCCTCATACCATCTAAAGACGTATTTAGTGTCACTCAAAAATCTCTGTTAGAGAAAAAAATGCCAATGCATTCTATGTAGCTCCTTTCACGCATTTACCTGTTATGCTCTTAACTTACTCTTACTATATTCTTTTGCTGCCCTCTCTGTGTTAGGGTACTTGAACTCCTACATGTCCAAGACACTCTAACTTGACACCCATGGCAGGTTTTGTGGGTTTTTTTCCCCTAGTGGCCAGGCTCAGTGGGGAGGTTAAGGGATAGACTTGAATGTTGTTGAGCTGGAAGGCAAGCAAACATTAAATGAAAAGTTGTTTCATTTGTGTATGCTGAACCAAAGTATAAATACTCAAAATCATTTATTTTTGAATGGTTTGAATCAATATATTGTGTATATATTTGTAGTAAACCTACTATATAACGAAAAAACAAACACTCTACTGTGTGTGTATATGTGTGTGTATATATATATATATATATATATATATATTGTCATGTCTAAAACATGAGTAAAACAGACTTACTCTCATGGCAATTGGAAATAATACTGATTATTTTGAAAATATTGTTCCTGAAAATTGATGCGAGGAAAATGTTTGAAATTATTGTGCCTGAAAACATCCAAGTTAGATGGCCACCTGTTGATTGAAGAGGTCCTCTGCGTACATACATTTTCCTACTTTGCTGATGCAGCAACTGATCATAACTGTTATTTTGTAAATCCTTCCATATCAATCAAAACCTGGATATTCCACCAAATAGTTTTAAGGCATTGGTGGCTAAAGTATAAGTATTTTGTATGAATTGTTTGTAACCTGACCAGTTTTACATTAATCTCTTAGAATTATTTGCCAAGTAATATTTTGCTGATGTATCCATACTTCAAAAGGACTTTTATCTGAACAAACTCTCCCTTTCCTATCATCAAAATTGGAACAAAAAAGCCGTATCAATCTTGGAGGAAACTTCTGTGCACTTGTGTAATGTGATTGAGATAATTCTTTTGACTTTGCCATGGGATTGTTCTTACGGTAGTCTCCTAGAAGGGCAGCATGGAAAGAGTGCAATGAAAAGGTGACAATGAGTGAAGAATAATGCTTTTAAGAGGCAACTGGCATCATAGAATATCAAGTTCATGTTATTGGCTAAACTATTTTCAAAATCATTTAGTTCGCCTGCACTTTATTATGTTTAGATGTTAGTGCAAAGCAAATACAGCTTGTGTATGTGTGTGTATATATATATATATATATATATATATATATATATATATATATATATATATATATATATATATGTATATATATAATTATAATTGTATGAGTGTACTTGTGCATATATATACATATATATTTGTATAATTATAATTTTATAAGTGTACTAGTGCATATATAAATAATTATATAAGTGTACTAGTGCATATATAAATAATTATATAAGTGTACTAGTGCATATATAAATAATTATATAAGTGTACTAGTGCATATATAAATAATTATATAAGTGTACTAGTGCATATATAAATAATTATATAAGTGTACTAGTGCATATATAAATAATTATATAAGTGTACTAGTGCATATATAAATAATTATATAAGTGTACTAGTGCATATATAAATAATTATATAAGTGTACTAGTGCATATATAAATAATTATATAAGTGTACTAGTGCATATATAAAATTATATAAGTGTACTAGTGCATATATAAAATTATATAAGTGTACTAGTGCATATATATATATAAAATTATATAAGTGTACTAGTGCATATATATATATAAAATTATATAAGTGTACTAGTGCATATATATATAAAATTATATAAGTGTACTAGTGCATATATATATATATATATATATATATATATATATATATATATATATATATATATATTCTTATATACACATACTTTTTTTGATAGCAATTAAATGGTTAGCACATAAGTGTTGCTAACTTATGGTACACCTGATACCCATCCTTTGCCATAAATACCTAATGAGGCACTGCATTCTTTTGTACAAGTATGTGCTTTAATTTATAGGGAAAGAGAAGAAATAACTTCAGTATATTATGTACCTTGAACTGGATATGGATGTAAAAATTTACATTTCAGTATGAAGATATTGCCAAGAGACAGACCCCCTTTCCCTGATACACAGACTATTGTACAACCAAAAAGACAAAAATTGGAGGGAGAAAGAAACAATTAAAAGAGAAAATCATGTCTGAAGGTGTACCAAGACTATTGTAATAGTATATGCATGCATTTTAAAATTGCTACAAAGGCTCTTGTAACAGAACTCATTAACTTTCCATGTAATGCAATTTTGTGTGCATGGTTTATATATATATATAGAGAGAGAGAGAGAGAGAGAGATCAGAGCTAGTTGACCTTTTTTTTTTTTTTTTTTTTTTTTTTTTTTTTCCAATTTATGCTGTGCTGGGGATATTCCAATTGTTAGAGCAACCATTTACGATTCAAACTGAGCATCAATATCTTGCGTATTGTAACAGAGATAAGTTTGTTTCATAGATGACCCAGTGATACAGTGACCCAATTGCCCTATGCTGGGGTAAGTTGGCCCACAGTATTGGGCAAGTCTGTCCCCTATTTTTAATAAGTAGAAAAGAATGATGAGCTGTGCGCTTTTTGTATTTTCTAACCCCCCTCCAATCCAAAAGATTAGGAATATCCAGTTGTGATATCAGCAGTGTCAAGATCTTTGTACAGGTTTGCTCACAGCCACAAATGTATAGCTGATACCATTCACTAACTCTGAAACCTGATCTAAACAAATCTTCTACAAGTTCACTTTTGATAATTCAATTAAATAAGTATCTTTCCTCAGCTTTTGAAGAAATTTGAGGACTAACTTGAATCATAACCTTTTTAAACCGCGGAATTGCTATCACCTGATGAAATATTGTCAAGCTAACACGAGGACTTCATTAACAAAGAAAGGGTATATGGAAAGAAACTGTCTGTTGGAAAAATCATGCAGTAAGCCCTCGCTATAACAAACTGTTTAGGGGTTGGGGGTTGTCATTAGAACCCAAAATTTGTTATACCCAACGGTTGTCCCTTATTTGGTAGTTAACCACATCAAATGAACACCGTTCGGTAAAATACCAAGTTAGTATGGTTGCAAAAAATTAGGACTCATAAGAACTTTTGTCCTTGTTAAACGAAAAAATATTGTGATTAAATTGGAACTCTTGGAGAAAACAATAAAAATACAACCGTAATAATATAGAAAATGGTAATTTAATGCCATGTTCAGTGAGAACTAATACTTCACTTTGATCTTGATCTAAAGGCCACTATAGGCTGAACCACGAAACTAGGTTAATGCCAAGTTGTTTGTGGTTTACATGTTCATTGTATTTATCAAACTTTTTCCAGTAAATCCGAGGTCAGTTCAGATGGATCCATGAATTCATTGAAGCCGAAATTTGTTATTGAAGTACAGTAAACTCTTGATTTAAAAGAGTAAGACTAGAGAAAGAGTAAGTCAAGGAACTCAGTGCCTGCGTGCGACCAAGTGTTCGAAGCAGGTATTAACTTTTTGTTGTATTGTATTGTAACTCAAAAATAAAGCATCTGGAGACAGGAAGAGAGAAAAAGAAACAAAAATGGCTTCTTCTATTATATTGTACATACATAAATCATAAATAAAACATTGAGCTGAGGTTTTTGTTATTGATTAAACTGTGGAATTTCCATGAGATACTGCTTGATTTTTTTATGTTTTTAATTTTTTCCAAGAATTTATCCTTCTCTCGTATTCAACCATGGAAATTCCAAAATTTGATCAGAAACGATAACTGAGGACTAGAATCAATTTGATATTTTTAATGCTTTAGTCATTATACATATAATATATACAATAATGATTACATATATACCATACAAAAAAAAATGAAGCTGCTGAAAAGAATATTTCACTCATTTATGCTAATAGTAATGAAATTCTCTTATTAAAAAAAGCTGCTCGAGATTTTAAATAGAATGGATTTCTGGATGAAATTTTCTCCTTGAAAAAAGCCATTGTTTGTTTGCAACCCTAATTGAAAAATTACCCATCCTCTTAGTCTTCTAAAATAATAAAAATTTTCCCTTTCTGTTTCCATTTGAAAAAAACAAAACAAAGAAATTTAAATGTAACTAAGTATCATATATATCATTTGTGTAACTCATTAAGAATTAAAATGTCAATTTGATCTTTAATCCTTGGTGGTTGCTTGTAATTAAACTATGGAATTTCCACGGGTTACTGCTAGTCTTTATCAATGTAGCAAGTTTTATCCAAGATTATCCCAGTTTAAATCGGTTAATGATGATCTCAATCCGTCTGCTGATTTTTATTCTTGTTTCCAAATGCAACAAATGTAATTGACTAGGAACATGTTTCTTTCAATTACATTCTAATCTTCTAAAATTCAAGTTCAATATCAAGTAATTTTCAGCTGCAATTCGAATGCTTTGAAATACCCAAATTAATCCATTTTGAAAATAATTTGTGAGTATGGATGTAAAATGGACTCTGAGACTTTTTTTTTTTAAATTTAAAGTGAGGGAATAGTATACTAATTCTGGCAAGACTCTTTAGCTGAACTTTTTTGGAGATATTGAATTGAGAAATACATTGAGTTATAAATCATTCAAAGTTAGAATCAGGAGAAATGTTTTAGTAAGATTAACTGTGAAGTAAATGCTCCTGGATCCTTAAATTTCTGTCAGGTTTGATTTTGACATCATAGATGAATGTTATTGATGAGGAAAAGTCATCTTTGTCATGAAAGTACCGTGTAAAATTCAATTTCCTTGATTTATGTTCAAGATTAAAGGGTAGTAATACTTTGAATGAAAGTATTCAACAGTTTTTAATCTTTATTTCAAAACCTCTGGATGTTAACATTAAAATGGAAAATTACCTGTTTCAATAAGTCATAGTAGGAAACAATTCCATAATCTCCGTGCCTTATCAATGAGAAGATAAAGTATGAATGCAAGAATATTATGTTCCTTGGGAGAGGAATATGCCCGAAGTTGACAGCAAGGATCACTTATTTTGAAATGTAGCCATGGCAACGATCATAAAACTGTGTGCGGTAGTCTAAAGTGTTTCAAGTATAGCTGGGAAACCAGTAAACATCTCATGACTCAACGCTGCAAACCAAAAATCAAGGTCTGCAAATTCATCAATAAATAATTTTTTTTTTTTTTCTTTCTCCTTTCTATTGGAGTAAACCACGCTTTGAAGAATTGGGTTTTGGCTCTGGTTCATTATTATTTTCATTTCATTTCATTTCATTTTATTTTTTTTTGACCCCCGCTTTATCCTTTTTCTACTATTCAGAGAAAATGTTCTTTTTTGTTTACTATTTTCAATGAAATGTTGAATGCTTAAGTTTCATTATTATTTTGGTTGGTAAGGTTCATCATATTGAAAATTCTTTCTTGGAGATTTTGAAAAAAAAAATTATATATAATTACATTTTTGACTACATTACACTAGTCATTGTTTGATTATTTTTTTTATTGTTGTTATTTTGTATTTATTTCAATATTGGAAATAATTTTTAAGAATCGAAAATGCATTAAAAGTTGTGAGGATTGAGATTCAATTCACGTGTATGAAAACTTCTGAAGACAGAAGAAAAAATAATTTCCCTGCTCTCTCCACTAATGCTACAACTGCTGTGGTTGTTTTGAAACACTCTTAACCTGCTTTACAGAGCACAACAAATTTATCAATTTAATCCCAAAGTATTAGTAAATACGTCTCTAATGTTGGTTGATTTCACTACCTGTTGTGTCTGTCTTTCCATGAGATTGCTGTTATTGGTTTGGTTTGGCCACAAAGACTTCACTGCAGGCGTTGCTCAAATACATAAATCTATATTTCTTACTTTTCTGATTTATCGGTACAAGAATAAGGATCTGAAAGTTTTGTTGAAAAGCAACAGATGAAAAAAAAATGATCACAACAATGCTCCATCTAAGAAATTTGTAATCTGTTATACTTCAAACATGTTCTACTAGGTTGATAAAGTCTTATTGTTAGATTGTAAAAACTAAATACTGAAAAGAAAACTTAATTTCTAGAGTGGGGAAAATAGAAATATCTGTTGAATTACTGAACAAATATTAAATAAGTAGTGTCCAAGATTCAATATAATCGCTGAATTTCTTTGTGTTCTCTTCAAAAACTTGCAGTTTGTTTCAACCCAGTCAGAAAAAAATTGCCTGGTCAACTCTTTCAGCTCAAAATTCTTTTCAAGACACTTAAAATTTGTTCAATTGAGATCTATGATACCATTTGATATTTTGTGACTACACTGTATGTATGTATGTATGTGTGTGTGTGTGTGTGTGTGGAAAATACATGTATGAACATCACATTGTCAATTTTAGAATTGCATGAAAATCTGTGTTGATACCTTTTCGAAAAAATTTTTACTCATCCCACTCATTAATTATCTCAAACCATTTTTAAAAAAAACTCAGTTAGGTTTACCCCTGGATGTTTTGCCTTCAACTTTTGGTCTGTGCAGTGGGTGATATTTGTTTTCCACAATTTACAAAAATAATGTAGATTCATGATAAATACCCACTTGAAAAAAAAAAGGAACATTTTTTTCCAAAATCTTATTAGTCTTTATGAAAGACGGATTTTAATTTCACAGGATAAGCATTAGTTGAAAAATGCAAAAAACACATGAGACCATGTGAGGTATAAAAAGAAACAGCCTGTAAAGTTTGATAATTTTTTTTTTTTTAGATGAGATAATAACAGCAAATTTCTTGTATATATCTGTTGTACAGTGTGGTAATGTCAAACTATTGACCAACTTTGCCCCTTTTCTTAATTTTTTTTCTCTCTGTAAACCACAACCGGTTTCTTGTTTTTTTTTTGTGTTTTTTTTTTTCACTCTCTTTTTTTCTCCTTCCATAATAGTGCAAATGATGTATTTCCCCTTGTCTTTCAGATGAATGTAAAAGCGATGTTGACTGTTCTCACGGTGCCATCTGTAAGAATATGGTCTGTGTCTGTGACATAGAATGCCCCTTGGAGGTCTTGCGTATTTGTGCCTCTGATGGCCATTTTTACGCAAATGAGTGTGAGATGAAAAGAGAGGCTTGTAGAAGCCAAATTGATCTTTTTATCCAAAACGACGACGAGTATTGTGATGCCCAAAGAAGAGGTAACTCCCAACATTGTTTACAACCGAGGTTGGCCCCTGTCCCAGCAAAAGTCTGCATTTCCGGTCATCGTGCTTAACCTTGTACTATCCCTCCCACTAAACCCAACCCAGCCCTTGCCTCGACACCCCACACCCTAGCCTCACTGCTTTTTCTGCTTCCTTGCAGCTTTTTATTACCCTTTTTTTTTCTTTTAAAGACAAAAGCTGGGCTTCTCTTTGCTTCTTCCTAGTTGTGCTTTTTTTTCTTTTATTGGTCTGCATTTGTTTTTTTGATCAATTATTAAAAAATGTTCACACCTTTTAATGAGTCCATTTGAATGTAAGAATGGTATTGATGGTCTGTTTTTTTTGTTTTTGTTTTATTAATAAAAAATGTACTAAATTAAAAACAACTAAAATTTTCTTTGCTGGTTGAATGCATGCATACTAATTCCATCAGGCTATCTATTTCCTTGATAATGTCAGAAGGTAAATGTAGTGTTATAAGGTTACATTACCTTTATACTAGCAGCGTTGCTTATGCTTCTGTGTAAGAAGAACATGGTTTAGTACCAAAGTCAGACATTCTCTTTTTCAATTCAGCTATAAGGGGGGAGAATTTAGATTTTTCTCACCAGGGTAGGTAAGATACTTCAGCTAAGGGTAACACTCCTGGAAGTCTACTGTACATCATTCGTGTTATACGTTCCAAAATAGCAGCTTTGTTTCCCTCCTTGGATCTGGAAAATTATTTTAAATTTTGTTTAGAATCTGGTAAATTTAAATGATGCCATTAAATTTATATATCTTTGGCCTCGTTATGGATGAATTATTTGAGATCGAGTTAGAGTCAGTGTCAAAGCTTTCATTTTATTTTAAAACCAATTTCTTGGAGAAAAGACAGGTTTTGTCTTCATGAAACATCTAATAATGAGAAATACCCTGGGTAGGTTGTGTTGCCATCTAGCTATATACTGGGTTGATAGAGACTAGAGGAATATTTATATACATCTTGTTTGATTGAAATGTATATTTTTGAGTCTTAGTAAGCTCATGTCAGATATTTTTTTTAAATGCAATAACAAGAGCATTAAATGAGTCAATTGTTTAGAAACATTCATTTTCTATCTTAACACATTGAGTTACAAAACCATAGCCACATTAAAGGAAAGTAATTTCTTAAATGTATTACGAAACTGGGTGCCTGTTATTTTGGTGATAGATGGGTGAGAAAAGGAACCCCCGAGTACCACTTGACTCTGCCATTGTCATCTCTTTGTTCAACAACAGAATTAGTATTAGGTTTTTAGGGGTCTTCAGGATCATCTGATGAATCTGAAAAAGATACAAAAGAATCTAATAATGCCATAGATGTACCGAATGCATCAGAAGGTGCCATGGAGATCACTGAGGATGAAGATCAATCGGCTGTTGAGCCTGGAAGTGCAACTGCTGTATCACAGCTCAAGAAAATCTGGAAGAACCTTGAGTTCCCAATCTGAGAATAACTTATTGTGGGTAAATGATGGTAGTGTATGCAGAGAAGAAGTCAGTGATACTCTGTTGTCAATGTCCTCAGAATATTCCTGGGTAATGCAAATAGCTTTATAGACAGCATTTTAATGAGGTCCTTGAAAGCAAAGACTTGCTCTGGGATCCGACTACAAGCTACACCAGAGCTTCTACCACCAAATGATATCTGTTCGGAGATGATTCCAGAGGGCTGAAGCTCAATGCACTATGAATTACCCAAGTACAATGTGTTGTAGATCAAAAGCAGTTCCTTCGTAAAGAAATATCAGAGAAACAGGAAAATAGATTTCAAGATGACTGCTTATGTAGCATGGTAACTTTTATTTCTTGTATCTATTGTGGGTATATTTTTATTCATGTAAAAAATGAAAGGTTTTTGTTTATACTAGATATTAAGTTATAATTATTTCGGTAAGTTTTCTTTTTTGCACACCTTAAAACTAACAAAGACAGCACTTTATTTGGTACCTGTTTACTAAGAATTACCAGGTCCGTGCAGATTTTCTGCTCCAAGTAGCAAGAATGAGATCTTCAACTTATAAAATTCCAAACTTGCAAACTTAAATCCATTTCCATAGGTTTTAGGAGCTGTTCTGTGAAAAATTATCGCCCACCAGATCACCATTCTTCTCCCTCAGTGGTGACAGAATATGAAGACAATGCAATTGTTAGCAGTTCTTACAAAAAGAAATAAACCTTGTGAATAAGAAACCACAATCGGTTTGAGCTTTGATGTAATTTTCGCAGAATCATAGAGCAATGTGTCTATGTATGTCTTAAGGTACCTTGTTTGTTCTGAGGTACATATACTCTTGTGCAAATTATTAGAAACAAACCAAGATTTTTCACTTTTTTACTCTTTCTCGATCATATGCCAGAAAGTCGCCATTGTTCCTGTGTGTCTTTTTTTTATCATGAGCTGAGGCTTACATCACCATGTATAGGAAATTTCATCATTATTTGAAGGATAACTGATGCAATAATTGTGCTTGCTCATTGGTTACATCAGCTGACTTTGCATCAGATTTTTTTGATGGTGAACCTATTGTTTCCACTCTGGTTTAATTGTGGTGCAACTGTTTCCCATAAACGCACGAAAATAGTTCCCCTGCACGAATATACAGGAAATACCTGCGAGGACTTGCAAATATAGATGGTTTCAGTCTTGCGACAGTCAGCCGTGATCGTCCAAAAAGGATTTGGTTTCATTATGCCTACATCCAAAAAAAAAAAATAGGAAAATATGGTTGGGAGAGGAAAACACCATGCAGAGAGACAGTGCATATGCAGTTCGAGAAAGTCAAATGGACACACAGAAGACGAGTGACGCATTAAAATAGAATTTGGGAGAGGAAGGAATAGAAGTCCGTTCTTCTATCATTAACAGACGACACCTAGAGGTTGGTCGGAAAACCAATAGGCCAATGAAGAAACAACTCCTGACAAAACAATATAAAGTACACACTACAAATTGCGACTGAAATACAAAAGCTGAACAAAAGACTGGAGAAGAGAATTATTCAGTGACTGAAGTCATTTCTTTGTCCTGTGCCAGAGAAGTCAGCATGTCCGGTAGTCACCAGAAGGGAAACCTTATGAGTTCCACATCAACTAAGGTGTCAGCAGCTTGCATCCAATCCAAGGGATGATGTGCTCACAACAACACCTTGAAGTTCTTCAAAGGAAAGGACCTATCCTGACAAATCTGGTATATTTCAGCAAGATCTAGCCCTGTGTAGCATGTCAAAAATAGTGAAAGATCCCGAAAGAAGTATATAAAGGTAATGGACTGGTTTGGAAGCTCTCCAGAACCAAGTGAGAATCTGATCTATATGCAAAAGTCACCTTTCTAGAATAGACTGTACTAGCAAGGTGATGCTTATTTGAACTCTGATTGAAGTCTGGTATAAGGACCCATGAATCATCATAGACTGGTCAAATCTAGTACACTCTGCCGAACTGCATCCAATTAATCCTTAAGAAAAAGAGGAGGACATTATAAGGTACTAATATGGATATTATTCATATTGTAAGTACAAATGAAATGAAAAATATTCATTTTTTTTTTTCACTATATATTTCAATTAATTTGCACAAGGTGTATTCTGATCGGATTTTTTTTATAGTCTTCACTTTTATAATAGAAACATCAGGAATACAAACAAAATTTGAAAAAAAAATGTTTTTTCTTCCCTTCCAAATCTCAAATCTCTAATCTTTTACAGTTTTGAAAAAGTAGCTGCTTGATTCACTAGTCAGCGGCAGCCACTTGTGATATTTAGTATTCATCTCTTCCAGTATTTGTTGACAACCATATGGCTGAGTCTAGCTTGTAACTAGGTGTAATGCTAGCTAGAATAAACTCTGTAGGCCAAAATCACCTGTCATAAAGTGAGTTTAGCATGCTGGTCTTGCAACCTATTCTGAGTTCATTCATTCTCTATTAAATGTTCCATGAATGTGACTGATGTCCTCATCTTGGTTGTCATAGTTACAATGTTTCAAATGCTTTTCTCTCTGCTCTTGATTCAGTACGAAGCCAAAACATTGAGACTAAAACAACCAAGATGGGGACAAATGTTTGTCAGTTTTTTTCTTTCATTAGTATAATAGTATTTATTCATATTCTTAATAATAGCTGTTTATTGCCACAAAATTCACTCATTAACTTCCATTTGACGATCATTAGTGAAGTATTACTATGATATTTTTCAAGTTTACATTTTATCATTTATTAGCCAAAATGAGAAATTTCAAAATAATTTTACGGGCGTACAAGAAATCTATATCTTTTTAAACTGTTGAAGAACACAGACCTTTGATGTTCAGGACTAATTTCTTTTTATCAGAAACATAGCCTCAATTCGTCATCGAATATAATATCCATCCTCATTGAAAACATATCTATTTGAGGCAAAAAGTTAAATCGAGCTGAAGTCAAGTTTTCCTCACTTACTGTGGTTGAAATGGTCATTTAGTTATTTGCCATGCAAAGCAGTGCTTAATTTTACTTAACAAAAAGAACATACAATGATAACTGTATTTGTGGATGTTGTCAACATTCTTTTCACTTCGAAAGTATCAAAAATGTTAGTTGCTAAATAGTGGTATGTATATGTGATGATCTCTTGATATATTTTCAATTTGAATATTAAATCAGACGAAAAAGTTGGGAAGAATTTTGGACCCTTCCTACCCACTAAAAAATATTCCTTGGGTTAGTTTTTCTGTTTTTCAACTTTTTTCTTCTCTAAGGTAGGAAGAAAATCATTAAAATATGAAAGGAAGATTTCTTGCTGAAACTTGTACCCTCTTAGGCCATACTAGAAAACAGCCTTCTGAAAATAAGGTTCTAGTCTTTTATAGGATTCCTGAAATGTGGCTGTTGTGTTTGGTAGCTCTTCATTAATTTATTGTTGAGTTCTTTCTGTATTCTTCATCCACACCTTAAGTTATTACTCCTTCCCTGTAGATTCCCTTCTTGTTCTGTTATTCAAATATTTACACTGATACAAGGTTTCAAATCATAGCCAACAATTTTTCACCTTCACTCTATCTCGTTCTATGACTCAGTCTTTTTTAGCATCTCTCTTCAGTTTTAAAATAAGACTTTTGGTGTTGGAGGTTTTATTTTGACTAAGATACTATTTCTGGATTGTTTTTCATCAGGTTTCAGCTGGTGGACTTTTACAGCTGACTTCTTTTGGTGTCATATTTTTGTGTAAGTTGATAGAAAAATATTACGCTTAAAGTCAGTTCATCTTCGGGGAGAAAAAAGTGGCATGATGTCTAAAAGAGACTGGAAGGGAAGAGTTGATGAAAACTAGATGTTTAAAATGTCTATAAGATAAAAAGTAATTGAATATTGAATTGAAGGAAATCCAGAATCTGATCCATTAGATAATATTAAGCTAAAGGATGATTGTAAATTCTAAAACCATGTTAATTAGGATAATGGATATCAGTTTGCAATACTAGCATAGTACTCGTCATGATGAGATTATTTTATATATAGATTTGGATTTCTAAGATCAGAGTATCTGTGTGCTCTACTTAGGATCAAAGTGCTGCTCTCCAACATTTCTGCCTGGGATGAAAGTGAGGATTCCGCTCAATATTTTCTGGCTCATTGGCTCTGATCAAAGTGTAGTACCTGCACCATGGCATAGACCAAGGTGTAGAATATGCACCTAGGCATCCAATGGGCCAGAGGGGTTGGTAGATTTTCTCAGTCCAGGTGAGCCAGTACAATGTTGTGGCCTATGGACTCGTCCTAGGTCCTCAATTGAATTACTCGGCCCAGTTTGGGGGGGGAAGTAGTTGGTGCTGTCCCATTGACACTGGTTGCAGGTACTGGCACAATCTTTATGGGTGCTCCACTCCATCTCCCATTAAACCCTACCTTGTGTCTTGCCCTTGTGAAAACACAAGTAAATAGAGGATAAGAGTGTAGTATCAGTGCCCCTATTGAAATAAATACATACATTCATACATATGTGTGAACACCCATTGTGTTTCATGTATGTGGTTAGTAGTTCCCTGAAGAATCTTTAAGCTATCTTTCAGTGGTTCAATATTATTTCCTTTTCATTTAACCTATCATATTTTCTTGAATATTGATTTATTAACATCTTGAATATTGAATCCATCTTTTATTTATCTCTTGAAGTTTTCTCTCTGAAAATATTGGTATGTTGTAAGTTATACTTCATCTTTTTTTTTTTTTTAAATCTAATTTTGATGTCGCAGAAATTTTTTGTTTTTTTGTTTATTTTCCCCCCCTAATCTTTCATATCCTTAGATTATCCAGTGGTAAAAATTTTGAAGAAAGATTTCAGTCTAAATTAAAATGGAGATCTTTCCTCTTTGTTAGTATCCTGCAGTTCCCAATCTGCTGTTTTTTCTTTTTTGTTTTCCTTTTTATACTTTTGGCGCTTTTTTTTTTGTTTTCTCTTTGGTCCCCCCCCATAAACTTCAAGCCCTCTTACTCCCCTCTTCCTCCTCTTCACGCATGACCTTTTTTTTTTTTTTTGCAACTGGGCGTTATCCATTAATAATTGATGCAGGCTTGTTTTCCATTGCATTTTGTGGTTTTGATGACCCTTACAGCCATTCAATATGGATGCTGTTGCATGTTTTTATTTTATTTTTCTTTAATTGTTGTTTGTATGTATGTTGGTAAAATGAATGTTATTGCAACAAAGGATAAACCTCTGATTCTGTTCTTTTTTTTTCTAAATGTGTTCTTTGTATGCCGAAATATAAGCTTTCATTTGATTATATCATTCAATGTGACAGTCTGACGCTGGCTTCTTCATTGGATTTTTTTGCATTTGACTTCGGTTGTCTTGAATCTCATTTGTTAGATTCTTCTGCACCTGCCTTCTCTATTCACCAATCTTTTGAATGCCCACACACCTGGCTTTCAGTCATCATGTTGCCCAAGCCATGCCAGATTTTCAATGTTTCAAATCATGAAAGTTTATAGCCACTGTGTCGCATTTTAAAGCCAACTAATTTCTTGTTCTTTTCATGCATATTTTTTCTGAAGGGTATTTTCTCTTGTTGTTCTCTCTCTTGATTGTTATTCATTTAAAAAAAAAATCTTCAAGCTTATATCACAGAATTCATTGTGATTCTTCTGCTCTTCATTCAAGTGTGCATGACAATTTCAATGTCAAGCTCAGATGTCCTTCCGCCGCCATCTGCCGCATTTCTCAGTATAACGGATATACTGTTATTGTTACATGTTACACACATTGATTTATTGTCGTTTGTATTTGTTATACCTCTTTTGTGTATCAGTTCCAAGACTGGCCTTAATCAGATTATTTGCCATCAGCTGCTCTTAGTGTGTCTTCATATACAGTAATTCTTTGGGCTTTGCTTCTGCAGTCATTTTGGGTATTTTGCAGATCAGATTTGGTGTTTCATTATTTATCATATTAGGATGTTGATCCACTTTGCTCTGAAGAAAATTGGATTGCGCTGTATATCAGCGTTTTCCACTAAAGGAATTTTTTTTTTTCTCTCGTATCAGATATCACATTTCAAGTTAACCTTTGTTCTATATAGTTGGCACTTCATGTATTTGAAGTTTTTAATGAAAACAAGTAAGTTATATTATGTAGACCTTTTTTCAGGTAAAGTCTAAGGTAGGTAAACTGAAGTTCATTTAAATTTATTCATTGTAATTATTAGAATAAAATTTGATTAATTAATATACTCATCCTGCCCTTTAAAGTGCCCTTTTGATATGATGAGACATGTGATTTTTTTTTTTTTTTACATTGTAAACCTTCACCAAAACAAACTAATTGGGGGAGGGGTTGTTGTTGTTAAAGCCAAAAGTTCTTTATACCTGATGGTTGTACCTTGTTAGGTAAATAAGTAAGTTCAGTTGTCTGCTGCCTTTAACGATTAATCTGGAAGAAATCTAATGGTAGTTCGGTTGCCCCTCATCCCGTTTTGACCTCTTAGATCGTTAAGTAAATAATGATAATAATAAGAATGAATAAAATAATTTGTGTTTCTCTCTACTGAAAAAATATTCAAATTAAATTAAAATTCATGAAGAAAACAATTAAAGTACAATCAAATTAACATTTAGAATTAAAAACAGGAAATTGATGTTATGTTTGATTGAAAAGATTCTACTCTTAAATCTTGAGCTAAATGCCGCAAAAGACTGGACCACAAAACTGGATAATGCTAAGTTTGTTATGGTCCACGGGTTCACTACATTTATCAAGCTTTGTTTGGTAAAATGGAGAAAGTCCCTTATGATCCAAGTGTTTGTTGTAGCCGAAATTCGTTATATCAAGGGTTTACTGTATTTCTAAGTTAAAAAATCTTGACTTTTTCATATAAAAAAAAAATATACTATGTTGAAAAATAAATCTGTTATAACGAATATAAAAAGTTTATTCCAAGGGCACTCCAATGAATTTATCAGTGTAAAGGAAGAAGAGAAGAAATTTTGCTCCACATTCTGTGACCCAGAGATATTTTTCTATTCTACAAATGATACCTCGGCTACAGTCTCTTTTCGAGGACATTAATCTTAATTATGCTAATATATTGGTTAAGGATGGATATAGAGCCTTTTTTTGTTCCATATGTATTATTGCTCTCAAATTCTAAAATGGTTTGGAAACGTGTAATTATTGCAAATTCAAGAAAAACAAGTTTATTTTTTTTAAAAACCTCTAATTTTCTCAACAGCAGGAAGGAGCCTTAGAAATTGCTCAGATAAGCATTTTTTTTTCTGGAGAAATTTTCAGTAATATGATCAAGTAAGCTAACAAAACCTTAGGCCATGTTTTATGCCAACTTTTTCCTATAGAGATGCTACTACTATCATTTTTTGAAAATTTGAATGTTATAAAAATCTAAACAAAAATAAGTTTATTTGCTATACAAAACACGGAAATAAAATCATGATTAAAAAAAAAACTCTTTATCATTCCATTTCTACTTCTGTTTACATTTTGGAGTAAAAACTTGGAAAGAAAAACCTTTCTCAAATACTCATCTTCAAACACAGTTGTAAAGTGGTGGAATATAAAAGGAAATAAAAATACGAGGTAAATATTTGGTGTTACCTGGGTTTTTTTTTTTCTTATATACATATTTGCACACACACACACACACACAGAGGAAAATTTCAAGTTATTTTTAGTTTTATTTGTTTGTTTTTTGATAAGTGTCTTTTGCTTGGGTGTCTTGCTATTCCTATTCTGGGTGCCAAAAATAAACTCACATTTTTTAGTGATGTATCAACAGATATGGAAGAATCTCATTTTTCATACACTGTGCTTGATCCCACAGGATACATTTCATGTATTTTCTTTAAAAAAGAAAAAAAAAAAAATCTGAAAGATTGTGTAAGCAAAAAAAGGTAGTATGTACCTACTCTGATTTTCCTGTGCTATGATCTCAGAGCTTTACCTGACTGAGAATTTTTACTGTAGCATCCAAGGCCAAGTAAATTCTAATTCAATATTGTACGTTGGATCCACCATTCCATAATGTTGTTATAATCAATACTCTTCCATAGTTTTTGTAAGGCTGATTGTTTCTTGGAAATATTGTCTAAAAAGAATTCTGATGTTTTGTCCATTTTAATTGTTGAATGAATAACATATTGTATAATATACCTATGGAAATACTATGGTATAGTTTATTTCAACAGTTGAACCAATCAATACCAGCGTTCACTCTTTTTATGCCCACTGTCACTTCCAAGTCTCTCTCTCTTCATTGATGAGCGATTTTGAATCCGAGTCCTTATGATGACCAAAATACAAAGAAGTTCTTCATGCTTTTGTCTCTAATGGCATTGAAAAATGAATTTTAGAAGATCAGTTATAACCTGTTGTTTAAACAAAACTTGCAGATATCTATTCCTCCTTAAAGATTTAAGCACTTAGAGGAAGGAAAGTTAACTGAACTTGCTGAGAGCTTTGGTTGACTTTCCTGGGAAGTGAGAGTGAAATCCTGTGTGATGTAATTTTCTTCTTAGTACTTTGCATTAGTGGAGCCCTGCTCTTAATTGATGTATTTTATTATGTGAGTAGTTAATTCTCGTGGTAGATTAAACACAGTAACACCAATCATTACTGCTTGTTTTCTTTCTTCTGCTTTCTCAGCATTTCTGTCAAGTTCCTGTCTGTAAACAAAACAGTAAATTTCAGCCTGAATTTGTCAGATGAGGAATTATCATTATGCATTTATTCTCTAAATGTTGTCCTTGTTTTGGTGCTTTTTTTATATTCACAACTGTACCCTCTGACCTTCTGCAGGTGCCTGTCATATTCTCCAAGGTTCTTGGAATTTGGAAGAGAACATGGACAGCCAGATGAGAACTGTCTATTCCCCTATATTGAATACAGGGTTCAGTTAGAAATTCTAAGAATGTTAAAGAATATTACTGGCACCTGGAGAAGCCCAGAAGGTACAGTGGCCAAAATATTGTGATTATAAAATCAACCAAGATTAGGACAGCAGTTTGAATAAATCAATTTATAATAAATAAAAAAAACAGTAAATGATTTCCTAACCATAAATCTGGGATTGTTATAATTATTTAGGTAAAATCCCCTAATTAACTTTATTAAATCTGCACATTCAGGTGCCCCTCAAGCCAAATCCCCTATCAATTGACTTACTTTCAAGCATCCATCTTGGTATTTTAATATTACTGACTGAAATACCCACTCTTATCGGCAGGTGTAAATTGCTTTAAAACAATAAAGAATAGTAATCCTATAGATGGTAGGTGTAAATTGGTAATTTCAGTTTGAACAGCTTTAATAATTTTTGATATATCTTAATCCTATTGACGAGTGGTGTAAATTTGCGAATTCTGTCGGAACAATGTACATTACTATATATATCTTATCACCAAAAAATTTTTTTTTTTTTTTGAATTTGAAATTAGACTTACTGACCTTTCCAGATTGTGAAATTTCTTTTCATCAACCACTATTAAAATCAGTACACAAATTGGAAAGAAAATATCAACAATTTAATTCAGAGCAATAACGATATATTTTAAATTAGTGTATTTACATATCTTAAAGTTGTTTTTTTTTTTTTTTTTTATTGATTCTTTCCATTTTATATTTGTGCAACATTTTTAACATCAAGTGAGCAGAATTGTTAGGTTTATTGCAACTTCAATCGTATAATTTCATATAATGAATGAATGAGGTGGTAAATAGGTGATTGTTTTTTGGCAGTCTTTCAGTAAAGATTCTCATACTATTTCTAACTTTTCAAATCATTGGCAAAATTTGCTACTCAGGATCATGTGCATAAATTGTGTTTGCTTTCAAGAAAAAACTTCGTTTTGGGGCATAGAAATTATTCATATATATCTATTCATATCAGTTTATGTAGTAAAAAAACAATTGAATATTTCAATAATTAAAAAATTTTAAGAATCTATGTATTATAGAAATAATTCAAGTTTTTAAGAATTCATGTGTTTATTTCATGAAAATAACATAGATTTTTTAAAATTCTAATTGCACTAGTACAAGAGTGGGGTCCAAATGACTGGGAAAAAATGTGTACTCACCTTATATTTTGAAAAAAAAAAATTCTCTTTTACTCCCAGGAGTACCAACAGGAAATTTCATGGGGTTATGTTGAGTGGTTTCTACAGTATGTAGTCACATACAGACAGACTTATGGTGAATTAAGATTGATATAGCGTAAGACAAGATCCAACACTAGTGCATAATATTATCAACTGCCATTATGGCATATATATATCCCAGAACAAATTAAAAGAAAGAAATATTCACTCAGATTATAACTAGTGCTGGTGTCATTATATGCTTTTTATATGATAGTCACTTAATGATTGCATTAATTTATAATCTGAAAAAAATACAACAATACCTTGAATAGTGTGGTTTTGATGCAATACAGATTAGGTATTGCTGTACAAATCAATGTAACTGAATATAAGCTGAAAAACAAGTACATTTAGTTATAATAAGACCTTTAACCATGCGGTTTTGCACAGTACGCACAATTTGGGAACAAATTAACTGTGTCAATCAAGATATACCTGTATATGTGTCAAATGTTTGGTATTGGAGTTTTCTTTTAAAATGATTGAATACGGGTTGGAAAAATAATATGTAGGGTTCCTTTCCAAGAGGGGAATCTGTGCTGAGATTTGTTTTGTTTTCTTAGTAATCATTATTATAATTAGTCTGTTATTATTTTATTATTATATTTTTATATTGGTGTTCTCTTATAATCCTTTCATCTGAAGAAATGGAACTACATTCTTATTCATTTCTGTTAAAATGATTTCTTTGTTTCTTTCTTGAAAAAAAAAAGTTCCCAGAGCATGACCATAAGAGAAAATATTGTTTTTGTATTATTATCTAATTTTCATTATTTACTAGGAGAAAAAATACTCTTTATAAATATAATCCTTGTTTCTTCGAGATGGTATTTTTCTCTCTTGAGTTTAAGATTGTTTAATTCAAGTTTAATAAACTTCTCAACAAACAATCTTTGTTGCCAGTAAGTATTGCATTGTTTTTGAAAAAAAGTGCATATATTGCATATGTGGTTGCCATTGTCAGCATGGGTATTAAAAAACATTTAAAGAAACTAACGCCTAAAATGTCCTGAGATGGAGGTTGTTCTGCTGTTGTATCACTGCTTGTTCCTTTTTCTCTCCACACCTACTTTTCTCTTGAGTCTGTTGGTCTAAATGAAGAAAGGAAGCGACACTGATGGGTGACTGTGGACTACCATTCTTTTATGCTCTTCACTGTTCTCTCTATTATTGGCTCTGCATTTGTCTCTTGTATGTCATAAACAAATTTATATTGGGACAGTCTAGAGAGGATTTACAATCTGAATTGTAATCTTCTACGTGCACATATGGTTCCTTAACTATAGGAAAACCTTATATTTTTTTTTTTGATTTGGATTATTTTTTGTTATCTTAGGTCATATTTATGGATAGGAATTTCTGCTGATCAACATTTTTATTATTCAACATGTATATCTTTACATTATATAATGAGGATATTTTCCCAGAAAATGTCATTTATATCTTTTAAGTTTACCTTAGTCCAAACAGATCAGAAAGATGGATACACTATGCAGAAGTATAGATGGGACTAAGGTGAAAAAATAATTAGTTTTAATTGTTCCTCTGCTCTTTCAATAAAGAGCTTATCTTTTTTTTTTTTACTTCTTGTATATCTATAGAATTAGTAGAGATATATATATATATATATCAAATTTTCATGATACACTGCCTCCCAATATAATAGCCTGTTGAAATTTAAATGTATATGAATGACAATTTGGTGTGTTCATTTTTGCATACTTTTTGTATGAAGCCCATTGTACAATGATTTGCCTGAAATCCCAAATCAAGCAGAATGAAGTAAAAATTATGTTTAAGAAAGGTAAATTACACTGACCTGAAACAATTTATCCTTCTTGAATCTCATCTGATCATTTTTCAGCTCTTCTCAGAGGAAGCACCAGACATGGTTTTCTTTGTTTTGTATTATTTTTGTTATCTGTTGAGTACTGCAGAGTATTCATGATCTTCCTTATTTATATTATCGCAACAACTGTAGATCTTCATGGTTTATTTTATTTTATTTTTCTATTTTTTTTACGAAAGCATGGACCTACACCTTGGAACTCAGCTCTATAGATATTGGTTGAGCTGAGCCAACTTTGGTATTTGGTCACATGTATGGAACACTAACCTATCAACTCATAATAACAGGCTGGTGAGACTAATTTTGCTAACTCTAGCTTCATCACATTGGACTATACTAAATCATTGTATTTGATTTTTACCATGAATATTCACAGAAATGAAGGGTAGGGGTCTGCGTCTTATTTCAAATAATTTGTAAACAAGAATAGGATCGTCAGATTTTATTCTAACTGAACACTCCTACAAGATTTCAGTCTATTCTTGGGTCTAATTTTTGCTTTCACACAGCTTATGAATACAATTTTCACTTGACAGATGAAAATTCCTTCAATGTTTTCAAAAATGAAATCCCCTTGATATGTTCTAATGACTTTTTGGTATCAGACTATTGTATCATAAGATATCATTCATCTACAGTGTTCATATTAATGTCTAGTTCACTTTTTGACCACTTGACTCAACTTCCCCTCCTGGGGATGCTGTTGCTTGCATTATCTATAGATCTTATTAAAACTCACCAAAAGTCTGATTTGACAGCTGACCACAAAATCCACACCATATAACCCCATGAAATTTTCTGTGTGTACCAATGTTTTTTAGCAAATTGGTTTTTGCCCCCTGTTGTGATGGTCGATTGACAATAAAAATTCATGCCAAATTGGACACATTTTTTGGGCACATTTTTTCAGCTGAATTAACTGCCTGGTGTTTTGTTCAGTCTTGCAAATCATTTTGTCTTGAAACAGTTTCTTTGCGTCTTAATCATCATATTGATTTTTTTTTTTTGTGTCACATTTTTCATGTTGGGGTTTTTTTTCCTTTGTAGACAAATATATCTATTTTTAATGGGTCTGTGATTTAACTTGGACATTGATTAAGTGATGTTATTGTAGTTAACAGATTAATGCTTATGATAATATCAGTTATTAATAAACTACACAAGTGTTTTTAGAGATATCTGTTATCAGTTAACTATTTTGAAATTTGTTTTGCACTTGATTGAACTTTGTTTACAGAACAATTTTTTCAAGTTGGATCATTTATATTTTTCTCATAAATGTTTTTGTTATTTTGAAAAACAAACTACTGCTACCATAATATCATTTTTAATACTATTTTGAACATAAAACAAAGCACTATAATAAGTGATCATAAATTATATGTTATGTCAATTCATTCCCCCCCCCCATTTTTTTTTTCTTTTCTTTTTTTCTATTCTAGGTCTACATCACTTATATAAGTTCTCTCATGGAAGAGCTTTTTCTTTTATTAATTTTGTGGTTTCATGTAGCATATTTGCTGAAATAATTTTGCTTATTCATCTTGATTGTCTTCAAACATTTCTACTCTAGTGATGTTGTACTTATTTTTAAAACAATAGTGGAAAAAACAGAGAAATATTGTGTTGAATGAAAGTGATTTTTTGTTATTGCGAACCAAAGCTAGTATCTATTATTCTGAAGTGCAGGAGCCTAAAAAGAAAAAACGTATCAAGCTAGAAACTTGACTTGTTATGTTAGTTTAGGGTCAAATTCTAACTGCAATTTGACCTTGATGAATCAAAACATTTCAACTGCTCTCCCCTGAATGGTCAGTCCTTTATATCCTCTTAGTTGGGTTCCAGATCAGTCAAGTTCTCAGAGGCTAATGTTGTCAGAAGTTTGAAATGAGGAATTAATTGCAACAGAGGGCATATCATTTAGTGGCCTCTCTATTAGTCTACCCTAGACAAAAACTTTCATAACCAGTGGGAATTGATCTGTTAAATTTATTTTGTTACTTCCCACCAAGGGAACATACATAGATGAATGATAATGTACCATAATGATTATAAGTATCCAACGCATCAGTTCAAACCAACAGTCAAACCATCAAGTAAGTAATTAGAAGACAGTTCTTCCAAAGTTTCACTGATGGTGTGTGTGTATATATATTGTGTATATGTTAAGGAAACTTAGATGGTAATGGGCAGGTTAGGTTGCAAGAATTACAGACAACCGATGGATATCACAACTCACAACATGGATCCCCTGAGATCACATGTGGAACTGAAGCGGACAAAATATAAGATGGAGAGACAAACTAGATAAATTTAGAAAATACTGGCTCTGCAATGCCCATGATAGAGAAATTTGGCAGATCCTGGGGAAGGTCCATGTCCAACGACAGACATTGAAAGATTGATGATGATTGATTGTGTGTGTGTATATATATATATATATATATATATATATATATATATATATATATGTATATAACACATAATTGATGATAGTATCATCCACAAACAGCTGTTTCTTTGTATTACAACTCTTCAGTGTGGCTTTTGACTCAATATCCATTCTAGTACTGCTAAAAAGGGTTGAAACCTTCACTCTGGACCCATAGGCAGTTATGCCTAACTTACATAGAACTGGACAGTCAGTAGGAGCGAATCAAGTGATATATTTTCTTATGTATAATTCCTCATATGCCCAAGTGCTCCATTCCAGAGTTGGAAGAGTATTGCTTAGTCCCTTACAGAAGATGACTGCACCACCTCAGAGTACTCAACCCTATCAACCCTAAAGAAGGGAGCGTTAATTGTAATTAATAATTGTCATCCGCAGACAGCTGTTTTGTTGTATTACAACTTTTCAGTGTAGCTAAAGACTATCCAATATCCCTTCCTGTACCACAAGGTAGGGTTGAAACCTTTGCTTTAGACCCCGAGGCAGATGTTCTACCCCTGCCCCACACGGAACTGGACTGTCAGTAGGGCCGAATAAAGTAATGTATTTACTTTACACATAATCCCTCATCTCTCACTCTCTCTTTCTCTCATATATATATATATATATATATGTGTGTGTGTGTGTGTGTTTATTGTAGGTACTTGCTAAAAATGTATGAATATTTTTTCAATCGATGCTATGGTTATTACCATACCTGGAAGTTGATTAAACACTGTCATAAAATAGAATCTTAAATGTCGTCATAAGCATTAACCGACTTATCTGTTTTAATTACGCAAAATCAGCTTATGACATTATTGAATATTTTTCCCAAAATTTTATGATTATTTATGATGAGGCATTTTCTAAGCATAAGCATTTCATGCTTTTCATCCATTTGTATGATTTATGATATGTATGCAAATTATCTGTACACAATTTCATCAGGCCACAAAATGAATAACTCTGTTCAATAGATAGCTAGTCTCTCAAGCTGTGTATGTGCCTGATTAATATTGTCCCAGTTCAGGTTGGCAACCAATCTAGAAGAGACACAAATGATTCTGATTCTAAACCAGGTTGTGGAACTCCTTCAGGCTTGTTGGGTGCCAACTTTGACTTCCTTCCGGCAGCTCCTGCAACACGAATTGCTTTGCTTTTCTTCGGACCACATCAACAAGGTAGAGGGGAGGATTTTGTCAACTTGGCATCTCTGGATTGCCCTTACATTTCACTCAATCTCACGCTATGGAATTATCACTTCAGTGTTGTTCCATTGTCTTCTGAGACAGAAGGAAGCCTCCTCCTTTCACTCCAGTATTTTAAATGTTGATTCTCAAGGTAGTTGACACTACAGTCTTCCAACAGTATAGCTGTCAGATTTTGTAAATTCTGCAATACCTATGTATCTAACCATGTGTGTACATAGTTTGCTGGAAGACTAGTTTTGTGGAGCCTCTGTTGAGGATTGAACTGACCAGCTATGACATGCAAAATTATCGCTGTACTATGTGTCGAACACAGTGTCTTCAACAAAGCCCCGGTGCACCATTTATAAGTCTGGTCTCAACCTATATTTTGCTAGTTGAATTACTCAAGACCCAATTGTTAGGTGTATAGTTAACTAAAAGGCCAGAAAACTCTTCAGACTTTTTTTTTAAAAAACAAGCGTTCCTTTGTTTCCAGTTTTGTAGGCTTGTATTCTGAAAACTGATAGCCATTTATAGATCAATGAAATATAAATGTTATCTAGATTGATTTCAAGTAAATCACGTAATTTATACAACACCTTAATTGAAGAAAGACTTCAAGTTTTAAAATACGAATTTGAGCCTCTATCTGAAAGAAGTGTTCCTTTTAAACAAACATTTAATATGCTGAAATGACTTCAAGTGAAAAAGCAATCACGATTGATTTATGTGATGAAAACTCCAGTTTTCTCTTGACTGTATGTTTGGCTGAGTCATCGGAGGTTGGGATAATGGGAAGTACAGGAGACAGAGGTATAGGAGGAAAAGGAAGAGGGTGCTCGCTAGCACTAAAATGGCTCACTGCCAAAAAAAAAGTGCTGAATGCTATTTTTTGCTTTTTGCCTTTTTTGGTATAAGTGAAGCAAACTTGGAGTAAAAGAAACCTGTATAAGAAAAAAACATGAGTGTGCACACCCAAAAAAATAGCAGCCCATTTTCTAAAGAGGATCCCAAGAAGTATCAGAGTACCATATTCCCCAGTTTATCAGATTTGCGTTCTCTGCCTCAACTAGAAGTCCTGTATTATAGATGGTTCTGTATAAAAGGTCTGGATACATTGCAATCTGCAACAGTTCTAAAAAAGTTCTATTGTAAATCCTACTTTCCTATTTTTTTTATGAGCATTTAATTCGCCTGTTTTATTGGGGGCATCAGGCAACAACTTTTTGCCATTTATAGAGTGGCAAGGTGTGACATCATCAGGATAGGCCTGGTTCTGAACAGTAGTGATTTTATGTAAAGAAAATAATGATATATCCTTTCTCCATCATTGTTTTGGGTTGTTTTTTTTTTGTCTTTTCTGACTGCAATTTCACACAATTTGTCAATATAGTACAGCCTGTTTATACTGAATAAGATTTAATAAGATATAATCATTCTATTGATTCTTCAGTTCTTTTTTCAAAACTTTGCAAACTTCAAGCAACTTTAGTTAAGCTACTGTTGGGTTGTGGCGTGTTATAGAAAGGTCCTAAATTTTTTAAAAATCACACATGAATATTAAACCATAAATTCTTTACTTGCATAGTAAATGTTTTCATTTGCTATACAGAGGGTTTATGCAAGAAAAATGTCTGACACTTCAGTGATACTATTACTTAGTTTTCATTTTGATCCTTGTGCTGCGGCCATTAGATTACATTATTCTTTCTAAGTGTAAACGTAACTCTTCATAACACTATCGGTTTCATCATCATCATCATCATCATCAGTCTCTTAGCATCTGTTGTTTGATGTAGACCTTCCCCAAGATTCGCCAGACCTCTCTATCGTGGGCATCACGTAGACAGTACTTCCTTAAATTGACAGCCTTGCACCTGATCTGTAGGGATCCATATTGTAAGATGTAATTTCCAACAGTCGTTTGATATTCTTGCAACATGTTCAGCCCATTGCCATTTGAGTTTTCTAACAGTTTCTATGATGTCTCAAACTCCTGCCTTCAGTCTAATATACTATGCTGTCTAATGATCTCTCCATGTGAGATTGAGCACAATTATCTCATGTGCATGTTTGTCTGTTTGAGGATCAATCTATTGGGTAGGTTCCATGTTCAGCTTTGTATGTGACCCTCGGTAGGATGTATTGGTTATATACCCTTCTCTTTAGGACTAGTGGGATTTTCTTGTTTTCAAAAGCAAAACTTAGAATTGGAACACAAAGGAATTAAGATAGACTGGGAAAACCTAAGTAACCAAAAATTTGCTGATGATATCATCCCCCGTGCTAAGAACTTTAATGATCCCCAAATGTCAGACAAACTAAATGAAGTAAGCAAGAAAGTTGGCCTCAACATGAACTTCAGCAAAACAAGTTTTTGTTTATACAAATAATTTCTGTTTGGAAATTTTCTTCAATCTTTCTCCTTATTAATAACTGAAAGGTCATTACAATAAAATTGACTGGGAACTAGTTTTGGAAGTATAAATATGAAGGTATTTGAAAAAGTTTCAAATACCTTCATATTTATTTGTTGTTTATGTAATCAGGGTTATTATTTTAGAACTATAATTAAAGGTGATAATTTGCTGAACTTATTAACCTTGATCAGCCTGTTGTTCATAGAAGTTGAAGGCAGTATAGTACTGCGAGCTACTCTAATGTGCATTTGACTAAAACTTGATAACTTTCTGCATCAGCTCAGCCATCAATGCTTGGAGTTCGTGAGTGAAAAAACGAATGAAAAGTTGAAAGAATGAAAAAAATGGTTCTTGAGCTTTTCCGGGCCGTCCATGTTACCAACTCCCAACGGTTGGTACCCAGTCAAGTCATTGCTATGCCCCCCACCCCATGTAGCTATAAAATGGTCATCCATTATCAACCTTATGTGTGCATTCCTTGAAAACTATGCCATGAGATGATTTTTAAATATATGGAATGAAATTTCACAAACATAATCGTAGGTTTTTAAAGTACTATATATTAAGGGAAAAAATAGGAGTCCAAGAGACATCTGAGAATCCATCAGAAAACTGAAATGGCATTGTGTTGGTCATGTCACAAAAATGGCTGACTACTGATGGACATCACATCTCACAACATACATCCCCAGGGATCACATGCAAAACTGAGGCCAGCTGAAGTAATGATTCCATAACGCCCATGATAGAGAGATCTATGGTAGGTCTGTGTCCAACGACAAACAATGAAAGACTGATGGATTTTTAGATAGTTTTTCTTTCATTTTCATTTAGCTGCTTCTCATCTTCACTTTTCGGTCATTTTTACATTCTACTATAATTCATCATAGTCTATATAGAAAGCAGCAAATGTTGTTTATCCCTATGGAAAAATCCATGGATATATTTGAATTTCTGAGCTGTTTCTGATTGGATAGGCATTTAACGGTCTCAGCTCGTATTAGTCCGTAGACATTGCAGTTTTGTATTTGTTTCATATCTGCTCACACATTTCAAATAGTTTTGTTAGATTTTAGTTGATATTAAAGCTCAAGTTGAGATTAATTCAAGATGATTTTGAGTGTGGTCTGAACTTACCTAATCTCATAAAATAATAATAATGATCCAAATTATGTATGTTTGTTGGTTAGTTACCATGATACAGCAGAAATGGTATGATTTATATATATGTATAAACCCAGCTATGTACCTTTTTCTTCACACTTATGTTGACATTGATTAATGTTTATATGTGTATACTTACTGATATAACTAAATTATTTGCTTTTTGTTCATGCATATTTTTCAAGTAATATACATACGTGTGTATGTGTGTGTATATATATATATATATATATATATATATATATATATATATATATATATAAAGGTGAAAGAAAAGGATATTGTTCATGTGTTTATTAACATACACACAACCTAATTCAAAATGAATTGAGCATGGATATGATTAAATTTAAGAATGCCATTAACTTGTTTTCTACTTGAAGTATCCCTTGAACTGCCTTAGTTTTGAGTTTTGTACATTTTATACATTTCAGAGATGTTTTGTTTTTCTTTATCAATAGTGTCTCTCGCACATTGCTAGAATGAATACTGGTTGATATATTAGCTACCTGTTCGACGTGAAAAACAAAAATAAAACTCTCTCATTGATTATACATCTGTAAAAGGCAGTAGAATGTATCTGCTAAAATATTGTGGTAATAACAGCGGCAACACAAAGAATGGATTGAATTGTCCAAAGAAATCTGGGGTGTTCATTTTGTTTCAATTTTGATTTTTGCTATACAAAATTAGCAGCAGATACCTTTTTTATAGCTAAGTTTAACTTGTGTTACTTGCCTCTGGATAACCCTCCCCAATAACCTCATTGACCTTTGTCGTATGAGTTCACTTTTCATGTTTTTATTAAACTTGTTGGAAAAAGAGAACAGTTTAGTTTCTTAAATATGTAATTCTCATTTACTGATAACAAAAGTGTAGGAAAAAAACCCAAGTTTTATCAGTCTTGAGACACTTATCAAATTTTCTCCCATCAAGCATCGAGACTTTTTAGAAAAATCTTTATTTTTTGAATGTCATAAGCAATTATAGTAGCTACTTTTGCATTTCAGATATACATTGAAAAATTTAAGTGGGCAAATCTATCCTCTGCATTGTCATTTTTGGCATTGCTGGCTGACAAAAATTATGTACTCAAAGTATTGAAAATATTATTTTAATTATTGTATTCTCAAATATTATTTTTTTTAAACAGCATTTCATTTTGTTGTCATTGATAGAGGAACCTTTTGAACGGAGATTCATATCACTGAGGAATATAAATAACATCTTTTGAATCTTGTTGATTTTGTTGATATTATTTGTTTGTTGACTTTGCTAAGTTTGGCCCAAAACTACATTTATGAAACACCCTGTGAGGAACAACCCCAGTTGTTGTGAGACCAGAACAATAGTCATCAATCTATGAAGTTATTTTCAACACCCCCTTTGTTTTTCTTCATTTTTTTCACTAAGAGCCCTTTTCTTTTCTTTTTTTCTTCCAACCTCCCGCCTTGAGGGGTTTTTTTTGAGGGGGGGGGATTTGCAATGTAATTTTATGCCAACTTGATGCCTCGGCTTGTCTTCAGTAGCATTCACGTTTGCTTTGTTCTTTAAAATTCAGACTCTTTTAGTGATCATTACAAAAAGGCGAGAGAAATATCATATCCATTCATCACCCCTTTTTCCAATTATTTTATTGATTGCTCCCACCCCCACTCAAACACACAGCATTCTATCAAGAGACGTTTATCATATGACGGTTTCGATTGAGTGAATAACCAGACCTATTTTTGGAGGGGGGGGTTCTCCTCTTCATTTTCAACATTTTGGCAACAGTCAGCTATTGGCGAGGATCAGTTGAAACATACCTGCGAGTGTGCCAGAAAAATAGGATTAAACCAAACTGATTGTTATGACTTTGTTTTCAAACTGTCGCTTGTATCACTTTATATATATTGCTAACTGGTTCATTTTCTGATTTTCTCTTTACAGAACCAAACATCTTCTGTAATGAAACGTCATGCAAGTTTGATGGTGTGTGCACAACATTTGAAAATGGCGATAAACGATGTGTTTGCAATATCGACTGCAAAAATGATACAGGGTATGTATTTCCACGTTTTTTTCTTGTAGTCTGTATCAGAAGAAATTCAGGCTGGAAGACTTGTCTGTCCTGTCATCAGGTAAGACACAACAAACAAAAAGATGGATGTATTTGTTTTATCAAGATTTTATGGAAGATACAAAAATTTAATTTTACTTTTTACTAATTATCTATTTTCTCTGAACAAAACCAAAAATAGTGGTTGTATGATTTAGATTGTTACTATGTCTGGAAAATTTATTTCATTTGATAAATTTCATCTAGAGAAATGAAAATGAAAAATTAATGGAAATACAGGTACATCACCAATTTTCTGGCACCCTTGGCTCCAGAATCATGCTGGATTATCCGTCATTGACAGACCAACAGAGGTCACATAATATATCTTTAAATCTTTAAGACTTCTAGAAACTTGGGCTAAACAAATATTGAATTGAGTGATTGAATATAATAGATAATACAGTTTATCAATAAGTACATAAAAGATGCAGGTATATCAATTAAGGGTATATGTTTCACTTGACTTCTGTACCAAAACACTGCAATCAAGTTTTCTTAACACTTCTGCCTTTTCTTGCATTGATATGGACTTCTGCATTTTGCTTGGAAACCATTGATAGGGTAAATGTAAACAAATTAGGCTAGGAATATCACAAAATCAATGGAGCAGTTGCAATAACTGCCGTTGAGATCCATGAGAAATTCAGATGTCCAGATTAAAAGAGGTGCCTGACCATCTGCTGACAAAAAAATTGGTAGTGTGCATATATTAGATTTTTAAACTTATGTACTTTTTTTTAGACTTCTTTTATGATAAGTGATAAATATTTACTTCACTTCATGCCATTTTCTCTTAATTTTAAGATTTTATGAATTGTGTTATATTATATTGAAACTTATTTGAAATGATTTCCCGTTATGATATCATTAATGTATCACTTAGCTTAGACTACGTAAATAGAATAAACAATTAAAGAAAATGGGGTTGCTGCAGGAATCAAACCTGCAACTGATAGGGTAGCCGCTTTGATGTAGCATTGCTCTTACCATTAAGCTAAACAGCCACGAGTAATGCAAAGGCCCAAATAACTGTTTCAACTCCAAATTTTCATTTTGCTCATTCAAGGTCTATATCTGCTCTATTCATTTATTTCAACACGAAAGTTATGTTATTAAGAAATGGATACGTGATATATGAAGCAGCCTCATTTTCTTAAATTGTTTATTCTATTTACATTGTCAAGGCCAAGTGATACATTTACCTTGTAATAATGGGAGATCATTTCAAATAAGAGTTTCAAAATGATATAACACAATTTATAATCAGATATATATACATATGTGTGTGTGTGTATATATATATATATATATATATATATATATATATATATATATATATCACTGAAATTCTCACTCTAATCTTCTACTCTGTATGGGAAAGTCTTGCCTTGCCCTCATTTGCCTAATCATTCTGTTTGCTTCAAGACCTTGATTAACAACTATTTATGACCTGTTTCTTCTTAGTCTTCTCTTGACTGTCTCTTGTTGTCTACTAACAGGACATGCACTTTTTTCATTCCTGCTCTCAGACTTGTTCCCCTGTCTACTGTTATTTTTATTTTATTTTGCTCTGCCTGTTGACCAAACCTCACAATAAACAACACCCTCAACCCATCTACTCCTTAATTACTTGCCTTGTACTGTGCGATAACATAGTAATTGTTTGTTGACTGACAGCTGATTTACCATGATCTTTGTGTGTGGATATGTCTGTATGACCTTGAAAGGTTTCTTTTGTGAGTCTGTTTTCTCATGCTGGCCATAATCTTTATTTCACGTTAGTTGTGATGCTTTTCAAGTATGAGCCAGAGATTTCTGTCTGGAATATGCTAAAGCATTATTATTTGAAACAGTTATCAGTCGGTAAACAGTTTTGTTATTCTTAATTGTACAAAGTTTGCTGACTTCCTTGTTAACTGTTCATACATAGAGAAAACCTCTTATTGTGATAATTTTGGGACAGGCTCTCTAAGATAACAATAACTGGCTGATAACATTGACCAAAGGATATAAAAATTGGAACAGCTTATATTCATATAGATTTACATTTATTGTTATGTTTTTTAAATCAATTGTTATGCACAACTTTATAAAAATTTAATATGAAGTTCATTTTCAATTAAAACCAAAGTTGCGATTCATTTTAAGTAGTGTTGGAGACTGACTGATGTTGATAGTAATAACCCTTTGATAACATTGTAAATGACTTCCTCTGAAATTCTATGGGAGCAATAGATATGAAATCACTTCAAATACATAAATTACATCTTTGTGCTTATAAAAATCCCAGAAGAACAAAGCTTTTTCATAGTATTAACAAAAAGTGGAATTTGTCTGGGGTGTTGTTTTAAAGACATTCCTACTAGCCCCTAGACATTCAATAAACAAGTGGTGGGAAACTATTGGAGTACCTGCCCATAGAGCAGGTTTTCAGTTAGTTCCTGCAGAAGGCTGAAATGGGACTTTTGGCCCTAATAAAAGATCAAAACAGTTTAAGGGTTACCTTTTCATACTTCGGTCTACAAAACTATTTTGGCTACATAAGTGCCAAGCAGATAAATTTTTTTTCTTCAAGAATTATATGCAAGAAACCCTGAACTTATCTTGTGCTGGGATTCTCAAAAACTTGCTAAAAAAACAGCCGCAGAGCCTTATTAGTAACCACAGTGTGTGTGTGTGTGTACATATGAAATTTTTACGAGCGTTATTGACTTTCCCAAAATTGCTGAAAATCAAGTGTAGTACTACTCCAGTAAAATTGGAAAAAGACTTTGCACAAATTAGTCCAAAGAATTGGTTTATAGTTAGAAAAATGATATAAAAGAACACATCAAAAGTTCTCAAAAACCCGAGAAAAGTTTTTTTAGAAAAAATAACAACAAAATGGGATTAGCCTAATAGTGAAGTATGCAGGAGAGAGATATGTGCCTAAGACAAGATCCCTAACCTATACATGGGAGCGTAACAGGAACTCTCAGTGAACTTCAATGAAATTCTATGATGTCTGTCCATGCAATACTACCAAAAGTTCTCAATTGATTACAAAAAGTCAAATTCTTTTCAAATTATAGGAAGTGAAAATTATTAGTGAAGGAAGATGCAAAAAAGCATTTGCACAAACTTTTGAATCAACTATTTATACATTATTTGTGTTGTTGATTTCATAAGTGACTGACCCTTGGAGCAGGCTTTTTGGTGTTCGAATAAATTTACTTTTTATTCTTATAGGTAAGTTATTTATGACGGACCTTATTATTTTAAATATTTATTTCTATCTGGTCTCACCATTCCAGCATTTTGAGAATTATAAAGCTGACATACATTAGTGGATTTGGCCAAAGATTTTTTACCAAGAAAACATTTTAAAGGGCCCACTCAATTGTTTTTTCAATTCTTCATAGCTTTTAGCTGTTCAATTGAAAGACAAAACAGATTATATGATTTTACGTTATTCACAGAATCATTATTGTAATTTGTACATTTTACACTTGTAATCAACCTGTCAGTATCACTTCTTCATCATTATGTTGCTTATTTTCACATTAAGGTACATACAATTTGAAATTCAGTGCGTTTTATCAAGTGACCTACATGTTGCAGCTAGCTTTAGAGGATTGAAAATGAAATTGAAACAAGTTTAAATATAATTAACATACAATAACAATGAACAATCTCATGAAAAAAATTATCATTATATAAATAAGACACACTTCAATAAGCAAGGAAAAATGTGGAATAAATCTTTTTCCAAGTGAACATTTCCAAAGAATATTTTGCTGTCAAAGAAGGGACCAATCAGGAGATTTCCAGGTTGGCCATTCTGCCACTGCTGGCATAGATTACTTTTTATTATTGTTGTCTTTTATCTTTAGTCTGCTTTTTATTTTATTGAATTTTACAAGTAGATTGACTGCCCAGGCGACTGTCTTTTCATATAAATTCTGCATATACTTGATTTACTTTTATATAATGCCAGAAATTTAGTATAAAAAAGGGTAAAAAAAGTGAAGGTTAAATTATATTGGAGATCACATTGTACTCAAGTGATTGTCCTGCAGTGTTCTGTCATTCTTGCAACATGACCAGCCCATTGTCATTTTAGTTTTCTAATGGTCCCTGTGATACTTCTGACTCCTATTTGTTCTCCAATATACTGTGTTATGTGTCTTATGATCTCTCCAAATGATGTTGCGCATGATTTTCTCATTATCATGTTGCACACTACGCTAAATCTGGAGAGTAAAAATTCTTGGCTTTGAAATCATTAAATTTTAAAATCATTGGTAAATTTATTTTGAAGTGTCAATAACTATGCCTTAAAGGTTTAGAACATTTTCACCTGTGGTTGAATTTATCAACACTCAGCGGTATTGATAAATTCTGGACTTGATGGATGTGTACATACCTCTGAGATTTAGGCGTAAAAAGAGTGCCAGAAATGGTCTGAGTTAGGAAAGCTAGTGACAACTGAGAATGAGTAAGGCAGTAAAATTGTCACATAGCAACATTAGACTGAATAATTTAATGATTTAAGAAATCTCCTTCTGCTTTCATGTGTGTATGCATCAAGATAACTCTATAATTCACCTGTGTAAGAAGTTGATATCTGCCAGATATGTTAGTCTGTGCTCTGGACATAGCAGTGTCAAGTTTGAAGTCATTGGTTTTTCATACATGGAATTGCTCAATTTACAATAAAAAATCCTTCTGAAATGAACACATATTTTGTGACCATTTTGAAGTGTTGTGGATATGATGCAATCTGTACTTCTAATCATTTTGATTTCAAGTGGTGTAGGAATAGAATAGGAGAGAAAGAAAGAGAGAGAGGGATTATCAATTCACAAAAACATGATAGAATACAGAGAGAGATATTGTTTTCTGAGATATTGAGAAAAAAAATAGAGGAGAGTAAAAAAATGTTTATATTTTTTACAAAAGTGAAAAAGAGAGATTGTTTCTTCTATGATAGAGAGGGAAAAAGAGACAGGATGTTCTCCTCCATGCTCATAAGTATCTCTCCCCCCCCCCCCCGATATCTTTTTTTCTTTCAACTGTCTAAAGGATTTATCTCTTTCTTGATGGTAATTTATAAAAACTAGCTGAAATTGTATTTTGATTCCAACTTAATTTTGATTTTGAATTTGAAATGAAATTCAACAAAACTTTGAAATGTGTGAAAAGATTCAAAACAAACACTCAATCACAGTGTCTGTGCACGAATTTAACTTGAGTACCCCCCCCCCCTTTTCAGCATTTGTCCTTTTTAGTATTAAATCACTTTTTAAAATCAAATTATATGAAACGCTCTCTGATTTCCACCTATGTTATATATATTATATTAGTAATTTCCGTGACTATTATAGCAGGCTGCTCCATGCAGCATAACTTCCAGCCCCTTCTGAACACCAGTCATCAAGTGATTCACTGTAAAATGTCCGGTAGTGCTGACACTATTATACTTTTTTTTTTTTTTTCTTTTCAAAATCTAAAAACAACTTTTTAAAAAATTTAGTCTACTCTGTGGCCCCAATAATTTTCATTGGACTGGCAGAAGTGTATCAATTCCAACTTTGAGAAACCCTGGTTTACAAAACTCCATCAAATAGAAATTGAATAATGAAAAAATTAGTCAACTCTTTCACCTGATTTTGCTTGCTGGAAAATGGGGGGGGGGCATGTATATCTTTATGTCTCTGCTACTACTGCTAATATTTCATCAAAAAAAGCTTCTTTTTTTTTAATCCTCAGAAATATTTTTAGATGGTGTCTACAAGGTATACTCTTGTGCATCTAAAAAGTCCTAGGTCAAAAGGTCTGTCCAGTATCACTGACACAAGTTTTTTTTTTTTTTTTTTTTTTTTTTTAAATCTAAAATGAAAAGATTCCGGAAATCAAAATAGATGTTTTTTGAAGATGTTTACTAATGTGAGTTAGCGAGGTTCTAGGCCAAATGGTGAATCAGGTAGCGCTGACCCAAGATGGATTGTCCAAAAGTAAGAAAATTAATTGGGTTGGGGGTTCTAAAATAGAAAAAAAATTCAAACTGTTTTTGAAGATATTTTGTGGCGTACTCTTGCGAATTTCTGAAGTTCTGAAACAAATGCTGTGCGTGTCTGGTCGTTTCATTGAATGACTTATTGCCACCACACACACTGTCAGCCAACAACAGTTTTGCCAGGCAGACAACTTGTTGACAACCTTTTTGACAATGGGATGTTTTGCTGACTTGGCTTCTTACCAACTGGTGTTTCGTCAAATACTTTTTTTTTTGTTGTACTATTCAGAGGTTAAAAAACAAAACTGGAATTCCTGAAAAATAATTTAATTTTGCATCTCAAATAACAATGTATCGACTGAATAATCTGCTGTGTCCAGTAGCACTAACACTAGAATTGAAAGAGGCAAAGAAGACACCAGAAAATTCCATTAGGGGGAAATTTTTTTTTAATTCCCCAAATTAAAAAAAAAACGTTTTTTGATGTATAGTGGAGTACTCATGCAAATTAGCAAGATTCAAGGTTATATGGTGTGTCAGGTAGCGCTGATTGAGTCCAGTAATGCTAATGCAACAAAAACAACCAAGTAAAAAGGACTCCCCTGGCTTATTCAATCGGGTCGGTTATTGAAGCAAGAGACATTTCAGTGGATGCTATGTAGGGCTGCAATGATTTATCAATGTAGTTGACAAAAATCAATAACAAGAATAGTCAATGACAAATTTCATTGTAGACTATTCATTTGTGACGTCATCGCATGTTATTTTAACGACATGCCGCTGAAATTTTTAATGTTTATGCAAAAAGTAGAGATGAAAATTTCATATCACATTCAATTGCGACAAAGAGATTTCATTCATTGTAAAGAATTGTCTTATCTGAAAAATTTGTTGTGAAATTTGGTAATGAATGATAGTTTTCAGTTACTTATGAAGTATTGTAGATGATTTCATTTAAGGTCTTAGCGTAACCTTAATTTGTTATGAATGTTTCATATTACATTAGCACAAAGTTCCAATGCATAATAAAATACTTTGAGAATCAACTGAAATAAAAAGATTGCTTTTATCCAAATGGCACTCTTGATGACCCATACTTTTCATATATACTCTCAAATAATATTATTTGTTGATTTGCATACGGTTTGAAAATAAAACCATTCATATGGGTGAACACCCGATGGAAGTGACGCAAACAGTGAGTCCCGTCTGTTATACTCGCTGATCCCTCATCATTGAGTATGTTTTTTAGGTAACCTACATAAGTAAGCCCTGTTTCAGAAAATAAATAATGTGTGGTATAAAATAATACCAATTTACAATACACATATTACCCTATATAAAATAACTAATTACATGTATGACATGAGCAATATATTAAAATCATAGCTGAAAGCAAGGTGATGATCGCTCAACACTGCTGGGGTGCCATGTTAATATAACTGTTTTGTTCCTAAAATCCCTGAAACGGTTACATGGTAAACAACTGATGTTCCCAACAAAAGAAAATTTGCACATTGTACCATAACCAAGTATATGTAAAATAGGGGGGAAAAACACTGAAAGAAATTATACAAATTACAATGACATATATTGGGAAATGATTGACCAAGGTGAGACAAATTAAATTATTTTATATTGTTTGTGATTAATTGTTCATCTTTAGTAACATAATAACGTTCACTTTTCTTGATCTACTCCAGACATTACAAATCAAAAACATTTGGGTACTCGTGACTAATTGTGGCTCATTTTTTTGTGCTTTCGATTTGAAAGACCTTCTCTCTTTAGTTTTGAAAAAAGTTGATTTTGAATTCAGAGAAAAATCAACTTCAGCAATGTTGTTGTCTGAATCACTTTCAAAAAAGGACGCCATATTGTGGAACCTTGTGACGTCAAGTCATGTAATACAGAGTTAGATATTAATTTTTTCTGATCAATAACTCTGATATCTGTAGGATATAAAATAATTAAGATTCCAAATTAAGTTCTGTGGTAACAAAGAAATGGAATGTATTGTGAAAAATGCGTACTGAAATTTGTTTCAGTTGACCTTCAAGATTAGATTCTTTTTTCAATAAGATCTTCAATTCAAAGAGTACTTAGATGCTTTTTTGTTAATGAGAATTTTGGTTCCAATGGTTAAGGTTGAGAATTTATTGATATTTTTTTTAACTTCTATATGAGCAGTTTACCTATCCTTGGTTTGAAATGGTTAAAAACCTCCAGAATTTTTTTCATCTTTTGTATCAAGGGAGGCCTTATCAGCCACAAAGTTCAAGTTTTTTTTCAATGAAAGATATTTTGAATTAAGTATTGATCTTTTTATCTGAAATATCTGTCGCTAGATTTAAGAGCTGATAGCTTGATAAGAGCCATTGAGTGATAGTGCATTTCATGATCATTTAAAATAGTTGATGATTAATCATTTAAAATAGTCGATGACTAATTGACTATCAAAATAGTCTTTAGTTGTATTCCTAATGTTATTTCACCAAGATGGCTAAGTTATGTGGTTATACATATTGGGTTGCTATACCTATCTTTATTGGTTATAAAACAGTTCTACTTGAAGAAAACTGCAAACTAGCTTTACTTGTTCTCTCTCTGTTCAGTCTGAAAGTCTTCTTTCTCCTTCCGTTCTCTCAAAAACCATTCCCTCTCCTTCTATTCTGTTTTGCCCATTCCCTCTATTTATATTCTATTCATCATCATCTTCAGTTTTATGTTGTCCGTCATTGGACATTTTTATTTTTAACTTCAATGCTTATTTTCAATATTATTTAACTATATTCATGGTTTATACCATTTCAAAGCGTAAATAGCACTTTATTCAAGCTGAACATTTTCTTTTCACTATTTTTTGGGGTCTGTCAAATCAAGGATGGAAAAGAAGCAAATTTGAGCAATTTTGTTGTACAAGTTCTGAATGGGATGTAAAGCTGCAGAACTTGCTTGCGATATTAACCAAGTATTTGGCTGACAAATGCACAGCTCAACGTTGGTTCCCAAAATTTCAATAGAGAGACAATAGCCTTGAAGATTACAGTTGTGAATGTATGTCTGTGATTGACAACATTGAATTGTGGGTTATTATTGAGGCAGACCCACAAAAAACAACTGTAGTGATTTCATAGGAACTAAATATTGACCATTCAACAATTGTTGCCATTTGTACCAAATTGGAAAAGCAAAAATGCCTGACAAATGGGTGCCGTATGTGCTGAATGGAAATCAAAGAAATTTAGATCTCTAGCCCATTCCTTCTCTTACTTTCTGATCTTTTTTTGAAATTGGGATCTGATGACTTCAAGGATTTCATCAAATAATGTGTGGAGGTCTGCAGCAGCATTCTGTCTGAATTTGACATTGGTATGGCATCCATCATACAGCTATAAAAAAAAAACAATTATTATACTCAGATTTGTACTGTATATCAAAATTCAAATGAATGCAAGCCATTTCAAATATAATTTTTAAAGGTAAAAAATTGACTTTTATTGTAGTTAATTAATTAGACCAATAATTAAATGCTGAAAATGGGGGTCCACTAGGATATTTCCTTAATAGGAAGGCGCCTTGAGTTTTCAATGTTTCGAAACCACAGCTCTAGCCCATTCCTTCCTTTTCTGACCTCCGTTGCTGAATCAACCAAAGAATTAGTCAAATTTTTTCACTAACCTTAGACTTAATTTCCCATGTTGTACACCCTCTCACTTCAATCAGTATTAGCCTGTTATGATACATAAATAAGCCATTCCATTAATATACTTGAACATTACTTACTTGGCATTCCATGTTCAATATCCCAACCGCCCAACTACCTACTAATCAGGCTATTGGACCAGAGCCGAATGTTTTCCCCTTTCCCTGGTCCGTGTCCTTATCAATTCAATGATCTTTCACTCTGACAAGGACTATATCCATATTTATTGGTTTTTTGATTCAATATACAATACTCTTTTATCCCATTTTTATATTCGTGTGAACATATTCTTTAATTTTTGTTTTTCATTTTTGTAAAACTGTTTTGAATTACCATTTTTTCCGCTGGAATTGACCTATGTTATAACTAAAGACACAATTTCCAGTATAGTATCAATGAATCTAAGGATAGCTTGTGCTATCCTTAAATATTCTGATAATATTGTTCCAAATGATATACAAGATAAAATACTCATCATCAGTCTTTTGTCGTTAATCATTTCTCCAGGATTTGCTAGATCTCTCTAGTGTGGGCATCATGCAACCTATACTTTATTAACTTGTTTAGTTTGTCTTGCCATCTTGTATTCTGCTGGCCTCCGTTTCATATTTGATCTCTGGGGATCCATGTTGAGAGTCGGGATTTCCAACTATTATCTGCCATTCTTGCAACACGACCAGCTATTTGAGTTTCCTAATAGATTCCATGATGGTTTGGACTACTGTTTTATCCAAATTATATTGTGCTGTCTGGTGATGTTGAGCATGATTTTTCATGTGCACATTTCATGTTTTTTTTCATTTGTGAATCCAAGTATTTTTCCTCTCCACCTTTCAAAAGCTGATTCTATTATTCGATAAATTTGGCATAGACACTATGAAAATATCTAATGATTTTTTTAAAAAATCTCATTTGAACATTTTACATAATTTAAACTCTCTGGTTATCTGTAATTAAGACCTTTTGTGAAGAGTTTTCCTCAATTTCAAGTAGTTTTGAAATCTCTAGTTAGCCTGTCAAAATGTGGCCAAGATTTTTATCACATAATTGCCAGTCCTGGCACTCACATTTTGGAATATCGATTTCTACATCCTTATTCATGGTTAGAGATTCTACTATTTATTTATAATTAATATATATATATATATATATATATATATATATATATATAAAGCCAGTTCTTGTTGCTGTACTGCACAGAACACATTGCACTACGTTTTCCTTCATTTAGTTCGTTTAGTTTCTCCTATACATGAAGTGTAGAATAGTTTTTTTTTTATTGTTTTCCAGGAATAAACTGCTCCCTCCAGGAATACATCTATGTGTAAAAGCCAGAATCCATTTCTTTGTAATGCATCACGTTATGTTTTTATTCATATCTGAGAGGTTAGACTAGATAGGCCTTTCATATTTTGCATACGTAAGCCCAAAAGATATTGATATATATGTGTTGCTCATCTCACTTGAGTAGGTTCTAAAAACGTCACAAATTTCAGCAATAGTCACTGTTTTTGATTCAGTATTTTATCTTGTCAAATTTTTCATCCAAAATTACTTTGGTTATAAATGATTGATTGATGTCTGCCAGCAGATAAATTTTAACTCCAGAAATAAAAATCCTTGAAAATTAAAATAGCCGTTATAGAGAGAGGATTTGACAGAAATTAGTCAATTTGCTAATTGCTCAACTGGTGTCTGTTACCTGTCAATTCAGTTTGAAGTTCAAGTGGGTGTTGAGTCACTTTTCCATACCCATAACTGATGAAAGCCTGCTTTAATTCATGAGCGTCTGATGGGTCAGCTGAAGAATGGATAACCAAAAATGACAAATACTTGATATTACCCTTGAGGGCTACATGAAAGCACCTTAATGTAGCAGGTGGCTTTAAACACTTTCTGTTTTTGTTTTTTCTGATTTGAGTTAACATTTTTCATTTCAATCAATTATTCCCAAATATCTGTAAATGTAATTTATGTAAGCTTTTCAATAGGTTTTATGTTTTACACAATTAGATATTATGGTACTCTGTATGAATTTTTTTTGTCAGGATCATTGGTAGTTTACTATGTAACCATTTTGTGGACTTGAAAACAAAACAGTTTACATAGCTCCCCAGCTGTGTTGTTCAAACACCGTCTCCCCATAAGCTATGATTCAACTTGTTTTTTTTCAGGGCCGTGTCATTTATTCATATATATATATATGATGGCTGCAACAATACATTTTTCCACACGTACAAACACACACATACACATATATATATATATATATATATATATATATATATATAACGATAATGCATGATGAGCTCTAGTAAAAAAAATCAACCTTCAAAGGGAAAGTGTAAAAAAAAAAAACATCATCAGAATATGAGATTAGGAGAAAGCACTTTTTAGGAAAGTTTATTTTATCAAAATATGAGCTCTGATGGAAAATCCTCTTCCAAAAAGATGTATTTGAATAAATACTAGAGAAATGTTTATGAAGTTAAAAAGTATGTTTCGAAAGAATAAATGTCTTGTTCTATTGATGATAACAAAACTGATTAGTTACCATCAACTATCTGCATTTTAATTCTTCATTTCAAATGTATTCTGAAGATGAAGACAAAAAAATTATCATGTTGACTTCTTTTTTTAAATGAATTTAATCAATTCAAAACATTCTCTTTTAAAATATTGCATTCTTTAAAATACAAGCATGGTAAATGTGAAGTTTTTTTTGTGTATTAACTGTATTTTCTAAACTTGGAAATAAAATAAAAAATACTGTCTTAGAGTCCGCAGCAGTGTTCCTCTCTGAACTCAATATTGCAAATTGTTTAGCAGAGAAACAATATCTTCCATCTCACAGCTATCAGAAACATAATTGTACACAGACTTCTCATGTATCAGAATCTAAATAAATGTTATCAATTTTAAATGAATGATCTTAAAAAGGTCAAAGATTAATTTTTATTGTAGTTCATTAACTAATCTGAAAACTGAATGCTTAAAATAGGGTCCATGTGCTTTCGAAGTTATGAAACCACTGTTTTAAGTACTGTCAAATGTACAAATGTCCAAAAGAAACAAGTTGATCCACAGAATATATAACTGGCAACATCACACCCTTTTCCTCACCACCACTTCCACGCTGATATAGGATTGTACTGAATACTGCAGAAATTTTTAGCTCTCACTGCCAACACATGGTTAGGCCAAGTTTGCTACTTGCTTTAGAATTATAAATAAGATCTCAAAACAGTCAATACTAAGATGTAATTTATTAAAAAAAATCCGTTCTTTTAGATGAGCTAAAAAATCATTAGTATTGTTGAAGAAGTTTTGTGTACTGATTATTGCCAAAGTCAGAATTGCAATGCATCAATGAAAAGTTTCATATCTCTATCTGCACTCATAATTTTTTCACTGTCATTTCTTTCATTCTTTCTTTCCCTCACTTTTTCTTCTACCTCTCCTCTCTCTATTGATTTTTCTTGGTTTATTTCTTCTAATTTATGTGTGTGCACATATATGCTCACACACACACACTGAAAAAAAACAGATTTGATATACTCATAAACTTATAATCCATCTATAACTTGGGCTTAGCTTAACCTGACACTAGATCAAATTAATAGGGCACTACATTAACAAATTGTCTATAAGACTTCTGTGGAACAGAGGTGAGCCAGCTAATCTTGTTATAAGCCTTACCAATACATCATTCAAGTTCTCTCAAAGGTGCACTCTCTTATCAGAGAATCATATTTGCACAAATAATCAAACACCTGGGGACACTTACTATGCTTGCAAACCAATTTGCTAGTGTTATGAATTCAATCTTCACAGATACACCACTGTTGTGTTCTTGTACTAGATTAAGCTAAGCTTCGTAAATAATCATAGACAGACACCTAACTTATGGATACTGAAAATTAGTTATAAGATGCTGCTGATGCAAAGCATTAAGCTTTCTTTATTGCAATGACTTGTCTTTTACTAAATCCACCTACATGAAATAATTCTTATATAATATTCTCAACCTTTATTATATAATTTATGTGCAAAGCGGATGCTTTTTCTGTTGTGTGATGTTAATTTTATAGTAAGAACGGTTTGTGCATGAAAACGTCAATTTATTGTGATGATATCTCCGAAACATGCACACAGGTTTGCAAATAAACAAAATTCTATGAATTGTTTCCTATTTCTAAAATCATAAATGGAGTGTATGGGGTGTTAACCGAAAGTTGGATTAATCTGTTCAACTGTCAAGTTACCCAACATTTCTTGTGTCTTGATGGTGGACTTTTCACAAATCTCTCAGAATCATTTCACCAGAAAAAAAGAACTTTATTTTATACCTTTTTCTTCCTTTGAGGAAACATTTGTGCTTTAAGAAATGAGAAGAATTAATGCAAGTCTTACTGACAGAATGAGGCTGTAACAGCTGAGGAAGACAAATAATTCATCGAAATGTATACTGAAAAAAAAACAAAGAATGATTTTCAAAATTTGTCATTGATTTAAATCTTGTCGGGTAATATTATTTAAAAAATTTTTATATATATACATATATATATATATATATATATATATATAATTTTTTTTATGTTAGTGATACATTAACCCTGTAATGACTGGAGATTATTTCAAATTAGTGTTTTTATATAACGTAATTTATAATCATGTATATAACATTTGTATATTCAGTTATAGACAGCTAAACCCATTGATTTACTAAGATCTTCGGGGTAGAACTCATGAACAAAGGCTGATGAATTTGAGGGTTTGAAGTAGGATGTTACTATGAATTGACATGGCTTTTAGATTTTCCGTTTTGGTCTGTCCTGAGGTTACATTGTCTTGGGCAGCTATTCTGAATAAGGTCCATGTGACCAATTTTCTCTTTTGAAGGTGGCCGTAGACTAAAATAATATCAAACGAGTCTCTGTCTATCTATTTGTGTTGTAGCTTTGTTTGGCAGGGATCCCTGAAACCTGAGCAGAGCTCTCAGGGATCTTGCCCCCCCTCCCCAAAGAGAAGGAGTTGAGAATGGGTAGTCTTGAGAAGGGAGTAGAAATTCTTTGTTTCAAGCAATGTCATTGTTGCTTTGGAATTTATTCTCTGCAGTGGGTTAAACATGTCTACCTCTCCATAAAATGTCACAACCTAAGAGACTTTCTACTACTTTCTTATCTAGGCTATTTTTTCCTACAGTCAGAACTTCAAAAACTTCTTTCTTCTCAAGGTCTTCACTATCAATGGATTACTTCCTATTGTCGTGATTGTCTTATTCCATCCAAGTAACTTCTGCAACTACTGGGTTTGTACTTATACTTAAGCACTGTACCAAGGAACCATTCTAATTTCTCACACACACATATATATATATATACGTATGTAACACTTCTCTATGAGCACATAGATACTACACTCTGATCCTCGTTAGCAGTTTGAGGAATGATACTTTGATCTTAGACACAGCACAGATACTCTGATCCTAGGCAGAAGTGACAATCCATCCATCCATGCATGAATGATTCCGTCATTTATTTTTACAGCCACTGGGCTAGTATGAAAATAATCCATTTTGTTGATGCTGGCTGGCTCTCATCAAAATGCATTGAAACATGCCCATGAAATAACAAAAAATTTGAGATGTTACACTTAACTGTTGAGTTTTTCTTTACTCTTTCTAATTGTCATTTTCATCAACATTCAGTCAGATCACTTCATATCCACAATATAAGCATATATATGTAAACAAGAATTACAAGGATATATACGTGGTGAATGTCGACATTTTGTGCATAATACACTCGAGTGCATTAGACATGAAATGTTAACATTCACCAGGTATATACTTGTAATTCTTATTTTTATAAATTAATAGCTCTATTTAATGTGTTAGATATTAAGCACTGTTTAAATCTCAACAGTAAATAAAATCAGTTTTTTTATTTCTTCCTTTCTGTATTAAAAATTGAAGTATACATTATGGACTATATATAGTAGGTTTTGACGCTGGGTACCTGTTCACTCATAGAACTTTTGTTATTGCGCTTAAAAGGGGTAGAAGCTGTGAATCACTTTTGTTATCTTGTGAGGAAATGGTACTTAAAATGTCTGCTGGAATTTTTGTACATTGCAGATACAAATCTCAAATTGCATGCTCTACTTTGAGAATGTTTCAAGTTTCTTGCATCATTCATTCGGGAGTTTTGCTGCTGATACATGCATTATTAGTTAATGGACACTGCCATTATTTTTTTATATTGTAGAAACAGATGACTGCATAATAACACTGGAATGCTGACTTTATGGCGATAATAGCTTGAAGTGGTGGCATTAGTTGTAATGATTGGTATTAGAATCGAAATAGTTTCTAGATTAAATCTAATATTTCTTCCTCCTCTTTGGTATTCATTCTCCGTAGCAAGAACATTAATTAATGAATTGCTAATTATTTTGCTTTCAAATCGAAAAGTTGATGATTTTATAGCTGATCGAAAAGTACTTTTGTCACCTGAGAAGAAGTTACATTTGAAAAATTTTTTAAATGCAAAAACTAGATTTTTAAAAATTACTGTAAAATCAACTACCCTATTTTATGGCATATAAGTCACAACTTATGTTGTCATGCATATCAAGTTCTGATCCCGCATAGCCTAATGATTTTGAGTAGGCTTCAGATAGGTAACCTCTGTCTAGCCCATCTCCAGAATGAAAATGTTACTGTTTAACCCTTTTACCGCTCGATTTATTTTTCATACTGACTGTTTATTAACCCTATCGTTGGTCACAATAAAGACTTAAGCAATTGTCAGTTTGTTTTATTTGTCGTACATTTCTACTGTGAATGTTGACTTGTGATACTTTTCAAAGCACCCATCGCTACACAACCCAACTCCTTATTCCAACACCATGTACCTATTCTGGTGCCTTTGTGATCGTTTTAGTTTGGTATAATATGCAGTCTTGGATCACCAATATTGGGCCTGCCTACCCTTTTGCACTATTCCTCATACCCACCAATAAGACTTCCTATAACTGATATGATGAATTCAAAATGAGTCAAAGGAGTTCCCTGTAAGTTTGGATCTTCTCGTAAAGGATGGAGGCATTGCTTAGTGTTTTATCGAACAAGTGAAACAAACTTTCTCCAACATTTTACATTTACATTTACTTATAAGCTCATATGTATACTGATTGGTCATCTGATCTGATTTATCCAGCCTACCCATACCAGTATTCTAAGCAATAACAACATTGGGAACATTCTTCTTTACTTTCTGGTAATTATCCTTTCAACTCTAATAGCAATGGTAGAGAATAGACTCACCTGTTTTTTGTCGAACGTGTTTACTGTTAAGAGTTGCCCTTTATACTGGCAAACCATATCACCCTTCTGTTCCAGCCCTTTACTCCAACTAACTAAAACACCCTTCTGTCGGTGTTTTCTTGATAGCATCAGATAGTTCAACACAGACCCACATAGATTTGCTTACTGAGCATATATTCACAGTAGAATGCTTGTGTAATGATTATTTACTACAGGGGGGGGGGTCCCCACCATGATTTTCTAGCAACTTATCACATACATCAAATGGCTGACCATGCTTGGTGATGTTAAGTTTCATATATATATATATATATATATATATATATATATATATATATATATATATTATAACCAGTATCAGAACTGGCGAAGAAATATTCTTTGGCTCCCCACTGATGGTTTTTTTATGTGAATGTATTTTATAAATGTGTCTCTGCCTTTGAAACCAACAATTGATTCATCAATAAAAATGACAGGCTCTAAATCATATTCTCTTAGTTAGGAACTGTTCAAAAAATCCAGAATAGGACAGAATTTGAACCGAGGATCACAGTCTTGGCTCTCTTATTCTGGTTCATTAGCACTATCAGAACAGTGTTTGACATGAACAATGTTCTCCAAAGTCTGGAGTTTCATTACATACCTAAACAATAGTATCTTGAGAGAAATTGGTCATATTCCAGTAATCCACAATGCTGAGTTTTTAAACAAGTCCCATATTGAAATACAGTCCATAAAAGGTACACATTTGCAGTACAGCTATCATGTTCCATTTATGATATTGTGAATGCCCCTGCTCTACAACATCATTTGCCAAACTACAGCTGTGATATTTATTAGTCTTATCAACTATCAGATCCCAAAGTGACTATCCGTCAAGAGTATGATTCTGAAAAAATATCTCAAAATACTCGACAAGGTGTGTGTGCCTTGTGGAAGATTCCAGGTCAGATCTGTGTGTGATGTAAAGTCATCCAAATTTGTGGGCTGATCTTGCTGCAAATGCCTTGTAGTTTCCCCTAAGTTATGATAATTCTCAACATCACTCTGTTCAATGTCATCTAATTCATGTGTTGATTTTTCATTGTCATAGTGAAGATCTTTTCTGGATCACTGCCAGAGCCTGCAGGAAGGGAAAATATTACGAGTGTTCAAACAAACAAGTTATTGAATTCGTAGGGGAAGAAACAATATAATCGATAATCAAATCTACGAATTATGAGTGAAGGTATGAAAGGGTTATCGAATCATTAAGGGAAGAAATTTCATTGTAATTTCTCAGTTGTTTTCGCTTGATAACTTTCATTCGGGTGAGTTGAAATGCCTCAGAACGCACACTAGCAGGTGGAGTAAACATGTCATATATACAATATTTTGATTGTAAATTCATCATAGTCATTAATCTATATCCAATGATGGACGCTTTCCCCAAGATTCGCTAGATCTCTCTATCATGGGCATCACAGAGCCAGTACTTCCTGAATTTATTTAGCTGGTCAGGCCATCTTACTTTCTGTCAGCCACAGCCTCGCATCTGATCTCTGGGGATCCATGTTGTGACTTGTGATGTCCAGTGTTGTCTGCCATTTTTGCAACTTATCCAGCCCATTGCTATTTGAGTTTTCTGACAGTTTTTATGTCTCGGATTCTTATCTTCTGTCTATATTGTACTGTCTTATGATCTCTTCATGTGAGGTTAAGCATGATTCTCTCATGTCCACGATGCATTGTTCACAGATCAATCTTTTGGTTAGGTTCCATGTTTCAGCTGTGACTATTGGTAGGATACATTGGATGTCTACCCTTTTTTTTCAGGACTAGTTGGATTTTCTGGTTTTGAAAGTCGAGCTTGCTCTACCAAAATCTTGCTTACCTTGTGTGATTCTTTACTTCATTTCTTTTTCTTTTGATGATTTCATGGAGACTCGTTATCCTAGGAGGATGTAGTGGTCTATTGTCTCTGGCTCTGCATGTTTGTTAAACATGAAATTTGTTTTTTACTCCCTAAAAAACCCTGTTTTCCCCTGATAAATGAAAGTATGCATTCTTATTTTACTTTTCTCAACCAGTATAAAGAAATAATTTGGGGAAAATGGGGGGGGGGCAAGCAACAATGAGCTGTCAACATCCATCAGCAAAATTTTGCCATTAGACTCATTTAAATTAAACTGCCTGATTCTATGTTCTTATCATTAATGAAAATCTGTTCTGTCTTTTTTTTTTTTTTTTAAACAAATTTTTGGACTTTCTTATCTAGCAAAAACAAGAAGAAATTTGAACAAAATATTTCAATTTTTTTTTCTCAAAAGTCACTGTGAGTAGCTTCCCTTTATTTATGGGAATCAAAAGCAAATAATTGAGCCTGTGAAGTTGAAGTCCACAAAATTGGAGTGACAACTGTATTGGGTTGTTAAGTATGATGTGTTGCTTTTTGAGTGGTAAAATGGAAGATATGAGCTGCAAAAACTGTGAATATTTAATCTAAATATAACTTATTTGAAGCAATAACCTTATTCCAATGATCCCTCAATGATAATGTACCATTTCTATAAAGATCTTCTGATTTAGTGGTCACTAATTCAGTAGAAACACAAATTACAGCTTCCTATTATTGAAGTTTTTATTATGCAAGTACAAGATGCTTGAAAGGATAATCTGTAGGAAAAATGTCAAGTGAATATGATGCAAGATTTCATATCCCAATTCTGTGAGCCTGGACAGTCGGCTGGGACATATGGAGTCTCGTCACTGTCATAAAGCATAATCTTTAGTTCATGTAGAAACAATTTTTTGGGTTTTTTTTTTTACCTTTTTTATTGCCTTTAAGTGATGAGATTGCTGTAAAATCCTACAGTCATCAGAAAGTGCCTGTCCCGGTGTTCATGGGTTTTGCAGCAATGTTGTCAATAATTCTTCATCATAGAGAACATGTTAAGGCCTCCCTCAAGGTTCATTGTTGGTATCCATAATTCCAAACCTAAACGTATTTAACCAATACTGAACAGTTTGCACTGTAGTAATGTGTTCACTCCAAATGTTCTGTTGATGTTATCAGCAACTTGAGCTGCATTATATCCTAATTTAAAATTCTACTTGATTGTTGTCCAACTTCTAGAGAAGATACCATTGCTGTTAATGGTCACAAAACCTCCAATAATGATGAATTATATTCCTATTTACATTGAGTCTGCCAAAAAATATGCAATTACATTTGTGAATCTTTCACTTTTGAGCATTTTTCTCTTTAATGTAAAAAAACAAAACAAAGTACATTTCATGTGTAAAAACCTAGAAGAAAGAGTAAGAATCAAAAAAAGGAATAGATTATCCACACCCACCCAATAGCATTTTTATAACCCCCCCCCCCAAAAAAAATACATGGAAATAGACGTTCTATTTCCCTCACTCCAGACCCTTAGAGTTATGTAATACTTGGAGATTATTTTTTTTCTCTCGAAAATTTCTAAATTACAATTACTTTTGTTAGAAATGACATTATATATTTACCTTTTCTACTAGTTTCCTGAACGTATATTTAGAAAAGACATTAGCATATTGAAGCCTCAGAGATACCTTTTTTAAAAAAAAAAAAAAAAAAAAAAATGTATCATTTTGATTAAACTCTCTCTGTATGTTTTACTCTCCAATTCTGAATGTTTATGCATTTCTCGCCTTTCCCCTTTTCACCTGCTGTTTCTTGTTGCTCTATATACAAAATATCCACTGCCCTGTTTTTCTCATCTCGACTCCCCTTCTTCTATGCTTCATTTTAACATGTAGAGATGAACTGACAGAACACCTAATAGTAATAATAGCTACTTTATTTTGTTTATTTTTTCAGACCACCTGTTTGTGGTACAGATCGCCAGGTGTATCAAAATGAGTGTTTATTGAAGAATGAATCTTGTAGACGTCAAGAAGCTGTTAACCAAACTAATATGGATTACTGCAAGTGTGAGTAATTTTTTTAAAAAGTTTCTTTAAATGCAGGCACTTTTCTTTTTTCTTCAACGGATGTTTTTTCTCCAGTTATCACCTACTTAGCTCTTACCTTCACAAAAAATATTTTTTTTAAAAATGAACAACTTCAATAACATCAAATGCTGGAGTGGCAATTGTAACTATTTTATGGCAATAACTTAGGCAAAAGATATTCAGAAGAAGTTTAAAGTGCTTTTTATTTCCTTTGTGATTGTAAAGTCAAGATTAAGATAAATTCTTTCTTTCTTTAATGTTTAATATATGAATAAATATAGATATATCATGTATAAATATATTATGTTTATTCTTATATTAAACATATTTTCTTTTGTAATCAAATACTGATTACCTACAAGTGTCTTCAAAGAAAGATAAAAAATATACTATCTGTGAACACAGTTGACACAGAAGTGGATCCAGGATTTTGAGGGGGGGGGGATTTTTTTTAAAGTATTTGTTTTTTCACTCAACCTGTCTAATTAGACAATGGATATAACAATTTTTTTTTTTGTTTTTAAGCTTAATTAATGATTACTTGAAATAATTTGAGCTTTTTATTTATGAAATTTCTGTTCCTAGATATTTGAAAAAAATATTTTGTGCTGTGCTGAGCAGGGTTTGTGAGGTCCAGACCCTATGGAGCCCCCCCCCCTCCAATCCACACCTGAGATGTTTGTATATGTAATGAATTGAGACTAGTATGTAAATGATATAATAAATACTTCTAGGTAATGAACAAGATGTGATAAATTAAAGTTTATTAAGTTTTACTAACCAGACTTTCTTGTTAATCGATATATTGCTTACTTAGAAGCAAGAAGCAAGTTTTTCAGAGGTATTTTTTTCTTTCATGTTTTTCAAGATTATCAGATGGATAAGATGTTTAATTTTATTTCTTTTGAAAGCAGAATGAATTAGATATGCAGCCACTTTCAAGCTATCTACAATAATGTGGGTAATTCCTAAATAAGTGACTATGTTTTTCCTTGATCAACCAGTTTTATTATTTGAATGAAAGTACTGACTGTCATGCCAGATTGACATTTTATAGGTCTTAGGGCTTCTGGTGCTGTGAGGACACCTGTAATATTTTCAAAATGAAAAAAGGTTGAAGAAAATGTTTTTCTTCTTCTACATGGCTTACAATGATTCAAGTTCAAACTTTTTCTTGACATAATTTCATGGAAACAAATTCCTCCTAAGCATCAGTAAATAGTAAATTCTTGAAAACATAGTTTTTAATTGCCAAAATAGCTTGTCAGTTGAATTATTCTTCTGCCACTGTAAATCTGAATACATTCTTTAAATGTTTTATCTTTGAGAAATCTCTAGTTGCATTATTTATCATTAATCACAAGTAAATCGATAGTGCTATTTTAACATTGGGTAATGAAGAAGATGATATATTCTGACCGGCACACTGAGAAGCATATAACATGCACAACCTCACTTGGAGAGATCAAAAGACAGCACAAGATATTTTGGGGAAAAAACAGGAGTCTAAGACCTCATAGAATCCATTAGAAAACTCTGTTAATGTTGCATGAATGGCAGACAACCGATGGATATCACAACTCACAACATGGATCCTCCAGACAACACATGCAAAACCAAGGCCAGCAGAATACAAGATGGAGAGACAAACTAGACAAGCTCAGAAAGTATTGGCTCCGTGATGCCCATGATAAAGAGGTGTGGTAAATTCTAGGGTAGGTCTATGTTCAACGACAGACGATGATAGCCTGATGAGGGTGAAGATATCAGCTTTGGGGAGAATGCTTTGCAGGGTTCAAACCAATAAAACTATTATTCATATTATGAAATATGTATAAACCATATGATATATATGTATATAGTACAGTATTTTCTTTTGCCATAGTATGTTGACTACAAATAAATTTATTGTATGTTGATTAAATCCCTTTCTTTAAATAAATGATTTAGAGTGCTTGTACCTGAATGTCGCATTCTAAAGTACTCAACCCTGCAACTGGCTGATCCCTGGGCTGCAGCTCTTGAAGCCCATGCCTTAGCCTGGCACTGACTGGCTGATCTGCATAACAATAATAATAATGATATAAAACAATGGAAATTTTATCATCCTATGGAAAAACAAAACACATACACACTTTTTCAGAGTTACATTGAAACATGTGAAGGCCAAGAGCTTAGTTTAAATTTTCAATTTGATACCTTATAGCTCTACCTAAATTCAGTAAGGTAAACCTTTTTGCCATTATTCAATGTCTTATTTCTTTGCTGAAACAGAACTAAACACAAGAATTTAGACATGATCGAGATGAGTAAGATATTAAATGTTTTGTCCTAGAGAATCACATTTTATAAGTTTTAACATTGGAAAAAATTGTCTATGTACATATGAAATGATTATGTAACATTCATGCCACGTCTTCATCTCTTTGTTTTGATATATCAAGCTTTTGTTGTTTACAATTTTTAATACCTGGTAGTAGGTTTATTGAAACTCCTTTCTCTATTCGGAATAAAATATTTAATGTATCTGTCTTTGAAAAATAAGAGATGGATCTGTTTGAAAATATAATTTTTAGATTGAGGTGATTGTATTAGATATTGAAATCTATGATCAATAAGTCTCTATGTATTCTTTCCAAAAACTGAACAGAAGGTAGTCACTTTTTGCATGAAAGTATGACAGTTCGAAATTTGATTCTAATTGTGCTGACCCATATTCAATATATATATATGTATGTATAAGAATGCAAAAATAAGCCTACATATCTTTCATTTTTTTCTGTCTTTCAGTATGTCCAAGTATTGTAGTGAAAAACAGAGTGGAGCAGTTTGACCTGTTGAAAGATTGTACTGTGATAGAGGGCAACTTGCGCATTTTGCTGCTGGATTATGCCAAGCCCGAGGAGTATGCCAACCTATACTTTCCCAAGTTGGTGGAGATCACCGACTACCTGCTTATGTATCGTGCCTATGGACTCAAAACATTGCGCCATATTTTCCCAAATTTAGCCGTAATCCGAGGACAGGAGCTTTTTTACAATTATGCTCTTGTTGCATTTGAAATGCCTGATCTTGAAGAACTGGGTTTGAGCAGCCTGACAGTTATTCAGCGTGGAGCTGTACGTTTTAACAAAAGTCCAAACCTTTGTTACCATCAAACAATTGATTGGACAAAAATCACCTCACTGGCTCCGGACAGCCATTCCATTGTTGATAATAGGGACCCTAGGGAATGTGTTGACCAATGTCCACATGGATGTAAATACTGCTGGAATTCTAAGGATTGTCAGAAAAATATTGGTAAGTCCAACTTTGGTGGTTTGTTCTTTTGTGAATTTTGTCTTTTAGATTAATCACTTGGGACCAGTATATTTTTCTTTGATTTCATATCTTATCTACTGAACCACGGCAATCATTGTTTCCACTGCCATCTTTACTACCTTTGAATCGTCTTGTGTAACTATCCAATTCACTGCCTGAGTAAAAAGACCCAGAACAAAGAAATCTCTCTCAAAATATCTCATTTGCTCTAAGAACAAGGAAATTACTTTCGGTATATTTTGTGAGCAGTTTCTAACTGGTTAACTATTACAGGGCTTGATGCCTGAATTGAAATATCTTAGTAGACTTTTAAAAAGGTCTATGGGATTAGTATATCCCTGCAGTCATAAAAACTGAGATATATATGTCCTAAAAGTATACATTTTTTCTTCATGAAATTTGCATTTGATTCAAACTACTAATTCCCACCCTCTGAATGTCGAAAAATTAGAAGGAATTTATTTAAGGGTACCAAATAATTAACTGAAGCATGTTTTTCTGACCATGGTCTTCCTCTCTGGATTCTTTTTGTCATGCTAGAACTCAAACTCCATTTCATTTTCATGTGGGTATACTTCCTTATTTTGAATTTTGTCTCAAAAAAAAAAAAAAAAAAATTGGGGGCTAGTTTTCAACAAATTTAGTATGTAGCTTTATCCATTTATTTTAATTTCATATGTTGTATCATTTTGCTGTCTTGACAGAAATATTGCATCTGACTGTAATTTCCAAACATTGAAATGTCACCAGGTGCTTTGAGTCAGTAAATTGGTGCTTACAACTGTATTTCCCCATTATGATTTACTGAAAAGTAAACTTAATTTTCCTCAAAAAACATGAATACAGTTACTACATAATATTTACTATGCTTAACTTGAGATAGCAAAAGATTAAATGAGAGTAGGATTTGTGCCAATAGAAAATGTGTAATTATTATACCCACCAAGCAGGCCTTAATCCCTTTTTTTTTTTATATCTGGTCAGGTTATGTGATAGAGAGGAATGATCTTCAAGTTGAAAAGGAATCAAAGTTTCAAAAGAATGTGATTTTGTATTTATGTTTGCAATTGATTTCACAGTTGAAAAGATATAAAGAGGTTTTCAGCCAGTCAGTGTGTTTTTAACCAACCCTGTTCATAAGTGAATGGAGTTAAACAATTTTAATTCAGTTCTAATTACACAATTTTAAAAAAATGATTTTAAAAAACTCTGTGATCAAGATTTCTTTAATCATCTATCTACATAGTAGCTTAATGATGAAAAAACATTTATTTTTGCAGCATATTTTTCAACATAATCTCCTTTCTTGTCAATGCACTTAAGCCTATGCTTCTCCATCAGTCACATGGATTAGGCAAATGAACATTTCAGATAGAAATTTTGCTGATAATTAATTATATAGGCTACGAACTTACTGATCCACTCTTGTATCAAATCAAAATTCCATTCCCTACGATAGAATCCATATATAACCAGTTCCAAAATTGAAATGCGAGAAAAATATAACCTGATTGAAAAATGTACCAGATATATTTCATGACTGGCAATTGAATCTGTCGTCAATCAGAATTCTGTCTTTGGCAAGTGAAAGTTTGGTTTTGCAAAAATAGCTGAATTATCGAGGAAATACATGAACATACTGGCTATTTTCTGACCATATTATGCCTCATTATGGTGTGTTTTGGCCATTTTTGGTGATTTTAGCTATCAATAAAAATTATTTAGCATTTTTTTGACAGTCCAACATTTGTGAAATTATTTTTCAGTCTTGGCATTTTTTTCTGCTTATTCCTATGCATTAAAATTGTTGACAAGTTGTCACAAGGACCTGATAAATTAGCTGCTTAAGAGTACATGATTGATTTTTTGCATATCACATCTTTTTTGCTTCTAGTGTCATCTTTTCCACCAAAATATATAGTAATTATTGTCATCAATACATTTGTGTCTTGTTTGAAGTTATTACCTTGCTTTCCCACTGATTGGTCAATATTTATGCACTACCAATTTATACCCAGGTTCACAAATTCTAATACTCTCAATTAGAAAGAAATGATAATGTACAGGCGGTTCTCTATATAAACCCCCATAGGAATCTTTTCAAAAATTAAAATGTTTAGTACTGTATGACTCAACTGCTAGTGTGTCAGAATATATATTCAGCAGGTAGACAGTTCCAAGCACTGTTATTTAACAGCCTATGCAAGTATACATATTGGATATAATTGCAAAGAATTATAATAATCAATGGATAATTAGATTTTTTTATGACTCAATAATTTAGCTGAATGCTAGAGAGAAAAATAATTCTTTCTTGTATTCTGTAAAAAGTTGTGAAGTTTTCAAAAGAATAAGCTTTTTTTCATCTTGTTTTTAATTTTATTTAACCGATTGGGCTACTATCTGATCATGGTTAGAGCAATTACAGTATGAAGATGATTCCTAAAATTAGAAAAATGATAAGAGTGTAGGCAATAAACCATATGGTTAATTTTTTTGTGTCAGACTTTCATTTCTGATGATTCAAAACTAATCCAACTATAATCGCTAACTTTCTTGTCTGCTTTGTGAGTCTGAATTCATTACATTTGAAAAAGTTGGAACAACTGTAGCCAGCAAAGGTAGTGAAGGGTTCTATCCCTTTTTATACATATGCATCTTTTTGTGTGTTCCAGTGCTCCTGGATGTACCGTTTTGTCTACAGCCTTGAAAATTGGCATCAGTACTCCACTAAACCTTTCCTGAAAAAATTTTTTGGTTTTGTTTTTGTTTCACCTGTTTTGGCCCTTATTCTGACAGGTTTATCAATAACATCTAGGTACTCCAGAATTTAGATGTTTCTTTGCTCAATTTTGAATGTTTTTTTCAATGGAAAATTTTCTTTATTTTTCTTTGCTCAATATTTGGTACTTGTGGTTACCTGTGAAAAAATTCTCAGTTATATTTGAATTTCTACAAAAAGTTTTTTCTAAGAGAAGTAAATTTCATATATATGTACATATATATGTGTGTGTGTTTTTGTTAGTAAGAAATGTATATATATGATCCGACAGAATGATTATAAATTATGTCATAATGTATTGAAACTCTATTTGAAATGATCTTTCATTATTACATGGATAATGTATCACTTGGCCTAGACAACATAAATAGAATAAACAATTGAAGAAAATGGGGCTGCTGCAGGATTCAAAACTGCAAGCGGCATCACTGGTGGCTGTTTAGTTCAATGGATAGAGCAGACCGGTGTGGCGTTTCTACTTGTTTATCTTTATCTTACTTTTATTATATACTACATTGGAAGAGAAAAATTCATTGTTCATTTTATGGAGAGATTTTATGTTTTGAACTCAGGATAATTCTTCCCATGTGAATTACATTGAAAAATTTTTAGAAAATTGTTGTGAATTATGATCAGTTAGTATCTATAAGATAAACTTGGTACATCATAATGAAGCAGAGAGATATCCTACTCTATAGTAGACTAAACATGAGCACCATTCACAAAACCTGAATCAGGTCAGGTTTCATTCCTTTGATAAACTATGAAAGTTTATAAAGAAATTTCTGAACATGTCTCAGAATTTTTAGTTAGGTTAATTCAGATTCTACAATACCAATTGTTGACTGGCACATTAGTCATGTTTCTTTTTGTTTTTTTCGCCAGCTGTTTTTTCTTATTCCTCGAAGTATCTCCTATGAGTCTGCATAAGCTGGAAAATGTTGTATGCTTTTATTTTCAACCCTATATTACCCCCTGGGATGGAGTCAAACCCGGACATTGAAAAGATAGAAAATAACATAACTTTTGAAGTAAACAACATATAGAAATAAATAGACACATTTTCCTATACAATTCTGACTCAGAGAAGAAGGGTTATTATTATGATTCAAACACATCTTGACACTATTGCAGTGTCAATTATGATATTCTGCCTGTTTTAATGAGGTGCATTTTAAAGATGGAAATCACTTTGCTTTTGAAGTAAACAATGTACAGAGTCAAATGAAAACATTTTTCTGTACAACTTTGACCCAAGGAATTTAATAGAATGGTCATTAAGATTCGAACACACCTTGACTTTATTTCAGGGCTGTAATTTGCCTCCTTCTCAAATATGAAATAAATTGTTGCAAATGATTAGAAATACAGGACATTGACTCCCTATTTTGAAAAGATAATTAAGATTTAGAAATGCTAAATTTTACACAAAACTTTCTTCACAATTAAGTTTAATTAATCTATGCTAACATAACTTGTGAGAAATTTGTTTTTTGTTACAATAGACCATGAATTGGAATTTTTTTTTCTTTCTAACAAAGCCGAGAAGAAAACATGAGGAAATTTTTAAAATTATGAATAATTTAGCTGACAGGTCTTTCCAATTATCCACAACACTTTATTTCATGATATTAGTTTTATATTATCATCCTTGAAAATAACATAGAATTTACTTTGAATCAAGATTCGTTGAAGTTAATATATTTATTTCTTGCAATATGAAACATGAATACTTTGGAACTACAAATATGCAGATTCATAAAAACCCCAAATTTCAGCAAAAAGGTTTTCAGCAAAATGTCCGCAGGCTAACTGTGTGCCGGCAAAACGTCAATCGACGAAACATCCTGACATGTTTTCAACTAGACTACATGTGCCTGCATTAACCTATATCCTGTTAAAAAACAAACAGAAACCTACACAGACACAACATTGATGTTATGATGGTATTAAAATACAAACATATACCTGGCAGGGTGACAAAAACTATTATTCAAGGCAAACTTGGTTATCTGTAAGTTTGTTCTGTCAGAGTGCTTTAGTCATCAAATTGGTATGCAAAAAATTAATGCCCTGTGTGTGTGTGTATATATACATACTCATATCTGTGAAAGAGAAATCTATCAGAAACTTGTAATGTAGTCTGTCGTTTCTACATTACATGAAAACTTCCAAAATCCTTTGATGTACGTATCAAATTTATGTACTGAAATTGGTTAAATCTGAGCACTATCATAATCGGACTGGAGTACTTTTAAGAAAATATATCTTATGTAATTTGTGAAATTAGAAAATATATATATATAATGAATTCATTCATCATATAACCTGAGAAAAAATGCAATATAATGATTATTTATCTTGGATATATATATATATATGTGTGTGTGTGTGTGTATATATATATATATATATATATATATATATATATTTCTGGAAAAAAATTTAATAGCTCCTGAGAAATGAGGTTCTTAACTAGTTAAGTAATTTTGCATTATGCTGGTTAAGAATTTGTCATGATACTCATTATCGGTGATTTTATCTTTGCTTCTCAGCCTAAAGATATTGTGTTAGAAAACAGTCGACAAGTTTTTTGAAAATTCACCTCCTAAATAAGTTTTAGTTGAGAATTTGATTTGTAATGTAAGTTCATGCTGAATTGATCCCTTAGCTTGTCTCTGGCAGAATTTATGCTTGTTCAAACTTCTTAGTTATTACCAGCCAACAAAAGAAGAGAGAAGTAACTTCATTGATCAACCTTTTTTTTCAATTTTTTCTATTGATTGCCCCTAACACCACATGCTGCCAAAAGATGTTGGTCACATGATGGTCTCTAGACTAACCAGACCTGTTTTTAAAGGTGTGAAAAGATAGCCTACATTGGAAATGAGTGCATGAAGAGAATAGGATAGCACAGTAATTAGTTACTCCAATACGACATCAGCCCTCACCTTAGGGATTAAGTCTCAGACTGCATCACTCATTGTTCCTTCCCTGTCTGTCATTGTGGCATGTAAGTGATAGGATGGGACTGGGATTAGTGGGGAGGGTATTAATACTTGAGAGATGAGAATGAAAGTGAAAGAAATTGGATTTAGTTGTCTGGTTTCATCTCTCGGTTAATTCATTACCAACTGCAGCAGATACTGTATACCATTGGAGGTGTAGAGTGGCATAACAGTTTCAGGCGAGGCTGTTTACATTCACTTTGCATGAATACTCCTGGGAAAGACATGAATCCATTTTTCCCCACTAGCTGTAGGTAAATGGCAAGGCAGTTGGAGCCCTTTGGCCCTTGTGAAGCAATCTATCTAAAAGAAAGTTACTCTGATGAAGAACAAACCTGGGCAAGGGTCCCTAAGGCAGATTCTGGTAAACTCTACTCCTTTCTGGCAACTCTTACAGCCAAAAGGGCCACCAGATGTAAAGTTTCATTGTGGATGGCGAGTTTCACTGGGGGAAAAAAGAGAAAAGAAAAAACACACACATACACACACGCACACATTCAGGCACAGGTTACTATGCAAATCTACACAGTTTTTTTAAAAGAATTTTATATCTTGTATTTTTGTCTATATAAGGTTAGTTTTTTTTTTAAAAAACTAAAGATAATTTATGTTATCCAATCCTCCATAAAAATGATGGTGAGTGCCTAGTTAAGGCATGATCAACCAAAATATTAAAATTCAGCTAAATCTTCAGCGTGGTACTTGCTTGCAGTGCTGCTATTTGCTTCTGTAATTTGCAAATAGACCTCTCTCCTTGTGAAACTTTTGAAAGATTTATTTTTCTAAAAACTAACAAATTCCTGGAAGGCTCTACGTGTAATGGAAAATTGAAATAAAAAAATTCTACTACAAGGACTGCAATGTTCAAAAGAATAAATCTTTAGCAAAAATTAAGCTCTAACCCACTACATTTGGAACAGATTTAAAACAGTGAAAAAATAAGGTAAAATATTAGATTGATATTTAATCAAAAAATAAAATGTTAATATTTTTAAATGAAACAAAATTCATTAAATGGGGAAACATTTTGCTATTAAATAAGTATGCCTGCTCTCAACAACTAATTAACAGACACGAACAAGTTTCTAATTTTTTAGCCCAGATTGAACAATAATTTTGAAAAATGTTTTCAATGTCAGCATCCATGACCTAATCAGAATAATTATGCTATGCAATCTTACTATACATCCATATGCCTTTAAAATCCCAAATTCACAGGATATATCTATCTCTCAATCTGCAAAGATTTTTGTTTCTCTCTCTCTGTTTTACTTCCAAGTTGTTGTAAGTTGAGAGGTACACTGCAGCAACACAAGTGAGTACCTCCCTGGGGATTTGGTGAAATTTTGATATTCCAGATGATTTGTAAAAGTTCAGGGGCTGAATTTTATCAAATATCTGAAAAATATCTGGATTTCGAAAAAAAAAAAAACCTAAAAAGATCTGAACCCCATTAAAAAAATTTAAACTGTTATCCAATATCTAAAAACAATTTATTGAATCTGAATGTAACAATGATATCTAAACTTAGATATTAAATATTCAAGTTGGTAATGCTGAAAGTTGGTCTGTTGTGAACATATATACTCAGTTGAAGTGTCTGCTAAATCTGGAAGCTGTTATATCAGGATCCATTGAACTAAGGGTATAGTATATGGCATGGGTAAATTAGTTTTGTATATTAAGGGAGATGGTATTGTGTGTGTGTGTGTGTGCATATAAATAATTTAGTTTCTTGTGTAGGTTTTTATCTTTGAAGTTCAATTTAAACTCAATTCCTTCTATTTTTATTTTCTCATTTATTAGACTGATTTCTTAAATTGGGTGAACATTTCTCTTGTGCTGATCTAGTTTGCCCCTGCTAATCAAGTTAGAGAGTTACATGTATAACTCCATGACTTTCTGTGTTTACTTGATACCCCCAGAAATTCTCAATTAAATTTTTTGGAAGGGTGGACCATGGGCTTGGAAAGAAGAGAATAAATTTGGGGGAGGGTCTAGGAATTTCTTTCTGACTGAGTTACTGTACAGTATTGGCAGAGGTATGTGTTCTGAGAGCTCTCCGGTTATTTATGCCAGACAAGAAGGTGGAATTTTAAGAAATATCAAGCAGTATTTCATTTCTGAGTTAGAGAAGGTGTGTAAAACCTGTTTTAATAACATTACATGTGTGTAGTGGGGTTACCCCAACTATAGTAGGGGCTAGGTGGAGGTATTTAATTTTAATTTTCTGCATTAACCTGAATGAATTTCTAAGACATCTTTTAATGTAATCATAAAGCTGGTTGAGTTTTGTTTTTGAATTTGCCTAATTTTTGTAACATGTTGAGGTGAAAACAAACTGCCAATTCTAGTATGACTCGTGCAAAATAATTGTAGCGTTTGTCATATGGTGTTGAATACTTTCAACCACTCTCCACTTGTTTTTACTTTCCTCCTCTCCATAATCTAGTTAATTTCAATAAAAATCATTTAGTGGAAGCCACTATCCTAGTGCCCTAAGCTCTGTTGTATCTGGGCTGAGGAAATGAGAATATTATCTGATGAGAGGAGATGACTGAAACAAAACCTGAGTAGCATGTGTTTGAAAAAGGGGAAAACATTTGGTATTACTGAAGTACCTTGAAGCAGTTGTCAAGAGACTTGCTTGACTTTTTCCATACATCAATTTAATATTATTATCAGCAGTAGCATAATTGACACCATGGCTTGTTTCGACTCAGTACTTGATAGTTATTTTCTAAGCATTGCTTAGTTTGCCACTTGACCACAATAATAAGATATTTGTAAGGTTCAAAACTCACAACACACTATTTTATAGCCCTGTTATGTTATTACGTTAGCACAGGAAGCATTATAGCAAAAATGTTTTGCAGGAATACCATGATAAGTATGGTTTTTGATGAATGGTCATGGTATTGCTGTACAAATTAATGTAAATAAGTATAAGTTGAAAAAAAGAAACTCCATCAATTTGAATAAGACCTTGAACAGTACGGTTTAAATAGTACAAAAAATGGATTTTGATCAAGTAATCTTTAAATAAGATAAAATAATGAAATTACCTATGTGAAATCTATGATACTTACTCAAGTCCTCAACTGTAAAATTACATGACTACTGCCATAAAATGCAATAATAAAGATGAAAATAATGAGGAACTTGCCATCACAGTCAATAATTGAACAACTGTCGCGTCAAGATATGAAGTCATAAAAAAAAAATTCCATCAAAGGATGAATATGGTCAGGATTAATTCTATTTATAACATTGCTGGCATTTTCCACAGGAAAAGATCTAAAATTGAGTTGAAAAAAGTATCTATATTCTGAAGAATATAGATGTTATTAAACCTATCAGAATAAGGCCTAAGAAAGCTTTTTTTTTTTTCCCAAAATCGAATGGAACAATTTCTAGAATTGGTTTAGTGGAATACTGATGCAAATTTTCAAATCAGACTAAACGGTATGGCCAGGAGCACTGGAACTCTCGAACACACACGCATATATATATATATATATATATATATATATATATATATATATAAAAGGATAGAACCCTTCATCATCTTCGATGCCTATTGTTGTTGAACAAGAATTATAAATTCAATGATGCGTCCACCAATGGTAGCAAGGGGAAGAGAAAGATTAGGATGGATAATCGGAAGTTCTGGACGGAGTTTCATATCAACCATGATATGGCTGAGAAAATTGATATGTAACATTACAAGTTGCAGAAGTTGAAATAAGAAGAGGAGGTGAGTTCATCCAAAGATCAGGACCTAGTTTTATATCAATCCAATATGATACAGTAGAAAAAAATAGATATTCAGCATATCAAGAACTGGCCGACCTAAAAGTGTCTTATAGAGATCAGTTATTGCATCTAAAAACTAGTAAGAAAATTGATAAAGATTATGAAGTATACAAATTACTATGATTTTTAGTTCAGGCTGCCTTTGTTGGGAAAGATATAGATTCACTTCTTGCTGTGTTCTCTGGGGCCATTCTGCAACAAACTCAAAAGATAATTTTTGTGTTGTATTTCAATTTAGGAGAATCAAAAATCAAAAAAATACCATTACTGCCTACTTCATTGGTATATTATCTAAATTTCTTACCTATTCTTGAGAGGTACATTTGCATGTACAATTTATAGATAATTGTTTATAATTTGGCAGTAACACTTCAGTTCCAGCCATTTCAGTTCAAATTATTATTTAAGCTATCATTTCCAATGGAGACCAGAGTGAACATAAAGTTTTTCTTAAATTTCAAAGAAATCTTAAACCCTGTTTGGGTGGTTGCCACCTCTTCTGTTTTGACTTGTTTCGTTTGGGTATGTATGTATAAGAGGCCAGAAAAAAGCCCATATGGAAAATAATTTTTGTTTCATTTAGATAAGGCCCACATAAATTCAGATTGATATTTTGAAAACCAAAAGCTCTTTTTACATAAGTATTTGGGCAAATATTTTTAACCGTTTCTAATAAGTTGCAACGGAAGTGAAATTAATTGTATTCCACGAAAGATGCTCACATGATAAAAATCCACTCCAAAATTATTTTTCCTTTTATAATTTTCTATCAAATAATATAATAGAATAGAAGATTCATCTGAAATTAACGCAATAATGAAATAAAACACTTGTCTTTTGTTCTTCATCTGATTGCACACCATGAATCCATCTAGGTTCAAAAAACCGTGAACAGACAAATTCATGGAGCTCTATCTGGTAATAAACAAAGTTGGGCTTCTTTTTTTTTTTTTTTTTTTTTTTTTTTTTTAAATCTCATTTGCATTAATTTCTGATTGGTATTTTGTTTAATTATACTTTTGAATAAAAAAAATATACTCTTCGAAGCCTTTGTATGTATTTCCAATTTCAGTATCTTATACCTACATACAGTTCACATTTTTTGTGTGCATGAAACATTACATTAGATAATTGCCTTCTTGTGTATATGTTCAGCTCATAGGTACCTCCCGTGTATAAAAATTGAATCATTTTAGATTATATTTAGAACCTTTTTCAGGGATGTTGAAATTGACCAATAATGGTACAATATTCCATGAGGAGAATGTTGGAGTTTCTTTAGTGACCAGGCAAAAATGATATTTTGCTATCTCTCTTTAACCACTCACTCTTTGAGTCACTCATTTCCTTACAAACGCTGTTAACTTATTAGAATCTGGTCTTGACTAGAAATTTCTGCTGTTCTTAGAAACTGTGACTGACTTATGTCACAGTAAAAAAATAAGTTATAAAAGCCAGCAGCTAAATATTTGTTACAGTGATTACTTTACCAAGCACAAATATGCATATTTAAATCAGTGACAGGAAAATGTCCCCCTTCAAAAACTCCCTCAATGGTAAAATTGAAGCTGCAAAGAGTGTATAGCAGTATTTTTTGTAACCTTTTTGTAAGCGTGCCCTTCCCCCTTTTACTTGTTCCAAAGTTTGAAAAAATAAAAATAGTACTCTCTACCACCAAAGATGCAATCTAAATGAATATATAAATGTACATATAAATAATGATGAATAATTAAAGTACACACCAGAAACTCGATAGAGGTATAAAATGTATGAAATTTTCAAGAGAAACAGAAAATTCAATATACTGTTTCTTGAGATAAAATTGGCATCAGTAAAAACAGAACATCTTGACATTTATTGATATGCATATCTTAAAACTAAGCTATTAGCAGTAATAAAGACTAAGTGAATGAATGAACCTATCTTGTAATTTGGGACTTGAGACATTATTTAATTTCTAACAATTTTGCAATAGAGAACATAATTTTAAAGGATTCCATTTGTATTTAATGTCTGCTTGTTCTTCGGATTGTTCAGTTGTTTGAAGCAGTATAAGCGAATATAACATATTTCATAAGTTGGGGAATTTTTTCTTTGAATCATTTATATGATGTATAAAAATATTTATCACTTCAGTATTTAAGCAACAAACATATTCTGTTCATCAATTTCTTAAATGAACAGTTGCAAAACAAAGTGTATGTGTGTGTGTGTGTGTGCGCAGTAGGATAGGTTGTATGCTCAATTGAAAATTGTAATTGCTCATATAAGTCATAAAAAGCTTCTCAGCAAGCAGCGATAATTTGAACCAATTAAAATCAGTTATGTGATTATTCGAATGTTTGCCTACCAAAAAGCTCTATTCATATTATTTTCGACACGATAAACATGTTTTTGATTTAACCTTGTAATAAATTGTGTGGGCAGACAACCTAGTTTTTAACTCACATTATTGTTAGGGTAGTTGGACCATGACCCACGGCTGTCAAGTTGTTTGATTTCCCTGAAGTCATATCATAATTTGCCAATAATGATGAGAATTTTATCTCACAAGCTGATTTTTTTTAATTGAATATTCGTTTGCCCAAACTAGATTGCAATTGAGCAAGGTGTTTCTCTTTCATGGGTAAGGACCCTATACACTTGTATTATACTGAGTGTCCCATAAGTCATGCATCATAGTGTTAGTTTATATGCGATTTGTCTCTTCCAGACAGATCGCATATAAACTAACACTATCTAGCTATTTTGAATATCTCGAGAACCAATTGCATGGCCCCTGGTGTAACTTGGCAAACATAGGGAACCCTGCTGTATATGCGTGAACCGACACTTCCCCTTGAGCGATCTCAATTGGCAGTTAGATGCTTTTGTTTTGTCTTTGTTTTTCTCTGTATGGTGCTCATTTGTGGGTTATCCTGTACACTTTCAGTTCTATGATTAGTCCAAACAATGGATACTTGAGAAAATGGTGCTGTCAACTTAGTTTATTTTTGATTCATATTTTTCACCTTCCCTTAGACACCTGACTTCTCTTCTGAATATCAAACGGAATCTTTTGTCTGCTAATACCCAACCACTTATCTTTTCCTTTCTTTTTATTTTGTTTACCAATGGACACTTAGGGGATATATGCTGCTAGATTATAGCTATAATTTCACAGTAACTCCTTATTGTAGAGTTATACAATGAATGAAGGAGACCAATAGTCTTGTGAGGACCAGGGGAAAATAGTATCATTGAAATTCAATGTAATAAATGAATTACTTGACCCTTTCAAGATAATTTATTAAGGTTTTGAATGCCTGGATTTTTATAAAAAGTAAAAAAAGAAAATCAAATTTTATTTAGTGGTTGAATAAAACTATTTTATTACATTTATAATTCTATATATTTTGAAGAGCCAAAATTATGAGATACATTTGTCACAAGTAGATCTTATTTGTTTTTCATGTCTATTTCTATGACTCCTACATCTCAACAGACTTCTAAAAAAAAAAAAACAACTTCTGGACCTGTATGTCCTTGCAGTCATAGAAACCTCGGGATATATGTGTCCCTGGAGTCTCAAGAGGGTTATGGTCCAAAAATAATGTTAAGTTAACTTGTATTAGAAAAATTTGAAGCTCAGATCAACTAAACTTAGTTTAAAGCTGTTGTATCGTGACTCACAATGAGGATCCCCAGAGATTATAATCAAAATTGTGGCCAGCAAAATATGAGATGATGTCATGAACTAGACATGTTCAGAAAGTATTTGCTCTGTGATACCTATGATAGGTCTGGCAAATTTTGGGAAAGGTCTATGTCAAACAATGGCTGCTAAAAGGCTGCAGGTGATGGTAATGATGATGATGATCATGAATATCTAGGTAGTAATCTAACTTTTGATGTAATTTTTTGTAAATTGAGCACTATGTTTCATCTATTCTTCAAGACAAAATACCATAGATCATAGTTTGCTGTTATGATGAAAATGGTATTCACTACAAAAGGAAAGCTACTGGAAATATTGCCCGTGAAAAGGTAAACAACTGATGAAGATATCTATAACATAAGCCAAGTCAATTGATATGCCCCTATGCAAGATATCTGTGATCATTACTGATGGGGCACCAGCGATGATTCATAGTAACAAAGATGAATCCTTCTTAAACATTATATCATACTGTTGCATTATCTACCAAGGAGTTATGTGTGCTTAAGTATTTCCATTTACAAGCATAATGAATGTAGTTATTAGAATAATAAACTCTATTAGTGTAGCACCTTCGCAACACCGTCTTTTCAAAGGCCTCACTAGAAGATGTTAAAAAAATAAGCATGTATAATCTCACTTGTACAATGGTTCATTAAAAGGCCAAGTTCTGACAAGATTTGTAAGCTTGATTGAAGAGATAGATTCTCTCCAATCCAGAAATCAAAACTTAGATCAAGTATGCAACTCTTGCTGGTTGGCAATATGCTGGATTTTGGTTTTCTCACTGATGATTGTTGATGAACAGCACTACTCTCTCATCAGGCATTGGTCAATGAAGTTCAGTGCCAAAAACCATATTGACAGCAAAATCTCTTTGGGGAAGTAATGCAGTGTGATAAATATATTAAATGTTGATTTTTTTTTTATTGTGTTCATCAATAAGTCCTACCATAAGATTGTCTTGAGATTACCAAAGATATTTGCTTAGGAACAAAAAATCATAATTATTGAGACTGGTTTAGCTTTGATTTTTTGCGAATTATTCCACATAATAATTTTATCATTTTTTTTTATTTATTTATTTTTTTTTTTTTAATTTTTTTTATTTTATTTATTTATTTATTTATTTATTTATTTATTTATCTTTTTTATTTTTTTTTATTTATCTATTTTTTTTTTTTCAAGATTTTTAGTTTTGTTTTTTGGTTATTAGTTTCATTATGTGTATCAAGCCCATTATTTTATATACGAACTACATGTTATATCTTCAAAATCATTGTGTTATAATGAAGTTTAAAACAGAAAGGAGTGGTTTTTAATCTACCAGCATATTGATATAGAAGACAGGTTTATTGTCAGATTAAGAAATTGGATTTATTGTTTTTTGGAAATATGCTTTTCATTTGATTTGGGATGATGGGGTTGACACAAAGTTGTATACATTTACTGACTAGAATCTCTTTTCTTCAAAGTTTTCTATTTTAGATTTATGTCAAATGAACAAAATGAAAAATCTAGTTGAATTGTATATATCCAAAATATTTGTTTATTAATTGAAATAATTCTAGACTATCAAATATTTCATATATTTTAGAGTAGAATTGAATGCTTGGTCAACATCAGTTTTCCAGTACCCAGAGATGTAAAGCTTTGCAAGAACAAACGAGTCAATTCTTATTTAGAAGTAATTGCAAATATTTGAGTAAAATTGACTTAAACAATGTTTTTCAAGAAATTGAGATCACAAACAACTTTTCTGAATGTCATCTAAACTAGTCACACAGTAGAATAAACTCGAGTCATTTCTCAGAAAGCTAAGATCTATGATGAACTATTAATTTCTAAAACATAGCCAGCAGAAACATAACAGTGTTCAAAAAACATTTTATGAAAGCCTAGATTATCAATACCATAAGCAGTTGTAAACCTTACGTTCATAGTACAGAGGAAGCTGCTCATTATAATCAGTGATAGTTATCAAAGAGTTATTTTTATAAAAATAAGTTGATCCAAAACACTTTATCTAAAATAAATTGAAATTTATTTTTAGATTGAAAAATGAATTTCATTCTAATTTTTTATGTGAATTTTTTTTTCAACATAAATTGTTCAACTTCTCAGATGTTTTTATATCATTTGCTCAATGTTATCAGCCAGTTATTGTAATCTGGAAGACTATGCACCAAAATGATGAGCAGCATCCTAATGAGTGTACGTCCTTTTTCTTGAGCACTGAGTAAAAACAGTTGTTCTCTGAATTGGGAAACTTGAAATGTTTCCTCATTTGATACACCTGGACTTCTTACTTTTATTCCAATAAGAGACTTCCAAACATCAAGTCTGTATCTAAATTTGTCATTTTGACTCTCATTTTGCTGTCAACAATGATGAGGTTCTAGTCAATATTCATATGTGTTTTACTTATCATAGTCTGGGCTGGGTTGTAATTTTTATTTTTTTATTTTAAATAAATATCTAGATACAGTAAATTTCTCTTTTCTTCTCAAAGAAAATTTTCTTTGAGATAGAGAGAGATTTAGAATATTTTCCATTAATAAATACTTCTGATATAAAAGTGACAGATATTTCCTTCTCTTAATAGCTCTTTGAAATTATTTTGATACGTTCTTAATTAGTTTTGAAGCGGTCACTTTATTATTGTCTAGTAGGGTGGTTTTGTATAGTGTGACTGGGTACATTAAACCTTTCTAGTTGACCTGTAATTAGAAGTGTTTATGTGTGTATATTTGTGTTTGTGAAGGACGTGTGTCAGTATGAACATGTAAGAAGCAGTCAACATAGGTTCCTTTAGTTTTGAAGTGATTCTGGATGGCTAAATTTTTTATGTTTATTTTGTATTGAAATATTCTTATTCAGTGTTTTCAAGTTTTACAATTATATCAACACATTGTGCAGGTACACATTTTCTTAGTGGTCCTGTTTTCTTTAATAAAGACACATGACATCTTCTACTATAACTACTACTATTAAAGGAAATATGAAAAAAAAGTTCCCAGGTGAATTCAACCCACCTATCTCTTCATTTCAAAATGAACACACTAATCAACTGCAAACATGGAAACATATGTACTGGAACTAATTCAATTTTTGATATCAATCATTTGTGCCTCATTTTGCAAGTCTTTCTAATTTCCTAGTCTAAAATTCTTGTTATATGTTTACAATTTGGAAAAACTTTGTTTTCTAGAAAGAAGGGAAAAAAAAATTTCCAGGGTCAAATTGAGTGTATATGGAAAGTCCGGTATAACTCACTTCTACAGTTCAGGTGTGAGTCAATATAATAAAAAGTTATTCACAATAATGGTCTCTATAAGATGGCATGAATTTTATTGAAAATGGTCAAGTTTTACGAAAGTTATTACAAAATTGAAGTTGTCGATTTGTGTAAAAACTCAACTTACTCATATTGAAGGCAGAGCGCTACACACGCATACCCAATCATTACTGCTTATGGTGCTATTCTTTTCAATTTCAAGTGTTTAGAATTTTTTTTTGTTTTAGCATATTCTATACAAGGTTCCCTAGTGATTCTAAAATTGGATTTCCACTCATTAAAATATCACTGAACCTCATGGTATTATATAAAAATATCCAGTTTCAAAATTTCTGGCACGCTTTCCTAGCTATACATGATCTTCTGAAATTCTGAGATGTAGCATTGTCATTATTTTATTATTTATTTTAATTACTGTACTTATCTTAGTTATTTTTACCATATCTGGCTGAATTCAATTTGAAAAAATTAATGTTAAATAACTAAAAGGTGTGAAAATCAATGTTTAATTCAATTTGTTTTCAGTGATATTGCAATGTTTTTTACAATATCAGAAAAATTTTGAATGTACACACACACTGCTCAAAAGAAGAGTCATTCTTCCTTTTAATCACAGCTCCTCTCTGTGAATGATGCCAAAGTACCCACTTTCTGATAAAGCATTTCTAATCAGCAACTGAATATCTCCATCTTACTCTCTCCTCCTCTATTTGAACCGTACGAGGTCTCCACTTGCTCTGTGATTGAGCTTTTTTTTTAAAATCAGCACATAGTGGATTCAGAAAAGATTGACAAAGAAATGTCCATTTCAGCATGAATTTACATAGTTAAGCACCTTTCACAAAAAAACATTGGGGTGATTTTCAAACTCTAAAAAAGATATAGGGTTATGCTGTGCTTGTTTTTTTTGTTTTTTTTGTAGGCTCTCTGTCATAGACAGATTGATGGACAGATATTTGGTGCATTATAATAAAATGGTTGGCTAATATTCCTTTAACCTCCTTCATTGATATATTGCACCAACTAATTATTGAGTGTTATCCAACTTCTATTTTTCTTTGAATCTTTTGTGTATATATATATATATATATATATATATATATAGATATGTGTACATTCACTGTATTAACCAGTGTCACTAGCCACCCACCTTATCAACTTATTTCAGACTTATTGCAATAAGGCAAATGGAAATACACTTAATGTATATGTGCTTCTGCAGATGTTAATTTCTGAACTTGCCTGAGGTGTTTACACAATATTGGTTTCTAATCTTTTTCTAATTGGTGAATATTTCGCAAATCTGCCATAAGAGTGTGAAAGGCTATACAAAAGTTTAGATACCCACCACCCTCTCTTATTCATGTCCAAGATCATATGAATTTGCCATAATTGAAATATCCTTTGCAATTTTCTTTAGGTAATGATGAAGTGAAAAATCCACTTTTTCGTGTTGAAGTTTTATTTTAATTATTCTAAAGTTTATTCTGATAACAATTTTCAAGTCTGATTTCATTCCTAAGCCTTTTATGTTCATCAATCAGAATAAGTTGTGATTAAAATTTGTTTGAGTAAGATGGGGTTTGGTTCAAGTTAGGGTTTCAGAGTTATTAGAAAGGAGGCTGTTATTCACCATTTTTCTGTGTGAAACACCTTCCACATACCAAGAGAGGGTATGTTCTATTCTGCACACATGTGAGAAAGAAGCAATTATTCTGTGTTGAGTAATTTGGAACTATTTCGAGAAAACATTGGTTCAAAACAAATCTTGAAAAATACTATGCTCCTAAGATTAATGTAAGAGTAAAAATGTACCTATCAAACTAGCATGGAATGGTTGGTTAGTTTTTGGTATGCTCGTGTGTGTGTGTGTGTGCTGGCAAGCCTTAATTAGTACAAATAATTAATCCTATAAAAACCTTGTACTTAGTGAATTCGTACTATTCAAACTTCTTATAGCATTTAGAATATGGTAATTGGTTCCAACAGAATGAAAATTTGCAATAGGAATTTATATAACAGTTTTCAACATTTTTTTCAATTCAATACAAAAAGACAATGAAAACATTTATTGCATGATTTATTTTTGTTGTACAGTATAAAAAATGCAATAGAATTTTTGAAAATTTGGAAAACAAAATTTTAAATATAATCATACCAAAGAATGTGAAAATGTAAGCATCTTATAATTGTTGGAAAGAAAAATGAATATATAATTGAATGTACATTACTGTTAGATAGATTCTACCAACTATTCTTTCTTTAATCTTTGCTCAAAAAAACTTATCAATTTGGGAAAAATTCATCTGATTGTTGGCCTCTTTTTCATTGTCTGCTTTCTCAAATGCTTTTGTTCATTTGTGGTACAAGTATTTGTCCTTTTTTCCCTATTTACGAAGGGCAGTTCATATAAAACAACAGTACCAGTTGCATTTAGGATTGTACAAAAAACTGCACCATGTTATCCCACCATGATAGCCAAAATCAAACTGACTGACTGAGTCATCAGGACATTAGATGCAGAGATTGGAATTCTTGCCCTCCGAAAAAGTTTGCACTAGATCAAATTTCATCATCGGCCTTTCAGCATCCATCATTAGGCATAGACCTTCCCCAAGACTCGCCTGACCCCTCTGTTATAAGTGTTGTGGAGCTAATACTTCCTGAACTTGTCTAGTTCATCACACCTTATTTTCTGCAGACTACAGTTTCACTTACTATCCCTGGGGATCAACATAGTTGTGATGTCCAACAGTTGTCTTATGTTCTTGCAGCCCATTGCCATTTGAGTTTTCTTTTGGATTCTATGGTATCTCTGACTCCTGTCTTTTCACTGATATACTGTGCTGTCTTGTAATCTCTCCATTTGATGATTCTCTCCTGTGCCCATTGGATGGTTTTCAGTTTAAGGGGTCAATCTTTTGGTTAGGTTCCATGTTTCAGCTCTATTGTTGAGTAAGTGGAGGATGTATTGGTTGTATACCCTTCTTTTCAGGGCTATTGGTATTTTTTAGTTCTTTTAGGATAAGCTTGCTATACAGAAAGCTTGCCTACCCAGATATATTTTTGAAAAATTGTAGCATTTTATGATTCATGCTAAATTGAAATTCTTATTATTTGAAATCATACTTATGGAGGAGTTGCTTTACATCCGTAACACAATTTTCAAACAGTGTATAGAAGTAACTCAAGAAAAGACTTGTTAATTATTATTTAACAAAGCTGTCAGTTGTGGAGATTTCAGTGTCAAGTTACATCTTAATGTCTTGAGGATGATTTGAATGAATATTGAGATAACAACATGGCTCACAAATTTTGTGTTAATTGAATATTGATTACTTATAAGCACATTTTGAGGAGTTACAAATCTTCATTCTTTTCTATTGATTGATATTTGTTTTAAAATAATGTAACTCCTACAAATGGCTAGGATCATACAAAACAAATGGGAGAATTGAAGTAAAAGGTCAACAAAATGCAAATTTTTGTGTTGTTCTACAAAGTGCTATCAAAACATTCAGGGAAAGTGATCATGAAAGAAGAAATTGTTTAACCCTAACACCTACCATCCACTATCACCAGAGTACATCGAAGGAGACAGTGGAAACAAAATGTTAAAATACTGTACACAAAGGTTAGCAGCAAGAGTATACACCACATTTAGTTGGAGCATGCTGTTCAAATTCGCTGAGCTTTTGGGTCGGTAGCACCTCATTGGTTGTGAAAGATAGGCATGGCTTTGTAGCATTCTGAGCGATTAGTTGTGACTTTGTCCCAGCAGATAGTAGGTCTCTGTCTGTTTTTACCTAAGCAAGTTAAAGTCCCTTTCCCCCCAAATAAAAATATGCAGTAGCAGCGTTAACTATTAAGGTGCTTGGGTGCAAAAACGTTTCGTTACCATTGCTGCCTGACTTCATTTCAAGTAAGCAGCAGTTGAAAAAAAAAAGGCATTAACTCTGCTTACTTTTTTTGTTTTATTCCATGGCTACTCTGGCTTGCAAGTTCTTTGTGGTATCTTAGTTCACTGTTTGTGCTTGTGTAGAAGTACTAAGGGCAAGGGTATTTATGTGCTTGTATGTATTTATATATCTAGCTGTGCCTTTGTGTTGAAATTCTTTCTATGAATGAATGTATGGGCAGCCATCTTGTATGTGGAGATACAAATGTATTGAAGAAGGGATGATGCATGTATGTAAACTAGTCTCTATGTTTATGAATTGATCAACTCAATAAATGGTATTTTTGTCAGGTGCCATTGGCAAAAATATTTGAAATACCTTTTCTTTATAGTTGTAAAAAAAAACGAAAAACCCTTCTATATGGAGTTATTGCAAAATTGAAAGTTAACAAAATAGACCAAAATTTCCCTAAACTTAGAGATGACTAAACTTCAAAATTATTTTGATATATATATGGCAGCAGACTCCTCAGGCTAGCTTTGGCATATTCCAGAAGGAAACTCTTGTGAAACTTGAGGGCTTTGCTCCTATTCATGCCACCTCATTGGACTATAGGATGCAAACGCTTGATTCAAAGGGTGGGGTTGGCTGTGCACATGTGGCACTTCACCTTAAAACTTCATTGCACAGACTGATGGGTTATTTTGTATACATGGCAATTGTCGTCTACTGTCCTATGACTGTGGAAAAAACCCTCCCCAGATCTTGGTCCATAGAGCCTAGCCATTCATTCATTGCAAGATTACTCGGTAGCAGGTAAAAATAAGCAATTATGCTCGGAGAAAATAGTGGCATTTTATAATTTGAACAAAGTTGACTTGTTAGATGATTGACTTCATTCATTTTAAATAACCCTGGAAGACTGGCATTCTAAACCAGAATGTTATCATTGACCACCAGTTGAGATATTGAGATATGTTGACATCATATGTGCCTGCATTTATCTCCGTGAATTGCGTGTCTTGTTGTTTTTGCTTGTATGTGGTGTTTATTGAAATTGAAGTATTGGTTTTAGGAGCTCCAGGAATGTCGATTTGAGAAAATAGTGGGGACCCGGGGGCATTAGGTTATTCTTTTCTTTTTTAAGATCAGTGAGTGGGTGAGAGATATGTTCTGATTCAATTTTTGCTTTAATATATCATGAATTCTGTACATTTAATGTATTTTATGATCCAATCCTACTAGGATAGATCCATAAGTCTTTAGCTTGACATAGTTATTAGCTGAATTTTTATCTGGAATTTTCATTGTATAATGTTCACTCTGTGGTGAATATTTACCCCTGAATTAAGAGCATTGACAAGGAAATTGTTCAGGAGAATAAATGCTAGTTTAATCATTAGGCTATAGACTAATTAATATACCTACATACAGCTGAAACTAGCTTGAAGTTACAGATTTTTTGTATAAGTATACAAATCCTAATGAAGTTTTTGCTTAGTAATCTTGTTTGGTTTTTTTTATTGTTGTTGTTTTTCTGCAATGCTCTGATCAGTTTACATCTTATGATCATTGTAAGCCTGGTTCAGAAATTTTGAACTCACATCCAGTACTCTTGGGAACTCATTAGATAAAGTCAATGTCTTGAGGATCTGGCCACAGACCAATTAAGACGTAAAGGTCAAATTCAGTCATCTAGCTACATCCTTTCTCATCTGATTTTATCTAAACCATATTGTTTGTTTACAACTTGTGGTGATAGACATAATAGTCTTGAGTTGTCCAAAATTTTTGAATGAAGTATCTTTAAAAATGTATTTTTGATTATTTTGTTCCTTATTTAAAATTTTCTTTTTTTATTTGTTTTATTGTTTTATAAAGTTAATTTTTTATCAATGATTTTATCTTTCAGATTGTCTGTGTGAAAATGGCAAAGGCTTTTGCCAGTTAAATGGCTCTTGTTGTCACGAAAACTGCCTAGGTGGTTGCACTGGCCCTACATCAAAGGATTGTTTTGCCTGCCAAAACATTTATCATGATGGGGAGTGCAAGAAAACTTGCCCGCCACTAACATACAAGGTAAGTTCTCAAGGATTTACTACACATCTATAGTGGCACTTGGTATCTCCTTCTTTATTTGTTTATTCAATCAATTGTTCAATCCTCAATTTATTCATATGTTTGAGTAAGAATGAATTTTCGTTGCTAGTCTTCAGGTTCATAAGAGCCAGTAACAGAACAGCTTGTTATGTGAAACATCCAAGTTTAAATACCTTGCCTTGTTAGGTTACAGATTAACTTTAGTTATTTGACTTGCTTGGATATTTTTTTCCAAAAATTAAGAATTTGAAATATTGGTATTTGTCCAAATAGATGCAAATATCGAAGAAAAAATTTTTAATCGTTTACTTGACAGAAAACATTGTTGTAATATTCAACGAAGCAAAATAACATTAAGAAACAAGCAAATAAATAAAAATACAGTTATCCCTTCATATTAGATCGTTTTCTATTCATGGTTTTGATAATTCATGGTTCAGTCTTGAATAATCTAATGAGATGGGGGTGTGAAAACAGTATCATAGAAAATACGCTGTGCAGTTTGAACAAATTGTAAAAGTGTTTGGGAAATCATTAATGCATCGTAATAATCTTGGTGTTAATAATTTATTTATGTACACAATTAAAATCCAGTAAATATGCAAATAGGTTAGTCAAACAGTATGTTAAACATAGGATATTTATTTTCAATTCACTGTACTGTAAACTAATCTATTTTTTTTTTTAGTAGATGAAGTATTATAAAACATTAATTTTCTCTTCCTTTTTATTCTACTATTCATCTTCATTTATAATTTCTGTTACTTCTGATGGAAACTTTTCTCAGACAGGATAGAATTCAAGAAAAAGAAAAAAATATTCAGATGAATGTAAATAGTAGCATAAAAAGGAGAGAAAGAATTGTTAATAATCACTGCATTTTAGTTCCATGAAACTTATGGTTTTCATTGATCAACTAATATATATATATATATATATAACTACCATCTATTTTTAAACAATCTCAAAATGTATTACAATAATCAAATATCTTTAAAAGTTTCATTTTGGTTTTAGCTGTAAGAAAATAGCATTAAGTTAGTCTTAATGAAAATAAAAACGTATTTTTGCATACCCACTGAGGATTTCTTAGCAATTAAGACTGTTTTTGCATTTTTGACTATAAAAAATACTGATTCCACCATAGTTGATGCATCAGTTATCATAAAAAAGGTTCAAAAACTTGAAATTTTTACTTCGTGATTTGCTGTATGCATTTATTTATTTTTTCATTTACAATTTGGGAATGGTAAAGTGTATACTTATTGATTATGGTACAAGATTTAAGGGTTTAGGGGACCAAAAGGGATGGAGGTTCACCAAATATTATTTGCTGATTTGCATTTTCATGGCCCCCCCCTGGTACCCCTAACTCACATAAATATCAAGGGATAACTGCAATATATATTTCAAAGCAGAAATATACCTTTCGATAAGAAATATAAAACTATTTCTGAGGCTATATATTGACGTACCAAATTTGATGACCTATATTTCAACAGGGAATATTATGAGAAAAACAGATTTCCCTGAATTCCTCACATTGTCTTACACCTAAGGCTCAGTGTGACCACTGACGAATTCAATGCATTTATCCAATCGGCAAGTGATTTATCTGCACACATTCTGACTAAGTTCAACATTCATGGTGCCAATCCTTTCTTCTATCCTAATCCTCAATTCTTGTATGTTGGTTGGTTTTTTGTACCGTATAATGTTCTTCTGGACTTCCCTAAGAAATCTGGAGGAGTTTGAGTCAGATGATCTTGCCAGCCATTCGATAGCACCACATTGTCCTGGCTAACAACTTACCAAATTGTCATCAAGCCAGTCTTGATAATTTTCAGAGGTCAGATTGCCATCAAAGAAGTATGCCCATAAGATGCCAGCAGATGAAATTGCATATCAGACTTACACAAGGGAGATTAACTTTTTTGACTTGCTGTACATAAGGGTTTTCAGTGGCCCCATACACATAGTTGTTTTTATTCATCTGTCCTTTAACTTGAATAATACTTCATCAGACCACCACTCTCGATCTTGGATTTATTCATCATTTTATACCCTGGCCAAAAATGTCTCTGTGAATACAGCACATTTATTAGTATTACCATCAGGAAAAGGGTGAAACAATCTTGGAATATACGGCTTCAACTAGCTCTGCTTCAGAAAACACTCATTTGAGTGACACCCAACTCAACTGAGAGGCATCATTTTATGGTTTGATGGCATCATTTTAGATGCACCAATACTTCACCCTTTTCCCTTATGGTAGCCATAATAGGTTTTCCAAAGTTCTCATTATTAATCACTATTCGCCACAACAGACCAGTTTAATCATTTTTGTTTGGATTTCGTTATTGATATGTTATGAAATTTATATGTATCTGTCTACACTTTACCTAGCCTTCATTATTCATAGTAAAAACTTGAAATTATGATACATAATTTCCCTTTGGAATACTAGCCTAAAATACTTCCAGTGCAAATGAATTTCTCCATGATTACTCCCATGTTGAATCCTTGAGACACATGATGATTAAATTTGCTGCTTTGATGCTTCCTAGCCTCTGTTGCATTACATCCAGCTTCATAGTGATGTCTTTGTGCAGCTATCCACTGTTCAGTTGGCAGAGGATTTGTAGCCATGATGGAAAATTAATGAATATTTCTTTATTATACACCCAGTTCAATGCAGTAAGTTACTGAAAATAGCATCAAGTAATATACTGAATTTGCTTTCATTTGAAAATCTCACAATAGATTAAAAGTAGATTTTTAACTTTAAATGTGAATACTTATACAGGTTCCCTTCCATACAAAAGTAGAGCATTAATGATGGTATGTTAAGCTGAGTCAGGGGTGGTACAGAGGACTGGGGTGCATAATGGCCCATTGCAAAATAAATGCTGTGTACTATTTCTATTTTTTGCACTTTTTTATACAAGCAAAAAGAGTGGTGTGGAGCAAAATCATTTAAAAGACCAGGGATACCTGCATTTATAAAACATACTCTAGAAATACACATAAAATCTCCCAATAAATGATTTTGTGTGCTTTTGTGTATCATACAGTTACATACATTCCCGTTTTTAATGGTAAGGCTCCGTTTATCTATTAGTAAATCAGATACTCTCAACTCAACTGCCTTATCCTTTGATAGTATATATACACAAAGAACTGTTGAATGGTCTTGAGTTGTTCATATTTCTAAGATCATTGGCCAGAAATAAAGCACAAGCCTCCAATGAGACTTGAACTTGCATCCCTTATCTTTGGGATCCTTTTTTACCATGACAGGACGTTAGTGGGACAAGAGATCAGGAACTTTTTTTTTTTTTTTTTTTTTTTTTTTTGCTTTTAGATGTCCATTAATTCAATATATCTGGCTACAAAGCAACATAAGCAACATTTCAGCAACTTACAGGTTACATACAGATGAACGGAATAAGACCTTTAGTAATTTATTAATAAATACATAGATATAAATCAGATCATTATTATCAGGCTGAGCGTGAACACGGACACTACATGATTATAATTCAACTTCAAATCACACGACATTCCGGCATTCTTCAAGTTAATGAATTTTAGAGATACCTGCATTCAATTCCTCTGGCTACAATACACCATTTCAGCTACTTGGGGAGGGGTGGGGGTCATATACAGATCAGCAGAATCAGATTTTAGTATTATACTGATGGATGGATTGAAATCAGATTATTATTATGGGGGTGGGGAGCAGACCCTGCACAATTATTTGCAAAAAAAACATGTCTGGGGTTCCATGAGCACACAGAAAATTTAATAGGGATATGCTGTGTGATGCCTGAGTTATCCTATCATATACAGAAAGACCTGTGAAGAATTGTTCTCGGATAGCTATATTTTTTTTCTCCAAAATATTTTCAGGTTATTTTGTTTATTCATACTAATAGTGTTTGATAAATCAGTCCTAAGTAGTTTGAATTTTTAAAATGAAGCTTTGTCACTATTATCAATTTTTGAATAGTAATTATTGTATTTCCCAGCATTGAGAATGCACATCATTTTGACTTACCAAATTTTTGGGGGGAAAGCAATTAAAAAAGTAATTTAGCTTGTAGGACACAAGGTAAATTTTCAAGGCTTATTTCGGAGGGAAAAAATAGCATCTTCAATGTCTGGAAATATGATTGCTCATCTTATTCTGGTGCTTTTTATTACAACACTCTGATCATTTATACATATGTTTCAAATCCATGCAGCTTACTTAGCAATCATGAAATAAATCTGAAAATGACTTGGGAATTGCATTAAAAAGCGACAGAATAATGTGAGTGAAATATTAGTTGGAAATTTATAATAACGACAATGAACTGAATCTCCCAGAAACTTTTGTTTTGCATTCCAATTTAAATTTTTCATTTTGTATCTTTACAGTTCAAGAACCGTCGGTGCCTCACAGAACAGGAATGTCGATCCCTGAAGTCGCCGACCTGGAAATTGTTGGATGCCAACATGACTGCTAACAAGACCGCTATTTGTGGCCGCCAGTGTCCTGCTGGCTACATTGAAGATCTTAAAGATGCAAATCTATGTCGCAAATGTAAAAACAGGTGTCCTAAAAGTAAGTGATTCAAAATTTTCCACCTTGCTATCTTTCCTTAAGAATATAGTTTTAATTCTTAATGTGCCCTTTAAAATTTGCTAATTGATTACATTATAAAATTGACTTGGAAAATTGAGTTTCTCCAAATTTATCCCTTTTGCTTATTTTGAATTTGCTTAGAAATCATAACATTTTACTAGCATATTTTGTTTTTTTTAATTTTTTTTTCCTTTTGACATTGTCGTTCTAGACAGATAATGAAGAAATAATAAAAGTTAATTCTGTATTGTGATTTGTAAAAGAAAAATTAGATTAAGACAAAAAGGTGCGAGTTGTAAATTTGCCTGTTTGTGAATGAGCTGAAGCATAGAAAGTCGCTACATGAATAAGACTTAGTTGAAACATCAACTTCAGACGGGGGTGGGGGGGCGTTTTATAATTTTAAAACATACGTTACTTCCAATAGCAGTCATCTCTTCAATTATTTTGTCTAAGCTAATAATATAAAATTTGGATACTAAGGCAAAAGATATATACAAACTGCTTGCATTTTTGCTGGAAGTAACCTCTTGCCACAAAAGTTTAATGTTTCCAGAATGTTACTGAACTCGTTTTTCCAGAAATTTCTTGTGGTAACCAAATAATTATTTGTATAAAACATAAAATGGTTGCAGTTTTCCAAACCATGATAACTTTATTTTGTGTTGTTAGAAGAAGCGTGTAGTGTGGTTTGCCTGTAATATTCATTCAGTGATTAATGGAGAAGTGTGGGATTGAGTGAATTGTCAAGGAAAGATATTATGTTGAAAAATACTTGTGGCATAAAATAAATGCTTTTTTCATCATTAGGCTGCAAACTTATCAATATACCTTGGTATATTGTCAGTTAAAGTACTTGCGGGTCAGTTAATAACTGGATGCAGTTGTTATTAATGTGAGTTTTGATTTTGTTGTAGCTCTATTTTGTACTGCTTGCATGTGATGTTTGCCCATCAATGTCTTTGTTATAAGTTCACTAAATGATAAAGCAATCAACTGATTTATTTTTCTTTTTTCTTCAGGTTGTCCTGCTACAGTTGTCAATAGTATCACATCAGTACAAACTCTCAAAGATTGTACAGAAATACGTGGAGGACTCATCTTAGAACATCTTACTGGTAAATACTGTTATTGCCTTATTTTGTTAGTTAGAATTAGAGAAAATGATATTGCTTTAGGCAGTTGTTTTCATGGGATGTTGTTAAATATGTGGAAACCGAAATTGTAGAGCTGTTTGAATTCCTGGGGCTGTTTATGTCTACTTTTGTATTAATCCCCTTTGAAAAAGAATGAATTCATTTCTGCCTGTGCTCATTTTCGTCGATGGATATTTTGACAAAAATGTCAAGTCATTTTCATTCCACAATGGTCAGCTGAAAAGAATGAGTTAATAAACATTTATGCCATAATTCCTGGTTGGTATCAGACTTCTGTTATCTCAGTCGTCAACCTGTACAGAATAAAATCGGTACTAAAATGTGGGAAATGTTGAACTGTCATCATTTGGGAATGATCGTATTTGAACGGCATATAAGACTCCTATTATTTCAACAAGGAATATTAATAAAGAAAAAAATGATAACCCAGTTTTAATCCCTCCTTAATGTCTGGTCAGTGTGGAACTGGACAAGGAAGGTTGCACTTACCCTTCAAGCCATCTTTTGAGAAAAAACCTGGATGGTTACATGCCATCAAATGTGGTAGGTAATGGATGCTATTTTTGTTTGAAAAGGTGGTTGCATTTTCAAAAGCTGAAGTTGAATATTTAGTTATAGTCATTTTTTGGTCCTGATGCTTTTTGTTTCAAACAAAAGTTTACAAACTTATGAAAAAATAATATCAGCAAAATTTGAATTATGATTATGAAAAAAAGAGAATTTGCTGTTTTTTTAAAAGTAATTTTGATTTGGCAATTTATCAGAAATATGAAGATAAAATTTGCCAACTTTTTACCCAGAAACATGCATAAGAGCATTACATATATATTGAAGAAATTAAACTAAATTTTGTAAAAACCCTTCCAATGTGAACATATCATCTCTAACAAGAGAATTAGGTTATAACAAAATATTTTCCATTCCTTCAGTATCACCTGGTTGAATTTCCTTGAAAGATAAGAGCCATGAAAGTAATTTAATATTTTCTCAGGTGTATCATTTAAAAATATTTTCTTACTTTGTCTTTGTTAGGAAACTTGAGCTAGCCTCTCATCAAATTTTGTATGCAGACTTTTCAATATATTTTAAAATGGTTCCATTTCCTCTTTACTACCACAAATATGTCATAATCAGGGTTGTAATTGCTTTTTTCTGAACTAAATAAGTTTCCTTGATTCCAGAGAGAGAGAGAGTAGGTGTAACAATTTTATAAGTGAGCAGTACGGGACAAAGATATACTTATAAATTTACACTAATGAATACTAATTGTACAATCTCAAAAGTTGTTTCTCTATTCCATATGAACTGCTTTATAAAATATAGATCCAACAAAATAAGTCTGCAAAATATTGATAATGTTGATAGTTATTTTGACTCAGGCAATTCAAGTAATATTGTTATTTCACATATGGAAATGGAGAATATGCATTCCCTTTTTATTTTTTCTTTGATTTAACTAATAGAGCTGATAAATTTCAACTTGTAAAAATCTAAATGAACAAGAAACAAAAAATTTAAAGGCAAAAGTTTAAATAAGACAAAATGTTTTCTTCAAAATGAAATGAGTTAACTGTTAATCATCATCATCAGCCATAGAATTTCCCCAGGATTCACCACACTTCTTTATTGTGGGTGTTGCAGTGCCAATACTTTTTGAATCTATATCTATTACTGTGCCGGCCTCAGTTTCGCATGTGATCTCTGAGGATCCATGTTGTGAGTAGTGATGTCCATCAGTTGTCTGTCATTCTTGCAACATGGCCAGCCCATTGCTCTGCACACACACAAACACATGTGGATATTTGGCTCTTATTGCAAGGTGATTGGGACTATTTACAATTACCTCCCTTCTGTTGTCTTACCATATTTGTCTTTGATATTCTCATTGGCTTTCATGTATGTCCTTTGGCACACAAAACAGCATTTCATTAGAGCTGTTCCTTTTTTTTTTATGCGGTTAATCACTTCGAAGTATCTGTTCTTTATTTTTTTATCTTTTTTTTATTTTTTTTATTTTTTTGTTTTTTTTCAGCACATATCTCCCACACGTATTACTAGTGTTAATCTAGTGGTAATACATTAAATTTAGTTTTGTAAAAATTTGAATTCAGAAATATTTCATTGCATTAATTGATTTGGTAATAACTAGATAAAACCATAGCTTCTGGAATAAAATTATATATAATAAAGACTCCTATAATACTTTTTACTGAAAAATTATTATTCTATTTCTGATGTTGTATCTTGATGTAGAAAATCTGGAAGATTTTGTGATGTCCATCAGGAATATTTTGGCTGGCTTAAAAATGAGTTTTGTTGCTGACATTGGCTAATGATAATATACAATCATTGTCATAGTATTCGTTGGAAATGATGCTGTTATTTAAACATGGATTAATTATACAAATATATTTTGGTATAAATCTATTTATTGCAAACAAGAAAGAAACGAATACCCCCCCCCCAACGAAATTTGATTTTCTGTCAATTTTCTACACCTTTTCATATTTTCTGTTTTTTATTGATTTTAAATCAATAAGGCAAGAGAATTGGGTAGGAAACTAAAATGAGACAGTAATAGTAGTAGCGATATTACCTGCAGCAGTTGCTTGCCTAGCTTCACCAGCAAAAATCCATTTTGTGTCTTTGTTTGCTGTACCACCTTCTCTGGGGTTTTTTTTTTTTTTTTTTTTTTTTCTTTTCTTTTACAAAAAAATCTCCTGTATACTAAACTGGTGCTCAATATCTAAATTCCTATTTTGTGAATGGTGACATTTATTCATGTTAGCCTTGTAACTGTACCATCTGACTAATTTCAACTTGCTCTTTGTATCACTCTCTTGCATGCCTAAGATATAGTTTTTTAAGTTTTTCTTTTTCATATTTCTTTAATTTTTATGTGAATTTCTTTTGTGTTTTCAGGCCTTGTTGCTAGAGAATTGGAAGCAAATTTGGGTCAGATTGAAGAAGTTCTTGGTTCCATCAAAATTTCAAATGCTGATGGATTAGTATCATTAGCTTTCTTCAGGAATCTCAAGGTTATTCATGGCGAAACACTTGAAAATGACAGGTAAGAACAAAACCAGAAGTTTAATTCTTTTTCTTTCATCATATGGCCGTTACCATTATCTAGTTTTGTCAAAAATAGTGGCACATCTATCTTCTCTAAAAATTAAAACAGTGGTACGATATCAGAAATGAAGAAAAAAATGCTCACTTCTAATTGATACCCATACTGGCTGATCAGTATATATCAGATTCTGAACATTTTGCTATCAGAAGAATGTCATATTCATGGGGGGGGGGGGGTAAGCAGATTTCATTGATTTTTTTTTTTTTTTTCTTTTTTTTTTTTTTCTTGCCTATACCTTGGACATCAATGCCCCAATAAATAGGCAGATGACATAATATCATAATATGAGCACCTTTAGCAACATTCTGGGATTTCGGGACTGAAGCACTGCATTTTGAACGTTCTTTCAACCCATTCTACTACTTCTGCAACCCACTATCTTATTGGTAAATCCAAGTTAAGCAGCTTACAACGTTACTATGTGTGGAGAGTTTGACTAGTTGAATTCCTAATCAACTAATAATAATAGTGGAATATAATTTTTAGTTCCCAGAATTTTTTTCCTCTTGGTAACACTCTAAAATGAAATTGATATTGTGGTGTTACATTAGGAATGTTGTTCCTTTAATAGTTGGATGAAGGTTAATATAAACAAGAAAAAACAGTTGGTATTAAAATGTAACTCATTTGAAGCAATAACCTTCTTCCAATGACCCTCTTATGATGATGATGATGATGATGATGATCATCATCATCATCATCATCATCATCATCAGTATCATCATCATCATCAGTCTTTTAACATCCGTGCCATCTCTATAGAACTAATAGTCACAAGTTCAGTAAAAGCATGAATTATAGTTTCTATATTATTGAATCTGTTAACTCAGATATAAAGTTCAAGATGCTTGGAAAGAGTATAATCAGTAGGAGAAATGCCAGGTGAATATGGAAGATGCTGCAAGACTTAACATTTCAATTCTCTAAATACTAGACCCAGTCAGCAGTGGTATAGGGTTTGTCACTGTCATAGAGCATTTCATTCAGTTTATATAGCAACCATTTTTCCAATTTTTAAACTTTTCTATTGACTTTAGACGATGTGATATGGTTATTGTTGAAACTGCTGAAGTCCCTGGAAAGTGCTCAAACTTTTGTTTCTGGGGTATTTGCGACTGTTGTTCATCATTAAGAACAGCTTTGGGCCTCCCTCAAAGCTTATTATTGGTATCCATATTTCTAGATCTAAACTTTTGAACCAATGCTGAGCAGTTCGCACTGTAATAGTTAGTGTTCACTCCAAATGCTTTTTTGATATTTGCAATAGCTTGAGCAGCATTTCTTTATTATGAATTGCATTAGAGGTTCCCCATATACCAGGATATCAATTTTTTTTTCCTTCTGCAGTATTACTTTCTTTACATAATTTTCTTCTCCAGCTTGGCTTTCATTGCCTAAATTGTCTTTCAAGTTTACATTCTGTTTTTACACCGGTTTGATCTATTTCAACTGACTATCATGGTCCCGTAGGAATTAACTCAAGTTGATCTGGTAACTCCTTTTCTCTGCCAACCCCTAGAAGAACAAAGGAGAAAATTGATTTCTAGAGTTATAGTGAACCACTACCATGATCCACTGTTTTGGCGAAAGCCACTGGTTTGTCTGTTGACCTTTTAAAGCAAATATCTACTCTTTGTTTTCAATGGTAGGCTTATATCAATAAATGGATGCACTCTGCCTTGTTTCAGTATTATATGAACCGAATTACATAACATCTAAATCAGTCAAGGAAATTATATAGTTTGATTCATTTGTTTTGCTTGTTGTATGTGTTGTTTGAGGCACTAACAGTTATAGAATCGGAAGGAGATGCAGAAAGAATCAGCTGCAGGGACTTGGTTCTTTGAATAATGAGTTTTAAATGTTTATATTAGCGTAAAGCAGCTGGACACAATGTTTCATAATACTTTTTATGAATGTAATTACATTTTTCATGTCATAGATTCTGAAAAGTTGGAAGAAATGTTTGACTTTTCTAATTTCTTGAATTCTTAATTGATTAATTCATTCAGGATGTTTTATGAATTAAATTGTGTTTATAACAAGATCAGATTAAGAAAATAGTGAGATATTTTTCTTGCACATGACATCTTGAAAATGATTCAGGAGTCTTTATACCTTTGACGTGGTTTAACAGCTACAGAAAATGCTATTTATTGATTGGATTAAAAAGAAATTATGCCTATCTATCATAGAGATGTTTTCCAACACTTGACCTACATTTATATTTAATAACTTCTGCAACTCTGATGATGTGTGAAAGCCAAGAATGGAACAGGGGTATTCCCCAAATACTAAATAGTATTGCTTGAAAGAAAGCATTAATCACAGTAGTGTGCAGAGGACAAAATGAATACAAAGGAGATTTCCAGAAGGGGATGTTTCATTATCAACATTGTTCGGTGTTTAACACTAATCCTAATCATCTAGTGCTGAAAGTGTTTTTTAAAGGACAATTTATTCAGTGTGATATTAAGGTGTATAGTGGATGAATCTGAGATTACTATTAAAATAGTGATATTAGTCATGATTGCATTCGGATACCATTATTTTTCTTGTTAGTGATATATGAAATTGTTTGTTTGCCGGTTTATTCCATAAAATTTATGATGGCTAAATGTTATGGGACACAAAAAACAAGCCTTGGATTGAAATAAATGTTAAAATCTGCAGTGTAGTTAATTTTTTCCCTGTTTTTAATTATCGTTAAATTTTAATTATCTCAACCAGTTTTGTTGATATATTAAACTTTCAAAATCTCTTGTCTTAATTTTTCTCTCTCTCTCTCTCTTTTGTTTGTCCTCTAGATATGCCTTGTATGTTAGAGACAATGAAAACTTGGAAAATCTGTTCCGACCTGAAGTGGAGCCGGAATTGGTCATTAAAAGAGGGAAAGTTTTTTTCCATGACAATCGTCGATTATGCCAACACAAGATCAGACAACTTATGAACTACACACACCTAAACATATCGGCGCATACAGACCGTGACATCTCTCCATCAAACGGTGACCGAATCCCTTGTAAGTGTTTCCTAATTGTTCATTCCTTTCGGGATGTTTCTCTTGATTATTTTTTGGAAAAATATGCAGGCAATTACTGTTGTATTATTTTGCCTAATCAAATCCTTGTTGGGGAAGTAAAATTCATCTGATAAGTATGAAATGGAGGCAGAAATCATACTTGATCATGTAAAGGCCCCCATATCTGAACACTTTGTCAATGATGATCTTAAATTGTACTAGGCTCTTTGTATTTACTGCTTCTTCCGGTTAAAGAATCCAGCAGTTAATTATTCCTTGGCTTAAATGTTTACTGATGTTAAACGTCATGTACTTTTTAAAGATTTTAAGATTGTGGCCTCTTGTTTGGTTTCCCCTGAATTTAAACCATTTTTCTATATGTACTATTTGGTGTACATGAGGTACTACCCAGAAGTTTGAGGAATTTGACTATGAAAAAAATTTTTTTCCAAGTTTCTTTACATAGTAGATGAGCAAAAATCTGTACTCAACTCAGTTCACACACTCTGTTCAAATTCCTCTAACTTTTGGGTAGCATCTAATGAGCACATGCCTACTTATTGGATGCGAGGTATTATATGCCTCATATAGATCTTGACATGCCAGAAATGTTTTGGGTTCTTTTTCTTATATCCTTCATTCTATGTTTCAGGTCAAACAAAGAATCTAAATTTGACAGTTGTCATGGCAACTGCTACTCTAGCCATTCTAAAGTGGAACAAATTTGAAATGGATGATTCTCGGGAGATGCTTGGCTATGTCATTTATTACCGTGAAGTGTAAGTCTTCCCTTACTTTCATCACCCTATCAAGAATAATTACTATTTGTACCATTTCCTTATATACAGCATTTAGTTGTCAAGTGGAAAATTGCTCATAACTACCCAATTTTATAGCAGAGAAAATACTATTGTTATCCTTACATCATCTGTATTCTTAAGATCAATATGGTATCTTTTAAAGAGTTGAAAATTCCTCTTAATGCTGACCATTTATTTTGCAAAAGTCTGGATTATTACTATGTTGTTACTGACAGGGAGATATGTGCATTTAAAAAATCTTAGCCTTAATGTTTCACTCTTTTAAAACAGATGAAACTGGTTCCTGTAGAAAATTCAACTTAATACATTGAAATTATTAGGTGATATTTCAACTATTTAGAATTAATCCCTTTTCTAGTGTCATATGTTCCAAGATATATATAAATGACTTTTAGGAGTCTCTTGGACTGTATGTATCTGGAAAAATAAAGTAAGCAAGATTTTCCCTGCTTTTACAAATGTTACAATGTTTCATACTGTGCCAAATGTAAGATACCAAATCTTGCAACTGGCTGGTCAAAAATGGCAGCTAAATAACTTGTATGCATTTTTGATAATGTCTAAATAAAAAAAAACAAATGTTTCCAGGACAAATACATCTTGGGATAAATGTCTAATACAAACATATTCCATCATGATTTTGTATCTTTAAAATATGGAAAAATTTTGATTTATTAAAAGAATAGTTTTCTCTAACCATGAAATAAAAATTAAACACAGTTTTGGCTATTTTCTGTACCCTTTTAAAAATTCAGGCATTAATTACCTGACAGGTTAGTCTTATAAGATGCAAAAGAAAAGTTATTCCATCTTTTTTTTAAATCTACCTATTCATGATCATGTTTGGCCCAATGACAGTTATATCTTCTGTTTTAGTTAAACAATGCGTTGCTGTGTTATAAAATCATTTTCTGTCTGCTTTACAAATCTATAGAAGGCTTCATTCATTATTTTTTTTAGTTCTTAATCTAGAAGTTCTGCGACTTTATGCTACATGTTTTATTTAGCATTATTTAGCATTATTTTTATCACTTTATTTTTCATTTCAGAGCTGACAGAAATGTGACACTCTTTGAGAAACAGGATACGTGTAATGAAAATATGTAAGTTATTCTTTCTCAACTCAATTAGATGTAACAATTTTTGAGCCATCTATAACATTTTATTCTTTAAACTCGTTAGATAGAAAACAATACGCTCTCTGCATATATGATTACTATTAATTTATAGTGTGTATTGTGTTGTGGATAGACATCACAATTTGGTTAATTATGATAAAAAGATGATCCTAGAAATCATATATACATATCTCAAGCTCTCAGCTTAGGAAAACATTAAAAAAATACAACACTTATGTAAGTTCATTTGTGGGAAAAATGTTGAATTTTCTTCTCATTCAAAGAGATTCACCCGTAAAAGGCTGAAGAAACAAGAGAGTGGTGAAGTCATGACTTAACTTCTGGATCAGTTTGGATTCAGTTCATACTAAATTAGTGCTAGAGGAATCATTTCTTTTGGAATTGTTTTCTTTCCTGTTATTTTGACTGCAATTTCTCAGAGTTTGTCACATGTTTTTCCATTGGAAAGCAGATGGCAAAGCATAACAAACATGCCGCCATAATTGTTCAGTGTTGCATTGCCGATTGCAGTCACAGATATCTGATCGTAACTGTTGCAAACATTACATATTTCCTAATGATGAGAGACAATCCCTGCATCAGAAAGCACTAATTATACATTCTTATAGTTTTGAAAGAATATTATCAAGATAAAATTGGAACTCTTCTGGGTGATAACAACAACAAAAAAAACATGACATTAGACTTTGCATCTCTGTTTTAGATACTTTTTTAATACAATGAGTCATTAATTTCTTTAGGTAAACCTTGGAAAATATTATAGTGCCTATTTTTGGCGCTGCATATGAGTATTCATTCTTTATTGTTATTAAAAAAATAATTGTATTGTGTTCTATTAACTTTCAATATCATAAACCACTTGATACTACTCCTAATTGACAGTGTAACTTGTTTTTGAATAGAATTAGAAATTTTTTAAAGGTGAAATGGAGATAACTTTAATCAGTAGTTATTCATTATATCAATTCAAGAGTTGAAAATCATGATTTTAGTTTAATTCTGGTTTTGTGTACTTAAGCAGATTTTTCCTCAGATAGATATTACAAATAGTGATTAAGAATAAGAGCTTTTAAATTGATTTACCAAACACACTATGATGCTGCTTTTCAGATTATAGAAATATACAAATCTGTTTTGAATTTTGCCATTTGTCTTACATTTATAACTGCAAGAAAATTTTTAATCATTACAAAATGAAATGAATCTTATTGAATTTGTCACAAAGTTTGTCCAATTTGAGCAGTTTGTGATTGAACTAATAAAATCCTTATCTCCATTAGCTTTGGCAACTGGTATATGCTGATTGTTTCAATTGAAAGAATCAGCATACATCAACTTATTGGCTAGATGCATGAATTCACACCTGTGTGGATTCAAATTCACTGTAGTTTTTGTTGCTCAACAGGGACATGGTATGAAATTCTTTGTTAGGCAAAAAAAAGATTTGAGAACATCCCATTTAAAAATTACGGTATAGCTTCTATTGCACTGGAATAACCTATATTACCAGCCTCGATACAAATGTTTTGAATTCTTTTTTTTCTACTGTTTTCTGGTTCTTTCTGTACGGATAGTTCTCCTACAGAAGGCCATGGTATGGAATTATCCAAAACATTTTGGGAACAACATAAACATCTCAAAGAATGAATGAATGAACGATGCTTGTGAATATTATAACTCTGTCCCAGATTGTGGCAATAGCTTTGTAACTGTTATATATTTCTGAATTGCTTTTTTTAAATGTTTGTCATTTTCATTTTAGATGGAAAACTGTTCAAAAGCAGATAAAAGAAGAAAATAACAGCAGTGAAGAATTAATCTTACTTGGAAACCTGAAACCTTGGACACTGTATGCCATCTACCTGAAAACAGATACTCTGTCTACTTCTAAATCCACTGGAATGAGCAGTATTGAATATTTTCAAACACACCCAGGAGGTGAGAAGAAATGCCACAACAGTTGCCTTCTTGTGTGGATGATAACAATTTTTGCTTTGTGTCTTGTAAACTTTTATTAAAAATGATCAATCATGAATTCATTAAAAATAGATTTGAATTTTAAAAAAATGTAATAGTGACTCCAATAAAAGTAAAATCAATTAAAAATGAGAGATACGGTTTAGAAAGAAAAAATTCAGGTATCCTGCACTTTTTGAGAGTTCATGTTGTACATACATTCAGCCAGACCAGCTTTAAAACTGGAGAAACCTGTTGTCACTGTGAATGACAATTTTGGTTTATAGTTTCTAATAAATTTCATTCGATTCAATATAAATTCTTCCTGAAATTTGTCTTGATTTTATTTTCAGTCCCAACCAATCCAACCAAATTGAAAGTCACTGCCAAAAGGATAGGTGAGCTGGAGGTCACCTGGGATCCTCCACATCACCCACATGGACATGTTGATCATTATCTTGTCTATTGGCAACCAGAGGCTCTCAATGCCGAAGAATACAGTATCAGGGATTATTGTCACAACCGTAAGCAAAACCTTTGTTTATCAATAGTATTTGCCTTTGATTATTATATTCAAGTTATATTATATTGTTGGATATTGCCTGGATAAAAATATTGGCTGATTCTAGATTTTGAAATTTAGCCTCCATCCAAATAGCAATATATTAGCTGTTATTTTGTTTGTATTATCATTTCCAAAAACTCTCAAATTTCGTCAACGTTGAGTTGTCATGAGGTCTAGGCAAGATATTCTGATATTTACTGTTTAATCACTATAAAACGATACACTTCAGTAAACTTGAATGGAAATTATTATAAGCACAGATGAATATAAAAATTCCTGCTAGCAAAATTTACAGTGAATAATCCTTATATAAATGACATGTCAAACATTATGAATAACTTCCAGAAGTCCCCAGCCTAGCTTGTTATATATTCTGTTATTCTAGAATAACCTGATTCTGATTCTTCTTTCTTTTTTTTTTTTTTTTTTTCCAAATCAGGAATCAAACCAATGGATCCCCCTAAGAAGAAAGAAGTGAAGAAGAAAAACGATACAATTAATGGGAACTGTTGTGAATGCCCTAAAGACAAAAAAATCAGTGAAATTGAAGAATCTGAACGGATGATGACTATTTACTTTGAAAATTTCTTGCAGAACAACGTCTTTTTTAAGAGGTACAAAAGATTGTGCAATATCATTCACTCCTACTTTTCGCTCTAATTTTTGGAAGAGGATTTCCGCGTTATTTTAAGTTCTAGCTGCCAGTTAATCTTGAATTCTTTAACTTCCCAATGAAATTTCTTTATTCTGGGTGCACCCTTGTGTACCTACATATACATGCACAATGGATATTATACGATACGTGCAGAATGATACATATATAGCATTTCATATGAAATCATTATAATGAATTGAGTAAAAACAATAGGCATTATCACTTGATATGCATTGTGTCCATCAAGGTTGTATTTATAAAGGCAAAAGTATTGACCATTTTTGACTGACCTGAGTATAAGTGAAACAGTTGGTTTGGGGCCATTTTTTAGTAAAGAAACTCATCTTATATCAAATGATATACAGTAATTCTTATTCGCCTTTTATCCTAGCAAGCAAGTGAAACAAAACAAAACAAAGCGAAGCTTGAGTACTGATACGGGCCTATCCATCCTTCAAGGGAATGCTGTCTGTTCCAAGCTGATGTGCGACTTATGTGTAGATCTAATAATTACAATAATATCCTTGCGAATAGAACATATTCCAACTAATATTATAGGCAAAAAAAACCCACGTGATCTCACCATTTAGTTGGAAAGAAAGATCCAGTTGAAATCACAAAAAGTGAATTCAGTTCATGACCTCAATGGCTTCTGTAGCCAAAACAATAATTTTGGTGCATTCGACTTTTTGGAAGAAAAAACAAGCTGATACATTTTTTAAAATACCACCACGAACATTTGAATCAGAGAGAATTGAATATATTTTATTTCATTAAAAAACAAAAAACAAATGATCGATACAACGATAGTTAAGGAGGGTACAAATTAGGCCTAATGCCTCTCAAACAGCAGTAATCTGTTATTTCATTTTACAGCATCATTTTTCATTCTATTTTCATTTACATTACAATTAACTGCTGTGTATACCTAATAGATATGAATAATTCACTCTGCTAATTTCAAAAGGAAATGAATTTTTTTTAAAAACTCTGAATAATAATATTTGTATTTAATGAGAAAGAAATTTGTGAATATTACGGCTTGTTTTTAATTGCAAACTGGTGAAGCATAAAAATTTACCTTAGGAAAGGTTAGGCAATTAGGTAGAAGTTGAAATGTTAATCAATACTGCAATCTTTTATTATTTGGAAGAATTTTAATACTCAAATCCATTAATTCTGTATCCTAACTTTTAATCATTGTAATAATAGACTATGGATGCACAAAAGGGAAGTAATATTTGGCGTTAATCCTCCTCTGCCCCTCATGTTTCAGCAGAATAGAAAGTAGTCACAATTGTAAATTCAAAAGTTTCAAACCTTTGTTCACTCAATGTTAAAAATGGTGTATAAACCAAAAAAAAAATTTATTAAAAAAATAATTAAATTTCCAATTAAAAAAGGATGTTCGACAAATAAGTTACTTCTGTAATGCAGTGATTACTGAAACAGTCTGACTTTTTAAATAACAAGCAGGAATACTGCTGGATAGAAACTAAGGGATTAATTTAGCATGAACTTACAATACAAATTCCCCCCTCCAATGGGGGGGGGGATACTGGAAACTTTTGCTTTTTTTTTTTTTTTTTTTTCCAGACATGATCAATAGTAAATGTCCATATTTTGAGCCCTCTGGCTCGTTTGGTGTGGCCTGCATTCATCATACATGCATACATAGCCAGCTAAACCCACCAAAAAAACTGGAAAAGAACATTTTGACCATTTTGGTCGCCGGTTCCAAATGAAAATAAGAAAAATACTATTCAAGTTCCTGTTTCAAGTTTTTGTTTGAGCAAGTCTTTTGTTACCCCATGAAGTACTTGTTGGAACTCTAGCTTTGATATAATCAGCGAGGGAGTTGTACTTAATGCTCAATGGGGTGGGGGTGGGGTCAGTCAGAAAATATTCCATAAATTAGCTCCGTGTCGCTTGGGGTATGCAGTTGTTCAACTGCACATCCACTTAATTTTATTTTTTTGTCCCTTGTCCATATAGGAATCCAGAAATATCTCACGAGGTCGATGAAAGGCCCAATCGTCAGAAGAGAGAAGCAGAACCAGCTGACCCTCATTCAGCCGGTAAATATCTGGCTGCTCATAATAACCAAACTCAAGTTAATAGCACAGCAGATTTGCAGCCTGATCCACCATTTTTGGCCATGACAGTTTACAACAGCAGAACCGTGGTACTCACTAATTTGGCACATTTCCAGGAATACAATATAGAGGTGAGTCATGTCACTTTGCTTAATTAGGGTTGGTAGCCACAAATTTGTGTCCTTATTTCTTCTTATTTTAGAGACATCCTTGTTTTGGTGTGAAGTTGGAGAAAATGACATCCACTTAATTGTACTTACTTAGCTATCCCGCTGATTTTTTTTGTAGATGAATGTTTCAGTTATCTATACTTCCTATGTATTTAAAAATGTTTCTAAATGATTGCTAAGTAACAGCACTTGAAATGTTTATCTACAAAGCAAGGAAGAAGAGGTCCAAACAATCTTCATGCAATAGTTTATTATTTATATCTTTGATTTGATTTTTTTTTATTGGTATTGAGCAGGATTTTGTTTAAGTCTTAACAGATTACTCCCAAATGTAGAGAAAATTAGTAGTTCTTTGCAAAAATTGTAACATTAAATATTAATCCCTTAATAGAAATAAAATCCAACTTTTATCTCAATTGGATGTTGTTGACGTCCACTTGGAATGAATGTTGAGCTGTACATTCATTGACAGTCCTTTGGTCAAATACTTGGTTGTTATTATAAGCAGTTTGGACTCCTTCACGTCCTGTTATGAATTCGTACAATAAAATTGCTTGAATTTGCTTTTTTTCCATTTTTGATTTGACAGCCTCTAGTTAACCAGAATTAATAATGAAAAGAAAATGTTCAGTTCGGATTAATGGTGTGAAATTCGTACCAAATGAATGATGATTTATTCAAAAAAAATGCATCAAAGTTTAAAATAACAAGAAATGCGATTATTTTTACACCACCCTAGTAGAAAATTGAAGAAAATTACACTCACTTTCTGTTCATGGAAAAATATCTTGAGATTTCCTTCTTGGTTGTTGATCTGATTACAAAAAGCTATTTGAGCATTTTCCAATTGGACATTGCCATGAAATTTTTCATTTTAATGTCTATAAGTAGAAGAGCTTTCATTCTTATTACTAGATGAAGTATTGTATGAATATTTTTATTAATTTAACTAGTTTTTATCCTAATCTTAGTTTTAGCAATGAGAGTTTCATTTTCACTAAAATCTTACTCTTTATTTCTGATCATGCTATTTACTCATATCACTGATGGCTCGAATCAAAGTTGTAATAAAAACAAATGAAAGCAGAGTTGCTGTTTCAAACATCATATATGACAGGGATTCTTTTTCTTCCCTGGCTTGAGTAAATAATGGATAGATTTGTACTTTTTCAACAGGTTGCTAAATTTACTGATATATAGTAAACCTGGTGACACTTCTCTGCTCTCAAATATGTCTTAATGCTGTTGAAAGTTTTGAGGGTAGTTAACAGTATGAAACATTTTATTGATTTATTTATTTTATCTTTTTTTCAGGTTATTGCTTGCCTCAAATTTGACGAGAAGTCGAAAGTTTGCAGTAACCGAGCCATTGCAACGGCAAAAACACTTCCTCTGCGTAAGAACCTCAAATACTTCAACTTGATTCTACAAATTAATTATGATTGTCATTATTTCTAAAAACTTGAGTATTAATCTAACTTAATAAATTAACTATTCTGATGTAACTCTTATTAGATCAGAGAAATGAGTTAAGGGTTTGTTTCTCTTGAATTTAATCTGACCTAATCAGTTGAAATCCTAAACAGATAAATTGAATGCATGTAAATCTTTTTTTTTAAAAAGTTAGATTATGATAGAATAGTCTTGTTTACAGCATGTTTTTCATGATGGAGGGAGCTGATGTTTCAATGTTACGTGATAGCTTTGAGAAAAATAGTTGTAAATCACACCATACCATAATACATATATATATATATTGGAAGATAAATGGTAAGGGATTTTTGAGTTTTGGATTGCCAGAGGATGTTCTGAAAGACAAGAGAAAAAAAAAAGTGTGTATGTTTGTATTTATTTATTTATTTATGTATGTATATATATATATATATATATATATATATATATCTCATACATACGCTAAGCCATGCACAGAAACAAATTAAATAGTAGGAAAATTGTGTCACACCAATATCAAGTGGTTGATTTTGAAAAAGTCCACCTGGCAATCAATGAAGATTATCATCTGGCCATTGATGAGATATCTGAGGAGACTGGTTTGTCTTGACAGAAGATTTCAAAATGAAACACATTTCTTCAAAATTTATGCCTCATTTGCTCATAGAGGATAATTAAAAAAAACAGTCTTTTAAATGTGTGCCACAAGTTGAAAATGGCCCACTATTTCTCCCAAGTTGTGATTTTTTTTTTCTTCTAAAAATAATTCTAGTCATTTTTTGGTCCATTTTGAACCAGTTTGTATCTAATCTATCCACTATTCATTGTTTTTTTGTTTTTTTCCAGTTGAGGCGGACAACATAAATGCTTCCACTGTGAATGCAACATTGATTGCCAATGGCACCGGAGACATGCTGATTACCTGGGAGCCACCGGCAAATGCCAATGGCTTGATTGTCACTTATGATGTTGCCTATGAGAAAGGAATCCATAAAAAGGTCAGTTCAGTTATTTTTCTCTTCTCATCAGTTACGTGCATCTTGTTCATCCAACTGAAAGATAATATTGCTTGTTGAAGAAAGAACAAATATATTCCCAACTCTCTTTTTCAAATATATAGACGTGAGATTACAGCATGTTTTTAGATAGAGAATTGTTACAATTCTATGGATTATTTAAACTACATTTTTTATCTTTGTTTTTGCTATCACTACCTTTCAGTAGTGTGTTTTGTTGCTTTCATTAGTCAGTGTCCAGATCTCTTCTGATATGATACATTCTGCAAGAAGGCTAGTAAATATGCTGATCAAAGCATGATGATGAGGATACTAGTATAAATAATTCTTGGAATAATGACAATTCATCTCAGAACTTCAGCCAAAACATAGTAATCCAAAATAACAAAAAATGAAATGATTAGTGTACCATATGGGCCTGTTTCTTTTTTTCTGATAGTAAAAAATTTTACTAAGCAAACAACTATTCTATCAAATGAAGATCTGTTCATATGAATGCCTTCAGAAAAGTTCTATTCATGGGTGTGTGCAAAAGGGGCGTTTGCTCTTCCCTGGGTCAGGCCTTCTCACTGAAGGCAAGTAGGTTTTAGAGTTGGAACCTTATAGAAGCTGGGTATCCAGGGGTCAATATGAACTGTGTTAATTTAGAATGAGTCACAATTTAGGCACTGTCCAGTCCCTTACCTAATAACTAACTTTCGGATATATCTTGTTGTTCCCTCCCCAAGTATATCCTCTTGTCATTACCTGAAAAAGTGGCAACAGATGCTCATGGTTCTAATCACTTTCTCTTGAAAAGATTCACCCCAAAAGTTAATGAACCAGTCATCTGACCACAAGATGAATTCCTTCAAACTGAGTTGAGGCATCTTTTAGTAAATATGATTTTTCATGCTTTCTTCATTTCTTAATGAAATTTTCCATCCAAATCTGACAGGCAAGTTTCTTGTCTGGAATATGTATGATGGTGGATCAATAAGTCAGTTGCCTGATACAGTTATTAGCAGGATTTTGATCTGAAATGGTCACTGAGTGATAATGTTCTATATATGATAATAAGAAAGATTTCTCTACCTCATTGTCAAGAAGTAAATAGCAGGGAAGACTATCTCTGAATTTTTGAGATGAGGTATTATTATTATTTTTACATGTCCACATGGCGTAAATAAGACATAGACAAAATTACTGCAAGTAATCTGAGGGTTCTAGGTTCAATCCCAGTGTGAGACAATAATAATACTACTACTAATGCTAAGAGGGGAGTGCGGTCAATATACCCCCGTCGGTTAAATAAAGGGTTCGGTTCATTACTTCCCCACACCTACCAGAAGATACCTGAGAGTACAACGGCCAAAACGTTGCATGAAAAACAACCAAGATGAGGATGGTCTGAATAATAATAGAAATAGCAGAGAAGACTGTCTATAATAGCCAACTCCCCTTAAGACAACTGGATGCCAACTTCTTTCCTGCAGCTGCTACTACCAAAGCTGATGCCAAATGTATGGCTTCATTTTCATATGGACTGCATCAACTTAGCCGAAAGAAGAATTCTGTCTGGACAGCCTTGGGTCACCGTGTGCTTACACCATGGGCTTACACCCAGGAAAGGTCATTCCATCATTATCTACCAAAACAGGAGGAGACTTTCTCATTTCCAATTATTTATCCAGTGCTGTGATGCTGTGCTTTTTAGTCTCACAAAGTTTGATGTTTTTATTTTAGATATTGAGGGAGTTCATCTTGAATATTTTTTTTAAAGACTGGGTCAACGTAAACTAACCTTCTATGATTTACAGTTTTCTATCGTTTTTTCCTTCTTCAAATGTGAATTCTCTCTATACTTCTTTCTTCTATGATTATACTACATGATGTAACTATTTGAGCCAGTTCATATTTGTTACTCTGTAATCAAGCTGCATTTTCTTTTACCAGAACACCCGAGACAAAATAGTTTGTGTCACTCAAAGGGAATACCAAAGGATTAAAGGATGTCGCCTTGAGAAACTAGATCCTGGTAACTATTCTTACCGTGTCCGGGCAACATCATTAGCCATGATTGGACAGTGGACAGAATACAAGTATTTTATTGTGCCTAAAATAGCAGGTAAGAACCCATTTCTTTTTAGTTCCATTTTCATTTAAAACAAAATAATGACGGATAGTCAAAGAGTTACGAACACCTTACTGACAAATAACTTGTTCGTACGGATGGTCTCTTGTAGATCACTTTTTTTTTTATTGTGTTAAAGACGGGTCAGTAATCAAAACATTACCTGTCATCAATATAAAAATTTTTAAATTTGTGTGTATTCAGGGCTGAAATTTTTTCATGCCAAATTCTTACATTACCAAGTTTATATTGTTCTCAAAAATGATTTTTACATGACATTATATGTTTCTAAAACTTATCTGGGTGTTTACCGAAAAAAGTTTCTTACCCGTTCTTTTTTGTTTTCAAATTAAACGTCTTTTTATTTATTGTATTTTGTTTGCTTTCTCCATGAACATTGACATTTTCTTGATTACCTTATTATTTATTTATGGAAAAACACGGTGGATGCTTTTCCAAGCTTCATTAAATTAATTGCATGTACACTGTTTAGTTTAACAGTTCATCAGCTCTTGGACTTCTTGTTGAATGATATTTCTCCAACGCAGTTTGCTGGCAGCCATTTTGTCAGGCAGACAATATTTTTAAATGTAATTAATGAAAATTAAGAGAATTTTTCTCAAGTTTTTCTAGAAAGGATAAGAGCCCAAATCTATGTCTAAACAAGCAAAAATGGGTCAAGATTCTTTCTTTTTCTTTTTCTCCCACGTCTGCAGTTCTCTAAGGAGATAATTTTTGTACTTTCAATCCATTAGACCCAAAAACCATCCGAAAATTTGTTAAGTTTCCAGAAGAAAGATTTTTGCCAAATGAGGCATTTTAGTTACATGGTAAAACCTGGGGGTGGGGGAATATGGTTGATTCTAGAGGCTCAATTAAAAGCACCTAAAATTGTCATTTGTCATCATTCTTGGAGGAATGATATTCAAAGTGACAGTCACGAAAGAATTGAAGTAAACGAATTTGAGCCTTGTCTTTGAAATGTTTTGTTCTACTTGATAGTGAATGGAATCTTTTAAGTTTCTTGACAACAACTTGGGGCATTTTTTTCCAGCCAAGCTAAGAAAAAACTCGAAAATGAATTTTCAAAATTTCCGTCAATTACATTTTTGAAATAGGGTGTTGATCAACGGAAGAAGACCATAGAAAAATCCCGAAATCAAATCAAATATACTTTGAACATATCTATTAGTTAATTCTAACTTATTCAGTTTTTGCTGTGTAAGTTGCTTTTCATTCTTTACTCTCGATCATGCTCTTTACTTCATACCATTGAGTGATGATCTGAGTCAAAGTTGTGATAAAAATTAAGAAGGTAAAAACTCATCCAAATATTATAATTACTATGTTAATGTTTTTTTAAGCATAAAAGAGTGTTTAATACTAAGACCAACATTTGAGCATTTGATGATAGATGTGCACCTAACGCAACATCCAACTAATGTTCAGACCTTGAAACAGAACTCTTTTGCACCCTGGAGTCTGCCCACTAGAGCATTCTGTTTATGGTGATCAATTGAAGTATTGGGAAGGGAGTAAATAATGGATAAGTTACTGCTCTCACCTTTTGTTGGGATGTGATCCCTAAAAACCATATGAATTTACAGAAGATGAGCTTAATTTAACTTTAACTTATATTGCATATTGAACCCCAACTAAAAACTTGTTTTGATGGGTAGTTTTAGAAGAACAAAAGAAATGAATATATATTTTTCCTACTCCTTGAGTGTGTGCAAAATTTCAAGTTTCTACTATGAGCAGTAAGGGCTAAGAGAAGTCCAGAATGTCAGAACTCATGGATAACCTAAGTTACATCGATTAAAATGGGCTCTTGTGTGTGGTGGTGATTAATACGTACAGAGATATGTGTATCATTAAAAGGAAAATTCACACAAGAGGTCTATTCAAGTATCCAAGTGCTAATCAGGAAGGATGGCTACCATGTAAAATACTGTGGTCTCTCCAATTTTGTGGACTTGTTTGTGTTTTTCATTAACAAAGGGAAGCTACTCTCACAAACTTTTGAGAAAAAAAATTGAAAGTATTTTGTTCTCAAGTTTTTTCTTGTTTTTGCTGGAAGGAAAAAGTCAAGTATTCGTTTCAAAAAAAAAGAAAAACAACTTTTCTTCATTCATAACATAGAATGGGGCTGTTTTAATCTGACTTTTTTTTTTTTCAAGTTTTCCCGGTAAGACATCAATATCAGTTATTAACAAGCATTGAAAAAATGACAGTCTAGAGCATAATTAAACATTAACTTGAACTTAGGTTTAAACTTCAATCGAAGAAAGTGTAACAGTTATAAATACTTGAAAAATTTGGTGAGGGCTGTATCTGAATTGTGTCTAGAATAACTGTAGAAAAAAATTGAACATTATACAAAAAAGCCAGAGTCTTCAAGTTAGCCTCTCTGGCCTTCCATACTTACAAAAAAAAAGCTTCTATTTAAAAAGAACAGCAAAACGCCTAAGAAAAATACTTCCAGCATATTATTCTTTTATCACTGATTATATTTTATCACTCATATCATTGTATTATTATTAACAAAATCTCAAAATTGGGCAAAGTGATTAAGTTACTACTGCTACACAAGAAAATAATCATCAAAAATTCGTCTGGAATTTTTGTATTGAATTAATATTTTACAATGGTTTAGAAAATGATTATATAGTTGACAAATGAAAAATGCACTTGAATATAGTAATACTTTATGAAAGAGATATTTTTATTGAGCATTACAGGGTCTGCATTTTCTGCATAGATGCCTAAATTCCCATCTCAATTTCTTATTTATTTCTTCTTTTCTATTTTTCCAATTCACTCTATGAATGATCATAATTCATACACTTACTTCAGTTAGTTGTTGGTATCTGATTGCATGCTAGAAGATGGTCGACAGAATTCACAGATGTTCTTCGAATTTTGTTAGGGGCTGGGATGCAGATCCCTCGCAGAATTTCAATTTCGCGAGTAACTTGTGACCCCTCCCCAACTCAATCACTTTCTGTTATAGAAACACTGAACAAAATGGACCCTAACTTCATAGCTTTTACCACTACCTTACTGCCTCACCAGCTTCAGTTACTGACTAGCTAGCCCCCCCCAACCACTCCAGTTTTGACTGCCACTATACAATTCAGGTTCTCTGCCACTCTTACTGTCTACATGGCATCTTAGTTTGAAGAGTCAACCAATGATAAAAGAGAGCTACATCCAAACTGTATGCTGATAGGTTAGGCCTGTCAAAACTTGCTGTAAGGAAGGTTGATTAATCAATTCACCCCTTAACCAATTCCTGCTAGAGCTAATGGTCCCCTTTGTTCAATGAATGAACATGTGTCTCACTTCACTAACAACGAGCATCTTTTAGTTATCTTTTCTTGTTTTCATACAAGTGAACAGATGCTTGATTTCAATGAATAAAGATATTTTCCAAAAGATAGAGCTCTTTTTGCAATAGTGTTTGCTTTATTCAAAATCTGGGTGGAGTTGTACTGTTCAGTGTCATAGTAGAGTTGTATTTTGTTTGATGATAATTTCATTATTTAATTTTCACAATTAAATACATTCAACAATGTGACTTGGCAGAAATGAGTTTGGAATAGTATGATCAAGGGATGTGTCAGTCACATGGTTTAATGAGGGCAGTACGCTTAAACTAGTTATGTGACTTTAGTACATGTCATGAAACATAAAACAATCTTTAAAAATCTAAAGAAAATTATTTATGCTCTGCTTTTTCTTCCCTCTCTTTCCGTATAGTCAAGTGATTGAACAATTTGAAATAATTAAAGCTTGTCCCTTATTCGATCCAGATGACTTGAAATAAGAATACCATCCCCTTAATGACTCCTCTTCCCAAGGACTATTTCAACATATTAAGGAAGAGCTTGCTATCAGTATTCCATGTGACTATAATTTTGTTCTGTTATATTTACTGCCATGACTGACCGTTTCTGAATGTTTTTGTCTTATTGCAATATGTAAACTTTGTTCTATTTCTCATTAACATTTTTATTCTATTTTCAGAACAACCTGCTCTCAATGCCACCATCCAAATCCTAGTTGTAGTCTTTTGTGTTATCGTCGTGGTTATTTCCATTGTAACTACTTTAGTTTGTGTCCGATTCAAGTAAGTTTTCCACTCAACATATGGTGGTTTTTTTTTATTCCCAATTTAAGTTTGTTTATCTGTCTGCTTTGGTTTATGATCCATAACATGATACATAGTTATTACCTGAATTGAATGTATTGACAAGGATGGAGATTATGTTGAAACAAACTTATTTGTTGTGTAAAATGGATGCGTATTTCAATGTTAGGCTTATAGATTAGCGTATGTATGAACGTGTATATGTTGTAGTAACTGAATCATTTTAAAGGATGAGAGTTGTTTGAAGATGACTAATCTTAAATTTATATGATGAACTTAGTCCATCAGGCATGATTACGATATAAATGATAGTTAACTTTAAGAAACATGTTTGTAAATTATCAATATTTAATTACCAAATGAATTTGTAGTCTTGATATTTTGATGATTATTCATATCGTTCTGGGAATTATATATAAGTGAGAGATGCCCATTGTGGTATGAGAACCACCATAATCAAAGGACCAAGGGGAAGGCTGTAATATAAAAAAACAGTTTTCAGAAAACCCTGAGACAAAAACCCTCAAATTGTCTTTCTTTGTTTTCTGGGGAATTCAGAATCAAGAAATTGACATCAAGCAAATGAACAGTCAGTAATCTGAAAGTCGGCAAGTGTAATTATATTGCCTGAGTGGAACCTCACTTTCTGTCCATATATCTTCTAATTTTATATTATTATATATAATTTTTCAATTCTTAAGTGAAACAACCCCCACCCTTCTAATGGGGTCTAAAGTGCTGTGAAACTTTTTCCTCCCTTAAAGGGTAAAAAATGAACAGGAGAATTTTTTTCTCTTCTTTAAGGGACCAGTATCGAATGGAGACTTTTCAGCTTTAATTGGTCAAAAGTGTAAGGAAACTTTTCTTCCCTTTAAGGGAAGTGAAGGAAGACTTTTTCTCTACTTGTGTAGGGTCAAAAGTGAAGGGAGAATTTCCCTCCCTGGAGTCTATAGCTATTGGTGACTTCCCCCTTTAAGGAGTCAGAAGTGAAAGAATTTTTCCTCACTATTAAGGGGGTAGGAGTAGAAGGAAATTCCCTCCCCCACCCATAAAAAAATAGTGAAAAAAACAAAGGCACAGGCATAGCTGAGGGAGGGGTTGAGAGGTTTAAATACATTTGAGGCCCTCTACTTTGGGGAGGGGGTTTAAAAGTTTTATGAATAGAAATGTGTATAAATATGTGTATTTAAAATTAACTTGGAACTTTTTCCTATCTTTGCAGGCTTGATGGCAGGATCCGTGGTGCTTATGTTTCCGTCAATCCAGAGTATGCCAGTGCACGCGAAGGTAATGAGTTATTCTGAAAATAAAATACATGGGGCTATTCAGATGGTTTTTCCATTGTCTCAGCGATACTAGAATTTGTACTCATCTATATTTTGTATATATGCATGGCTATGTTTACATGTTTTCTCTTTTATTTTTACACATAAATAATTTCAGAGTTTTTTTCCGGGACATTCAAACTCATTTCCTTATTTCTGTTGTTCATGCAATGTTTCAGTCAAAATGAGAAAAATTAGCTCAATTCTCTGAAAAGATCTTTGAATGTTGATGAATCTTCTCAAAATTGTTGACAAGAAGTAACACTATTCCTCAATAGAGTCATAGCTTCTCACGTTTCCAGTTTTATTGACTAAATATTTTTAAAAAACTGTTATGAGCCGTATATCTACAGTCTCTCTACATCTATTCTGAGGTTCGTCTGTAGGCAAAGAAAATGACAAAGCCAGCCCCCATGACATATTTTCACTTTTTTTTCTTTTAATTGCAGTTTATGAACCAGATGAAACTGAGGTGGATCGAGACAAGATCAAACTTTTGCGAGAACTTGGCCAAGGCTCTTTTGGCATGGTCTACGAAGGGATCTTGAATGAAGATGATCCTGATAATGGACCCATAGAAACAAAAGTTGCTGTCAAGGTAAACAGTTTATTATACAAAAATGTCCTCTTCTGTTTGGGGTAAATTAGGTTACTTTTAAGCTTAATTTGAATTAATTTGGGGTAAACACAGCATCGTTAGATATTACCTCAGCCAATGAAGGAAGACAGAGTTTATATATTCACCCATGTTTGTCTGTCCAGCTGCTAGTCCACACAATATCTCCAAAAGTTTTGATGACATTTTGTGGAAGGGTAGGGTATTGGCCAAAAAACAATTGAATTTTATGGTGGATATGGAATTTTTTCTGTGATTTTGTTGACATTTCTTTAATAGATTATATGGTGGTTCAACATGTGGGTCTTGGGAGGACAGTTCTAGAAGTTCAATGAGAGACATAATATTTCATGTCTGTTTACACAAAAGTAATGAATGAATTTCAATTAAATTTTGTGGAAGGGTGGATATAAGAAAGAGACCTGTCCAGGAATTTTTTTTCTCAGGCCCATATTTCTCCCATTTTTTTTTTTTTTTTTTTTTTAATTACATTAATGCATACACTCATGAGTGTCCGCACAATATATCCGAATAGTATCGATGAATTTCAATGACATTTTGTGGAACTATAGACCAAAAACCATGGGTATACTGATTAAATTTTGGAGAGGATCCATCCACAATTCTCTCTTTCATCATATTTATATGTTCAAACCACATGATATCACCAAATTTCATATTTGTCTACATTCTTTGTCCTGAAGTTCTCAATGAACTCCTATGATATTTTGTGTAAGGGTGGAACAAATTTCTGAGTAGATCTATGCTTAATTATTCCCTCAGACAATGGCATTGGCAGAGATATTTATAGATATAGAATATCATTGTATGATCAATACAGTAAATGATAAAATGAATTAAAGGTCTTTATTATATTTCCATTTGTATCCATTGGTATAAAGTTTTTATATTAAGAAAAAAATTCCTGATCAACATTTTTACTGTTACTGATATCTGGTGTGAAAATCAGATTGTTTCTCGACCAAACCTTCATAAGCTGAATATCTTTATTCTTTGTCTAATTCCCATACTGGGAAAATATTAGAGTTCTTGAGATTTCAGTTAATATATTTTCAAGACATTTCATATTGTTAGTAAATCTATTAAATGCCTCTGTTGACAATCAGAATTTTACTCGCACTTCATGGATACATACATATGAAATGAGATTTAAATCTAATTTTTCCATTTAATTATGGAAAATTATATCCTTCAAATGTTGCCCTCGTGCCTCTACGCAAAGTCTTGGCCATCACTGCATGTAAATTCATATGTATATGTATGTATATGAATATTGTAGCAGTGATTCCCGGGGATCAAATAACTCCTTGTACAATCCAGGGACCAGCCAACACACATTTTCAGTTAAACCTCATCTCCTCGACAATGTGGCTGGATTTGAGGGTTTTTTTTCCTCGTTAATTTGTATAAATATTTACTATCAGCATGCAGCACAAATCCTGTTGTTGCTTGGAGCAGAAATAACTGCATGTTTGATAATACAGAAATGAAACATTATCTTTATTTCTTCTTTCACAATGTAATCATATGGGTGGGGATGGCGCAAACCAGAAAAATAGTTAAAGTTGTGAGATCGAATCTTAGTATCTTCAGGCATGTTTGTGCAGATTGCCAGAAGATTCCCCACACACACACACTCTCAGACTGGTCAACATAATCCGTGCAGTTTTTCCTCTTACCATTATTAAAATGTTTGAAAGCGGGCATTTTCGTTAAAGAATCTGAGAATATAAAATTCATTAAAAAAATTTCTTTCAATCTTGAATGATATCTAGCAATCCTTTGTTTTGTGAATATAGAACTTGACATGGTGGGATCTTTAATTATGCTAAATTTTTCATTTTCTCTTTTACAGACAGCTATGTCAGCAGATCGCCACAGTTTTTTAAAAGAAGCCACCGTCATGAAGTAAGTGTATCCAGATCATGAATTGTATGATTTGATTTTTAATTGTTTTCTATTGAAGTAGTGTTTTTTCTATGATTAATTACTGTCAGTGTTCTTAGCTATATAATTTTAAATTTTGATACTAGCATATCTACTTATATAATGTGCACGTCTCTTTTTTTCGTCTGTAACATCTATCAAGGGAGATGACTATTAAATGCTAATTGTAGAATAGTCTCCTTTTATTTTTTTTCAAACACGTAAAGAAAATCCAGGTTCATTCTGGTTGGACATGAAAAAAGAAAATGCAGAGGTACATGATGTTTTTGATATTATCTAAGTACAATGCAATTACAAAATTAATTAAATACTACTGTCAGACAGTATGGTTAAACTAGTGACATAAATTAATATGTAATGAAATTAGTAATTGTATATAATGGAGATTGTGATTAGTAAATTTGGTTTTAATATTCAGTGTAAAGAATGTTATGTGTGTTGAAATGGACTGTGTCTAGTGAAATGGGCATATTGTATGTCAGCATAATCTGCTGAAAGGTAATAATTGTATTTCACAGTGATTACATGTTGCAGAATGATTATAAAAATTACGGGAATAATGAGAAAATAGGAAATGAAGACTGCAAGAAGTGTTGGGAAAACTGAAGCAAATAGTAATTAAGATAGTGTGAGTTGGCATAAGTTATCAGCCCAGAAAATGAAATCTCTGCTCTAAGTTGGATTTCCATTTAAGATTGTTTATATGCATTATACCTTTGTAAGCATTTTTCCTTTGCTAGTCTTGACTATGGTCCTGTTATTTGCATGCTATAATGGAAGACAGAAAAGAAAGGGTGAATTGAGTAAACTCACCCATAATTACTTTACCAGCCCAAGTAGTGCCTTTGAAAATGGCAGCTGTATCTATTGTCAGCATTGACAGACCAGTAATTGCAATTAGCTTCCAAAATTATTTTGAATAAATAGTTCATATCACAAAACATTTAATACAATGAATTTAACCCTTCACATAAGGATAATTACCTTATATGCCGATGTCTAAGATGGACATTTTGAGTTGCAGTGAGCAGCAGTCCTCCAAACACCCTTGTAAAACAATTGTCTTAGTCAAAAACAAAGGCATAATTATTTTGAAGAAGTAAAAATGGTTCAAATTTAGCTGGTTTAAATTGTTGGGGATAAAACCATTTAACGACCAACATGATATACTGACAGTAAGGGAGCATGTCAAGTTGGCTAAAAGGTTTTCGGCTAAAAATCTGCCAACTAACTTGTTTTTTGGTGAAACAGTCATCGGCAAAAAGTCAAGAGCAAATATTCACATCGATGACTTGACCCTTTCAACCTGTAAGCTTCAGAAAAGGGTGGGAAAAAAATTTCCATCCATTGATTATAGAAATTTTCTTGTCTAATTCATATCATTTCTAGTGTTAGTTAGTCAGCCTGAATCAGATATACATCTTAGTGGGGATAGGGTGGGAGTTCTGTAATCAACTGAGCTTACACTGCAAGCCCATTTGATGACAGATATCTTAGGCTTAGCACCATTTTGCAACACTATTGGTACAGTGTAGCAAAAGAGAGCTCAGCTTGAAATATTAAGTTCACGGGTTCAAGGGAAATTCTGCTTTTATCTATAGTTTTCTATACTGATGAAATAGGTAATAATTTGGTATCCTATTACTGTATGCCTTATATCGTGAATTGTTATAACGGGTGTGGCGGGGAATACGCCTGTATTACACTGGGTAAATCTTTGAAATCTTTCTTTTCCTAAGAAATAATTCTAATTGTTAATTCTTCTCTTTTTCAGAGCGTTCAATTGCTACCATATAGTGAAATTACTAGGTGTCGTATCCGTAGTGTCCGCTGGCCGTCCTTTGGTAGTCATGGAACTCATGTCTAATGGAGATCTTAAACAGTTCCTTCGTAGACATCGGCCAGATGATGAAGTACGTACCCAGTCTCTTTTTTTTTTCTTTTTTTCCTTTCTCTCTTCTTTAATCAGTTCCTTCTATCTTGTCTCATCAGTCATTGGTACAGAAAGTTGAATGCACAGAGTTCAAATTTCGTCTGAGGCTATTTACATTCATTTCACATCTTCCTGCACTCTGTCACATCACCATATATCTTGACGAAATGTCTTGTCACTAGCATGTCATATTGATTGAAAGAAAAGAGTTGGATGAATGATCGTATGACAATTTGAATGTATAACTGAGGAGCACTTAACAACTTGAATTTATAACCTTTGAAACTCTTGACAATTTAAATATATGACTAACTTGAACTTTTTCTGTTCAGGTAGTAGAATACATAACTAACTTTACCTGTTCTGTTGGTTGAAGCCAAAAGCTGTTACTTCTATGGTCAACTTTAACAGGACTAATCATTACACAAGAGAAGGTTTGCTTTACATTGCCCAGCCCATAGACATACCAGTGTGCACTAATATATATTCCTTTTCCAGTGAAACTTCCAACAAGAGCCGTAAACAGACAACTTGGAAAATTGCCCAGTTTAGTACATCAACTAACAAGATGGTCACTTTTATACCAAGCTCATATCATCTCTTCGGTACAATAATTTCTATTTTTTCATTGTACACGCTCATCTTTATCACTGTTAGCTCTTTCTCAAAGGAAGGCTTGAGACTACAGCATTCAAAGTGTTATGACAGGGAAGCTGATCCTAAACACTTGATCCTATTGCTGCTTATTCTCTATTATATACAACTAGCATAATACCCTGTCTTAAATCTTGACTTTCAAAGAGATAAGCTTAGTTTTCTTGCACAAGATGGTGGGGAGTGGAGGTTAGAAGACAGTGTCAGTCTTCCAGTTGTTGGGGAAGAAGGAATTGCCTGCCTTGGAAACCAACATTTTGAACCCTGACTTTATCAGGGCTCAGACACTTATTGCTGGTATCGGTGGTAAATGCACGACTATCTCAGCTAACGGGCAGGACTTCGATTTACCTTAATCTCTAATGATATTGCCGTTGCTCTGGAATACCTTTTTGAGAAAAATACAATATGTTTGACTCAAATCCTGTGTATCTTGTTGAAATATCTTTAACTGAAAGAAGTTTGACTTGAAAAATTAATTCTGTGCTTTAATTGCAGGAAGCTAAGTGTGGAATTGTTCAATACAGGAAGACAACTTATGAATTTCTGATGTTGTGTGGTATTAAGTATCATGTTTGAAATAGAAATTAAAGTTTGATCTTTTTTTTTCATTTTTTTTTCTCCAGGATTATGATGGTCGGTCGCCATTGACCTTAAGTCAGACATTACGGATGGCTGCTGAAGTAGCTGATGGAATGGCCTATTTAACTGATAAAAAATATGTACACAGAGATTTAGCTGCTCGAAATTGTATGGTATCATCAGACTGTGTCGTCAAAATAGGAGGTAAGCAATATCTTTATTATTTTGTACTTGTCAAATTTTCACATCAATAGTATCTGGTGGATCTTGATGGGGATCAAGTGACAAGTCTCTTCAATACCCTGGCACTCCTCTCGGTATTCTTGCTAATTTTAGTAACACTAATGTCTCAATGGTTCCAATTTCTCGTCAAACTTGAAATTCTTCCAGTCTTTTTGAAACACTCTTCCGGACCGTTCTAAGCATTCCAATTATGATAGGTACAATCGTCACCTTCATAATCCAAAATTTCTTTTTAGTTTTCTTGCAAGGTCCTGATATTTATCCAGCTTTTCACTATTCACTAGACACACATTCACTATGGCAGTGTCCACTTGACAGATTTGGGTTTTGTTTTTTGTTTTTTTTTACTCTGCCCTGGATAGGATGATCTATTGAATTTCAGTCTCCAATATTTTATGCTTGTATTGAAAAAAAAAACAGAAGAAAAATTAATCTCAACCCTTAGGAATGATGAAAAAATTTTCAGCTGGAAAATTGAAACAAAAAACAAAACTTGTATATATATATGTTTCATTTTGCTAATTTATCAAATAACATTTAATCATCATCTATGAGCCATGATGTCTTGTCACTAATTCAACAGTAAACAAATTTTAGCTTTGACTTTGAAATGACCCATTATACTGAATAATTAATAATTTGTTTTTCATCTCATTAGATAATAATTTAGACTTTTTCTTTCTAGCAGAGCAAAAAAAGAAATTCAATGAAATGTTTAAATTTCAATCAGTTACATTTTTGAAATCAGATGTCAATCAGTAAGAGAAGACCATAGTAAAATTTGAATCAACATATGTCCAAGTTCATTTATTTTTTGCAATCGGAATTACTTTTTATCATCATGGCCACAAGTAATCACACTTTGTATAGGGTCCCTGTGTGTGTGTGTGTATATATATATATATATATATATATATATATATATATATATATATATATATATATATATATATATATATATATGCATACTGTCACATTTACACCCAAATTTGTGGACTAGTTGGAGATGATTCTAAACAAAAATCTAACTGAACAAGAGTGTTGGTAAGTTGTAACATTTTGACATGTTTTTCCTTTCTTTTTTACGTAGTTCTACTAATTATAGAGTGTTGTTTTTTCCACTTTTTGGTTTGACTATCACTTGTTGTGAGAGCATTCAGTGAAAAAACAGTAAATTTGCTTCAACTCTAACACAACACTATTATTTCAGAAGATTTTTGTTTACAGAACAGCATTTCCTTTGTGTTCAGGCAATTAAGTATTTCTTTCCAGGTTTGGTATTTGGCCAAGTTAGTTGTTGACGTGAGGATATGTGCTTTTTGCCACGTCACTTTTGGATGTATTTTTGTAAATGATAAAATCATTTTATATTAACATCTACAAATTTAAAGAAGTGGCTGTCCTGTATGAAAAAAAAACAACTAATTTACCATATATCTATTATTATTCGGATTCTCCTCATCTTGGTTGTTTTTCATGCAACGTTTCGGCCGTTGTACTCTACGGCCTTCATCAGGTATCATCTGGTAGGTGTGGAGAAGTGACGAACCGAACCCTTTATTTAACCGACGGGGGTATATTCAGAGATATACTAATTTACCGTAGATAAAAATGATTGATTATCTTGTAAAATGTATGTGGTTTCAATTTCAATTTCAGTCGTCATCATAGTAAAACTCAGCTTTAATTGACCTGAAAATGTTCTCTCTGAACAGAGTATTTTATTTTTGCATTTTTGCTAGATTGTTTTTATCAAAAACATGTAACCACAAAATATCACACACACCACCAGAAGCATACTAAAGATTTTTTGGTGAAATATATTAACATACTTACTGAGTTTGAGAGCCTCTTTGGAGGCAAAGTACTGTTACATAGGGATTGTTTGTACTTGGTTATTCAGGTAGAACCATAATGCAAGTATCAAACAAAAAACATTCACATTGTGGAATTGTGACTGACTAGAAATATAACAGTGCAGAAACATAGGCTATTGGA